>CM076577.1:1413147652-1414347652 GCA_034641835.2 Pinus albicaulis | reverse complement strand
TATCGCCTCCATATTTAATGTTCATATGCACAATAAATATAGCATGTATGTATGTAAAGGTATAATTTAGTTTTTAATTGAAATAATTGCATATATAATATTTAAATATTAAAGATATAATTATATACACATTAGGGGAATTTTGAGGTCTAAAATGGGCCTCCTAAGAAAAACGTACAACCAAAATAAAATTTATAAGAACCAATAGGATTCAAGATGATGATGTCAACCATAGGGGATGATTCGCCATTTTCTAAGTAAAATGGTGAAAATATTAAAAATTAATAAAATAATAAAAATACTTTTTCAACTCGTATTTTCAACTTATCTCCCAAAGTTTTTACTCAAATTTCGACTGAGAGTACTCGTTGGATGAAAATTTTAATTCCTCATCCAAGGAGAACCCATGTTGCATACTTTCGATGGACCCTGCTACGCGAAAAATGAGAAATACATGAAAAAATGATATTGCAATCACGATTTTCATGTATTTCTCATTTTTAGTGTAGCAGGGTCCATCGAAAGTATGTAACATGGTTACTCCTTGGATGAGGAGTTAAATTTTTTATCCAACAAGTACTCCTGCTCGAAATTTCAGTAAAAAATTTGGAAGATAAGTTGAAAATACGAGTTGAAAAAGTAGTTTTTTCTTTTTTCCCTCTAAAATTTGATGATGTCATCAAATCTTATTTTATTATTTCAACTATTATTTTATAATTTCATTAGGAGGCCAATTTTAGATCTCAAAATTCCCCTAATGACGTAATTTAATGAATAGATGAAATGGGTTTTTTAGCATTTTTGGTTAATTTAGTTTAAATTTTAGTAAAGATTTTTAAAAATCATAAATTTAAGTTGTTTAATCTACAAAGATTGAGCGTCTTAGGGATTTTTAAAGGTGTTGAATTTATTTATGAATTTAAAAGTGTATCATAAATTTAAGTTGTTTAATTTGTCTATTAATTAAACTACGCCAAATTATATATAACTTTAATTTAATATTGTAATAATTTATTTTATTGTAATTTATTTTTTTAAATATTATTTAAAATAATAATAAAAACATAATAATAATTTATTTTATTGTAATTTTTGTTTGTTAATTATTCAAAATAATAATAAAATGCATAATATATTTAGTTTAAATTTAATAAACATTTTGAATATATATTTTTATTTATTTTTTAATTTATATTAAATTAAAATATTTATTATAATAATAAATGCATTTAATAAAGTAGTTGCTAGGCACATGGAAGACACATATATCATTTTTTAAAAAGCAACCATGGTCGCATGGCATGGATATGAAAAAGGTGTTCGAAGCAAAGTTTGTGTGAAACAAGATCATGATGAACATCTAGAATGAATGGTGTTTAAAGATGCATCAATCTCAAATGGTATATTTGAGCTAAGGTACAGTTGGTTATGGTACCAGATAAGCTTGTCTTGTATGACCCTTAATCAAGAATGAATGGTGTTGAAATACCAATGTAGCATGTACTTTTAATTGTTTTTACATGGATTAATTATTATTATTTTTAATATATTTATGTAGAATTTAAGGGAGTATTGGTTTAGATGTATTTAAATTATTAGTTGTATAATATATTCAAGAACATTTAAAAGATATAATTTATCTCATCTAAATAGACATGACATCCAACGAATCTTAGTAGTTATCGCACTCATAGTTTTCTCCATTCAAACTATATAATAGCTAATCTTAATATTATATCCAGTTAATTTTATTAGATTGTTGCATTTTGTTGGGTTATACTTCTACCATGCGGCTCATAGTGCATAATCAAACATCACTATGAAAGGAAGAGCCTACATAGGTTATAAAAAAACCAATTTTTTTATCCAAACAATTCTCCAAACCTATAATTTCTTTAAATAAAATAATTCATATTTATAAGTTAAATATCCAATTAAATCACATAACATATCACATATTTTTTCCTTTGTACTACTATTTCCTATGTTAGTTCTTTACAACATTTCCTTTGCAACATATGATGCAATTTCTAGTTAAATCTCTTTAGTATCAAAACAAATTTTGATCTAAAGTTTGACAATTGTATAGATTGAAATAAACCAGGGTTTAGTCTTTAAATGCATATGGTATTACAATAATTTGGCCAATTATAGAAAGATTAAGATGCCACATTACATTGGCATACTACAACTAGGATCTCAATGTTGCTGAGTTCAAATCAACCATAAATTAGACCATATAAATGTTATTGGTTGAAGGTTTGTATTTTAGATTGTCACCATATATAAAAATTATTAGCATTTTTGTTTTCCAATTTATTTTAGGCATGTGTTAAGTTGATATTTATGAAAAGTGTTAATATGTTGAGAGGTGTTATCTAATTTAGTATGGAAGAGATGCTATAATGCCTTGTCCTAGTAAATATTTTGACTCTGTCAAATTACATAAAAATACAAATATAAAATATAAAAAATAAAATTAAGGTAAAATAGTTAATTTATTGTTGGTGGTTTTTGAGCTTCAAGTTTTGATAACTCATGGTTTTTCCAATAGTATTCTTATGTAAGAATAAATAAGTTTGCATTTCAAGAAATTTAATCATTCTTAACTCTTGGTAAATCTAAAGTTAAACTAGATCTAGACAAGTATATATAATCAAAGAGAAACATTAAAAAATATTTTAAAAATTAATGAGATTAATAAAATTAAAATTATATATCAAAATTAAAATAATAACAATAATAATAAATTGTATAAAAATAAATTAAAAAATGAATAAATTATATAAATAATAAATTCGAAATGATAGCTATTAAAAATTTTAATAAATGAAAAACTATGTTATTGATAGACTTCAGATTTCTTGTATCAAGTAATGATATTCCACTTAGATGAGTTGTGGTGTGCTTAAAGCATAGATATTTCAAGGATTGTGGACTTAATCTTCTTGTAAAAGCCATAGTAAGACTATTTTCCCTATAAGAGAGCCTCATTTATACTTAACCAAGGAAGATGTTTTTATATTTCACGTAACATATGCTACTATGATTTAATATTTTTTTCTAATTCAAAGGAAAATACCATTTGATTATGTATTTATTCCTCATGTAAAATCCATAATAAGACTATTATTTCTATGAGAGGGCCTCATTTATACTTAACCAACCAAGGAACATGTTTTTATATTACACATAACCTATGCTACTATAATTTATTCTTCTCATTCAAAGGAAACTATGCGACTATAATTTATTATTTCCATTTAAAGGAAAACGCTATTTGAATATTTTCCTTTTATTTGCATATTGATTAAGGATGATGAAGAACAAGATACTAAAAGAAAATGGATTTGATAGAAGCTTAATAGGAACAAACCCTAAGGAGATGAGATTTTGAATCATTGTGTATTGAACTTTGATATGTAAAAGGAAAATGATGAAACTTGAACTTTAAAATATCCAAATGTATCCACACAATAATAAACATAATAATATAGAGGTAACCCATATGGAAGGGAAAAACCATCAAATTTTACTTATGGAAATAATCACTCCACAAGCCATGCATACTACAATACTATATTTAACATGTTAAATATAATAATATTTATGTGCATTTGTACTTCTCATGTTTATTCATATAGTTCTGTACCATACAACCCTCATTATTATATTATTTCCTCTCACTACATAGTGGGCCTATTCCATGAATATGGCCATGTCCTCATTATCCCCTTATGTACCTCCCTAAACACCCAAGACTAGTACCCCTAGGTAGATGACATTCCATCCTCATTTACATGTTTCATCCTTGAAACATGAGTGGAAGCTATATAATATGATGTTTTAATCAATAATAAATAGTCAGTTGGTACCAAACATAAGCATTCATCCATCATAGCAAAATGTTGACATGGGTCCAATTTTTTCATTTCCACCTTAATTTTGATTTTAGTTTCTCTTTTGGTTGATCCATTCATCACTTATATTCATCTATATACTTTTACCCTAGGTGTAAATGTAGTTCTATCTTGGTCCATATGATTTTCTTTATACTCCCATCTTTACATTAGTCTCTCATGATCATTGAACTATGGCGTTAAAGTATCCAATGTTTTTCAAATTAATTTTAGATTACACCTCCCTATTTGGAAGATTTTAATCTCCAAATTTTTATACATGAAGGAGATCAAATCACAATGCATCCACTTTCCTACATAATTCCACTACTCCATGGCATATGAAATATGAATGCTAATTATTTGTTTCAATCAAGTTGCATGTATATCATTCCTGCAATTCAAATGGAGATATTCTTCCTCTTCATTTTTGTGATTTGATGAAATAGGACTTACCAAATTTAACAAATAGTATGTTTTCTATTTCTTGTAGAAATTTGAATCACTATCCCATACATATGAGACTCTAAATCATCAGTTTCCATGCATGTAGTGGCATAAAATGGAATTCAACATCATCAACATAGTCAACATTAATAGTAAACTTGATATTGTAATTCATAGTGATTCTCATGATAGTTATTCTTGGAACAAACCTAATAAATATTAGTGTACTAGATCATAAGTTTTAGACCTAGCTCATATATTAATTATTTAGAAGTAAAGTTACAATAATAACATACATTAAACAAAGGATTTATTGCTTATTATTTCACTAGAAATTGATTTGGAAAGGCTCATTTTTGTCTCCACTTTCCACTGGTTGTTGCTATGTGGTAGATTTTATGGTTTCATCCGAAATATAATTTCTACCTATCACAAGTGAAGCTATGCATATTGGTTCTTAAAAATATGAAAAACAAAGTAATGACGCACATACAAAATATAGAGAGATTTAATTTGGAAATCCTTAATTGAAAAAATAAGTAAAACATACATCTATTCTATATATTCCTAAATCATCATATGAAATTGAATATTCATAATAGAATATTCAATTTTTCCATCCCATTGAACACTTTGATCATTATACCAAAATAAATTACAATCATAATCTCTTAATTTCAATTAGATTACAATGAGATGAAAATTAATGCTTAAAATATCATAAAAATACACTTAGTTTAACTAACACCTCATTGATGAATTCATAATCCACATGTAAAGAATATAATTATACATCTCCAACATTCTCCAATCTATTGTTTTCTATGAAAAAATTTTTAGGTTTGGGTAGGATTTATAAGGTCACAAGTTTAAGGTATCAATGCCCAATGCTTTTGTACACCAATAGAACTTAGAGTTAACAAAATTTATCATTGAACCTATAACATTCTTCAGGGTATCCAAATGATTTAGTAATAGACTATTGTCTTCAACCATGTATCTCACAAATCAATACTACATACCAATATTCTTCACCTTAAAATGATAAGCAAATGCTTTTGCTAGAAATATTGTATTTTGAATAGTACAATTTTACCGTATATCTTTACCTACAAACTCAATACTTGAACACAATCTCTACTGCCATATATCTCTCTTAGTTTCATGAGTTTCTAGCATGTATTCAACACATGTATAATAAAAAATTCAATATCAAACTTCTCTTTCTCATACAACTAATTTCTCCTCTAAATAGATTAAATGCATAACTACTATTAGGAGTGGACCCTGATTATCTTCTTGATTGTTCAGAGGTTTTTGTTTCATCCATGGTTGAATCCCAATCCTTGACAAGGGGGTGTGGGGGAGCTTGTCCCCCCACTATTTCCACCGAGGGGGTCCTTTTAAAATATTACAATTCCATAGTCAATCTAGTTTGTTCATTAGGTGGAAGATATGATGTACAAGTTATGTTAATTTAGGGATTTTTTCCCTAGAAGGAAACCCTCGTTTTATATGGAGGAATTTTATTACAGTTGTATATTATTTTGTTTGAGAAAATTAGAGGAGACTATGTGAGAGCAAAGAGTAAGCTACAATGGAATTGTTGTAGGTTTTATCCCTTCAATTTGTTGGATAATATAAGGGAATGATCGATTGTTTCATCGTGGACATAGCCCAAATTGGGTGAACCACGTATATATGTGTCTCTCTTGTTTTATGATTTTTTTGTATTTCTTTTCCACAATATTTTATGTGTTTCGTTGTTTGTTATTTAATTTCTAATAACTACTTGTAAATATTCTATGGTTAATATCTCCATACCAAAATGCATCAAAAAATACTTATACATTTATCATAATATTTGGTCTAGTTATTCCATGGCATAAGATTGCACCTTGTCAACATGTTGAACATGATCCTTCCAAGACCTGCTGTAGATTAGTATATCATCAAAAAATACTAGCACAAAGTTTCTAAGGAAGGGTTTGACAATGGAATTCATCAACCCTTAAAATGTAGAAGGTGCATTGGTAAGGCCAAAAGGCATGACCAAAAATTCATAATGACCTTCATGAGTTCGAAATTCTATTTTCGGAATATCTTCAGTATTCATTCTAATTTGATGATATCCTGCACGAAGATCCAACTTGGTAAAATAAATTGCTCCATGTAATTCATCCAGTAATTCATCAATCACAGGAATGGGAAATTTATCTTTAATGGTGAGCTTATTGAGCTCCCTATAATCCGGACACATGTGCCAGGATCCATCCTTCTTGTGTACCAATACTATAGGAGCAGAGAAAGAACTTTGACTAGTTTGAATTATACCAGCCTCTAACATTTCTGCAATCATATGTTCAATTTCGCTCTTTTGGACATAAGGATATCTATAAGGCCTGATGTTTGGAGGAACGCTTCCTGGAATCAAATGAATAGCATGATCATGATCACGAATAGGTGGGATTCCTTTGGGAGTTTCAAACACCTTGGAATGATTGTCCAAGAAATTTTGGAGATATGAAGAAATAGATGATTTTGGTGTTGGAACTTCTAGTGAACATAATTGTGCAATTACGCCTCGTTGTTCTTTCTTTAGAAGCTTTTTCATGACATTAGAGCTTATTATCTTTCTCGGTTTCCCTGCAATACCTCCTAATTCGACTTCCTTTCCTTCTGAAAAAAAATTCAGGAAAATTTCTTGAAAATTAAAAGCTACCGTCTCCAAATATTGTAACAATTGTACTTCTAGTACAACATCAGCACCTCCCATAGGAATGGAAAGCATTGGACTATTCAATACATATTCCCCCATGGTTAGCTTGATATTATGGCATTTTCCAGAGAAATTTATAGTTCCTCCATTCGCAACCATCACTTGACATTCTGGTGCTGGGTATAGGAAACAATTCAATTCCTTGGCTACCTTACAATGAATAAAATTATGGGTACTACCTGAATCAATCAACACTATTACCTTTTTTCTTCTTGATATGTCCTTCTATCTTGAGAGTTTGAGGAGTGGTAATTCCTGCCAATGCATTACACGATATGGTCAGACTCATTTCTTCCTCTTCTAGGGTTGGTTGGTGGTGTATATCCTCTTCTTTTGAAGATTCTTGTTCATTTTCTTCTTCCTCTTCACAATCTATGTAAAATAATTTCTTCTCAGCACACTTATGACCTTTAGTGTATTTGCTATCACAACTGTAGCAAAGCCCTTTTGCTTTTTTTTCTTCCAATTTTTGTGGTGTCAACCTTGTAGGTTGTGGAAATCTAGGCGTAGCAACACTTCCTTCTTTATAGAATTGAGTGGTAGGCTTCCTTGTCGCCATTATTTTACATTCAACTTTTCTTGCCAACCCGAATGCCTTCTCCAATGAATCCGGTTCCAAAATGCGAACTTCATGTTGGATGTTATCCTTTAAAGTGCCTATGAAGAGATCGATCCTGTGTTCCTCCGGAATATCAGTTACCCTTATATTCAATTTTTGGAAGTCCTCAATGTGCTGCCCCACTAAACCCTTTTGTTTGAGATTTATCAATTGGCTA
Source organism: Pinus albicaulis (assembly GCA_034641835.2). NCBI lineage: Eukaryota > Viridiplantae > Streptophyta > Pinopsida > Pinales > Pinaceae > Pinus > Pinus albicaulis. The sequence goes on along the minus strand of CM076577.1, from coordinate 1,414,339,751 downwards.
AAGAAGGTGTCGCTCTTTGTATCCTCATAATGTGCTATCATTTCCTCCGTAAAAATTGATCAAGTGACAATTTTTTTACGGGAGCAAAGCCATCGATACCATACAAATGTATTTTGTTCTAAATGTAAAGTTGCAATGCGTACCTTTTGTGTGTTTTGCACATTATGGAGATCAAAATATTGCTCCATCCGTAGTATCCATGTTACAGGATCCTTTCCATCAAACTTCCTCATATCCATTTTTGGAATATGGTGGTTCTTCCCTCCAACAGTAGAGTTTATGAAATCACGATTAACATTTATTTTGTTCTCATCATGAGTTTCCTCTACTATCTTTTCACCATTAGGAAACATTTCTTGTATCAACTTTTCCAAACCTTCAATGTCTACTTTTAGATCCTTCTTCATGTTTTCCATGTTGTCTTTAATTTTTTCATCGATCTTAGCTTCCATGTCATCCATCTTAGCTTCCATGCCCACTTCCATGCCATCCATCTTAGCTTCCAAACCATTCATCTTAGCTTCCACACCTTTCTTTAAACCATCCATCTTAGTTTCCACGCCTTTCTTCAAAACTTCCATTTCATTTTTTGTTGTTCTTTGAGAGAGCGAAATTTGTTGCACTTTCTCTTGTAATTTTGATATGTCATGTTTCCATCCTACGTCTTCATGAGTCATAGTAGAGCCTTCTAAAGGCTTAATGGGTGTTGAATTTTTTTTAGGGGTCATTTTAGGATCCAATACTGATATCTATTCTAAAATATGCCCTTGGAATCAATTCAACTTGATTCTTCGAACAAGACTTATGGAATTCGAAAAAAAATACACACCTTTTACTTGCTTTTGAGGAGCTCGATATTGAAATTGAATTATCTCTATAATTAGGAATACTCAATATCTGAAACTCAGCCCTGTAGTAGCTCTCTAAAGCTTATTTCAAATTCCATAGGTCTTATCTGATTTGGATTCTTCAAGACAAATTTATGTCCAATCTCCCACAATGACCCAATTTTGGACTGGTTCAGTAGAGCGAACTTGTACGACTTGCTACGTATCACTGTTTCCTCCTTTGGCTCTGAAATTGATAGAAAAGACACTAAAGTCTATATATTTGCGGCTACTTTTTTACATCATTCCAATCCGATGCTCAGAGAGAGAGCTATGAAGATTTTCCCACGATCACCTCTTTGAGATGAAATTCAGAAGCCTCAAAAAGCCCTAACTTCCACAGATCATATATCCGAAAATGTTGCGAACCAGTATCTGAAATTGTGAGATGATGTTCCTCATGATTTTAGCTTCGCACTCTAAAACTTTCAGCTTCTAAACCTTTGTAGAAAAAAATTTATTATGAAAATACCGCAATGACCTGTTTAGGTTAAATTCAGGAGCTTGCAAAATGACCTAACTTAACAAAACCATATCTCTGAAGATATTGCGAACAAAGGTCTAAAATTTTGCGATGATGTTCCTCAGGATTTTGGCTTCGCACTCTAAAAAATTCAGATTCTTAACCTTCGTAGAAAAAACGTTATAGTGAAAATTCCACGCTGGCCTGTTTGGAGCAGCGAAACCCTAGAATCTCAAAGCTCTGATACCAAATGTTGTGAAACCATCTCCAAAAATAGAAGAAAAGAGATATCAATGCCTTAGAAATAATCCGCTTTGAGGGGGCAACCTCCAATACATTACATTAATGAACAATTCTTGGATGATTCAAATTGCAAAACCTCCTTTCTATATATAGGAGTCCATGGGGCCACATTGTAATCCTAGTGGGGCCACAATGTAATCCTAGATGACCTAAAAATAATCATTTAAGGGCACAATAATAACAATATGGGGGTTACAGGGGTACAATAATAACAATAAGGGGGTTACACTAACAACAATAAGGGACTATACTAGTAATATAGGAACCTAACAAAACTTATCTTTCTCATACAACTAATTTCTCCTCTAAATAGATTAAATGCATAACTACTATTAGGAGTGGACCCTAATTATCTTCCTAATTGTTCAGAGGTTTTTGTTTCATCCATGGTTGAATCCCAATCCTTGACAAGGGGGTGTGGGGGAGCTTGTCCCCCCACTATTTCCACCAAGGGGGTCCTTTTAAAATATTACAATTTCATAGTCAATCTAGTTTGTTCATTAGGCAGAAGATATGATGGTAAAATTTATGTTAATTTATGGATTTTTTCCCTAGAAGGAAACCCTCGTTTCATATGGAGGAATTTTATTACGGTTGTATATTATTTTGTTTAAGAAAAATAGAGGAGACTATGTGAGAGCAAAGAGTAAGTTACAATGGAACTGTTGTAGGTTGTATCCCTTCAGTTTGTTGGATAATATAAAGGAATGATTGGTTGTTTCATCATGGACATAGCCCAAATTGGGTGAACCACGTATATATGTGTCTCTCTTGTTTTATGATTTTTTGTATTTGTTTTTACACAATATTTTATGTGTTCCTTTGTTTGTTATTTAATTTCTAATAACTACTTGTAAATATTCTATGGTTAAGATCTCCATACCAAAATGCATCAACAAATACTTATACATTTATCATAATGTTTGGTCTAGTTATTCCATGGCATAAGATTGCATAATTTGTAATTCCACCAAATGAGTTTTGAACACCTTTGTAGTTGTATTTTGCTCCTTCAGTAGTTTATACACACACACACATGTACGGATGGATGGTGTGGATTTAAACTCCATATAATATGCTAGAACATTCTTAATAGTATACACAAATCAAAGGTTGAGTCGAGAGTATGTATGTTGTTTTCTCCTTTTAATTAAATTTATTAATTAAGAAAAATTTTATATGAACAAGTGTCATATGAAATGAGTTATCATTTTTTGGACATTTGATACTAATAAGCCATACTATCAGCCCATTGTATTATAACAAAGTCTTTTTACTATAACCAAGTCTTTTTACATATTAACACGTTTCAGGGTTAAAAATCATGTTAAATGTTTTTTTTTAAATGTATATATATATGTTTAACTTATGTGTTAATTATTTTTGTTTTAATAGTAATAATAATAATTTTAAATAAAGTTATAACTTAGTTAAATTTTATGATTTTACCAACCATTTAATTTATATGGATGCCCTATTTTTCATTATATTTATGTTGCTATGTTGGAATGGGGATTCAAGAGTTTTAATTTAATTATTTATAATTATGAGATGGATGGTATGGATTTAACCTCTATAGAATATTCTAACAATATATGCAAATCAAAGCTTGAGATGTGTCCACAAAGTAGTTGTGCCCTTTTTTCCCCTTTTAATTAAATTCATTAATAAATAAAAAATGTTATATGAGAAAGTGTCATATGAAATGACATGTTGTTTTGAGCATGTGGTATTGATAAGTTTCTATTTTGGAAAGGTTGATATTTTTGATATTTTAATTAAATTCATTAATTAAAAAATGTGTGCCATATGAAATGAATTATGGTTTTTTTGGCATGTTGTATTGATAAGTATTGCAAGTCATGATAACGTGGGGTGAATCTACATGGTTAAGAATAGTTTTACATGTTTTTGTAAAATATACATATGTTTAGCTTATGTATTAATTATTTTTAATAATAATAATAGTATTTTTTTAAATAAAATTATAATTTATTTAATTTTTAAGGTTTTGCTAATTTTAGCAAGTGACATATATGATGAAGTAAGTGTTTTGATGCTTATTATGGATTGATTTTTATCCATATTTCCCTATAATTTAAGTTATATACTTAGCTATACTCAAGCTAATTATAGGTTCATATTTGGATATATATAATTTCATATTTAATTTTTTTTATTTTATTTGCATTACTTAATCAAATATTAATATCTTCCACTACACTTCAATTTGAATCATAATTAACTTTATTATTTAAATAAAATGTTATATCTCAAATACATTGTGTTTTTATAATTGTGCCAAGAGGAGCTCTCCACCCTATTATGGTAGAAATGTTGTAATATAATGTACTATCATGTAAATATTTTGTCAATAATAATAATAATAATAATATTTGAATTACATAAAAAAAATTAATAATAAACATAAACATAAAATTAATAACAATAATTAATAATTAAATTAGCTTAAATCTATTTTTTCATTCTAAAAGAGGCTTTCTTCCATCTTAAATGTCAATGATAAAAAAAATTGAAATAAACAGAAAATTAAATATAACAATTGAATATAAAATTATCAATACTTTACCTAAAGGAGTTATCGAACTAGAACATAAACCTGGTCTATAAGAAGCTAGCCAAGAAAATTATATATATTATTAACTCTACCAAGAAAATTATACATATTATTAATCTTTTTAAACTTGGGATCACCTTGTAGGAGCATTGCATATTGGTTAACATGCATTACAAGTTGGATAGAATAGTTGAAATGGAGAAATGACCTTACAGAAGGAGATCAACTAAAAAAAAATATAGACGAGCCTTCTAAACAACTGGTCCTTAATTAAACAAACAAATTTCCTTGAAAAACTGGAGGCCAGGTGCTCTTAGTCTTCGAAGAGTGACGGAAAAATATTGATAGCTATTTGGGCTTCAAAATGTCATACAAATATCACTCATTACCATACATTTTTCACCTATGCTTCCATTATATCACTCATTATTCACCACCTTGTCACTCCATTTTCCCTATTGTTCACCATTAATGGGTCTCATTTATATCTTCCAAATATTATTTATTTTTAAGCATTTTTAAGAGAAATTCTTGATTAAATATTAGAAAATAATATATTTTACTTCATATATGGAAAGTGGATTTTTTTTGTGACATGTGTAGGTTCCAAGGAAGCTTCCAAGACACCTTTATGTGGCCTTGAATGATCAAATTCGAATTTGATAAGATAAACCTCATGGAGAAGATCAAGGACAAAAGGGGGTTATGTGTCTAGATGGTTGAGAGATGTATGGAACTAAAGAGAGATTAGTGGATCATCATTATGAGTTTGTTACTCATCCCATTGTATAAATAGGAGTACAATCTCCTCCATTTGTAATTTTTTGTAATCTTATAATTTTGGAGTATGTAATCTTAGAAGCTTAGAGTTGTAATCTTAGAGTTGGTTTGTAATGGAGATTTTAAAATAAAGAATCATACTTTGATTTTGCCTCTACATCTGAGTCTCCTTTGAAGTGGTGTGCTTGTGGAGTTATGGAGGGACCCCATGGCCTCACTTGCATGCTTATTTTAGGTATAATTTAATTTATGTTTTTGTTTGATTTCAACTTTTAAGTTTTTGTTAAATGTTCTAATATTGGAGGAGATACTAAAATTCAGGTTTTCTTGAAAGAGAACCTTAGGATCTTGACAATTGTTATATCTGGGTTTGATTAGTTGTTGAAAGAGATCTTGATGAATATGTTCTTGTAAGGGAACTTTAAGATCTCGAACAAATTAGAAATCTTTCTAGATCTATATATTTTAGATTAGTACTTCTATGTTTACCTTCCCGGGTTGACATTAAATGAACTCTGATTGACATCATCAATTAGAACTAAAAATTTTGGCGCCATTTCCAGGGAACTGCAACTAGAAGGATTTAGTAATTTTGTGCATTTTTTTTTTAATGGACTAATTTGTGGAACTTGGTGATAGCAGGTTCATAAAGGAAGTTCAAAGTTTGGAGAATTTTATTTTCGCACATAGTTAATTTAAATTCAGTTTTTATTTTAAACCCCCCATTTCTCACTAATCCATCTACGGATGAGGAAGTTGACAATGTTGAACAGGTACTTCTTGGAGAGCAAGGACAATAACCTTGAGCCAACTCTAAGACAAGTTACTCACATACTTGTAAAACATAACGTAAAATTTTTAAATCTTGATGTGAGCATGTTCGAATTTTTAGTCCGTAGATGGCTTCATTGGAAGCATTCTTTCACTTAGAAAATAAAACATCTTTCAAGTTAATGAAGAATAGATTAAAAAAATAAATATATAAATAAATAAAATGAGTTCTCATAGAATTTCCTTGTAGAATTTTCTTCTAGTTTTTTTTTTTTTTTAAATATCATCATGAATAAAAAGAGTTGCTTCATCTTTGCATTTCTATGTCTTGTTTCTGTATCACGGGTGAGCCAGGAGCTTGATTATCGGAAAGCTTTGTCTTCCGAGAGTCTAAACGCCCCCGTGACATTGCAGAAAGAGTATAGACAATGCAAGGTTTGATTGCAGATCTTGGTTGTGTTTATTATCCATCCACGCTAACCTGCATAAATAAAAATAAATCAAGAGATTAGTATGTTCTCTTCCTGTGCTTCGTGCGATCAGGAAGATCAGAAAATCTATCGATTTATTTCAAGAAAAATAATCTCGCTGGAAAATTGATCTGCGATATGACAATAAAGAATTTTGTGAATGAGCAAAAGATCATCTTAAAAAAAAAAATTAGATAAAATTTAGTTTTTTTTTTTTAATTTTAGTTTAAAAAAAAAATAATAAAAATAAAAAAATTCCCACATAATAATAATATATATTATTATTATTAAAAAAATTCTTTTTGAAAACTAACATTTTTTTTAAATAGGATTCAATTTCATTTAAAAAAAAAACAACATCAAACTCATATTCAAATGAGTCGTAGAATAAAAATAAATAAAAAAGATTCGAGAGAATTCAAACAAACAGAACATCAACGCTGCGTCAAAATTTGCCAAGATTCGAATCCCCTTCAACTGTACAATCAAAGGATTTGCACATTTTCACTGTTAGACACGTTGTTCTGAAGCCTTTTTGTGCATGCTTTGGTAAAATTTTAGTATCCCTTATGAAGAAGTATGGCTAAAAACAATAAGAATCTTTAGTTAGACATATTCTTGATAGTAAAAAAGACGTGGACCTAATCATATAGTAAAATCTGATGATATTTCCTAAAGCATAAAATGGAAAACTGGCATTCACTTCTTCGCATATTTTTGAGTCCACGTCTTCGCCGTGTCCCCATAACGACGTCTATAATTATTGTAAATCTCGGCAATTTCAGGGAGAATAGGATCTTTAGTTTTTGGAACACTTAGAAGAGAGAATAACGCTATCAGTAACTTCGAAATTATCTGTGCAGCGCACCATTTGTCCCTTAGAATTTCAAGGCAGACGTTGTCGTCAGAGGTAAATGTTTGGATGAAAAAAACCGACGTTTCCATTCGTATCAGCTGAGTTAACATTGTTGTGTCTCCAACATGACATTCATGTTATGAATAATATGATTCCATGGCCATCCAAGTTGGCCCTCCTCGTCAATGGCATACCATTTTCACTCTATCTGTGAACCTTCATGGGTATTGGCCAAAGTTTATATCCTCCTCATTCCATTGTTTTCTCATAAGAAAAATACTATGTAGCCATTATACAGGTTCAAGGAGAAATAGGAGGAGCCTGAGGAACACTGCCGTAAGTAGGAACGCTGCTTGAGAGAAGTCGTGAAGGAGTCCAGTCAAGGTTTAGAAAGCTGCCAACACTGCCAACGCATACGCTGAGAACGTGAGCATGGGTAAGAACTTCTCGCTGTATACGTTGCCATATTAAGCGAGAATGCTTCCAAACAGAAGCGAGAACGCTATCATCTTCTTAACACTAAGAACGCTGCCATCTTTGGTGGCCTTCGATTTAGGGTTCAACCGATGGTGTTACCCCAAAATGGTTCGATTGGATTATAAAAGTGCCCATTCCAAACCCGCATATCGGCAAAAATATGAACAAGAAATCGTATTAGTTGTTAAAATTTGGTTCACAAAATAAGGCAATATTATTTAATATCAAAAGATCTTGCAGAAATTGTGTAGCCACAAAATCGTCCACCATCCATGGGAAATGAGAAAAATATTGCGTTAAGATATTTGATAACGATTTTTTTTAGGAAGCAGTTAGCAATTGCATAATTAGATCTCTGTTTTGGTCCACAGAGTAGAAATCCTTGAACCTTTTTACCGAAGAAAACCAAATATTTCTTATATTCTGATAAAATAGCTCCAAAATGCGCTTCTAGTGCAGGCAACCCATCAACTAATTGCCACACTGAGCGACGATCTTAATATGAATACAATAAAAACATAGAGATAGAAAGCTTTAGAGAATTCTCTCATGGGCACTTAGGGCTGCCTCGCTTTTTCTTCCAATTGTTATAGCAGGGACAGACCTGCTTGTTTCCGTAATAGCCAGGGTAACGCACAGACATTTACTGCAGCATTTCTTGCAGTAGAACATACATGGCTTCCAATACTGCATCTAAGAACATCTCCTTGTACAAGAATTTGGGCATTTAGATGCTTGCAGGTTGCCCTGTCCATTCATTGACTTCTGATCTTGAAGCTCAGTACGTACCAGATCTTTAGCTCCTCCCGTAGCCATTAACTTTTCTTGCGAAGACCAAATAGTGAGAAATGCCACCAAATATGTCAACAGCATCAGTCCTGCCCTCGCCATTGCTCCTGGAAATTCACTGCTTCTACTTCTCCTTATCAAGACGATTTGTATGCTGGGAAACTGTAAAATCCAATTTTTGCAGTATTTGGAACTGTTGTTTGCAAGCATTTACATATATAAGACTGATGCTTGAGCAAATAGATTATCGGTCTTTTCAATATCATGAGACAAGGAAACCCCGTCTCCTTCCACCTAATCGTCTAGCTCGAGCCTTTTTTTAGAACTTACTTATGATGGGATTCATGATAGTATGGTGCACTTTCTCTGCTCTTTGGCAGCCTATCAGCGCTCTTCAGGGTATTGGAAATGTTTTTGAGCCCTTTCAGGATTCACGAATAGACCTCCTATTACCTAAATTGGTTTACACTGCCTTAAACTTAGCAGCACTACTGCCTAGAGTCTGGAAGCTTAATGCATTAGGACTCTTACCAACTCATGCCTCTGACTGGGTGTCCTACTTCCCTCCTGCTCCGGAAATTGACTATTTTGGTGGTGGGATTCTGCTTGTGTAAGCAAATTTTCACATTGGTTTGTATTGCATCAAAGATCAAGTTTGAGGATTCTTAGCAAAAGCGTTAGATGTACTACCTGTTTGGAAAAATAGCATCTTATATCTGCACAGTTTTCACATAAAATCACGACATGACGAAACTTTCGACAAAGAGTAACAATTAGTTTTCTTCCTGAATTTTTATTTTTATTTTTATTTGATGCATCTGTATTAACATCTTGCAATTTTTTTAAATGATGTAGATTTTGGAAAATACAATATTGATGACGATATGTGAAATTCGATATCATAGATGCAAATCATGAAACAATTTCGACGATGGTTGGGATTTGCATAATTGCAACGAAATTGAATTTTATTTACATAAGAAGGGAATTAATTATACTCATTTCATATTTGATAATGGATTTTTAAAAAATCATGGAATTGGGCTAACTTATACATTTTATTTTATTTAAATCTGTTTCATTGGTGTTTAATTTTTGCATAAAAAACCAAGTAGAAATTGATCACTTTTTCTTGGATATATTTATGTTTTGCGAATGCCAAGTTTTTGCAGGTTTGCGTTAATTAGATGATCATTCAAGGAGTCTAATTTGCCGACAGTTGGACTTCCAACAGATCAATTTTATGATGAATCATGTGAATAAGTCCATATTTATTACAACCAGTCTTTTCTTCCCTCTGTAAAATTGTAAATCCCAATGAGTCCTCAATGCAAGCCAAAATCTCTTTTTCCTAGCAAGTTTCAGTCAAATCTACTTCTTTTCATTCACCCCTAACCCAAAAAATAAAAACAAGAAGTTCACTTACAAGAAGCTCACTTATTGTCATTCTAATTTTCCTTGTCATTTCCATTTCTTTTTTCCTACCATTTTCATCTTCCGCCAATAAAACCCTGCTTCTACATATCACTAAGTCAAAGTCCTAGAATCTAATTATCTTTGTAAAAACACCTAGAGGCTTGCATGCCTTAATGGCAAGTACTCTTGCCAATTAACAATGGGAGTACATTAATATCCCTTGTTCGTTGGATCTTGTAGGTTACTCGACTACAACAAACTTATTCGTACCTACAAAGATGTGTTAGGCATCCTGACTCCCATTGGAATCAATGGTGGGAGCTCTTGTGTTGGCTAGTGGCATTCATTAATGGCCACTAAGCCAAAAACTTCTTGATATGTTCGACACCAGCACATTTAATCACATAGTAAGATTTGTGCCATCGACCGTTCAAGACTTGAAGACCAATATTTTGTAGTAGATGAAGCAGATTTCCTTTCATTGTTTTTCAGTTTGTCATGACTTGAGGACAAGTCAATAAATAAGGCTGGGGGGGGGATGTAACTTCTATATTTTGTATACCTTCCAAGCCTTATACATTTTCAGCCATATTTAGCAGACTCATCAAATTCATCAGAATATCTAGTAGCAAACACGACAATACAGATCCATCTTTCAACCACAACTTGCAGAAAAAGCTTCAAATCAGAATTGCAGCAAATGAACATGCATGATTCATCCACTTCTTTAGGTAAGTAAGGTATGATGTTTTCTAACCTTTAATCTTGAAATTATTTTTAGATGCTAAAATGATGATATTTGGAAAATATTCCACTATTTCACTATTCCCTTTCTCATTAAAAATTGCCAAAAACCATCAGTTTGGGGGGGGGGGGGATTTCACACTTCATTTTTTCTCTCAATCATATTACATCTTAACCCACATAGTCTTCCCACAATAAAAAACACTAAAAAATGATGAGCATATTAAATGACTTCTTAAAATGATTGATCTCAACAAAGTAAATAATGATTGTAAACACAAGAACCAATCATTAAAAAGAGATCTCAACAAAGTAAATAATGATTGTCACACAAGAACCAATCATTCAAAGATGTAAATGCTTTGCAAAAATAAAAGTTATCAAAAGATGTGCAAATTTAAAAGGAAGTCCATGATTGAAAGATGGTTGTTACACAAGAACCAAACATCTTGTAAAAGGAAGCTCATCTAAGAATCAAATCAAATAAGTCATTGTAGTAGCTTGCATGAGGACATGCAAGAGATTCAGTTGGGGAGTATGTTTGGGCTTCAAAATGTCATACAAATATCACTCATGACCATACATTTTTCACCTATGCTTCCATTATATCACTCATTATTCACTGCCTTGTCACTCCATTTTCCTTATTGTTCACCATTAATGGGTCTCATTTATATCTTCCAAATATTATTTATTTCTAAGCATTTTTAAGAGAAATTCTTGATTAAATATTAGAAAATAATATATTTTACTTCATGTATGGAAAGTGGATTGTTTTTGTGACATGTGTAGGTGCCAAGGAAGCTTCCAAGACACCCTTATGTGGCCTTGAATGATCAAATTCGAATTTGATAAGATAAACCTCATGGAGAATATCAAGGACAAAAGGGGGTTATGTGTCTATATGGTTGAAAGATGTATGGAACTAAAGAGAGATTAGTGGATCATCATTATGATTTTGTTACTCATCCCACTATATAAATAGGAGTAAAATCTCCTCCATTTGTAAGTTTTTGTAATCTTAGAATTTTGGAGTATGTAATCTTAGAAGCCTAGAGTTGTAATCTTAGAGTTGGTTTGTAATGGAGATTTTGAAATAAAGAATCATACTTTGATTTTGCCTCTACATCTGAGTCTCCTTTGAAGTGGTGTGCTTGTGGAGTTATGGAGGGCCCCCATGGCCTCACTTGCATGCTTGTTTTAGGTATAATTTAATTTATGTTTTTTGTTTGCTTTCAGCTTTTAGGTTTTTGTTAAATGTTCTAATATTGGAGGAGATCCTAAAATTTAGGTGTTCTTGTAAGATAACCTTAGGATCTTGACAATTGTTAGATTTGGGTTTGATTAGTTGTTGAAAGAGATCTTGATGAATATGTTCTTGTAAGGGAACTTTAAGATCTCGGACAAATTAGAAATCTTTCTAGATCTATATATTTTAGATAAATACTTCTAAGTTTACCTTCCTGGGTTGACATTAAATGAACTCTGATTGACATCATCAATTACAACTAAACAATAGCCATAGAAAATTATTTGTAACAGCAATTGTTTTGTTTTTGAATCTTAACATATATTAAAATAACCAAAATGTTGTCCAATATTTACTGGCACTGCCAATGGACATAGTACAAATAGAGGGAACCCTTCTGTAAATTCTCCATCTATGATCAATTTGATAAAATGAGATGTTTGAATTGATAAATAAAAACTCACTGGTCAGCTCTACGAAAGAGAGTCTGAACCAAGAGAGTCTTGCTCTACAGAACGCTTTACATTCTCAATACACTTCAAGCATTTTATAGCATACAAGGTTTTAGGGAAGTTAGAACCATACTCTAAGAAATAGAAACTAATTCCTATCCTAAGGTCTCGTGAACCAACTCACACTAATATAGAATTCTCTGTTATCTTCAACACTCCCCCTTAATGGATAAGGGGTTAACAAATATGCCTAACATCTCCCTAAACATTTCAAACTTAATTTTTCCGAGAGGCTTGGTGAAAGTGTCAGAAACATTATCACACATTTTAAAATATACAAGATGGATTTCTTTTGATTGAACTTTCTCCCTGACAAAGTGGAATTGTGTATCTATGTGTTTCGTGTTCTTGTGAAACACCAGATTATTAGCAAGTTTTATTGAGATCTGGTTGTCACATATGATTGGTGTTGCATCTCTCTGTTCTTCCCCGACATCCTGGAGAATTCTCCACAACCAAACTTCCTCACATGTTGCTGCACACATGGCTTGATACTCTGCTTCCACTGAAGACAAGGAAATTGCGTTCTATTTCTTACTACTCCATGTAACCAACCTGGATCTAATGTTGAATGCATAGCCTATTATGGATCTTCAGTCATCTACATTTCCAACCCAATTGGAATCTGTAAATCCTGTCAATATAACATCAGAAGAATCATTATAACTAATACCATAATCTACAGTTCCTTGTAGATACCTTAAAACACCTTTCGATACATTCCAATGATTGTCAAGTGGTTTTGACATGTATTGACTTAGCACACTAACTGCATAAGCCAAATCGGGTCTAGTAGTGGTTAAGTATATTAAACTCCCAACCAGTTGTCTATAAAGTGTCGCATTTGCCTCTTTAGAGTCATCCTCACTCTAAAGTTTAATGTTCTACTTTAGTGGTACTGCTGCAGCCTTGCACTGATCCATCCAGAATCTTTCCAGTAGACCTCTGACATACTTACCCTAGGATAGAAAATTTTGTCCTGAATCTCTCCAGATCTCGAGATCCAAACAGTATCTTAGTTCACCAAGGTCTTTCATTTCGAACATTTGTGACATTTTCTGCTTGATTTCTTTGATTAGGTCAACAACATCACCTGCAATAATTAGATCAACTACATACAAAGAAATCAACACTATGCGCCCCTTTTCATATTTCACAATATACATATTAGAGTCGTTTTTAATTATGTTGTAATTGTGTTGCAGAAAAAATGACCTGGGTGCTTGTTTCATACCATGACCTGGGTGCTTGTTTCAGCCCATATAAAGGTTTCTTTAATCTGCAGACTAAATGTTCTTTCCCTTTCTAGACAAACCCCTCAAGTTGCTCTAAGTAAACCTCCTCTTTTAATTCCCCATTTAAAAATGCAGATTTTACATCTAGTTGGTGAATCATCCAATGTTTCTTAGTAGCTAAAGCAATCATCATTCTAAAAGTATTTAGTTTAGCTAAGGGGGCGAAGCTTTCTTCATAGTCAATGGATTTTTTTTGTGAATACCCCTTTGCTACCACTCTAGCTTTTAATTTATCTATGGTTCCATCTTTATTAATTTTGGGTTTATACAACCATTTACAACCTATGTTTTGTTTCCCTTCGGGAATTTCAACCAACTCCCAAGTGTTGTTTTTTAGAATATATTCATATTCCTGTTCCATACATGTTTTCCATTCACTACATTGATTTTATTCTCTATAACTAGAAGGTTCAACAACATTCATCATACTAGTAATAAAGGCATTCTCCTTATATCTAGTAGGCAATTGAATCTTCCTACCTGATCTCCTGAGCGTTGGTGTAGCCTCCAACCCATTCTGAATTTCCTTTGACGGACTCAACTTGATTGTTATATCTGAATTCTCTGCTTCTGCCTTTTTCTGTTGATCATGGCCGTTACATGTTTCTTCACTTCCTTCCACTAAGAATGGAATATCCCATTCCTCATTGCGCTTATCACATTCATCATGAACCTACTCATGGAACATGACATCTCTACTAACAAAAATCTTGTGAGTAGAGGCAGTAAATAATCTATAATCTTTAAATTGTGAACAATACCCTACAAAGGTACATCTGATGGCTTTTGAATCTAATTTTCTTCTATCTTCCTTTGGAATGTGGGAAAATACTTTAGACCCAAATATTCTTAAATTTTTTACTATAAACTTGAATCAATATAATGCTTCAAAAGGAGTTTTAAACTTGAGACTTCTTGTAGGACTCCTATTTTTTAAATAAACTGCAGTATTCAATGTTTCAGCCCGAAAACCATTCGAAAGATCCTTACCTTTCAACATGCTCCTAGCACACTCCACCAATGTTCTGTTCTTTCTTTCTGTTACTCCATTCTGCTGAGGAGTATGGGGTACTGTGAATTGTTGTAATATCCCATGGTATTTACAATACTTGGTAAGTTCCTCCTTCCTATATTCTCCCTCTTTATCGGAGCAGAGAATATTTATGTTCTTCCCTGTTTGCTTTTCAATCATATATTTGAACTGCTTAAAGTATTTAAATGTGTGGCTTTTCTTACTCATGAAAAATACCCAAGAAAACTTTGTACAGTCATCAAGAAACAATAGAAAATACAGTGCACCCCCTAGTGACTATGTTTGCATGGGTCCACATAGGTTTGTGTGCACTAATTCAGGTATGTCTATCTTTTTCTTTTCTACTCGAACATGGAATTATTCTCTATGCATCTTTCATAATGCACAAGCATCACAATCATTATGCAATTTTTTTAATGTAGGAAGATCTCTTACCATTTCCTTTTTCTGAAGTAACATCAAATCGTTATAGTTGATATGACCAAGTCTCTGATGCCATAGCTCTTCTGTAGTCAAACTCGATGTTGTCAAGACTCGATCTGGTGTTGTTCTCACATCAATTTGTACAGACCTCTTGTTCAAATTCCTAAAGCAATAGTCTTCATGTCATCCAACAGATCTTTAATATAACAGTTAGATTTAAAAAATTCTAGCTTGAGATCCTGATCTGTAATCATGGATACATAAATCATATTCTTTGTCACTCCGGGCACATACATTACATTATGAATATAGCTGACATTACCATTTGCTAAAATAACAGAAATTTTCTCGCACCCTTTGATCTGATGACTTCTATCATCACCAAGGTAGATTTGTGCTCCGTTGTTGATTTCTTTAAAATATTTGAACCGTTGTCTATTCTTCGTCATATGTGTGGATGCTCCCTTATCTAAATACCAGATGTCTGCATCGACATTCTCATCAAAGTCTGCCATGAACAATCTGAAGTCCTGAACCTGGTCATCATTTGCGAAATGACCTACATGTCTTTTATGCCTTCACTGTTCTTCATGAAATTTATTCTTCCTGCACTCCTTAGCCATATGACCGAGTTTTTTGCAATAAGAACATTTAATTATAGAGTCGTTTTTATTCGGATACATATCTTGAGTTTGATTCGGTCTTTTCTGTGGATTTCCTTCGTTTTGTTGTGATGGATTTCCTTTCACTTTGAAGAATTTATTCTTTTCCATTAGCGCAATATCTACACTCTGGGGTTTCAGAGTCAATCTTATTTCTTCTTCTTGCATTAATATTCTTTCCAGTTCTTCAAACTTTGGGATTTTCTCTCTCGCACTTATCCCAGTGATAAACATTTGGTAATCATCAGGCATACCATTCATGGTAATCGTGACCAAATCTACATCTATAACTATCTCACTGATATCTGCCAATTTTTTCTTTAGATCTTTGATCCACGATATGAAAGAAGAAATTGTTTCATTCTCCTCCATATTTATGTATAGAATCTTGCTCTTCAAGAACAGAAGACGATTTTTATTCTTGATCTCATACAAATCCTTCAATACTGTCTAGATTTCGCTTGTTGATTTGCATTATATGATATGCAGTACGATGCAGTCTTTCACTGAAATCTTCAGCAATGTCTTTGCTCTACCTTATCTCTTCCCCCAATCTGGAACCAATGTTGCTCCCTCTATTGGCTTCGGTTCATCCCCATTTGCAATCATCTAAGCACTTTGCGCTTCTAGCACAGTCTGCATCTTGAATTTCCAATTTGAGTAATTTGAGCCATCAAGTTTGTTACTCTCATTCAAGTATGTTTCGATTATTTGATTATTCATCTTGACAATTCAAATAAAATACTTGACAGGAAAAAAAAATGATAGATCTACCCCAGATCTTTACAGAAAGAAATGTTACGATACATATCTACCTGATCTATGATCAATCCAACAGGTTGTTTTGGATATTGTGCAACAGGATTTCGAATCCTTTACACCAACAAGATCTGCTTCAGATCTCCTCTTTCTTCAGTGAATTTTCCCGGATCCCTTCATCAGCAACTTTTCATCGAAATTCTTCTTTCAGCAATGATGTTCACTGGCTCAAATCTATCCAAGATCTCCTAGGCACTCAAAAATACCTTTCTTCTTAAGAGGATCAAAAATCATCCCTTTTAAAAAAAAAAAAATCAAAATACACTTTTTAAGGACCCAATTAAAAAACTCCACTCATAAAAGGAATCATTAAAAAAATTCCACTCACAAAGGAATCATTAAAAAATTCCATTTGGAAATTAGTTCATGTGTTATTTTCATACAAATGCATGTATGAGAAAAAATCCTTTAAAAATGCTTTACGTAAGGGAAGAGCACTCTTTAATTGAAATCCCTTTTCGAAAGATGTTTCACGTAAGGGAAGACCCTTCTTAAATCATAATAGTCGTATAAAGTTTTAAAAGCACTAGTATAAAAGTTTTCAAACTATATTTTCAATGCTTTTAAAATTTAATACGAGTTCACTAACGCAGTCAATGTTACATATGGCAGCATGCTAACGCTAGCCTGAAGCCACTCTCCCGCGTTAGTGTCTTAACGCACCAAAATTTCAGATATGTCTGCATGCATAAAAAAATTGGTAACTGTTTGATGATTAACACGGTTCTCTGCAGTGAGAACCCACGTTATAATGCTTTGTATCTCACTACGAGATGCGTTATATCGGAAATGAGCTTGAAAAAAAAAAAAAAAAAAAATCCACTCGGTGCTTCTCCTCTACCACCTGGATATTCGCTGGGATCACAGTGCTTCCGCTGTGAATCGTCCCTAGAGCTCTGATACCATGATAAAATGAGATTTTTGAATTGATAAATAAAAACTCACTGTCAACTCTACAAAAGAGAGTCTGAACCATGAGAGTCTCTGACTCTGCAGAAAGCTCTACATTCTCGATACACTTAAGCATTATATAGCATACAAGGTTTTAGAGAAATTAGAACCATACTCTAAAAAATAGAAACTAATTCCTATCTTAAAATCTCGTGAACAACTCACACTAATATAAAATTCTCCATTATCTTCAACACAATTGAGCATGAAATATAAACTGAACATACCTTTTTATAAATCCAATCCTCCCAGCTATGACCTTTCTTGACAACATCCCGTGTGTACCTTATTCAGACCATTTTCTGCATTGAGTCAATGTTTGTTCTAAGTTTACTTACATTTTTATATGCCCAGCTGTGATAAATTCATTTTATTTAACGTAAGGCCTCTTTCCATTATTATAAATGCTTGGCATTCTATTGAACAGGATAAACAAAAATAACAATTGTAGATTTCTTTTTTGCTTTTATTTTGCGAATTTTTTCAACATGTACCAACTCTATTGTACCTTAATTCTATCGTTCTTGTTTTGAACATGTGAGTTGAAAATATTTTTAACTATTAATTCTATTTAAGTTTACATTTTATTTTATCTTTATGTTTTTTTAAGTTTCCCAACTATGTTAATGTTATTTTTCAATCAATCATTTTCCAAACATTTTTATCTATCTAGCATCATAACTATTTTTACCCAAAGTGGATATCCTCTTGTACTCACATAAATAGTAGATATCGTCTTGTATTCAATAACAGAACCCAACAAAAATTAACACTAAGAGATATCAATCTATTTTCTATTTTATTCTACAAATCTGAGTTAATTTACTATTTGGTATTTTATTCTCAGAAATCAGAGTTCATTTATTATCTTCTTTAGACCCAGCTTTCTACAATGCAAAACTGCAAAACCGATGCTTCTTCTTTGGTGAATGATTACTAAAATCCTTCATTTTGTTAAGATGATTACTTCCAGCCCATCATCGCATTTGATGGTCAACATGTATATTCTGATTCAACGTCAATTCTGAGTCACTTAATTGTAATGATTCTGAATTCTGAATTTTAATGATTCTTGAGATTCTTAATCATCAATTCCAACTTTTACGTTGGAAAAAAAGGCCCATTGATTTTTCCTTATTAGCAGATATCAGCGGAAATTAATTATATTTTAGATTTTGGAAATGTTGTTAAATTTGATAAAAAATAGTTATTCTTTTACTTTTACTTCAATTTACTAAATTTAAAAATATTTCTAAAATATTCCCAAAATATATAATAACCACAAATACCTAGATCATGAAAAACTCCTTTTCATTTTCAAATTGAGCTGATCCCCAATATGGATGTAAACTCTGATAAGTTGAAAAGAAATATTTCTAAAATATTCCCAAAATATATAATAACCACAAATACCTAGATCATGAAAAACTCCTTTTCATTTTCAAATTGAGCTGATCCCCAATATGGATGTAAACTCTGATAAGTTGAAAGAGCCAGTACTGACCGTATGCTAGTTATATTTTTTATTTTTTATCTTAATTAAGATGGACGCACATAAATATCTTCCACCCAAACTGTAATTATCAAATAAACAGTGAATCTTGGTGAACTGTCTGATCGAAGGATTTTTCCTTCTATTTTAAGGCGAAGGCGACGTTGCTATTCTATCCGCCATGGGAGACGTGAGAGGTGCATGGACCCTACCGGACAAACATGGCAGTGAAGGATATTGGCCATGTAGAACTCGTGATTGGAACTCTGATCGCTATATGTTAAAACATATACCTTTCGAAGTTAATGATCTTAATTTTTTTTCCACAAAAATAATCGAACTTTTTACAAACAAAATCACAAAAAGTTATATTATAGATACAGCAGCATATGATATTAATTTTTTTTCCACAAAAATAATCGAACTTTTTATAAACAAAATCACAAAAAGTTATATCATAGATACAACAGCATATAATAGGGCCGAGACCGAAGAACCACCTCCACAAATAGCATAGGAAAGGAGGTCAGCAATTGCATAAGGGGAGCCCACAGGGCAGCAGCAAAAACTTATAAACAGCTAAAGTAAAAACTAGAAGGGCCTCGAGAAGGGGAAACACCCTACATATATGTCCAAAGGGAAGGGGAAACACCCTACATATATGTCCAAAGGGCCTCTCGAGAGAGTATGTCCAAAGAGCCTCTCGAGAGAGAAAACAACCCCATAAATATGTCTCATAAAAATGTGGAAAAGATTTTTAAATGGAAAAAATATTTACACAACTGTTACAAAAAAATAGATGTTTATAACATTTATATTACAAAACCTCTAGGAGATATGGCATGACTGGAGAAAAAAACATGAAGGAAAAAGCATGATGATAAACCATCGACACACGAACAACCAAGCCTTCTTTCTCCTCTATAGTCCCTGTGCCCAGAGAAAGTTGTAGACCATTCTTAGACAGGTTGTTAGCCACCCCATTTTGTTCCCTGTAGATATGGCATACATAAATCAAATTGAAACGAGTTTTCAGAGCCTATATTTCTTCAAGTATAGGAAGCAATAAAAAGTTCAGACATCTCTAAGAGTTGTTAAACTAATTTATAACATTCAGTGAATCCCCAAAAATTCGAATCGACATGCCCAAATGAATAAGCCAGCAAAGAAGGAGTTTTAACATTTTAAATTCAGCGAAATTGTTCGAACCATCACCAAAACCAATCGCAACAGAGAGTAAAATGATAGTTTCTGTGGATAATCATCCCGGCACCAGAAGAGCCCTGGGCCAACGCCCCATCGAAATATGCCCAAGGGATTGAAGGATCAATATGTTCAGGTTGAACCCTCTGATGGGTTTTGTGAGAGTTGACAGGAGGCAAGGAACAGATGATGGCCGCACATTCAGCTGCCACATTATCAGGTCGAGAAGAAATCTCCTTGAATGCACTTTTATTCTTGGCAAGCCATATACCCAAGGAGACGATTAGAGTTATACTTTTGTGGGCATGTTCATTGCAATTATCCCACCAATTGTTCCAAGCCTCCCCACAGTTATTCCCACTCCATGAAATAACAAAGTTGCATAGGAAACTGGTGTCCTCCCAAAATTTCCTTGTAAAAGGGCATGAGAGGAAAAGATGATCAGTATATCCTGCCTCCTCCTTGCAAAGAGCACACCGACCCGGGCCAATCATATACTACTTTTGTAGAACATCCCAAGTAGGAACCTTGTGCCTAAAAATGCATCAGAAAAAGAGCTTTGTTTTAGCTGGGCCTCCCAACTTTCATAATACCTTATACCACCACTCCACATGTCCTTGCTCATTCATTTTTATGTGCATATCCAAACTTTGGAGAGTAAAGGCCCAGTATAGAGTGTATCCACCACAAGGTATCTTCTGAATCTTTTATTCGGGTGCCAGTACACTCCAATTCAGTGAAGTAGTCTCATCATTCCTGCTTCCATTGGTCCTCAATACCCAGTTCATCAGTGTCTCTCCAGGCCTAAGCCGAGACCGTAGAACCCACTGGATCACTAATCTGATTCAGTGATTTTAGGCCTCGGACATGCAGGGCCTCCCTTAAACCATCAGAGAGTGAAAATATATTATTACAACCCACCCATGGGTCCAGTACAATGCGGCATCTCTCCCCATTTCCAATTTTCCAAGCCAAAAAATTTTCCACTAACCCCATAGCCAAAAGGGTGGCCTTCCATATAGAGGAGAATCTGTAAAAATATTTATCTGGTAAGCGGATCCAGTTATCAACCGGGAGGGCATCAATGTATTTTCTTTTCACCACGGAGGTCCAGAGGTTATTAGTAGTGAGGAATCTCCAGCCCGACTTAGCTACCAATGAGGTAGAAAAAAGGCGAAGGTTTGTGATGCCCGTGACCACCCCATTCTTTGGGCTTTGCAATCTTATCCCAAGCCACCCAAGGGAGATTCATCTAGGTATCTTTGTCGTACTAGAGAAAATTGCTAAAAATACTTTTAATTTTGTTAATAATGTCTAAGGGAACCCAAGCAACTACAATCCAGTACACGGGTATAGCCATAAGCACAGATTTTATGAGAACCAAACGCCCTGCTCTGGATAGCCACTTATGGCTACAAATATTTATCCTTTTTTCAATCTTTGAAACCATCCACCACCAACCCTGCTTACGGTAAGAGTCTGGTTTGAGGGAGAACCCCAATTATTTAATACATGAGCCAAAAGGGGAATGAATGAAAGGAAGGATGTTTAGATTCCAAGCCAGATCAGTCTCTTATATGCCCTCATGAGTGAGGGTGGAATTTTGAAAAATTATGTTCGTGCTAGTGGCTTTCATAAAAATCTCCAGTGAATTCTTCAAGCATTGGATCTCCCACCTTTCCCCATTGCAAAAAAGAAGGATGCCATCAACAAAAAGGAAGTGAGATATAAACATGTTTGTAGCCACCTCAATCCCCCCAATATCTCCATCCCTCCTAGCCTCATGAAGCAATTGGCTAAGGCCTTCAGCCACAAGAAGAAACAGCAAAGGAGAGAGAGGACACCCTTGTCTTAAACCACGTTTGTTAAGAAAAAAGGGGGAGGCAACCCCATTTATCAGCAAAGCAAAAGACACATTAGTGATACAACCCATAATCCAGTTGATGAGATCAATTTGGAATCCCAGATGTGTTGAGATTCAACAAGAATTGTTTTTGGCACCCATGATCCTAGTGAAAATTAAGCACCTACACTAGGGTGGGGCCCATAGGCTATTTTTAGGTACATGTCTATATTTATTATCCCTTAATATAGATGGACACTAAACTACAATATACTCTCAATGTGGAATTGAAAATAGTTAACTGAAGTGGAAAATCAGTTAGCTAAGTGAATTTCGAGTTAAGCGGTTGGTTGGTGGGACATGCAGGTTGACTTTAATTGTAACTGAGTGATTCTAGTTGTAACATAGTTGGAAGCGCAGTGGTGCATGAGTTGTGCAATTTGTACGTATTTTAACTCAATTAAGTGAGTTAAAATCAGTTGTGCTAGTTGTAACTGAAGATACACTAGTGAGAGATCAAGTGAATCAATTATTAATTAATTCACAAGTAGTGATCTCACATGCAACTGAAGATTTACTATTATTAACTACATGCATGTCAGATCCAGTGGAGACCTAGTTGAGTTCTAGGTGAAATGGAAGTAAACTATCAGTTGTGACATTATCCGCTTGCACACATTCAAACACACACACATTGGATGAGCCCATTACACTTGCGAATTCAAGGCAGGCAAGAAAGCATAAATTTAGGGATTGTGCAGTGAAGGCAAGTTGTCTGAAGACAATAAATTGGCTAATGGATTTGCCAATTTTTGTATCACAATGTGAGACAATTAGCTGATGTACTAAGAGCTCTTGTGATTAGAGTTTTTCATGGAATTGTTTCATGATCCATGATATAATATACAATAGAATATAATGGGGTTTTTAGCTGTAATATTTCCCCGGGAAATTATCTCTGTTGTGTGTGATTGATCTTTCTTCATGCTTATGTAATTCGCGATTGTGTTTTTAATTCCACAAATATTTGTAGAAACGATTTAGTATTTAACTTTAGAATATTGTTAGATCAATTGAATCCAAGATATACATGCATATTGTATAATTTCTACATGGTATCAGAGCACAAGAAATTGAAAAAGTGAAGTAGGAGCTGAGTTTGTGGTTGGAAAGAATTCGAATTTGCAAAAATACTTTCTTGGTGCTATAGCTAATTCAAGATCGAAATGGCTTTCAACGGCTTGAGGTTAGAGTATGAACTAGAGGGCATCTTGAACTACATTTATTGGAAGGACATGATGGAGGCGGTACTCGAAGACAATGGCTTGAAGGAATTCATTGAAAAGGATGTTCCTAAGCCAGATGTTGCAGATGATGCCAATCTTGATGCATGGCAAAACAAAGTGGCAAAGCCAAGGAGGATCTTGCTGGAGGGAGTACAAGACCACATTTTCTCAAGCCTCCATGGGAAAGCCACACCATATGCTATGTGGAAGGTTTTGACAGATCTATTCCAAAGCAGCAACGACCATAGGAAATTGACACTCAAATATAAACTTAGGAAGATCAAAATGGAAAAGGGCAACACCATTCCAAAGTTTCTCACAAATTTTTCCAATGTCAGGATGAACTGGGGAGTGTGGGAATAACAGTCGCTGATGATTATTTGGTGAGCTTGGCTCTACTAGGACTTTCTAAGAGTTGGCACAATTATGAAGACTCTCTCAACGGATGGGAAAAATTGCTGGATTGGGAACAATTGTGGTCGGATCTGGTGCAGGAGGAGTTCAGGTGGAACACCAAAGATGGCTCTTCATCAAAGCATGATGATGAAGAGGATTGTGCTTTGGCTTACCAGGCAAGGAATGGGAAGGGGAATAAATTCCATTCTAAATCTGAGTCTAAAGGAAAGAAGCAAGACATGTCCATGGTGAAGTGTTTTCACTGTCACGAACATGCGCATTTTGCTACTAACTGTCCACAAAAGAAGAAGAACAATAAGGTTGATGGAGCTACAGCTCGTGAGGCCCTTACCTCGAAATTTTAGCTTGAATTCTCCTTGATTGCATGCATGGTGTCAAGTGCATTGGATCGGTGTGGTATTTGGATAGTGGTGATTCCTTTCACATGACGGGAGACAAGGAACTTTTCAGTGACTTGGAGGAGAAATATCTCCAGATGCATATTGAGATGGGAGACGACAGATAGTACAGTGCTACTGGGATTGGTACCATTAGCTTTCAGATGAATTCAAGTAAACCATTTCAGGTAAAATATGTGATACATGTACCAGTTCTGAAGAAAAATTTGGTCCCAGTCGCAATGTTTGACGACAGAGGCTATGATGTTGTTTTTAGTAATAGAAAAGCTTTCCTACGACATAAAACAATGGGTCAAGCCAAGAGGATATGGATTCGAGTTAAGAATATCTATAAGCTGGAGGTAGATGATTGTGCTTCAATGGTAGGCAAGACGGAGAAAGTGGTGAGCCGAGATGAGAGCGAATTATGGCATAGGTGATTGGGCCATCTTCATCATGGAGCCTTGAAATTCATACAGCAAATATCTATTGGACTTTCAATGGGAACACTTGCTAAGTTAGATCAGTGCAAGGGTTTCACCATGTAATATTCCCAAATGGGGAAAGCACCAATACAACTCAAAATAATGGAAATAGCAACAAGTATTAACACATTACATATGATCCAAATGATAGATCCATGTTATTAAGTATAACAACAACAAATGTATACAATATATTGGAGAACAAACCCCTCAAGCTAGGAAAGAGAAGCCTCCATCAACCAAAAGAAACAATACATGAGATGCAACTACTACACAAAATGTCTAAAGCAAGTACAACGCAGTTTTAATGGCTAATATTGTAGCTGTAAAATGTAAATGAATGGATCTGATAATACAATGCTCATATAAGGCCAAAAATGGAGATCTATGCTCCCATACACATTTCCTAGATAACCCATGAAGGGTTTCTGAAAATACCCAAAATATCAGAATGTTGAAATGCAGCCCTAGGGTTGAATAAACTCTGCAACTGGGCACCTAAAAGGATGTGGCTGAAATAATGTATATCTGAAATGGCACTCCTCTAAAATACTCTCTCAATGAAGGGATGATCCCTTCAATGAAAAGTAAACACTCCAAATGGAGCACTGAACTCACCCCTGCAACAGATTTCTAAAATAACACAATCATGGGCTGGACCTGCACTATAGGGGAAGATTATGACTTTACATGATGCCAAAATATGATATGAAGCACAGGGACCTTCCTTATTGATATCCCAATGGATAGAAACCTTCCTCCACTGAATACAAACTCAAAAATGATACAAAGAAAACCTCCACTGCTGCACCCTGCAACTCAACACATATCTAAATAGAATTTGTGTTCTAGAAGAAAGTTGTAGCTTGGCCGAAATGTGGAAATAATGCTCAAGAAATTCTCCTGATTAGGCACTCAAAGTCCCCCGAGGATGAATGTGGGATACCTGCTCGGGAACACCTTTGTGCTAAACAACATTGCAATCTTAGCTAAACAATTGAAGAGAGCCAAGAGTCTTAACAGACCACAATCAAATAATAATCAAAACATCATCACAATTGCTACCATCCTCTTCCTTATATTCTTGGTCAGCTTCCTCACCCTTGGCCCCACTCATTAAAGGCACTAATTCCATGCAAATGATCTCCCTCCAAAACTGCGTTGTCCTTCATTGAATGTCCACTACTTCCATACCAGCATTGTTGATTTGGTCAAAGTTGACACAGTCCACATGCTTCTTCCCTTGTTCACACATAGGGGAGCTTTATCCAGCTCTTTTGATGCATTCGATTCACATTTGGAGTGTTTTTATTCCTACTAAGGAGATTTATGGTTCTCCCTACCCTCTTATTCTTCTAAATAAGAAGCAAAATTAGATTTTAATATTCCAATTAGTTGTATGCTAATTTAGGAATACTACAATCCTCCCCTCCCGAATGTTTCTTGTCCTCAATAAAATGCAAGAATAGATCTAAAAAATGTAGGGAACCTCATTCCCATGTGAAGCTCCAACCTCCAAGCTATCATCCATATAAAATGAATCACCCTCCAGTATGGTAATTCATAAAAAAAATCCTCCCACATGCTCATGAGAGGCTCCTCCCAAAGACTCAAGTCAATCATATGGCTCACATCATAAGGAAACAAGTGATATAATGTAGCAGCCATATAATGTCCCATGCTCCTCTTGAAGCATGAAGAAGTGTGAGAAGTTTCATTCCCAATGGACGCATCTAACCAATGTGTCATCCCTCCAATCATGTCCCCAACAATAATAATAACATCATCAACATATGGGATCATAATCAAATTCATGCTAGTTTCCATGTGTAGTAGAGGAGAAGGAAAATAGTCCCTCATGTGAAACTAGTGCAGTTTTTCTCCTAACTTCTTCAGAATATGGCATGATGATTTGTTTCCCAACCACTTGTTTACAGACTCAATCTTCTCACATGTTTGGAGAAGGTGTATGATGTATGGTGCAAATTGAGCACACCCTACATAAGATATCATCTCCCCAAGATCTTCTAGGGAGTGGCCATCATCAATACTACTTATGGCCTCAATTATACCATGAAATCTAGAAATAAGAGTTCCCCCTCTTGGAGCAATGCCTTGCACTTGAATGGTAAGGAAATACAAATACATAGTAAATGAATCATGATGTAAAAAAATACAATATTTACCGTGTACTTGGTTGAAGCTAGTATGGTGGCTCATAGATGGGCCTCCTCTCACTCCCAATGAGAAAGGAAGTGGTTGTGGTAACTCTACCAAAGATTCATGTCTCTCCTCATCCTCCAAACAATCCATGCATCTCCTCATATGATGGTGCATCTCCTCTTTGAAGCCTTCCCAAATGAATCCCTCCAAGATAGTACGATATGCTCTTATCAAACCAGTGGGTTTGGATAGCAACCCCTGATATGCTACATCTAGTAGTTTCTCCTTGAGATTAGAGGCTCTAGTCAAGAATATCCTACTCTAAAAATAGATGACCCCATCTTTCACTTCATATCTCCCATCAGATAATTGGCCATCAAGTATTATGCATGAAAATATACCCTTGGAGTATTCCACTAACAGTTGGGATCTCCAATAAGGGTCAATACTCAATAATGAAAACATTTTTGATCTATCATGTACAACACCTGTCATGTTTTCGCTCTCTTCTTTGACATCTTCCATGGAAAATTCATACACCGGAATGATGCAATCTTGCCTCTGCTGCTCCTCCTACAGCTGCTCATGCTCTTGTGAAGGTAGAAGTTTTTGGAGGCTAGCCTTCCATGGGAAGCTATCACCTATCAAAAACAATTTGAGTTTTCCCAATGTAAGCATGAGTGGCCACCAACCTCTACCAAATATGGAAGATTCCTATCAATGTGGAAGTATATTCTAATTCTCCAAAGACATGGAGTGGTCTCCTTGCACCATGATGGTGCCATCCATCCCTAAAACATCTTCGATCAGTGTAATATGTTTGGTGAGAGTGGGTACTACTGATATTGGGGGAATGTCTCCCTCCTCCTTGAGCCTACTCCAAACTCTCTACGCTGTGTGAAGTCCTCCCAAGGTTCTCACCCCTCTGGGATCAATGAGTGGTGCACCCAGATGTGAAGCATCTCTCATCATCTCCTGATCTAGTGGTCTCCCAGGTGGAATGCCTCCATGTAATGAGACATCAGTATCAAGAGTAGACTGCATATATGAGTGGATTGATTTGTCTTTGATCTCACTGTGAAAATCAGTTTGCCTCTTTTGTGTGTCAACCTTATGAAATAGATAGGGGTGTGTGCTCCTAATCATATGATTTTGGGCATCTTCGATATCTTCTCCTTTCATCTTCAAGGTCTCACAATCTATCAATAATGGCACATGCTGCTCATGGATTGTGCCTTGATCTCTAGATATGAGATTCTTTGGAACTTCTTGTAAGGATACAAGAACTCCTCTCATTGGATCAATTACTCCATCTTCCTCTCCATGAGGTACTAGATCTGCTCCTGATGTGAAAGCATTGCTACCTCTTTCCTTCTCTTCTCCTTCATTATGAATGGAGGCTACCTCATCATCATTAAAAGGCTATTTGTTTTTATCCTCTTTTGAAAAATGGATCTCCATGTCTTCCTTTTGAGAAGAGAGCTCTCCTTGAAGTGGGGATCTTGCTTCTAGCAAGGTGTTCTACAAGTTTTTAATCCCCTCAATAGCATTCTGGAATGGAGTTGGGTTTATGGTTCCTTCCAACTTGTTAGGTCTCTGTAATAAGCAAGATTGGAAAAAGTCCGATCACAGAGTTAACATCATTTCAACCAACTTTGGGATTCTAGGATCTAGCCCTCCTGAATCCGGAGAGGGATCTCTCCAGTATGTACAAAGATGGATTTTTCTTTGAAGTTTGGGGTAATAATATTAGGCTAGTTATGAAGTCCAAGGGTTTGTTTGGTTTTTTGGATGGTTGAACATAGCTGCTGTCTGAGGCGGAAAGATCTATATGCAAGTAGGTTCAAAAGTGAGAAGTTGCAAGCAACAAGAGTAAGCTTTAGCTAAGATGAAAGATGATGGCAGGTTTTCAGTCCATTGGGCTATGGAGTCATAAGGGGATTTAATTGAAACAATCAGGTTCAAGAGTGGTCTATGGGGCAAGTCATCTATGCCTCAGGATCTCTTTAAGGTTTGATTTATGGAATGGAGTGATACATTAAGAAGGGGAAAATAAACAGATGAAGAACAAAGAGCAACCTAGGATCTATTAAGTACTTTGAAACTATCCAGCCTTTGACCAGGCACTTAAAAAAGACATGAAAGCAAACTAGGATCTGGTAAGTACTTTGAAACTAGCCAGCCTTTGATACACTTCCAATAGAAAACACATAAAAAACAAAGGGAAACTTGAAGGCAACCTTTGGAGTAGAAGCTAGCGGGCTGGGCTCACCACAAATCCTCTCCTAGCTCTTCTTTACTTGGTTGCTTTCAGGACAATCACGTAGGTAACACAGAATGGCCTAAGATTTGATAAGTACTTTGAAACTAGTCAGCTTTTAACACATCCTAAGGGAAACAATCAAATAGTTGAGAAAATAAGAAAGGGAATCAGGGCTAACCTTAATTTCCTCAGTTCATCTTCACACAACATATATTGAAAGTAACATTTAAAAATATCATTCGGCCAAGGAAAAAATATGAGGGAATGCCAACATGCCTATACCTAAACTGAATTAATCATTTCCAAATAACACAGATAGAAGAAAACATCTGAATAAAGATTTCTCAGCCAGAGAAGGTTACTGGTATACAATAGGTCCTAACTCTGTTTGAACTTTTCTTTACATCAGAAAATGAAACAAAATGGAAACAGAAATAAAACACAAGTTACAGTAAGAACAACATCACCGTCAACATAGACCAGGATCACAACATCTGGTAATCAGATGCTGTTCAAACGTATATAGTCCTCAAGTTCAGTATGTGCCTCAAGTCTTCTACTACCTGTAATTTGTCTATTACTATAGAATCTGTAGTTAATGAATCTACTTTACAACAAGAAACTTCATCAATGATAATTTCACAATGCTTCAGCCATTACATTAACAACCAACCCCTCACTCATTTTCTACTGAAGTATTTATAGAAGAATGAGGAGGTGAGATCTGATAAAAGATCTCAAAATCAATTAATACAGGAATCAATGTCTTCTTGGCCTTCGAAGGGCTCAACGAAGAAACTATACAGGTGTTCCGCTGTATTAACTGACCTGCACTTATGATTTTTAGCTCGGTGAGAGCTTTTTTGACCTTTTGAGGATTTGTGTACTATTAGGGTTACTCTACGAACATTCTGTCATCAAATCTGAGGCAGAAGTAACTTCTTTGGCTGTTTTGAGGCAAAAAATCTGATCTTGTTCAATAAATTCGGCCTCTGATTGAGTGTCTTGAGACAATAGGTGGCACTGCGGTGGTTGAGGAATCAATTGGCCTTAGATATGGCGGTGGAGGCAATATGTCTGATAAACACTTTTAGGTTTTTCTCTTCAAATTGTGTTTTTAGATCGGGGATTAGGAATTTGATAACTTTCTTAGCCCTAATCCCCATAAATCTGTCCACCTATGCTCTGTTCTGGTTCATTTTTAGTCTTCAACATCTGATACTCTTTCTCTGCATTGATCTTCATGGTTTTTTTATTTTGTGGAGGGCTGCGCAGGGCATATAAGGCATCAATGCCTAATAAAACATCAATGAAACGTGATATTTACCCCTGCAGATGATCTTCCTCGGAGGAAACGAACAAAGGAGGGTCGTCACCCTCTGTCGCTGAACCTTCTTTGGAAATGGCGGAAAATACATTCAAACCTGCAAAAACAAGAAAAAACGTTATATAATCCTGTGTATTTGGTTTACTGCATCGGGGACTGTGTGGAGGAGCGTGGGCCGTTGAATGGCATCATCCAACGGCCAGGATCAAATCTAGGCGATCGTGGAATGGGTGATCAGAGGATTAAATCGGAGCCGTCGATCTGCAGAGATCGACGGTCAAGATCGAACGGGGCGATCAATGGAGAAGGATGAATCTGAGCCGTCGATCGCGCAGTGATCGACGGTTGGGATCGGGCAACAGAAATTCAGAGGAAAAATGTTGACCTGGCAACAGAATCGGGAGTTTAAATGTGAGTCGTCGATCTGCAGAGATCGACGGCGGAGATTGATTTTCTGTCGCACGGGGGCATGGCTAAACGGCGAGTAAGTTGGTTAACGGTCGAGTAGATTGGGGGATTGACAACCGTCGGATGGGAGGGGTTAGATTGGACGGCGGAGGTGAATTCCGCTAGGCGTCTCTGGTACGAAATTTAATGCGCGAAATGTTTCGGTCGCGCGGCGGTTTTGAAACAGTGTCGAGGACACGCGTCGGCCAGCGTATGGAATCGCTAGCCAACGGGAGAAAACCGGCTTTGCCCAAAAGGCGGTGCGGAATGGAAACAGGCGGTATTTAGAAATCAGCGCGGGAAATGGGGGGGTCCACCGGGAGAGCGCTCCGCTCCGTCTGATCTGCGGAGCAGATCGACGGCTGTGGTTAAAAACTAATTTGCACATGCGGATAAATCAAAACATTATAAAACCTGATTTTTGATGTTTTGTAAAGGTTTTTTTTTAAATGTTTTGGGTGGAAGACTTAAAATGAAATGATAAGCGCCCTTTGGTTCCGCGCGCGGTTCTAGCGCTCGGGCTTATGGACGAAAAGGGTGAAGGGCTTAGCCCGCGGGGGCTAAAAACCTTAATACACAAAAATATGTATTTTCTATTGTTTTTCAATGATTTTTCAAAGGATTTAAGGTTCCGACAAGGTTAAAAAGTGGGTTTATAACCTTAGGAAATGAAATTTATGAAGGGATAGGGGAAAACATATGGTTTTGTGGGGTTTTCATGGGAAAAAGGAAAATGGAAAATGGGGTTAGCTTGTAAGAAAGGGAGGGGAAAAAGGGAAATGCAGCAGTTTTTTGACTTGGATTTTTGCAGGATATCAGAGGTTTTGAAGAGGGAAACAGCTGTGAAGATTTAACCAGCAGTTATGGATTCCTCAAAAAGACTTCAAGCACCAACAATTTCAGGGCTGAATTTGTTTCTTGAAGGCTGCAAGAATCATTTAGCCACCAGCTGATATGACAGAAAAATATGGGTGGCTAACAGTGGCTCCACTTGGGGATGGTGCTTTCTTGAAGGCATCAAGAATTCAGACTTGATTTCTCTGGAATTTTGACCATGTGCCTCGTCCTTTGAATTGCTCTTTCTTTTCTCTAAAAAATAATACCAGTTATGAAAGAACAAATGGACTTCATCAATACAACTTCTACCTACCCAATCCTACTGATCTAACATTTTTTCTTCATCCGAGTGCACTTGGGTTGGCAAACTCTTTTCACAACATTTTATTCTTTGGAAAGCATAAAAACTAATCTAATTCTACTTCTTATTTCTCCTTGAACTCATATTAAACAGTTGAGATCAAATATTTCTCTACCTAATCTACTGTCTGTTGGGATTAAACTGTCCAACAAACTTTCATTCTCTAAATTCTAAAGCAGAAATTTAAAAACAACCAAGTCAAGATTAAACTATTTGGCTTGCTGTGGTCTATGGCATAAAAAACAAGCTACACATAGACATTATTTTGCAAGAAATTTAAATAAAAAATGGAAGGCTTGAGATCTGAAAGTTGAGCACTTCCTTCATCTTTTTCATAGCTCTGTTTTTGCTTTTTATTTGAGCTCTTCTGGTTCAGATTTTGAGTTTATTTGAACCTTCAATTTCTATCCTAATTTATCTACTAATAAGCCAAGATTGAACAGTTTGGCAAATCACATTTTCTACCCTATCAGCAATAAATTGAAAACTAGTTAGTCAAGTTTAGGCTGTTTGACTAGCTAGAAGTGTGTTTTAGGAGTGGCATTTGAGCTTGCACACTTTCAGCATTTGTTTCTCTTTTTGGCATGGGGCCTTGCCTTTCTTGTTTTCATTTCTGCCCTCTTTTCTTTCTTTTCTCTTTTTTTTTGTATTTTTGATTTTTTTTTATAACTTTGAATGCAATGGTGGATGAGATATTTACAATGGAAAAAAAACAAAAAGGCTTCAAAACAAAAATGGATCAAGAGAGGTAATGCTTAAGCATCCTGCCATTGACAGGACCCCCAAACAATTCTGTTCCATCCAGCTCCTGTAAGAAAAATGCATTATTACTAGCAACTGAATGAATAGAATAAGGGCCAAGCCATAGGTTATAAAATTTTCCATGCTTGCCCTTCTCTTCCCTTCTTGAGTCCCATTTTAACACTTTGTCCCCGATCTTGAAATTGCTAGCCTTTGTTCTTTTATCAAATTGCTTTTTAATGCTGTCTTGTTTCTGCAATGCTTGGTTATACACTTCCTCTCTGGTCTGCTGAAGATAAATGGTTTGATTTATTCTTCTGATTATGTCATTTTCTTCAGTCTGCAACTCTTGAATTAACTTCATAACTGGTACACCAAGGCTGTTAGGAAAAATTGCATCTGTACCATACACAAGCTGGAAGGGTGACATACCAATAGATTTCTTCAAATTTAATCTGTCAGCCCAAAGTGCATGGATCAGCTTTGTGTGCCAAGACTTTTTATTGTCCTCCAACAGTTTCTTGATTATGTTCACTAAGCTTTTGTTGGAAGATTCTGCAAGTCCATTACCTTGAGGGTAATAGGTTGTGGAGTGTCCCAATGTTATCTGATATCTATGACAAAATTCAACCATTTTCTTTGATCCAAATGCTGTTGCATTATCTGTGATGACCTTGGTAGGACAGCCAAATCTGGAGAGAATGTTAGTCTCCATAAATTTTATGATAACTGAATCATTGGCCTGCCTACAAGGGATGGATTCTATCCACTTAGTGAAATAGTCTGTGGCAGTAAGAATCCACCTATGCTGGGCAGAAGATGGTGGATGGATTTATCCTATGAAGTCAAGTCCCCACTGTTGAAAAGGGGCTTCAACAGTGATTGGATGCAGAGGCAGGGGTAGTAATTTTCTCTTGCCTTCAAACAATTGGCATTTATGGAAAGTAGTGGTCATCTTGTGGACATCGGGAAAAAGAGTAGGCCAATAGAAACCAGCCCTCAGAATTTTGTTGGCTGTTGCCTTCCAGTATAAATGACCTCCACACTCTCCTTCATGGAATTCCTGCTTAATCCTTTCTGCATCAAACTCAGGCAAACATTTAAGCAATATACCGCTTGCATTTTTCCAATAAAGACATCTATCAAAAATGCAATAGTTTACTGCTTTCAGCTTCAAAAACCTTGCCTCTGTTTTTGATAAACTAGGAGGTGTATTTAATTTAAGCAAAACATAAACAATATCAGCATACCAAGGAGAATTCATAAAATGGTTTTCGACAATGGGAGTTGAGAATTCTTCTTGGTTATCCAAAGCATTAATCATATGAATATCAAGAACTTCACAATTTAACTCAGCCATTAATCTACCGAGACCTTAGCCTTTGATCAGCCTAGTGGGTTTTATCTCTAAATCATATTCAAGGATAACAGCAATCCACTTACCTCTCTTACCATCTGGGTCCTGTGTTAGAATGTCTTTAACAACTGAGTTTGGGACAAAGGAAATAATGTGTGAGTGAAGGATGTATACTCTGAAGTCTTTCAATGCTTTGACCAAAGCAAAAGCTTGTTTTTCCATAATGCTATACTTCAAAGGGGCATCCCTCAATGCCTTACTAAAGAATGCGATGGGCTGCTCTTGTCCTTGTAGATTTTTCTATAAAAGGACAGCAGCTATGGTATGTTCTGATGCAAATGAGAAAATATAAAAATCTTTTGAAAAATCAGGACTTATGAGAACCAGTGTTTTGGTTAATGCTTGTTTCACCAGCTCAAAGGATGTCTTTGCTTCCGAGGTCCATTTTACCCCTTGCTCCTTCTTCAACATATTTGTGATATTCCTAAGGAGCTCGGCTAAGTTAGGGATGAAACTTCTCAAAAAGTTAATCTTCCCAATGAAAGACTGCAACTCTTTGATGTTTCGAGGATGAGAGATTTGCAATATGGCCTCAATCCTCTTTGGATCTATCTTTATACCCTCTTCTGAAATGATGTGCCCAATAATTTTACCTTCTTGGAGACCAAATAAAGTCTTCTTAGGGTTTAAAGATATTCCAAACTTTCTGCATTTCTCGAAAACCTTTCTTAAATGTTCTAAGTGCCCTTCATCTGTTTTTGAAAACACAGTGACATCATCAAGATAGATAATGATGAAGAAGCCCAATTCTTCCGAGAATGCTATGTCCATGGCTCTCTGAAAGGTTGCTCCAGCATTCATTAGACCAAAAGGCATTTTCACATACATGAAAGTGCCCCATGGTGTGGTAAAAGCTGTCTTTAATTAATTGACCAGGGGTGAAACAGATACGATTATACGAAAATATGTAGTAAAGAATTCTTTTGGACCACCCTTTGTAAGAATATGGATAATTTTTGGTAAAGGTAGTTGTCTTTCAATGACTTGTTTAAATTCTCTAAAGTCTATACAAAGCCTGATTTCTCCAGTCTTCTTCCTAACAGACACCAGATTAGATACCCACTCAGAATATCTAATAGGGACAATAATGCCAGCCTCATACATCTTCTTAATCTCCTTCTCAACCAAAGGCAACTGTACAGGGTTTATTCTGCGCAATTTCTGTTTGAATGGTTTTTGGTTTTCTTTAAGAGGGATTTTGTGTTGTATTATTTCAGTGTCATAGGACTTAAGGTCTTCGTAACTCCATGCAAAAACATCAGAAAATTCTTTGAACAACTCTATGTATTTGAGTTTAATGTGAGCTGGCAAAGTTTTGGACAGTTTGATCATTTTCGATTTTTCCTCACTGCCTATATTGCATTCCTCTACCTCAGTCTATACAGGCTCCAGTTTTGGTTTATTTGCCACATCGTTAAAATCGAACAACTCTTCCAAAGGTGCTAGACCACTTGGCAAACCTTCATCTTTAGAATGCAGAGTTTCTATTTCTTCTGTTTCTGATTCTGCACTCAATTCTGTTTTGTTTCTGCGTTTGCTAGTCTGAAGGTTAATGTTGACAAGCTCAGGAGAAGACTCTTCCTCACTAAGAAAATTTTCTTCAGTGCAGTCTGTATCATAGTCTGAATCTGAACTATGCAGTTCAAATTCATTTCTGAATTGCATGAAGTCTTCTATTTGTTTATCTCCGTCAAACACCTGCCAGTATTTTTTATTATCAGGCATAGCTGGTCTAAATTTTATTTGAGGTGAAAAATCATTGATCTGATATGGCTTTAAACACGTCCTAGCTGCAAAGGCTAAATTGTGGGCTATAAGATTTCTTTTCCTTGGGATAAAAATTAGCTTGGACTCCTCAAACGTTTTCAAAAGATCCATGACGTCATTCCTGTAGGCCCTAAGTCTGGGATGATTTGCATTATACTCCCCATTGACTTGCCTAATTATTAACTCAAAATCCCCATACGCAGTTATTTTCTTGGCTCCTAACTTTTTCAGCAACTGTAAGCCTAATAGCAGGGATTCGTATTCCGCTATGTTGTTTGAACACTGAAAGTTTAATTTGCAAGAAATACATTCTGTGTGCTTGCTATTAGTGTTAGTAATCCAGACACCTGCACCAGCATTTGTTCTAGTGCATGACCCATCAAAATACATAGTCCAGAGAGGATCATTTTCAGTTTTATCAGTTTGGTGCATGTCCTTTGTATGATTTGACTCCTCAAGTTTTTTATCGGGTTGAGGATTGTTCTCTTGACTGTCAATATTTAAGTTTAATGGATTGATGATTTGTAGTTCAAGACTTGTGCTTGGTTTGCTAAGGTTTTCGAGTACAGCAAACTGATTCGACACTTCATTGCTGTATTCTTCTTCCTTCGTTTCAGCCATTGATCCTGTTAAAGTGATTTGTTCTGTGAGGGTTTCATCATTAAGCATGATGAAAGAATCAAGGCATGTACTCATGGAATACAGAGGGGAGTTTTGACATCTGTCTTGACTTGTAACTGTGTATTGCATATGATACTCCCTGTAAAGTCTTCTATTCTGATTGAAAACAGGGATAGTCGCATAGGTCATGTCCATATGCATAGTCACCTGTAACTTAGCCCCCCAAGATCTTGATAAAAGCATTCCATACTTTGGGGGTACATCAGCCACAACAACATCCATAACTAAGCATTTGGCTGGAATCTGGGCTAAGTTAACACAAAGGTCTTTGATCAATCCTAAACACTTGACTTTGCTTGAGTCAAAAGAGTAAAGATATTTATATGGTCTGGTGATTTCAAGACCCAGGCTCTCCATGACAGATTTTGGCATTAAATTATGAGAAGCGCCTGAGTCGTGCATAGCGTTGTGTAGAATTTTGTCATGAACATTCAAACTTACATAGAAGGGAGGGACAAGTCCCTGTTGAAACTTACCTTCAATCTTTGGACCAAAAATAAGCTCTGGCTGGTCATCATTAAGATTGAGTGTATCCTCATTTTCTTCTATGTTCAAAGCCTTCAAAATTTTGGACCTAGATACATGTTGGGCAGCTAACTCAGTCAAGGGAGCAGAGATTTTGATTCTTGAGATTTCCTGTTGCATGATGAAAGGAATTTGACCCTTTAAGGTGCTGGTTTCAGCCCTATTAGCTGTTATGTTATCAGCAACGTCAGTATGCTGATTTGCTTTATTTACATTTGATACAGTTGTTTTAACAGGAGTACTAGCTGAAGTGTTAGCACTACTGATGTTTGCACTCTGTTTTTCAAGAATTTGAGTGTCTTTCTCTTTACCTTTGCCAGAATTATCAGCCACTGTTTTATCCTTTTGTTTGACTGTTTTAGGCTTGGTTGCAGTGCTGTTTTGAGAAGGTTTGTCAGAGGTTTTATTGCTGGGGGTTTGTTGATTATATTTACTTCTGAGTTCATATTCCTTTGAAGGCTCTGTGACGGCATTTTCCATGTTTTGATAATAATTTTCATTGTCATCTCTTTTGTCGTCATAAGGTGTATAAAGACCTTGTTTCCTATCATAATGAACCTCGAAGTCATCATCATCTACCCCAAATAGGTTGATATCAGCTTCCTCTGTTATTTCGTCCTTTTCCTCAACCTCACTTACATAGTTTTGATGAAAGGGAGGAGTGATCTGTTGATCATCTTCCCTTGGTCTGTTTAGGGGTTGGCTCCTTCTCATATTCTGATTCTGGTTTCTGTTTTGAGGAGCAGTTTGATTTTGACTTACTTGTGCTCTCTCAAGAAGACTCATTTTCTTCATCATTTCTTCCATCATTCTTTCCATTTTTGAGCTTGAGGTAGTAGGGGTGGATTCCTCTCTAAAAGATACTCTCTTTTCAGCTTTCATCCTTGCTCTCTTCTCCATTAGGTTGACTTCTACAGAAAGAGCACCTCTTTGCATGTCTTCAAGGGTCACAAAATCTCTCTCTCTGAGTGAATAGGTCATGTCGGCGTCAAACCCTTTAGGAAACTTGTTTAAGGCTGAGCCCTATGGAGGTTTTAATTCCAGGGAAAGTGCATTATATACACTGTTAAATCTAGTACAATAGGCTTGTACACTTTCCCCAGGGTTCCTATGGAGATTGTTATAGTCAGCAAGAACTTGGAGAGGATTCTTCCTCACTTCCCATTTGTTTAAGAATGTTTGATGGAAGCCTTGGAGATTGTTGATACGTGAGAATGGAGAAGCACCGTGTCATTCACTTCTCCCCAGACAGTGACAATACGGGTTTGGCTGAATACGTCATCATTTCATTTTGTCAAAACAGTCATTCATGTTACTCCATGTTGCGATACGATTTATAGTATTACTAGCCTCCTTACAATGGGATTTTGGTGATATTCCTGTGGTAAAATTGACTAATGGATGGAAGAGATAGGGAGCATACCATGCTGCCATGATATGTGGTGGGGGTGGATTGAAAAGAGGTGGGGTGGGTTGAAATGAAGTGGTTTGAACAGTGGATGAAAGATGAACAGAAGTGGATGGAACAGCAGTAGATTGCTGAGCTGATCTTGGATGAGAGACACCTAAGTTAAGAAGAAAATGTAAATCGGGAGGTGTTGATTCTCTATTCCCAAGGTGTTCACTTGTTTCAGGAGATGATAGTGAAGACTCAGAATCTAGTTTGTCGAAATCACCAAATGACCTAGTCCTGAATGGACTAACTAAGTCAGCTTGTGATTGTTGCAAAGCTGAAATATTTTCAGGGACTGAATTAGCTCTTAGGGATGATCTGAGAACAGTTGAAGATTCTATCTTAGAAGACTTCCTAAGGATTCTTTTTGGGTTATCAACTATCTCAGGTGGGTTGGGGTCAGGGTGGGCTCTAGTATGAATCTTTCTAGGAGCCACTATGCTATGTTTTTAGACCCAAATGTGGAAAGATTTCTTCAGGTATGACAATCCTTTGAGGAGGATTATTGTCTGTTTCCCAATTTCCCCAATCGATCATGCTTCTGCGCTTGGATTTGAATGATATTATAATGATGAGGGTTCTTCCCAGTGGAGTCTTAAGGTCTGTTCAGGATTGTGGAGTCTCTAGGTGGAAAGTTTAGAATGTTTCCTAAGAGATGCACTGTCCACCACAGTGCTCGCGAAACATCCCTTTTCAAGGATATCCCACAACACAACAAACTCTAACCAGAGATTGACTAGGAGGGCATTCACCAGATATGTCACCTCTAAGAGAGGATGAGATCCGGAGGCTACCTGGCCCTCTCTAGACTCTGTCTAGGAGTATGGGGTAAAACACAATCAAAAGGTAAATGATATGTAGGAGTAAGTGTTTTACTACCAATCTGAAATGTTTTTGGTATTTTCTGAGTTATTTTTATTTGTGGTTTCTAAGAATGACCTAACTTTGTTTCAAAACTTAGCTATAGTTGGGAGACAAAAGCAGTCCACTCTTATGGCTAAGCCAGCTGATTTTTCAAGGTTAGATAAAAGCTTATAAGAATCCTAGGGTTCACCTAGTTTGTCACTGATTCAAACAAGTTTCATCATGATTACCATTTCTTGGTAGTGCTTGGAAAGGCTGCTTTTACTCACCAGATTTTATAAGATTCTGGGTTCGTCCCCAGTGGAGTCGCCAGAAATGTTAGGTCTTTGTAATAAGCAAGATTGGAAAAAGTCCGATCACAGAGTTAACATCATTTCAACCAACTTTGGGATTCTAGGATCTAGCCCTCCTGAATCCGGAGAGGGATCTCTCCAATATGTACAAAGATGGATATTGTCTTTGAAGTTTGAGGTGATGATATTAGGCTAGTTATGAAGGCCAAGGGTTTTGTTTGGTTTTCTTAGATGGTTGAGCATAGTTGCTGTCTGAGACGGAAAGATATATATGCAAATAGGTTCAAAGGTGAGAAGTTGCAAGTAACAAGGTAAGTTTTGATTCTAAAGAAAGATGATGGCAAATTTCAGTCCATTGGGCTATGGAGTCATGAGGGAATTTAATTGAAACAAACAGGTTCAGGATTAATCTATGGGGCAAGTCATCTAGGCCTAAGGATCTCTTTGAAGTTTGATTTATGGAATGGGGTGATACAACAAGAAA
The DNA here is from genome assembly GCA_034641835.2 of Pinus albicaulis. NCBI lineage: Eukaryota > Viridiplantae > Streptophyta > Pinopsida > Pinales > Pinaceae > Pinus > Pinus albicaulis. The sequence continues at coordinate 1,414,299,547 of CM076577.1, read as the reverse complement.
GGGAATCAACAGATGCAGAACAAAGAGCAGCCCAGGATCTGGTAAGTACTTTGAAACTAGCCAGCCTTTGACCAGGCACTTAAGAAAAACATAGAAGTAAACTAGGATCTGGTAAGTACTTTGAAACTAGCCAGCCTTTGATACACTTCCAATAGAAAACATATGAAAAACAAAGGGAAACTTGAAGGCAACCTTTGGAGTAGAGACTAACGGGTCGAGCTCACCACAAATCCTCTCCTAGTTCTTCTTTACTTGGTTGCTTTCAGGAAAATCACAAAGATAACACAGAATGGCCTAAGATCTGATAAGTACTTTGAAACTAGTTAGCTTTTAACACATCCTAAGGGAAACAATCAAATAGTTGAGCAAATAAGAAAGGGACTCAGGGCTAACCTTAATTTCCTCAGTTCATCTTCACACAACATATATTGAAAGTAACATTTAAAAATAACATTCAGTCAAGGAAATAAGATGAGGGAACGCCAACATGTCTATGCCTAAACTGAATTTATCATTTCCAAATAACACAGATAGAAGAAAACATCTAAATAAATATTTCTCAACCAGAGAAGGTTACTGGTATACAATAGGTCCTAACTCTGTTTAAACTGTTCTTTATAGCAGAAAATGAAACAAAATGGAAACAGAAATAAAACACAAGTTACAGTAAGAACAACATCACCGTCAGCATAGACCAGGATCCCATAAATCAACTTGTATTGATGCTCCAAACCGGTTACAATCTTCAAATCTAGTGTGTCAATTCATATTTATTTCAAAACCTAACTTATCTATTACAAGCAGAGCTCCAAGAGCTAGTGAAATCCTACCTACAATCAAGAGTCTTCAGCTCAGTTACAATTACAATGCTTCAGCAATTACATTAACAACCAACCCCTCACTCATTTTCTACTGAAGTATTTATAGAAGAATGAGGAGGTGAGATCTGATAAAAGATCTCAAAATCAATTAATACAGGAATCAATGTCTTCTTGGCCTTCGAAGGGCTCAACGAAGAAACTATACAGGTGTTCCGCTGTATTAAATAACTTGCACTTATGATTTTTAGCTCAGTGAGAGCTTTGTTGACCTTTTGAGGATTTGTGTACTATTAGCGTTACTCTGCGAACATTCTGTCATCAAATCTGAGGCAGAAGTAACTTCTTTGGCTATTTCGAGGAAAAAAATCTGATCTTGTTCAATAAATTCGGCCTCTGATTGAGTGTCTTGAGACAATAGGTGGCACTGCGGTGGTTGAGGAATCAATTGGCCTCAGATATGGCGGTGGAGGCAATATGTCTGATAAAAAAATTTAGGTTTTTCTCTTCAAATTGTGTTTTTAGATCGGGGATTAAGCGTTTGATAACTGTCTTAGCCCTAATCCCCATAAATCTGTCCACCTATGCTCTGTTCTGGTTCATTTTTAGTCTTCAACATCTGATACTCTTTCTCTGCATTGATCTTCATGGTTTTTTTCTGTTGTGGAGGGCTACGCAGGGCATATAAGGCATCAATGCCTAATAAAACATCAATGAAACGTGATATTTACCCCTGCAGATGATCTTCCTCGGAGGAAACGAACAAAGGAGGGTCGTCACCCTCTGTCGCCGAACCTTCTTTGGAATTGGCGGAAAATACATTCAAACCTGCAAAAACATGAAAAAACGTTATATAATCCTGCGTGTTTGGTTTACTGCATCGGGGACTGTGCGGAGGAGCATGGGCCGTTGGATGGCATCATCTAATGGCCAGGATCAAATCTGGGCGATCGTGGAATGGGTGATCAGAGGATTAAATCGGAGCCGTCGATCTGCAGAGATCGACGGTCAAGATTGAACGGGGCGATCAATGGAGAAGGATGAATCTGAGCCGTCGATCGCGCAGTGATCGACGATCGGGATCAGGAAACAGAAAGTCAAAGGAAAAATTTTGACCAGGCAATGGAATTGGGAGTTTAAATGTGAGCCGTCAATCTGCAGAGATCGACGGCGGAGATTGATTTTCTGTCGCATGGGGGCCTGGCTAAACGGCGAGCAGGTTGGTTAACGGTCGAGCAGATCGGAGGATTGACAACCATCGGATGGGAGGGGTTAGATCGGACGGCGGAGGTGAATTCTACTAGGCGTCTCTGGTACGAAATTTAATGCGCGAAATGTTTCGGTTGCGCGGCGGTTTTGAAACAGTGTCGAGGACACGCGTCGGCTAGCGTATGGACTCGCTGGCCAACGGAAGAAAACCGGCTTTGCCTGAAAGGCGGTGCGGAATGGAAACAGGTGGTATTTAGAAATCAGTGCGGGAAATGGGGGTGTCCACCAGGAGAGCGCTCCGCTCCATCCGATCTGCGGAGCAGATCGACGGCTGTGGTTAAAAACTAATTTGCAAATGCGGATAAATCAAAACATTATAAAACCCGATTTTTGATGTTTTGTAAAGGTTTTTTTTTTAATGTTTTGGGCGGAAAACTTAAAATGAAATGATAAGCGCCCTCTGGTTCCGCGCACGGTTCTAGCGCTCAGGCTTATGGATGAAAAGGGTGAAGGGCTTAGCCCGTGGGGGCTAAAAACCTTAAAAAACAAAAATATGTATTTTCTATGGTTTTTCAATGATTTTTCAAAGGATTTAAGGTTCCGACAAGGTTAAAAAGTGGGTTTTTAACCTTAGGAAATGAAATTTATGAAGGGATAGGGGAAAACATATGGTTTTTTGGGGTTTTCATGGGAAAAAGGAAAATGGAAAATGGGGTTAGCTTGTAAGAAAGGGAGGGGAAAAAGGGAAATGCAACAGTTTTTTGACTTGGATTTTTGCAGGATATCAGAGGTTTTGAAGAGGGAAATAGCTGTGAAGATTTAACCAGCAGTTATGGATTCCTCAAAAAGACTTCAAGCACCAACAATTTCAGGGCTGAATTTGTTTCTTGAAGGTTGCAAGAATCATTTAGCCACCAGCTGATATGACAGAAAAATATGGGTGGCTAACACAACTCATGTAAAGATTTTGTTTTTTTAGGCTTGGCTAGCTCAACCAAGGATGTTTCAAAATGTTTTGCATCAAATATTTTCACTAACCTCCTAGTAAAATTTGCATAAGTAGATACATTTACATGATTCAAGGAAGAAGTTTCATAAAACCATCGGGCCTAAGCCTTACCTTCAAGATGCAACGCTACTACTCTAATGGCTTCACCTTCTGAAACTTGGTGATGCTACAAATATGTGTCTATCTCCTTCACCCAAGCCCTAGCTATACATTTAGGTGACCCATCAAAAGTATAGAGAAAGAATCTACCCAAATCATGTTGCTTACACCTCTTACTTCTATTATGATTGTTAGGTATTCTATTCTCCTTGATCTTGCAAAAACCTTGGAAGTTTAGATGATCTTTGAACCTCTGAGATTGAGATTCATACTTTTGAAGATTGTCACCAAGAGTCTCCTCCTTCGGTACATCTCCTTCCTCCATCTCTCTTGCTATGAACATAGGCATGGTAGAGCGTTGTAGATCTGATTGTGTGGCTGAATGCTCACACCCATAATATGAAGAACTGGGGCTTTCTTCATGTGAAAATATTTTTGAGGGATCTTCATGTCTTTCCCTCATCATTCCCTTGATTTCTCTATTAAGCTCATGCATAGTTTGGAGAAGAAGTTCTAAAAACTTCTTTCCCTCCATTTCTCCAAATAATGGAGACTTGCCTTTGTCTCTTCGGTGATTCTTCTCTTTTCTGTGAGAATCTTCTTCTTCTTCTGATAACATAGATGCATTGCCTTCACAGGCTAAGCCAAGATTATGCTCCGATACCACTCTAATATTCCCAAATGGGAAAAGCAACAATACAACTCACAATAATGGAAATAGCAACACGTATTAACACACTACATATGAGCCAAATGATAGATCCATGTTATTAAGTATAACAACAACAAATGTATACAATATATTGGAGAAAAAACCCCTCAAGCTAGGCAAGAGAAGCCTCTATCAACCAAAAGCACCAATACATGAGATGCAGCTGTTACAAAAAATGTCTAAAGAAAGTACAGCATAGTTTGAATGGATAATACTAAAGATGTAAAATGTAAATGAATGGATCTAGTAATACAATGCTCACGCAAGGCCAAAAATGGAGATCTATGCTCCCATACACATTTCTTAGATAACCCAGGAAGGGTTTCCAGAAATACCCAAAATATCATAATTTTGGAATGCAGCCCTAGAGCTAAATAAACTCTGCAACTGGGCACCTGAAAGGAGGTGGCTGAAATAATGTAGATCTGAAACTACACTCCTCCAAAAGAATCTCTCAATGAAGGGTTGATCCCTTCAATGAAAAGAAAACACTCCAAATGGAGCATTGAACTCACAGCTACAACAAATCTCTAAAATAACGCAATCATGGGCTGGAACTACGTTCTAGGGGAAGATGATGACTTAGCCTGATGCCAAAATATGATATGAAGCATAGGGGCCTTCCTTACTTATATCGCAATGGAAAGAAACCTTCCTCCACTGAAGACAAGTTCAGAAATGATCCAAAGAAACCCTCCACCATTGCACCCTGCAACTCATCACATATCTAAATAGAATCTACATTTTAGAAGAAAGTTGTAGCTTGGCCAAATGCCAGAATCTAGAAATAATGCTCAAGAACTTCTCCTAAGTAGGCACTCAAATTCCCCTGAGGATGAAGGTGGGATTCCTGCTCAAGAACACCCTTGTGCTAAACAACACTGCAATCTTAGCTAAACAACTAAAGAGAGCCAAAAGTATTAATTGACCACAATCAAATAATAATCAAAACAACATCACAATGGCTGCCATCATCTTCCTTATATTCTTGGTGAGCTTCCTCTCCCTTGGCCCAACTCATTAAAGGCACTACTTCCATGCAAAGGATCTCCCTCCAAAACTACGTTTTCCTTCATTTAATGTCCACTACTTCCATACCAGCATTGTTGATTTGGTCAAAGTTGACCCAGTCCACATGCTTCTTCCCTTGTTCACACATAGGGGAGTTTTATCCAGCTTGTTTGATGCCCTCCATTCACATTTGGAGTGGTTTTATTCCTAGTAAGGAGATTTATGGGTCTCCCTGCCCTCTTATTCTTCTAACTAAGAAGAAAAATTAGATTTTAATATTCCAATTAGTTGTATGCTAATTTAGGAATATTACACACCATGGGGAGGTAGGTCAAATCCACCTTTCATGAGAAGGAGAAACATGCTTCGGGGATCCTTGAGAGATTTCACACAGATGTGTTTGTGCCATTCTCGGTTGCTTCAACAACAAAACATAAGTACTATGTAATATTTTTTGATGAATTTTCTCGTAAATTTTGGATATTCTTCATGCAGAATAAAGATCAAACATTCTCTAAATTCTGTGAGTTTAAGGCATTGGTGGAGAAAGAGTCGGGGAAGAAGGTGAAGGCTCTTAGGAGGAATAATGGTGGAGAACACATCTCTAACGAATTCAATAACTTCTGTAGCAAGGAAGGAATTCGAATAGAAATCATAGCGCCTCATAACCCAAAACAGAATGGGGTTGTGAAGAGGAAGAACAGAATGATCGTGGGTGAAGCACGAGTGATGTTGCATGATTAAGGCCTACCAATCCATTTGTGGGTGGAAGCATGAAAATCCGTGGTTTATGTGAAAAACTATTGTCCTCGTAGAGTACTTGGCATGAGTACACTTGAAGAAGCTTTCACTGGTAAGAAACCAAATGTTTTACACTTTAAGATTTTTGGTTCATCTGCTTATGTGCATGTGACCAAGGATACCAGGAAGAAGCTCGAGCCCACTGCTGAAGTTGGGATTTTTCTGGGGTACACAGAAACACCCGATAATTATCGTTTGTATTTTCCAAACAACAGAATGACTGTTGTGCGACGGGATATAAAATATGATGAGGGGAAAGCCATGCGGTTGTCGCTTGAGAGGGAGTTGGACTTGCATTTGGAGGAGGAACTACTAGTTCTCAAAGATGATTATCAAGATGTGGATCAACCACATGAGGAGGTTCATGGAGTGGAGGAAGCCACTCATGCAGAGCCATCCATAAGAAATGGTAGAAAGCGCACCAAGGAAGCTGATAGGTTGAGATTTGATGTTGCAGAGAATGTAGATGCCTCTACTTTAGAGTACAGAAAGAGATAGTCTCCTGACCGATTTATTGGATACATGGCTCTTATGAGAAAATGTATTGTGACTGAACCATCTTCCTTTCAGGAAGTAGTGCAGCAGCCTACTTGGGTTGATGCAATGGTCGAGTGTTGGCTTCAAGGGTCTTGACCCAGGTTCAGAGGTTAAGGTTTTCCAGAAAACCCCTATACTACTGGCCCTTTTAGAAATGACCTACTTTCACAGGCCAAGGTATCACCTGAAGTAGTATGGGAGGGTGTTGGAACCAGGTTTCCACACCCTAGGAGAGAGTAGGTAATGAAGGCAGATCTGTGTTGCAACTATCAGGTTCGCATAGAATGAGTCTATTCGCAATCTCTTAACATTATAATCAACACGTAACCATAACAAATCTACTATCATTAACATATCTTATCAATACATTTGCATCCACATGCACATTAGCAATTACCATCACAGAAAATTATAATCACAACTAATTTTTAGATGATAGATACATTCGTAGATTAACTAAAGATCACAGATGCACTTCAGTAATAAACATGATCAATCCAGATACCATAAAGGTACTTCAAATATATTCTGCATTCACTAGTATCAAAAACCCAGTTACAACACCAAAACACAGCCCGTGCACACAGCCAGCAGGGTCCGCACATAGCAGGACTGAGGATCTCCACGCACACAGCCAGCATGAGTCCTTTCCCAAAACTACCCAAGACAGAGCAAAAATTCGCACATAGCATCAATTTTTACTTCTTCTTCTTCCTTTAGACTCAAACTATCCATCTATTTATATCATCGTAGCCTTTGCTATCCTATGGTCCGCAAACCTAGGTCTACCCTTTGACCCATTTTACAAAAAATTGGGGCTTTGACCTACCGCAAAGCCCCGTCGCTAGGCTAATTGGTACCAAAATATATAAAAAATGCAACTTAAAATATATATCAAAATGCAGCTAGGGGACCTCTTTCCAACAAGCCCCCAACATAATATTATGACTCGTCCCGAGTCACAGCTTGGGTGATATCTTCATCCTTTATTTGAGTTGTTCCATGACGATAGTAAGCGGAGGCAACACCTAAAGGCTCTACACGGTGGCTGCTTGTGCGATCTCCACGATTTTATGAGATGTTGGTCCTTCTGAGGCAATAGTGACATTGTCAAGAGCCTAGTTCAACTGAAAAACCACCCCATCTATGTCCTATAAGAGCTTGAGGGTGTCCTCCGACCATGGTGTCAAATGGTCGCTGAGGATTTGCTTTTTCCATTGGAGCACAACAATGTCACTACGAAGCACATGGCTACTCTGAATTCATGCAAAGTGCTGAGTTGGAACAAGGGTGAACATCGTAGCTTCCAGCTACTCAAAGACCTGCTCCTTCTGGGTCCATTCCTGATCGATCTCACGGAGGAGAGGATCGTGCTGCACCTGGGAACAAATTTCCATAGCATTTTCAAGCATAGCGACACCCTGAATGATTTGCGTAGTGATATTAGTAATGGCCTCTGTAACTAGTGCAGCTCTCTGGTCATGTTCCTCCAACAGGGTTCCAGGATGGAGCTTGGCCTGCAACGACGCAATCTGAAGTTCAAATTCAGTCTTGACAGTTGATACCTCAGCCCGAGATGCCTTCAAAGAAGCTATCAAACCTTCAATCTTGGCCTGGGGCCCAGCAGAATCAGGAATCAATCCAGGCATATCTTCGCATAGTCAATCAATCAGTTGTTCCAAGGTAGCTTGGTGTGCGATAATGGCGACATGCGCGGCCTAGATTTGGGTAACTTCAGAAACATGGGTCACAATATTCTGTTCACCCTCGTTGAGGTGTTACTATGTTTGGAGCTCCCGACACTACAATTCACTGGTGATGGCGGTAAATATCTCATGCAGTTGTTCGTTGGCCAATTGAATAACATCAAGGGTGACTAGGCCTCCCTGGACTTAGTGGCAGAGGTCAGTAGGTTCCATTGTAAGGGTAGCACCTGGGAGCTGGCAGGGTCGGCTGCCTGTAGTGGTTGGTAAGGCCGTAACGGGGCCTAGCTGGCCCAGCTGCCCTACTTGATACTTTCTCACGTGATTCTACCTCGCTTGTTCGACGCTCACTTGGTTCTGCCTCGCTTGATCAATGCTCACTTGAAGGGTGTCCATTTTGAGCCAAAGGGCTCCCAGTTCTATCTGCAAAACTTCCATCGTAGCCTTGTTCTGCTCTTCCCAAGTAATCCATTGATCAGCAGCCATGGTGGTGACAGAATAAACAATCTTGTCCAAATCTTCCTCCATTAAGGTACCTTCCATGTTGGTTCTGGTCTTAGTGGCTTTTCGCTTCTTGCAAGGCCCTTGGGATGATTCGCAGGCCCGTTTGAGATTCTCTATGACTGACGTGCCCACAATTTCTTCATCTTTTAGGGTATGGTCCAGCGGGGAGTCCTGTTTAGACAACATGGTAGGACTGTTGGGAGTTGCCTGTAGTGTGATGGTAGGAATCTCTGGCGCCATTGTTAAACTAAGTAGAACAGTGGGCTTGGATATTACAGGGAGGCCTAACGAACCCACTGCGTTGAGGGTGGTGGGTGGGGCGACGACCTTCCACTCTGCCGGCCAAGAATCTATGACTTGTTTAATTTCACCCTTGGTAGTAATGTATGGCAGATTATGCCAAATAAGTTCCTTATGAGCCCAAATTTGCACATTGTGCATTATGACCTGAAAGGCAACGATGTGCTTGTACTTGTCATAGACTGTTGGGGATAGGTGAGGTTGGGAATCAATGGCTGCAGAGATACCGCCCTCGTAGAGTAGCTAGAAGGTCTTATTTTCCTCAATACACTGGGGGTCCTTAAAGTCCCAGAGGTTGGAAAACCACACCCCTTCACACATGCCGTTCTCTAGGGGGGGAAGACTGCATCTTTCGGGAGTTGCAAAGAAACTAATACAATCAGCAGGATTAGACATGAATAGTAGAATTCTTTACCATGCTCCTAATCCTCAAGCACATTATCAAGGAATTATTCTACCAGGTACTTAGACCAGTTAAAACAGGTGCCCTTCTCACACCAGTGCGCGACTTGAATTACATGAGCAGGGGTGGTTGCTGCCTGACATTTCCGCATCACCTTGCAGCCGAGTATCTGAGTACCCAAATGGTTGCTAGGGTCAATGATTGTATCAATTTGGAAGCCCTTCTTGTTGTTTTTTACCCTGTACTCATCCTAGACGGTTTTAGCTAGGTGATGCTAAAATTTCTTGCCTGTGCCATCCTGCGGATTAGGCCCATGCATAGGGAGGCTAGTAATGCAGTGAATGAGAGTAGCATCTATCAGTATGCGGTATTGGAGCCATAAATTTCCATCGTAAACCAGTGTCATTAGTTGGTGAATGACCAGGCTAGTGATGTTGTAGCGGCCGAAGTGAGGAAGGTATAGTAAGTTCAGGATTCTGGTGTCGGCTAGTCCCTTGACCCAAACCATTGGCTCTACTCTAGGTACACCATCTTCGATGACCTGTTCTAAGTATAGGTATGGAGCTAGTGAAGGAAAAGCATCTAGGTTACCCAAGTCATGATCATCAAACATGATGTGGGGGAGGTGGCCAACCATATCTCCCAGCTAAGGCACATATTCAGGGACCAACGACGTTCGAAGATAGGAATGAACAATGTCCACATTGGGCATACGTGACATTGTTTAGCATGGGCGAACATACGGTGATAACCAGGTCAATGGGGTCACTTTTATACCTTCTTCTGAGAGTGCCATGGGGTTCGGAGGGGCAACCGACGATTTCTTTTTAGGCAATTTATTAGGGGACTGCCGAATATGGGGGGAAGTGTGAGGCTTTCCACCCGACCACCATGCTTGTTTAAATTTCTCTTTGCCTTTTCGCGTGGCTGAGGTGGAAGCGAATTCTTTCGTTACGGGGGTTACTTCTTGGAATTCATCATATCCCCCTTCTTTAGAGGTCGTCTAAAGAAAGGGGCCAATGAGGTTGGTACCTAACATCCTAGCTTGGAATACAAACTCAGTAGAGCTATCGTCGGATGGTGTAGTTTCAGTAGTCATGTGGATAGCCAAAAGATGACAGATATCAGGGTATTCGAATACCAATAAGCTAGACCAAGGCATGAACCCCATATTCTGAACAATCCCCATTTTATAGCTATCCCGAGGGAAAACCAGCTCATAGATCCTTAATTTCCCTTCATCATTGTGGAAACTATAAATAGTCCTCGTAAGTTGCCATATTAATTGCCTGAAATGGTAAACAATCCTTGTAATTTGACATATTAATTTCCTATAACCCACTCCCCCAAATGGGAAGCGCGGTTTCCCAAGCACCTGCCCCATTCCAACGGCTAGTTTTCACAACAGTGTATGACCCCTACACGCCCAGAACTGTGAATGACCCTCGCGTTCCCGATGCACTTCTCTAGGCTCCCAAACCTGCGATTGACCCTGTCATGTACAATGGGTCTGCCTACGTCTTTCCTCCTACCTACACGTATTCCGCCCCATACAGCTACTCCGGCCATATATTCATTTGATTCGGTACGGTTTGAGCCATCTTCCATTGACATATCCTGGTACCATATCATCGTGCAGTGTAGCTAACTAGACATCTCCCTTGTTATTGATTTTCTTTACCATATAGGGACATAGCCAGTGCTGACGAACCTTCCCCAGGTGCTTCACGAATTTACTATCATATAGCAGGACCAATTCTCCCTCTAAAAAGATCTTTTGTCAGATATGTCTATCATGCCATGCTTTTTCCTGTGCCTTCTGAACTTGCTGATGAAAGCTAGCAATGAATCGTTCTTCTTCCACGGCGACTAACTGTGCTAAGAATTCTTCCATGATATTGGGCTCTGCCACGTTCGTAAAGGTTGTGATGCATAGGCTAGGAACAATGTACTCCATGGGCATAATGGCCTCCTTTCTATAAACCATCCGAAACAGTGTTTTCCCAGTCAATTTCTTGCATGTAGTTCGATAGGCCCAGAGGAATAACGTGATGCGCACATCCCAGTCACTTCGATTGACATTACAGACCTTGGTCAGCTCCTGTTCCAAGATTTTATTAAAAGCTTCTACTGCTCCATTATCCTGCAGGTGATAAGGGGTAATTTTTGCGTGGTGGATCTAAAATTCTTCAATCAAAGCCTGTATTGTTTCATTAAAAAAATGTGTACCTCTATCACTCATTAAGATCTTCAAACAACCAAACCTCGTTAGAATATGTTAAAAAATAAAGTGTACAGTAGTTTTTATAGTACAATCCTTCACAGCTTGTGCCTCGGCCCATATGGTTACATAATCAGTTGTAGTAATGATGTAGCGGGCACCTGTCTTCTTCCCTAGTGGGTTGATCGGCTCCACGAAGTCTATGGCCCATTTTTCAAATGCTTGCAGGGCCATCTGTGGTTGCAAGGGCATTTCGTCCCCTCACAATGATATTCCTATCCTTTGGCATTTGTCACAGGCTTTGCAATAGGCATGAGAGTCATTATGCAGTGTGGGCCAGCATAGCCCAGCTTTCAAGGTCTTCTGTGACGTCACTTTCCCTGCGTAGTGACCTCCTGCTATGCCTCCGTGGGCTTCTACTAAGATGGATTGTCTTTCATGCTCCAGAATGTATCTTCGCAGTACCTCATCATATCCCATCTTATATAAGTGGCCAACTATGATGGTAAATTCCGTTGCATGAGTTGCCAGCTCTTTTTTCTATTGTACCGAATATTCTGTAGGCGCCACCCCTATAGTTAAGAAATGAATGATATCGGTGAAGTGCGCATCAACCACCTTCATAGAAAATAGTTGCGCATCGGGAAGCCCTTCTTATAGGTTGGTCGGTTCTTCACCACTCTCGATTAGGGACAAATGGTCTGGCCCAGCATTTAGTTTCCCTGGTTTTACAATAATCTCAAAATCATATTCTTGAAATAGCAGTAGCCATTGACAAATCCCCCCCCCCCCAACATAGGCTTATTCACTAGGTACTTCAAAGCTATGTGATCTTTGAACATCTTGAAGTGCCCTCCTAACAGATAATGTCGGTATTTCTATAGGGCATATACCATGGCTAACCCCTCGCGCTTAGTAGTGGAGTAGTTGTGCTCTGCACTAGAGAGTTTTCTACTAGTAAATGCAACTGGATGGTCGATGTCCCCTTCCCAAGGCTGCTTAAGGACAACTCCCAGGGCGATCCCTAAAGCATCTACATGAACATGGAAGACCTTCTCCCAGTCAAGAAATATGATGATAGGTGCAGAGACGATCTTCTCCTTGAGTAACTCAAATCTCTTATGACACTCTGCGTCGCAAAAAAATGAAAATTCCTTCTTTAGCAACTTCTCCATGGGTGTCGTGATCAGTGCATACCCATGAATGAACTTCCTGTAGTAGCCCATGTGCCTGAGGATGGAGTGCAAGTGTTTCTCAGTGGTAGGGACTGCTAATTTGATGATAAATTCTACCTTGGCAGGATCAACCATCAATCTCTGTCAACAGACTATGTGGCCTAACAAGATCCCGAAATCTATGGAAATATAGTGCTTTCTACAAGTGTCCAACATCATCCGCAGGTTAGAGATGTGCTTTTTTACCAATCCAAATAGTGTCCAATCATCGAAGTATACTTCCAAGAACTTGTGGATGAACTCCTTGAATACTGCGACCACTACCCGCAAAAGGATGGCAAGGGAATTCTTGAGCCCGAATGGCATGACGGTGTACTAGAAGGATCCCCATTCAGTGGTGAATGTAGTTTTGCTACGATCTTTAGGGGTGATCCTTATCTGATGGTAGCCCGAAAACCCATCAGTGAATGAGTACACTTCTTTCCCCCCCACACTATCGAGAATTTCGTCAGAGAAGGGCGTAGGGGAGGGTTCATGGACTCAGACATCGTTTAGTTTTTGCAGGTCAACATATATTATTATTTCTCCTTTAGTCTTATTTTCTTGGACCACCATAGGGCTTACCCAATCTAACTATTCTACTGGTTCGAGGATACCTATGGCTATCATTTTGTCAATTTCTTCCCTGACTTTTTACTTATACTTGGGGTTCAATCGGTAAGGTCGTTTCTTAACAGGGCATGCATCTGATTTTAAAGTGATGTGCATGACCCCTAGGTCCCTAGTAATACCCTTGAGTTCTAAGAATTTGATAGGAAACAGGTCTTGGTACTCAATGAGAATCTCGGCGACTTTCCCAACAGTATCATCATCCTAGCAGTCCACAATTTTAGCTAGCTTAGGTTGTTCTTCTATTCCAATGTTGACTTCTTTTAGCTTAAGAGGATTGGTCACATCGACAGTCTATAGCGGAGGTCTAGTGACTGTGAATTCTCCTTATGATTCTACGATAGTGATATTTTGCGAGTCTTCATCGCATTCCTCCATTGATAGATTGCGATAGTTGAGAATATCCTACATCTACGTATCCCAGGTTGGTGCCCCATACTCCATATGAGGGCGTGATTCATCAAACACCAAGGCATCAATGCCTTGTAAAGCTCCATCCAATGCCTCAATTTTTCCTATCAACTTGAAGATCCCCAAAAAATTGTCTCGCATGGTCTCCCATTGGTGGGTGAGTTGGTGGAGCTCTGCATCCAAATACCATGCAGTTGGAATTGGCCCCAATGCATGGATAAACAGGTGAACCCATTCATCCATGGTCCTTTCACACCATGCCTCCGTCCATGTGGTCACGTGCCTGCATGGATCTCCTTGGCCAAGAAAAGCCTCTATGCGTAGGTGAACCGGAGGTTCAAACCGTAAAATCATCATTTTGTGGCATTCCTCCCAATCCAAGAACGTCCCCTTATGATTTTTCCACCACCGCATAGGGGTTGCGCACATAGCTAGGTTAAGCGGCCACATTCTTTGCTCCCTTGGAACTTCAGCTTCAAATGTTCACAAAAAATCCCTAATACTACTAGAACCATCAAAGTAGGGCATTTCTCTTACCTCTAAGGAGATAAAATGAAATCTCTTCATGATCCTAAGGCATCGTAGCACAAATACATCATGTAACTGATTCTGAAAATTTTATATCTCCCCATGGGAGTCAGAGAGGAATTCACCATATTTCTCCCAGCAAAGCACACCATCAGTTGTAGGATTAATCCAATCCTCGTCCTAGGTGGTTAGTTTATAAATTTGATCCACATCGTCTTCTTCGTGCACTGGTTCTGTATACCGCTCTCCTTCCGAAGGGCCTAGAGGGACTATCACTCTCGTACGTTCATTCTCAAAAACCATGCTCCTTTTCTTTAAGTTGATAATTCCCCCCATGTCTATTGCCCAATCCAGTCCCAGGAGTGCAGGATAAGGGTCTGCATCTTCCACAATCAGAATTACTTCAAAATCTACGCGTACCTTAACTCCTGCAATGTCTACCATAATCTTTGACAGCTTCCCCAATGGTATGATTTTTTGTTGGTTAGCCATGTGTAGCTGTATAGTATACCATTCCAGCTTAGGTTCTCCCATCTGCTACCATGTTTGCTTGGGCAGGACGTTTTCATCTGATCCCAGATCCAAGATGACCTAATCCATTTCATATTCATTGATCTGTGTTGTTAGCTGCATGTCCTGCCCAGTGCACTTCTTGTGCTTGTATAGTTTGTGAACATCTCTAATATTTGCAGGAGGGTCATTTCTTTCCGCGCAGCCGTCAATCAGTGTTTGAAGATTCTCTACTACCTTATGTTTGCGTAGTAGCTTCATACATGCTTGTAGGAATGGTTTAACTTCATCGTCCACTCTTGGGTTTTTTGGAGCCTTAGAAGTAGATGCTTCATCCTTGGTAAAGTCTTTGCAAGCTGTGATGAAGGTTTCTTTCTCCTTTTGTAGTTTTGAGCTTTCTAGTTTGATAGCAGCCTTCCAGATAAGGGTTTCAGCTGCGGCTTTCTCCTCAGCTCCTCCAGTAGCCATGCCGCTGCACGTTATGACATTAATACTTGGTCCTTCATCACGTGGTTTTGACTTAACTATATGCACATTCTGCGTTGGTGTTTGTTGTTTTTCTTGCATTTTTTCTATCAAGACTGGACAGTCTTCGATCACATGGTCCAATTGTATACAATATCAACAAGACTGCTGTGTAGGGTTCAGATAGTCACTTTGTGAAGTGTCCTATTTCTCCACATTTGTAACAGATCAATTGCCCTCTTCCCTGACTTGTGCCTCCACCCCTTCCCCCTCCCCTACCTCCTGCTGGGGAGCCTCCTCTGCTTGAGGGAGGTAGTGGTGAAGAAGGATCATCCTATACCCTATATAGGTTTCCTTGGTCTATCATTAAGTCATAGGTTCTACAGTTATGTTCATCATGTCCCACATATGAGTAAAATCGGCACCATTGTTGCTTCAATTCTTGAACATACGCACCAAGACGGGGGCAATGGTTAGTATCATGTAGTCCGGAAATGCTGCAGTCAGTGCACCATAACGTCGAACCACTTGGCCCCACAGCCTACATGTGTTCCTCCAATAGAGGGCACTGATCCTTAGTGTGGCCAGACACCCTGCATCTTATGCATCAAACGTCCGGGCTTGCATCTTTTCCTCATTATTTTTGCAGATTCTGGATTTCGAGGTGCATGGCCTCCAGCTGTCCCTAGATCTAATGCAACCCAAACTGGCCATCATCTCTTGGTGCAGCTTCTAGCTTCATAGAAATATCCAAGGCTTTCTCTTGCATCTCAATCGCTTGCTGACCCATAGGTCCACGAGGGTGAGGTAGCAGCTTGGCAATGAATGATTCCTTGTGTTGCCTATCATTAGACTGAAATTCCCCATCTCTAATAACCTTCTTTAACCATTGATCAACCTCCCATACCAACTCAGTTGGTCCTTGTTTAAAATATTTCAAGTCAGTTACTAGCTGCGAGTAGGACTTAGGCTTTCAGAACTATTTTTTTAAAGCATTCTTGATCTCTTGAATAGATAGGTCTGCATGCTAGCCTATGTACCCCATATACCAGTCTAGGACCCTTCCCTCATAGGCGAGGTATAGTTGTGTTGTCTTTACAACACCGCTAGCCACATTCTGCGTAGTCCATATTGATTCTACTACAAACCAAAATTGTTCCATATCTTCATCTCCTACACCCTTGAAGGTGGGTAGCTTCATGTGTGTGGCCATATCTTTTCTGGTGGTGGCAGAGGTGTGCGGGATTTCTTGCCCTTATGCTGACTCTAAGGTCGTATAGCTAGAGGATTATTTCATGCATGTGTATCTGACTCTCTTAATGGACTGTATATGGATCTATCCCCTTCTCAGTTGGTACGGTAGTACTTACCACTTCGTGTTGTACTCTTGCTCTGATCAGAGGTCATTCATTCAGTGTGGCTGCACAGAACACCTTTTTCGCACAGTAATATTTTAATTAAAAATGGCAATGTTCACAAGAACTTACCCTGGAAACCTTTAAAGAGCCTCCTCTCTACCTTAGAATAGGATACGAACTGATCGACTGCAAATTTCGTTAAAAACCCTCCTAGCACGTTGTCCACCCAATGATCTACCGTACGAGTGATTGTGTTGTCAACCTTCTCGAGTTGTTGAATCAATTCTGGAGTCCACTGTGTAATCCAATTGTCCTTCCAACACATCTGGAATTCTACAAGCCTCACTAACCTCTCATGGAGCTTATGCGCAAAAGTTACAAAGAAAATTTCATAGAATTTGGTGAAGATGTACTTGTTCTTCCACTTCTCAGCTGTCAACTTTGTGCTGTGATTCTCTTTTACATAAAATTCTTGAAACTGTCTCTCGAACCAGTCTTCAAGCTCCAATTTCTCAGGTCTCCAATGGCCCCGTGGCATTACCCGAACTCTCTCTCAAAATGCTCTCGGTCCCAGCAATGGAACCATTTGTTGGCTTCGGGTGTCCTAACCTAGGTTCAGAGGTTAAGGTTTGCCAACAAACACCTATACTACTGCCCCTTTCGACAATGACCTACTTTCGCAAGACAAGGTCTCACCTGAAGTAGTATGGGAGGGTGTTGGAACTAGGTTTCCACACCTTGGGAGAGAGTAGGTAATGAAGGTCGATCTATGTTGCAACTATCAAGTTCTCAAAGAATGATTCTATTCACAAGCTCTTAACAGTATAATCATCATGTAACCATAACAAAGCTACTATCATTAATAGATCTAATCAATACATTCGCATCCACGTGCGCATCAAAAATTACCATCATAGGACATTATAATCGCAGCTAATTTTTAGATCACAGATACATTCGTAGCTTAAATAAATATCACAGATGCACTTCTGTAATAAACATGATCAATCCAGATACCATAAAGGTACTTCAAATATATTCTGAATTCACTAGTATCAAAAACCCAATTACAACCCCAAAACACATCCCGTGCACACAGCCAGCGGGGTCCGCACATAGCAGGACTAAGGATCTCTGCGCACACAGCCAGCAGGAGTCCTTTCCCAAAACTACCCAAGACAGATCAATAATTCGCAAGTAGCATCAATTCTTACTTCTTATTTTTCCTTTAGACTCAAACTATCCATCTATTTATATCATCGTAGCCTTCGCTATCCTATACCCTTTGACCCATTTTACAAAACATTGGGGCTTTGACCCACCCCAAAGCCCCATCGCTAGGCTAATTAGTAACAAAATATATCAAAAATGTAGCTTAAAATATATATCAAAACGCAACTAGGGGACCTCGTTCCAACATGGAGTATGACTCCATTGTCAAAAACAGTGCATGGGAAATTGTCCCAAGACTGGTTGACAAATCAATGGTAGGTTCAAGATGAATCTACAAGGTAAAGCAAGTTTCTGATGGAAGTGTCGATAAATAAAAGGCCAGATTTATGGTTTGGGGCTTCTCACAGATCAAGGGGATAGATTATGTTGAGACTTTTGCACCTTTCGCGAGGTACTCTTCCATAAGGACCATCCTTGCACTCTTAATGCAGATGGCCTGGGAAATTTATCAAACGGATGTGAAAACTACATTTCTCAATGGGATCATTAAGGAATATCTGTACATAGAGTAGCATGAAGGTTTTTAGATCTTCAACAGCGAGTCGCATGTGTGCAGGCTCAAAAGAGCGTTGTATGGACTGAAGCAAGCACCTCGTGCTTGGTACAATCAGATAGACAACTTTTTCACTAGACTGGGCTTCACCAAAAGTGAATCAAATGCAAACATGTACCAAATTATGGTGGATGGTGAGATTTTAATCATTTTTATTTATGTAATATCCATAAACAGGAATTTTCTACAACAAATGGAATATCTTAAGATATTCCAAAGTTGGAGCTTCAGCAATTCATGAGAATGGAAATGTATATCACCTCATTAGATGTAAAACAACATCTCACCAGTAGATGAAATAACCTCAGAAAGTATATGGCATATATCCTCCTTCCCAAGTGAGGAAATGTAGCAATATAGGGCATAAAATAGATATCTTCATAAAATAATGCTATACCTGTGAGGAATGGGAATTGGATCCCTTAGAATATATCATATACAACTCACATGCAGAATTAGAGGTGAAACAAATCACTCTAGCAAACATAAAAATATCTCCCCAAGTCAATATGCCTCAAATAAGCCCAAACCCCATAGCCTATCTCATGCAGAAAGTACTGAAGCAAGAAAAACGTTATTTTTATGAGGGTTTATGCAGAAAATGATAAGACAAAATAGATCTAGAGTATACAATGCATAAATGGCTGAGAAAATGGAGATTCCTTTCTTTTTATACAAAACAAGGGTAACCCGACAAGGGGTTCATGAAAATACAATGTATAAAAATGCAGATCTGCAGATATGGATCTGAAAAACGTAGTTATAATGTAGCACTAAATAAATATGGCTGAAATATACAAGTGACAGAAGAAGAATGAAGTACAGAGCTTTCTTGGAGAAGGGTTGGCCCTTTCTCCAAGGAACAAGCTCACAAGCAAGGGATCAAACCCTGCTACTGCAGCACCCCTGAAAATGACGCAGTTTCTGCAAATAACTGCACTGTAGAGGATGGGGAATGATTTGGCCACATGCCAAGATGTCCAATGTGCTCTAGAATCTCCTGTACAGATACTTCAAAGCAAGGGGAGCTCCCTCCTCTGAAAGATAAGCTCAGGCGCTAGTGTTGTGAGTCTTCGACTGCAACACCTTGCAACACAACACTATTCTCTTTAGAAATAACGTTGTGGATAAAGGAGGATGCTTGGCCAAAAGATCAGATGTGGGAAAATGAAGAACATAATTCCTCCAAGAGACCACTCAATGAAGGAGAAGGAATCCCTAAGCAGGAATACCTTGTGATGAACAACACTGCATACTCATCTCAACAGCTGGAGAATGCTCAATAGTCTAATCAGAACAAAGTAAATAATCCATAAGCTAACCCCAAAATTCTGCTATCTTCCTCCTTATAATGTTTTTTAACCTCCTCACCTTGGGTCCCACCTATTAAGGTTTCCAAAACCATGTGAATCCTTTCCCTCCAAAATTGCGTTGTAGCTCTTTCAAGATTGCTCCTCCATGCTGCGTTGTTGACTTGGTCAACTTGATTGAATCAACATGATTCTTTTCCTGTTCACATATGGGAATTTTATCCCATTTTCACACCAACAGGGATTTTATGTCAATACAAGTTAAATATGGGTCCTTTTCCCCATTTATTCATCTACTAGGTGCAAAAATCAAAATCTAATATTCCTATTAGCTGCATGCTAATTTTAGGAATATTACAGTCCTCCCCTCCCAAATGTTGCTTGTCCTCAAGCAACTGCAAGGATAGAACTGGAAAGTCTCCCTTCCTCCTCTGGTAGCATCCCCATATGATGATCTCCCCCCCAAAGATTAAGATGTTGTATCAACAATGAATCCTCATAGTGCCTCTCCCAAGCAAACAAATTAGCATTTGGTGTACACCCCAAATGGATATCATCATGTAGAAGAAACATACTCAAGGAAACAACTATGTGCTGTCTGGAGGTCCTCTCAAGGCATGGAGTGTGAAATGCATGGGAAATCCTCATCCCCAAGTGAAACCTCCACCCCCAAGCTATCATCCATATGAAATGAGTCACCCTCCAACATCGCAACTCATGAAGAATCTCCTCCACCTTTGGCTCCTGAAGTGTAGGTGGGCTGAATAAATGAACATGATAGCCAAGAGGGCTTATCCCATGCTTTCCTCCTCTCCACTTATGATAAGTGTAGAGGGCATGCTGATCTTGGGCTACAACATGTTTTCCCTCCAATCGCAAGAAGAATATTGAGTCTCCAAGGACCCTTCCTCCAATATAATGAGCCATGCCAACCCAAACCATTCCATACAAGATGAATGGCACATCACCACCATATGGCATCCAAATTAGAAAATGGCTGAATTTTATGTGTAGGCTTGGATGATACACATGGTCTTTGTAGGTTTTAACCCTGAACAAAAGTTATCTAAACATAAATATTCTAACAGAAAATAAACAATAGCGAGAGCATAAAACATAAAATAGATAAACATAGAGATTTTCCCTTGGATCCCAAATCGGGATGACCAACTTAATTTTTCATTATGTTAATTTTAGTGTTACGACACATATATATGCATGCCAAAGCATAAATAAACCCCAATCCATTAACCCTAGATTAGAACATAACTGTAGTTCCCTTGATCGGATCTACAAAAAACACTAGGGGCCGAAAACCATCATACCCCAAAACCATGTGCAAAACCATGCACAAAACCATGGACGCAGACTACCCACCGGAAATTAAGGACAAAAAATTTTAGCCAGGGCGCTGCCCCAGACCCCGACAGGGGGGGCTACCACCCCCCTTGTGACCCCCCCGTTGCGCCCAGTGCAAAGGGGGGGCTATCGCCCCCCCTCTTACCCCCCCCGTGCGTGCTTAGTCGTGGAAAGAATATAAAACATACCCAAAATTCTCCCACTTGTTGTTTTCTTTCCACAGGGGGCCACAGGAGAGCTTAGTCATTGGCCCAATTCTTCAACACCCATTTTTTCTCTACACCAAGAGAACTTTTGAGTGCTCACAGACTTCGTTAATGCATCTGCAGCATTCTTCAAAGTGTCCACCTTTACCAGCAACACCCTTTTAGCCTCAAACTCTATCTTCTCAGGCTCCTTTGGTATGATTTCATGTTTAAAAACATCTTTCACCTCTCTAAACACCACATCTCGGCTGTACACAACCTTCCTTGTTTCCGGGTTCCAAAGCTTGTAACCTTTTAAACCATCCTTGTACCCAATAAAGATGCACCTTTCAGATTTATTATCCAGCTTGGTCCTTTTCTCCTTTGGAACATGTACATATGCATCACATCAAAATACCCTTAGATGTGAAAGAGAGGGTTTCTTACCAGTCCATACCTCATGTGGAGTCTTATCCTCCAATGCTGATGAAGGTGATCTGTTAACTAAGTAACATGCAGTCTCCACTGCCTCTGCCCAGAATTCTTGTCCTAACCCGGTACCACTGAGCATGCTTCTTGCCTTTTCCATCAGTGTTCTATTCATTCTTTCTGCAACTCCATTTTGCCGAGGTGTGTATGGAGTAGTCTTCTGCCGTGCTATACCACACTTCTTACAGAACTCTTCAAATTCCTTCTTGCAGAACTCCCCACCATTATCTGTCCTCAATGCCTTTATCTTCTTCTCTGTCTGGTTTTCCACCAGAGCCTTAAATTCTTTAAATTTGTCAAAGACTTCAGATTTCTTCCCCAAGAAATATATCCATGTATTCCTTGAGAAGTCATCTATGAATGAAACATAGTACACAGACTTTCCCAGTGATGGAACTGACACAGGTCCAAACACATCACTAGGCACAAGTTCTAATATCTTGTTCGCCCTCTTAGCACCAGAAGGAAAACTCACTCGATTCTTATTCCCATATACACACTGTTCACAGAAATATAAATCCAGAGATCAATTAGACATACCTTCTACCATACCATTTCTATGTAGTATCTGAAGGCCCTTCTCTCCAATATGTCCAAGCCTTTGATGCCATAACATGGTCTTTTCTCCAGAGACAACTAGGCTTTCCATTCCACTTTCAGGAACCACAGAACTATTACACCCATCAATAATAGTGCTACCTTGTAGCTTGTACAGAGTTCTAGTCCAAACTCCCCGCATTAATACCAGTGCTCCCCGAACCATCTTGCAGGCATCTTTCTCGAACACTGTTTTTACACTTGCATCATCCATCTTGCTTACAGAAATCAGATTTCTGGCCAATGCAGGAATATGCAGAACACCAGGAAGTGTTCTAATCCTTCCACCTTGCAGCTTCAGCTTGACCTTTCCACGTTCGACGATTATGGCCTTCCTATCATCCCCTAGGAAGACATCACCACCATCATATTTCTCATATTCGCAGAACCACTCCCTATGGGGAGTGAAGTGAAAGGATGCACCTAAGTCAATCAACCATGACTCATGATCTACATGTGTATTTGAAGAAGAAGCCAAATACACATCCCCACCTTCATCCGAGGTGGTTTTTGCCTCTGCAGAAGGAGCTTCATCAGATCCCTTTCCTTTCTCTGGAGCTTTAGATCTGCATTCCTTTTTGTAGTGCCCTTCCTTTCCGCATTTCCAGCACACCTTTACAAACTTTCCAGGAGATTTAGATCTCCCTCTAGATTTAGATCTCCCACTCGAAACCTTATTCTTGTTTTTGTTTTGGGACCTTCCTCGTACAGATAAGGCATCTCCATTCTGACCCTCCATATTTCTCCGTCTCATTTCCTCCGACAGCAAGGCTGAGACAATGTCATCAAAATTCAAGGTAGTTGTATTGCTGCCTATTGCAATAACCAGACTGTCCCACGAGTCTGGTAGAGAGCACAACAAACTGATGCACTTATCTTCATCTGAGATTTTAATATCAACAGACAACAGCTGACTTACCATAGTATTGAAGGCGTTCAAATGCTCTGTCACCGAGTCTCCATCCTTCATCCTCAGGTTATACAGCTTTTTCCTCAGGAAAAATTTATTCACCACAGACTTAGATTGGTACAAAGTCCCTAGCTTGTCCCACAAGGTCTTTGTCGTAGCTTCCCTAGATACATTCAACAATACTGAATCTAAGACACACAATTGTATTGTGCTCTTAGCCTTCCGATCCAGTTTCTTCCAGTCTTCATCTGACATTGCCATTGGTTTTGTACCTGGATCTATCGCGATCTACTGATGTTTATCCACCAGTAGATCCTCCATCTTGAGCTTCCACAACTCAAAACTCTGACCATTAAATTTCTCGATCTCTATCTTCCTACTACTCGCCATCTTCTTTCACCACAAGAATCAATCCCGTAGATCTCCCACTAAACAGGGTCTACCTCAGGCCTGAGCAAAAAACCCTCAGCAGCAAAGGCGTCCCCTTGAAGCCAAAACAGATCTGATACCAAATGTAGGTTTTAACCCTGAACAAAAATTATCTACACAAATCTTCTAACAGAAAATAAACAATAGTGAGAGCATAAAACATAAAATAGATAAACATAGAGATTTTCCCTTCGATCCCAAATCGGGACGACCAGCTTGATTTTTCATTATGTTCCTTTTAGTGTTACAACACGTATATATACATGCCGAAGCATACATAAACCCCAATCCATTAACCCTGGATTAGAACATAACTGTAGTTCCCTTGACTGGATCTACAAAAAATACTAGGGGCGAAAAACCATTGTTCCCCAAAACCATGTGCAAAACCATGCACAAAACCATGGACGCGGACTACCCACCAGAAATTAAGGACAAAAAATTTTCACCGGGGTGCTGCCCCGGACCCCAACAGGGGGGGCTACTACCCCCCCGTTGCTCCCAGCGCAAAGGGGGGGCTATCGCCCCCCCTCTTACCCCCCCGCATGTGCTTAGTCATGGAAATAATATAACACATACCCAACAGTCTCTTTGGTGGATACAATGCAGTCTTTTCAACTGTTGATTCAGAGCATCAAGTGGTAAGTTGTCCTCCAAGGAATTTTCAGCTATGCATGTTAGCTCATCTAATATGAAGTAGTAAGTAGTAATATAGATCAGCTGTATACAATCAAAACAATAAAACACTTGCCCAAATTCATGTAGAGATGGGTGATCATCATCAAAAAATTTGGCCCTAAAGTGACCATGAAACCCATAAATAATCTTGCTCTCTAGTGGAGCAATGCACTATTTACATATGGTGAGACAATACAAATAATCAATAGAGTAACCAACAAGCACATAAATTTATTTATTACCATGCATCATGTGTGAGCTGAAGGTGAGGTCCATGAGTGAGTCCTCCCATGAGAATATTATCGTAAAAATCTGCAAGAAGAGAGGATGCATACTCTCTTTGGAACACTCCATCAATAGAAACATGCTCTCAAGTGACAACACTGTAGGCCTTAGTAACAAGGCCATTGTCACTCCATGACTTCTCCTTTTGGCATTCCATATGCCAAAGCCATCCACCATTATGCTGCTATGTGAGAAGATCTTCTTCTGATATGTAAGTCTCTCATAATCCTCCAATGCTGAAGGGTAGCCTCCTTGCACCTTGAATGTGCCTCCCTTCTCTCTAGAAATATCATGAAAAGTATGAGAAAATTTTTTCCCATACTCTCCCAAGTGTAACCACAGCAACAAAAACTCTTGTTGCTCCCTCATCTCTCCCTCATACAAGCCATAGAGCAAGATCATGGTGGTTGTCTTGTATGATGCCCCATACAAAAAAAAATTATGTTGTTCTATCATATGGATGCCATACCATGCCTCCATCCACCACATACTCCTTGACAAGGAGTATGACCCAAGATGGCCAAACTCTCTCAAGAGAAGCCAGCGCAACGTTGCTTCTTGCTTCCCTATGTCATAGATCTACAAGTGGCTCACCAACCTCTTTCTCTCCATCCACCTCCATTCATCCAAGTGTGGATGCCCCCAATCATTCTCTCCTTTGGCATCTTCCTAATGAAGACTACCAATCTCCCAAAGCAAGTATTCCTCCTTACACCTTATGGGAAGTTGAGATGTAACTGTAATATTCCTTGTTCAGAAATATCACAAGTCTGTGCCAGAGATGGACTGCGGGGGAATTTATCGGATATGTCACCCTCTAAAGAAGGGTGAGATCTGGAGGCTTTCTGTACCTTTGCAGACTCTTTCTATAGATATGTGAAATTTCCTAGCATGAATGCCTAGCAACCCAAGCCTGGAAAATGCATTTTCCAGAAATGGAGGCAGCAAGATTTGATCCCTGATTTGGGATCCTTTAAATATATCTATCTAGAGCTGGAATCCTAAAGTGGACTCAAAACAAATCCTTCTAGGAGCTTTAGACAAGCCTCCTTCACCTATTATCTTTAGAAAAGGGCCCAATGAAGAGGGCTGCAACAACACTTTGCTCAACAAAGGAAATGACAGTGTTATTTCTAAGGAGATATGTCACATGAAGATGAATTCAGCCTTCAAATACATATGCAACATAAAATGTAGAAAAAATCTTGAGAAATGTAGTACTCAAATCAAGTAAAGAGTCTCAATGAGACATGTGCATAGAAATGGAGAAAACGTTGCTTGCATAGTTTATTCTCAACTAAGACTGTGAAATCTATGGAGGTACTGCAGCAGGAAATACATGTACATGAATGATACAACAATGTAAGCTCAAATAAGAAGGGGGAGCAAGGTCTCAACCCCTATAAATACAGTACAACAGTCCTCTAAAATGATTGGATGAAAAATAAACAAAATGGCTTTTTACCAAAATGTTGGAGTTGTTGGGAAGCTGTTGCAACTCAATAGAAACTGGAAATAGGAGGAGCCTTGCTGAATATGATGGAATCTTTGATGTAAATCCTCTGGTTAATCTTCCAAATGAAATTCTGATCCTTTCATTGAAGATCTCACTACCCACTGAAATGCTGCAACCGTCACTACAAATGCTCTCTAGAAACTGCGCAGTCAAGGAAGAGGGATGCTCTTTTGCTGATGGAAAATGATTGGCCTGATGCCAAAGATGATGGAATGAAGATCAGAAACTCCCTCACTGATCTCCCAAAGGAATGGAGACTCCCTCCTCTGAAATACAATGCCGAAAGTGATGGTGAGAAACCCTCCCCTGCAACACTCAGCAACACAACTCAACCACCAATGGAGATTGTGCTAGGGCTGAATGGAATGCTTTGGCCTCAAGCCAGAATATGGGGAAAATGAAGAACAAGCTCTTCCAAGAGCTACTCAATGGAAGAGATGGAATTCCCGCCTGGGAACACCCAGTGCTAGTAGCACTGCATCTCAGCTAAACAGCCAGATAATGCTCTTGTCTGAGAAGACAAGAAAAATGATAATCAAAAGCATGAATGATAATGGCTAGTTCATTCTCCTTTTAAAAAAGTGAAGGATGCTTTGTCATGGGCCCCAAACATTAGGGTTTCCTCTCAAGAATTATCTCCCCCTCATGCAAACTGCGTTGGCCCACCAAGTGATCCTTATCTTCTCAATCTGCGTAGTCAGCTTGGCTTCTTCTAGAATTATCCACCTGCAAAGTGTCTCTTTTCACACATGGGGTGTGAAATCCAGTTCTTTATTGATTTATTTTCACATGATAAGGGTTCCTTATTCAGATTTTTATTATCAATGGGTTTTCTCACCCATTTATTCTCCTCCTAAAGAAAAAACAAAAGCTTTTAATGTTCCATAAAATTTTGGAACATTACAATCCTCCCCTCCCAAATGTTGCTTGCCCTCAAGAAACTTGTAAGGATAGAACTATAGGATGTCCTCTTCCTCCAGCTATAGCATCTAATTATGATGTACTCCTCATGAAGAATGAGATGTTGTATCAACAAAGAGTCTCCATACTGCTCCTCCCAAGCATGCAACTAGCCAATGTGGCTATCATCATGAACATGGAATGTACTCAAGAAGGAAATAAGGTGTTGTCCAGAGGTCTCTTTGAGGCATGGTGTCAAAATGAATTGGGAAGAACATTCCCCTCATGTGAATCCTCCATCCCCAAGAAACCATTCATATGAATTTAGTTACCTCCAGATAAGGCAACTGCTGAACATCTTCTTCCACCTTGAGCTCCAACAAAGAAGGTGGGCTAAAAATCTGAAAGTGGTAGGGATTATAGCCTGCGCCATGTTTTTCACCTCCCTACTTATGAAAAGTGTAGGGTGAAGGCTTCTCTTGGGCTGAAAAAATGTTGCCCTCAAGTGGCAAGATGAAGTTTGGATCTTCAAGGATCTTCCCTCCTCCATTATGAATCAAGCTGGCCCGCCGTCTCTCCTTTGTGATAGGAAGGAGATCAACACCATCATATTATTCCCCATCACTCCCATGGCTCACCTCAAGAAGGAATAAATGCCAAACTATGGTGGCCACATCATCTCTCATGCTCCCCTTAGAGCATGACTTGCAAAAAGTATGGGGGTCTTCTCCCCCAAAGGACACATTCAACCCATGTGCCTCTATCCCAATCATGCTCCTGACAATAATGTGATCAATAACAGCATAAAGAGCCATAATTAAATTCATGCTGGCTACCATATGTAGTGATTGAGTGGGGCAATGATCCTTCATATGCAACCAGCGTAGCTTGAGTATAAACTGCA
Source organism: Pinus albicaulis (assembly GCA_034641835.2). Lineage (NCBI taxonomy): Eukaryota > Viridiplantae > Streptophyta > Pinopsida > Pinales > Pinaceae > Pinus > Pinus albicaulis. The sequence continues at coordinate 1,414,271,756 of CM076577.1, read as the reverse complement.
ATAGAGAATGACAAAAGATGTGGTTTCTCAACCACCGGTTTGCTGCTACATTCTCCTCATGCATTTGGAGAAAATGAGTGATGTATGATGCATGATGAGCATGTCCTCAAAAATACAAATCTCCCCCAATTACATCAATGGGATGACCATCAACTATGCTCTTGGCCCCAAGTAGACCAAGGAGCCTTTGACAAAGAATGCTCCTCCTTAGAGCAACATCCTGCATATACATGGTTAAGGAATCAACATGTAAATCATATGAATGAAAAATATCCTTACCATTTTTTCTGCTCATGCAAAGGGAGCAACTCATAGATGAATCTCTCCTCTTCCTCCCAAGGAAAAGAAGTGATTGTGCCCATTCCTCCAAAGAGTGGTGTGCATATACTACTCCCATGCCAACTGTACAAGTGGGAAGGTTGTTGTCCCTCCCTTGCTTCCCCTGCCACAGTGCAGGTACTAAGAGGAGAGTGGGTAATAATGATAGTGAGGGGATGCTACCCTCTACTTTGGTTTTACCCAAAACCCCCAGCACTGCAACAAGCTATCCCAAGGCCTCCACACTGCTGAAATTAGTGATTGATGCCTCACTGTTTGAAGCATCTATCCTCCTCATTTGAACCAGTGGCCTCCTTGGTGTGATGTCTCTACTCATTGAGACATTCTCATTTGAAGATGACTATATACATGGATGAAAAATCCTGTCCATGCTTCCACTGCGCAGCTCAATCACCTTCCTAGGTGTAATTATCTCCAAAAATGGATAGAGATGGTCCCTCCACATCTCTTGGTGCTGGGTCTCTCCTTTGTCTTCTTCCTGAATCTTCATGGTTTTACACCACATATTCCATGGCACATGTGAATCATGAAGTGTGCCTTGATCTCCATGCATGAGATCCTGGGGACCTTCTTGCAAAGACATAAGAATCCCTTCATTTGGAGCAAAATCTCCTTCTTCCTTTGCATGAGGTACTAGATGATCTCTAGATTTGGTAGCATTGTTGCCCCTTGTCTCTGAAATAAAGTTGGGAAACATCCCAATAATATGATCCACCTTTGAAAAAGAGAGCTCTCTGGTTTGTTGCTCAAATGTGTGGGATGAAAGTTTGGCTCCAACAAGGCTTGATGCAAGTTTTCAGCTCCTCCAATGGTTTCTTGAGGTGGTACTGCATTTCTATGCAAGGATTTTGTTTGATTCCCTTGGTTTAACTCCATCTCATGAGTTCCAAGAATGTTCTGATCAAATCATTTCACCAATGACTTAGTGAAATTCACATAAGATGAGGCTTTAACATTCTCAAAATAAATGGACTCAAGTTTCCACCATGCATGAGCCTTACCTCTCAAATGCAGCACTACAACCTTGATGATTTCTTCTTCTGAAATGTGGTGCTGCTATTGGAAGGTGTTTGGCTCCTCCACCCAATATTTGGCTGAATATGAAGGTGAATTTCCAAAAGTAGATAGATGAAATCTATCTTGCTGCTCCTTCCCCTTCACCTTGTTCTTGCAAAACTCAGAAAAAATGGGCTAATTTTTGAATCCATGAGTGTGAGACTCATACTCCTTCAAGAAATCACTAAGGGTTTCTTCCTTAGTCACTTTTCCTCCTTCTTTCATCTCCCTCACAGGAATGCTGGGCCTTTGACTGTGTTGTTCATCATGGTGTGTGGCTGCATGCTTACCCTCACCATGTGCAAATATACGGCTTCCTTAAGTTTCAAACCCTCTTTGAGATTCTCCATCAATCTCCCTCCCAACCTTTCTGAAATCTTCATGTGTGCCTTGCATATATTTGGGAAGAAGACTTGTGAAGATCTTCTTCTCCTTTCTTCCAAGAGATGGAGTGTCTCTCCTACTCAACTCCTTATTTCCTTCCAGATGAGAATAGGAAGTGCAGGGATCTTCCTTTTCTGTTTTCTCTTCCTCCTTGGGGAGGTTCTTCTTCTTTTCAAAAATGGATGAGATCAATCTCATCCTCTTCATATTCTGTTCTCTTTCTTGGGCTTTGAAGGCCACAAGATGAGCCAAGAAATATGCTCTGATACCACTATAATATTCCTTTTTCAGAAATATCACAAGTCTGTGCCAGAGATGGACTATGGGGGAATTTACTGGATATGTCACCTTATAAAGGAGGGTGATATCCGGAGGCTTTCTGGCCCTTTGCATACTCTATCTACAGATATGTGAAATTTCCTAGTAGGAATGGCTAGCAACCCAAGCCTAGAAAACACATTTTCCAGAAATGGAGGTAGCAGGATTTGATCCCTGGTCTGGGATCCTTTAAATATATCTTCCTGGAGCTAGAATCCTGAAGTGAACTAAAAAAAAATCCTTCTAGGAGCTTAAGACAAGCCTCCTTCACCTATTATCTTCAGAAAAGTGCCCAATGAAGAGGGCTACAACAACACTTTGCTCAAAAAAGGAAATGACAACGTTATTTCTAAGGATCTATGTCACATGAATTTGAATTCAGCCTTAAAATAAATATGCAACAGAAAATGTAGACAAACTCTTGAGAAATCTAGTACTCAAATCAAGTAAAGAGTCTCAATGAGACATGTGCATAGAAATGAAGAAAACACTGCTTACATAGTTTATTCCCAACTAAGACTGTGTAGTCTATGGAGGTACTGTAGTAGTAAATACATGTACATGAATGATACATAAATTTAAGCTCAAATAAGAAGGGGGAGCAAGGTCTCAACCCCTGAAAATACAATACAACAATGCTCTAAAAGGATTGGATGAAAAATAGACAAAATGGCATTTTACCAAAATGCCAGAGTTGTTGGGTAGCTGCTGCAACTCAATAGAAACTGGAAATAGGAGGAGCCTTGCTGAAGATGATGGAATATCGGATGTAAATCCTATGATTAATCTTCCAAATGAAAGGCTGATCCTTTCATTGAAGATCTCACTACCCACTGAAATTCTGCAACCCTCACTGCAAATGCTCTCTAGAAACCGCGTAGTCAAGGAAGAGGGATGCTCTTCTGCTGATGGAAAATGATTGGCCCGATGCAAAATATGATGGAATAAAGATTAGAAACTTCCTCACTAATCTCCCAAAGGAATGGATACTCCCTCCTCTGAAATACAATGCCGGAAGTGATGGTGAGAAACCCTCCCCTGCAACACCCAGCAACACAACTCAACCACCAATGGAGACTGCACTGGATTTGAATGGAATGCTTTGGCCTCAAGCCAAAATATGGGGAAAATGAAGAAAAAACTCTTCCAAGAGCTACTCAATTTAAGAGATGGGATTCCCGACCGGGAACACCCAGTGCTAGTAGCACTACATCTCAGCTAAACAGTTAGAGAATACTCTTGTCTGAGAAGACAAGCAAAATGATAATCAAAAGCATGAATGAGAATGGTTTCTTTGTTCTCATTTTAAAAAAGTTAAGGGTGCTTTGTAATGGGCCCCACACCTTAGGGTTTCCTCTCTAGAATTATCTCCCCCTCATGCAAACTGCGCTGGCCCACCAAGTGATCCTTATCTTCTCAATCTGCGCAGTCAACTTGGCTTATTCTAGAATTATCCACCTGCAAAGTGTCCCTTTTCACAAATGGGGTGTGAAATCCAATTCTTTATTGATCCCTTTTCAAATGATAAGGGTTCCTTATTAATATTTTTATTATCAATGGGTTTTCTCACCCATTTATTCTCATCTAAAGAAAAAACAAAAGTTTTTAATGTTCCAGAAAATTTTGGACATTACAGTAACCCCTTGGAGATCTTTCAGAAAATACCTCTCATCAGTCAATATCTTGAATCCAGAAGAACCCAAATGCGTTGAAAACCAAACACCAATGGGAAGTGATTCAACATTCATCATGCCTCCCCAAATCTTGCACCCTAAACCCTTATGCTACATGAAACTCAATAAAGGTGCAATGGAATGAGTTTTCATCCCCTCTTGGATCAATCCCAAGTTGCACAATGATGTGCAAGCTTGTTGCTCCACCACAACAATGTGTTTTGATCCTGGACCATGTGAGGAAAAATTTCCAATGTTTCCCATAAGATTTTCTGAAATGGTCAGAAATGGAAATACATGCATACCTTGGTGAGTTTTGGGAACCTCTTGTATTGTTGCAAGTGTTCCTCTCTTCAGTCTGTTGGCCGATCCAACTACTGCTACATATGGTTGCCCCTCCATGATTGTGACAGCGCTGGTACAAGGCTCCTCAAGTGCAGAACATAACTCCTCCTCCTATAATCTTCTACTGCAAAATATTATGATTATCTGATGAGTGAAATCAGAAAAATTAGGTATCCTGGCATGAATTACATGGCTGATCCACCAAGAGCTTGCCTTGCCCTCCAAGTGCAGCACTGAGATCTCCACAGCCTCTTTTTCCACTACTGGATGTAGTAGGAAAAATGCCTCTATTTTAATCGCCCAAGTCTTTGCTTCACACTTGAGTGATCCAAAAAATGTAGAAAATAGGAATCTATGGCCTCTTATCATTCTCTTACTGCATGGTCTTCTTTCTTCTCTCATTTGAATAAACTGATGAAAATCTAGGGTCTCTTTGAAAGCCCCAGGTTGGCATTTGTATTCTACCAAATACCCACTCAGGATCTCATGTTCTAAGTGGTCTTCTTGATCTCCACTCCCTCTATGAGAACAGGAAGTGCATGGGTCTTCTTCTTCCTCTTGAAACCTTCTAGAGGTCTCACTGCAGCTTTCTCCTTCATGAAACCCTCTTGAGGTTTCATTGCATCTTTCTTCTTCCATCGGTTGAACCTCCTCAGAGAGGCTCTTCTTAGATCTGAAAATGGATGAGAGTAATCTCATCCTCTCCATAATGTTGTTCCCCTCTTCTTCTTATCTTCTGATTGGATCTGAAATCCACAGGCTGAGCCAAGATGGTAGCTTTGATACCAATGTAATATCCCAAAATAGGGCTTTTCTACAAAAAATGGAATATCTTAAGATATTCCAAAGTTGGAGCTTCAGAAATTCATGAGTATGGAAATTCATATCAACTCATTAGATGTAAAATAACATCTCACCAGCAGATGAAAGAACCTCAGCAAGTATATGGCCTATATCCTCCTTCCCAAGTGGGGAAATATAGCAATATAGGGCATAAAACAATTGTCTTTAGAAAATAACACTATACCTGTGAGGAATGGGACTTGGATCCCTTAGAATACATCATATACAATTCACATGTAGAATTAGAGGTGAAACAAATCACTCTAGCCTCAAATAAGCCCAAACCCCATAGCCTATCTCATGCAGAAAGTACTGAAGCAAGAAAAACATTATTTTTATGAGGGTTTATGTAGAAAATGATGAGACAAAATAGATCTAGAGTATAAAATGCATTAATGGCTAATAAAATGGAGATTCCTTTATTTTTATATAAAACAAGGGTAGCCCAGCAAGGGGTTCATGAGAATACAATGTATAAAAATGGAAATCTGCAGATCTGGATCTGAAAAATGCAGTTATAATACAACAATGAATAAATATGGCTAAAATTTACAAGTGACAGAAGAAGAATGAAGTACATATCTTTCCAGGAGAAGGGTTGGCCCTTTCACCAAGGAACAAGCTCACAAGCAAGGGATCAAACCCTACTACTTCAGCACCCCTAAAAATGACGTAGTTTCTGCAAATAACTGTGCTATAGAGGATGGGGAATGATTTGGCCACATGCCAATATGTCCAATATGCTCCAGAATCTCCTGTATGGATCTTGCAAAGCAAGGGGAGCTCCCTCCTCTGAAAGATAAGCTCGGAAGCTGGTGTTGTGAGTCTCCCACTACAACACCCTGCAACATGGCACTATTCTCTAAAGAAATAATGTTGTGGCTGAAGGAGGATGCTTGGTGTTTGGTCTCAATCTAGTCTCCTAAATTGAGCTCATTTAATTGTCAACCAGGGTTGGTAAACTGCTGAAGTGAAGTGTACTGTATGTACCTAGGTGTTTGTTTCTTAATGCGTTGTGTGTAGTGTTTTGTGATGTTTTTGTTCTTTTGTGATGATTTATGATGTTTTTGATCTTTTGGTGGTTTTATGTTCACAAGGAAAATGACTAGAAAGCTAATGGAAGGAAGCTAATGATTAAAAACAGAGGGAAACCTAATTGGTTGATGTCAAATGGTAAATTCAAATGCAATATTAAAAACAGAATCAAATCTAAACTATGACTAAGCAAAAGCAAAGCTTGATAATGAATTTTAAGCAAATGATTCAAAACACAAACTAAACTTGTCAAATTCTTTCATCAAAGGCATTTGAGAGAGAGCTTGAGACATAGTCAACTAAGTATGCAAATCTTCCTAACTAAACAGTTTAAACAACTAACTTATAATGATGCAACATTTTGTCCTTGATTAGATATTTGTTGAAGTATGTTTGGAGTAAAACATTGATACCATCATAAGATCTTCTACTCTAAGACTAGTTCCTAACTCTATTCTGCAACTTAGTTTAATGACACTACACCTCACTCAAAGGTTATAGATTTTTGAAATAGTCTTTTGAGGAAATGTTTGTTTGTGAGATGATAAGTAAGTTGCAGAAGTACTTCAGGCCTTAAAATGATATTGTCTTCTGTTCATGTGGTTATGAAGTAATTATATATTTTAGAACAAGAAGAGGTTTGTAAATAATGAAGGATGTTTTGTTAAATTTAACAACTGAAGTAATCTAGTATGCAGTGAATGACAACTGAATATGGAGTGCAAATGTAATGAGTTAAGCTAAAACTGAACTTAAAATGTCACTAATCTAAAACAGTGTTGAGCTACAAGTCATTATCAAACAGAACAAATGAGCATGAGTTAAGTGCAATTAAACTCCGGAGCATCCTAACTAAGCTATCATGCATTATTCTATGGAATTACACAGTCTGTTTGTCCATCATGGTTGGTGTTTTGGAAGAGTTTCTTAGAAAAATCCTGACTGTGTAATTGAGTGCAAATGCAAACATAAAGACTGAAAGCATTGAAAAACTAATATATCATAGCCATCTCCTACTCATCGTTATGATATTTTGGACAAGCGTTTAAGAGAAAGAACAACGATGGTACTTAGTGAAAACACACAACTAAAACGTTCAAGATCACAATCATGCTTAAGATAGTATAAGGATTTTTTGGAAGAGTTTCTTCTTTTGGAAGAGTGCTTAGCATAAGTATAACTGTGATGGTGAATAAAAGAGATTACAATTAAATCCTACAATAATATAGCCATTCCCCATTCATCATTATAATATTTTGGAAGAGCTTCTTCTTTTGGAAGAGTTTTTAGAATGAGTATAACTACAGTAGCTAATGAAAACAACTACGAATTCAACTTCAAATCCTACAATACTATAGCCATTTCCCATTCATCATTATAATCTTTTGGAAGAGCTTCTTCTTTTGGAAGAGTTTTTAGAATGATTATAACTACAGTAGCTAATGAAAACAACTACGAATTCAACTTCAAAAACGTAAAGGCAGCTAGAATACTTATCTAAATTACGCAAATAAATCCGTGCAAGAGGCAGGGGCCCTCTACCACCTGACGGAATCTAACTCCAAATCAAATCAACGCTTTCAAAACAACATTGTCTGCTTCATTAAAGGTGAAATAACTTGAACAGAGCACTCTGCGTCTTCAGAAATGTAGCACAGAATCTAAGCAAAATCTAGAACAAAATCTAGCCTAGCTCTCGGTTTCCCAAGTGTTTATATAGCAAATGTACATAACAAGACTTGCAACAATTCTAGGATCATTGTCTTTCCTTATCGAAATCACATTAGGACTCTTGAAGTGGCAACGTAAAAAGGAAAAGGACATCTGGACTGAGACAGTCCTAATAGAAGTCTGCCTTCCTAAATGTGTTCCCACGTACCAAAACCATATCCAGAATTCGTTTCTTCCTTCATGGTGAGCAACGAACAATGTAGACATGACGTGGAATATGCCCATATGTGGCTTTTCTTGAGAGGCCACCTGGAACATACTCAAACATGAAGACAGCTGCAGAATCGCCGGTTAGCTACGGAATGTCTGCATTCTGCAGCTAGTTCCGGTCAAAATGCATTACAATGGCAAAAATCACAAACTTAGCAAGTCAGTCATGTAAATCATTCTAAAAGTAATTTTAACTAAATTCATTGATCAATTGGGTCTAGGATAACAATGGACAAAGGAAAATGAGGTAAAATAAGATGAAAGGAAGCACAATTTTGAGGCTCAACATACCCCCACTGCTGTCTCCTTGCATGTCCTCATGCAAATTATCCTATGAACTCAGAGGCTTCTGCAAGAACATCTAATCCTCTCCTTCTCCTTTGTCTGGAAGCTAAAGATCTTCTGGGTTTTCTGATAACAAGTTTGAACCTTAAGTTGGTAAGTTCCCTGATTAGCTTTTTATTCCTCTTCTTCAACTTTTCATTGGTCTTTTCCACTTTGTCTATATGTAGGGATAAGGTTGAGTTCATATCAGTTTTGAGCTTGACTTGATCCTTGAGAATTTCATTCTCATTTTTGATGTGTCTATTAAGTAATTCCAACTCATACCTATCCCTTCTTAATACATCTTTTCAGACAGTGGAGGACTAGGGGTTCTCTCCTTACTTTCTGAAGCTCTCCTTTCCAAAGTTTCCACATAGTCATAAATTTCTTGTTGAGCAGGGTCAATTTCAGGGGTTCCTTCATTAAAATCCTCTTCAACATCTTCTTCAATGGATGTTTCCTCATCTTCTATATTAATCACCCCTGTTTGTTTGATTTGATTTTTCCTTAGTTTCCCCTTTAGTCTATGCCTTCTTCTTGGTTGAGAAGATCCCTCTCCTCTCTCTGTGGCAGATGTCCTGATTACCTTCTCTTTCTTAAGTTGTCTCTTGATTTGAGTCAACTTTTATGAGATGATTTCCTCACTACTTTCTTGGACTGTTTTGTCAATTTCAACTTTTGAGGCTCTCCATTTTCTACTTCTCCTTGTAGGCTGTGGTTTAGGTGAGGGTTCTTTTGGCTCTTCAAAATGATTTCTTATCAAGAAATTGTCCCATGTATCATTTGTTTTGGCTAAATGGTGTTCAATCAAAATTTTAATCAAGCCATGATGATATAGAGTTGTCTCTAAAAATTGAACCCTTCTTTGAACACAGGAAGCCATCTTTTTCAAACTTTGAAGCAAGAAATAAGGTAGGTTTAAGTCTTCCCCCAAAAAATGCATTATCAGTCTAATGTGGTAGACATAAAATGTGCCATATCTACCCTCACATGTAATAAATTTTTGCAGAAGAAGTAGTATGTTTCTCCATTTATTTTTCAATGCAGAACTTGGAATTCCTTTATTAAACACAGTGACATGCATACCTGGTTATTTTAGAATTTGCTTCTAGGATTCATTGTGGAATTCTCTGTTTTTGAACCATCTCTCTCCATTTCTAAGCAACCCTGTAGCTTCTGCAATGAAAAATTCAGTGACAATGAATTTGACATCTCCTACTTCAACTTCAGCTCCTCGAAATGATCTTGCAAATGTTTTAGTGACTTCTTTGTGGAAGCCATTAAATTTCTCCAAAAGTTGTAGCCATCCTATCTGTTGCAACATTTCTTTACATTGAGGGTAGCCTTCTAGGTATTTTGAACCCCCTGGTTCAGTTCTTACAATGAAACCCATAATTGCTTCTTCAATGTTCAGATTAACACTCTTCTACCCACAGAAATAATAACTTTCACCTTCGAATTGAAATGGCTTCAAGTTCTTAATGAAAATGGCTTCAAACTTCGGAATGATATACCTCTGGTTGACAGTGACAACAGCTTCAAATTTTGGACTGATATGCCTCTGGTTGATAATGAAAATAGCTTCAAAACTTCGGACTAATATGCCTATGTTGACAGTGACAACAGCTTCAAACTTCGAGCTGATATGCCTCTGGTTGACAATGGAACTTTGGACTGATATGCCTCTGTTTGACAGTGACAAATGGCTTCAAATTTCCCACACTACTATACCTCTGTCTCTCAGTGGCAAATAGTTTCAAATTCCCATACTTCTATATCTCTGTCTCTTGGTAACAAATGGCTTCAAATTCTTCAATGCTATACCTCTGTCTCCTGGTGACAAATGACTTAAAATTCTTCACTGCTATACCTCTGCGTTTACAGTGATAATGCTCAATCTCGTCCCACGGTGATAGTGCTTTGATATTCAAACTAATATACCCTTTTGCTTTTCTCTCGGTGATAAGGATATTTCTGTTTGCGGAATGAAGTGCCGGCTACAGAATGGAGTGATGGAAGTAGTCACAGAATGGGGTAATGGAGTGAGGTGGAGGAAACGAATTAATGATTGAAAAGACAGTGGAGATTTTTACAACGGAAAAGAGAATCATCATTGAATGATTTGGTTGGGTTACGTGAAGAATTCAAACACTTCGGCCATTTGAACCACTTAAATGATGTCGGATATGGAATTTGAAATGAGAGATTTTAATCCAAAGTTTGTGGAGGGTTTATTGGTCTTGATCAATAAAAATAATTAAAACAACCTTTTCGAACAATTCATAACTAAAACTATGCTAAAATTTATGAAATGCCATTATAATTTAAACTTGTTACCTCTGCCTTTCATTTGATTTTTGTAGTCTTTGTCTTCTTTGTTCTCCTTTGGAAGAGTCTTCATGGTCCTTCTTGATTTTTCTTATTTATGGATACACTGGATCATTTTGTTGCAATTCTAATGTTTGCTGCTTGGTGCCTTCAGGATTTGTAGCTGCAGAATGACTGTCTGGCTGCGGAAAGGCTGATCAGCTGCAGAATGTCTGTTAAGCTGCAGAATGTACCTGTAGAGCATTTTGATCATGGAATGGAGTGTTTTTGGAATATAGGTGAAATGTTATATGGTATGAATGAAGATGGATGATGAGACAAGATATGTATGAAGTGGATGAGAAAATGGAATGGATTCAGTTTATGAAATGGAGTGAAAGAACATAAGAACTGCCCTGCAATCCATGACATGTTTTATTCATTTACAGCAAGACGTCAAACTTTAAATTTTGACATGAAAATGAAATGGATGGAGTATGGAATGAGATGAATGAAACATGGAATGAAGTAGAATATGAATGAATGAATGAAATGGAGTATGGATGGATAAGTGAATGGAGTGAAATGAAATGAGATGGATCATAAGCACTATGGATCTGAACTTATGATTTTGTAACAGCTGCTTGTAAAAACAAAAATGGGAAAAGTTAGAGTGTCAGAGAGACTCTGATTTTCACCCTATCTTTTCTGTATAAACATGCCAATCAATGATTGGTTTTCATGTTTATACCTTTATTTTATATATATATATATATATATATATATATTTATTTATTTATTTTTCAAAAGAGAAATGCTTCAGAAAATTTACTCAAGTTGATGAAGAAGAGAGATTCTTCTTCATTAACTTCACATCACTGCTTTCTTGGAACTTCTTGACAAATTCTTCTCTTGAGAGTGGTTTTTGATATAGCTTCAATCTATGACCATTCACAAGAAAAGTGACCTTTTCTTCATCTATAGTTCTGATTTTTACTGCCCCATTATCAAAAATTTCAACAACTTCATATGGCCCAAGCCAATGTGTCTGAAATTTACCTTGAAAATCCTTGAATTTTGAATCAAACAAGAGAGCCTAGTCACCTTCTTTGAATTTCTTCTCTTTGATGTACTTGTCATGCCATCTAGCCTTTTGCTGTTGGACTAGACTTGTTTTCTGAACTGCATCTTGTCTGATCTCATCCAATTCATTAATTTGCTCCAGTCTATGCTTTTGTGCCTCCGTTAAATCAAGTCCTAGCTGAACTGCCATTTTGAAGGTTTGAATCTGGAACTCTATGGGAAACAAAACTTGCTTTCCATAAACAAGCTCATAAGGAGTATGGTCTGTTGTGTTTCGCCATGTAGTTCTATAGGCCCACAAGGCTTCAGGAAGCCTATCTTCCCAATCTCTTCTATGTAAATGAACAGTCTTTGTTAGGATTCCTTCAATGACCTTATTAGTAGATTCCACTTGACCATTTGCTTGTGGATGATAAGGAGTAGATTTTCTATGTCTGATTTTGTACCTCTCCATAATTTTCTCCACTAGCCTTGATGTAAATTGAGCTCCTTGATCTGTAACAATTTCCCTTGGGACACCAAAACGAGTAAAAATATCCTCAAAAAGAAAAGCAACTACAAATGCTTCATTAGCAACAAGTAATGGTTTAGCTTCTACCCATTTAGTAACATAATCAGTGCAAACTAATATATATTTATTTTGTCTTGATGGAGGACTAATAGGTCCTACAAAATCCAAAGCCCATTTTTCAAAAGGTTCAATGTGTACCTGAGGTTGTAATGGAATCTCACCTGAAGGAGAAGGTTTCCCTACCCTTTGGAAACTATCACACCTTTTGACATATTCTTTAGCATCTTTAAACAAGGATGGCCAATAATATCCTAAATTAAGGATCTTATAGGCTGTCCTCTTATCTGCAAAGTGTCCGCCACAAGGTTCATCATGACATGCCTTGAGAATCTCAGGCATCTCATCTTCACGAACACACCTTCTTATGATCAAATCTGGACCTGTCTTGTACAACTCATTAGCGACCCATGAATAATTTGCACTATCATTAATGATTTTTTCTTTTATCCCTTGCATTCATAATTGAAGGAAATTTTCCTGAAACTAAATAATTAGCAATATCAGCAAACCATGGAGTTTGAGTAGAGATTACAAAAAGATATTCATCAGGAAATTGATCTTCAACCGGAGTGTCATCTTTGATATTTTGGAGTCTAGATAGGAAATCAGCTACTGTGTTTTGTTTTCCAGGCCTATCTAGAATAGTAATGTTGAATTCTTGTAAGAGAAACAACCATCTTATCACTCTGCCATTAGTGATTGATTTGTTCATTAAATATCTAATTGCAGAATGATCAGTGTGAAAAAAAGTTTCATAGCCTGTTATATAGTGTCTAAATTTGTTTATGGCATGAACAACAGCTAAAAACTCTTTTTCAGTTACAGTATAGTTTAACTCTGCAGGAGTCAAATTTTTATTGGTATAATAGATGGCATAGGGAATCAAATCTTTTTGTCCCAATACTGCTCCTAGAGCTGTATCGGAAGCATCTGTCGAGATATGAAAAGGTAACTTCCAGTTAGGTCCCCTTAATATAGGTGCTTGAGAAATTTTGGTTTTCAGGGTTTCAAAAGCTAACTGGCAATCAGAAGTCCACTTGAATTCACAATCTTTGGTGAGTAATTTGAAGAGTGGAGATGCTATCTTGGTAAAGTTTTCTATAAATCTCCGATAATACCCTGTAAATCCTAGAAAACTTCTAACATCTCTTTGACAACTTGGAATGGATAGGTTAGAAATGACTTCAATTTTTGCCTCATCAACTCTAATCCCATCCCCTGAAATGTGGTGTCCTAAAACAATACCTTCGGTAAACATCATAAAACATTTTTCATGACTAATTGAAAGGTTTGCTTCTTAACATCTTTTTAAGACTTTTTCCAGGTTTTCTAAAGCTTCTTCAAATGTATTCCCATAAACTGTGAAATCATCCATGTACACCTCTACACAATCATGTATTAGATCCGAAAAAATTCCTAATACTGCCCTTTGGAATGTTGCAGGTGCATTGCATAATCCAAATGGCAATACTCGGTAAGCATAGGTACCCCAAGGATAGGTGAATGTGGTTTTGTCTTGATCTTCAAATGCTACTTGGATTTGATTGTAACCACTAAACCCATCTAGGAATGAAAAGTACTTTTTGCCAGCTAATGTATCTAATACTTGATCTATGAAAGGTAAGGGAAAATGGTCTTTAAGAGTAGCTTTATTTAGTTCTCGGTAGTCAACACACACCCTCCATTTTCCATTTTTCTTAGGCACAATCACCAAAGGAGAAACCCACTGACTATCTGAAATAGGATAGATGAAGTTAACATTTAACAATTTTTGTAATTCTTCCTTGACAATTTCCCTAAGATTTGGATTCATCCGTCTTTGAGGTTGTCCGATTGGTTTGCAATTTGCCTCTATATAGATGTGATGAGTACAAGTCTTGGGACTTATCCCTTTCATGTCAGTGTATTCCCATGCATATGCAGAAGAATGTCTCTGTAATACTTTGACTAACTCTTCTTGCTGAGATTTTTCTAGGTTTTTGTTTATGTTCAAGGTATTTCCTGGAAAAATTTCACTTGTAGAGCTGCCAAATTTGTCCATAGAATGAAGAGACATCTGCCTAGATGACAAAAACTCAATATTGGATCCCTCTTGAAATGATTCATGTTTGTGTTCTGGAGAGGATTCAAAGTTTTCTAGAGTATTCAGAATTTGATTATCTTCACTAATTTCTGAAATTGTGAAGAGTGTTTGTAAATCTTCTTCATCCTCTATCCATTGAGTGTCATCTAGATCTGTAATTGTCCTAGCTGGAGGATATAAAGTGAATTTCTTAGTTGAACTACCATCGGAGATATACATATCACCGGATCTACAACTAATAAAAGCATCAGCTGTAGCCAACCAAGGTCTTCCTAATATAACATGATGGCCTCCTAGATTATTCTTAGGAGTTAGGATCATGAAATCCACAGGGTACTCCCAAGAATCTAGGGACACTGGAATGTCTTCTATTACCCCATCTGGTTTGATCACAGATCTATCTGCTAATTGTAATAGTGTGGGTGTAAAAAGAAGATTAGGAAGTTTCAGTTTGTCCATGATTTGTCTACTCATGATATTTATTGTTGCTCCTAAATCAATGAGTGTGTTTTGAATTTCAATTCCATTGATGTGAATTTTGACAACTGGATTTCCTGGGTCAAGATACTTTGGAATAGCAATCTTGCCCATCATAATTTCTGCTATTTGTCCTACCAGTTGAATTTTATTGGTTTCTCTTATTATTTTTCTTGTTGTTTTCATACTCAAATCCTTTATTGTTTTGGCTAAAATTGGGATTTCTTTGATGGCTTGCAATAATGGAATTTTAATGCAAACATTTCTCAATTCATCTAAGAAATCATAATTAGGCACCATGATTTGTTTTTCTACACCTCTATCAATTTGTAATCTTTCCGGAAAGGGAGGTATAGAAGTAGATATGGATGGTTGCTCTAATACGGGAGTTGGATTTATTGGATCTTTTTGTTTTAGTTTTTCAGTGTTTGGGTCTTGAAAGGATGTGTCTTCCTCAAGACTTTTATTCACCCGTAGGGAGTCTTCCTCAGAATTATCTTGTTCTTGTATGATCACAGAAGGTTTCCTCTTTTCAATTATCCTTCCAGACCTAAGTTGAACATCACTAAGGTCTAGAGGAGTAATTAAATAAGTTGGAAACTGTTGGCCTTCTATCATGTATGTATTCTGAGGGTTCTTATTATTGGGGTTTGGTATGGGTTGAGCCGGCAATTGATTTGATTTTTGAGGGAATGGTAATGGAAGTGGTTGATTTTGATGTGATTGGTTCTGATGATGTTGTTGAGGATTTTGTTGAAGATTTTGAGGAAAATTTTGTTGAGGATTTTGAGGATAAAAATGTGGATATGGTGGATAGGATGGTGGATACTGATAGTATGGAGAGTATCTTCCACGGGGACTTTGTGTTCCTTGTGCCCAAGATTGAGATTGATTTTGAAATTGGGGCCAAGGTTGCTGCCAAGAATTCCAAGGTGGAGGTTGATTATACATTTGATCATGGAATCCTTGTGTCTGAGGTCCTTGCCAAGGTCTTCTAGATACAAAATTGAGAGACTCTGTGGAATCTGTAGGAGTTTCCTCCTGAAAGACAGCCTTGAGACCAGGAAGAGAAGGATAATTCTTGGTTTCGTGTTTTTCAGAACAAATGACACAGGTTTCTACAAATTTTATATCCAAAGGACACTCTCTCAAGGCATGTTTCTTTCTACATTTGGGACAAAAGATTGCCAAGGCATCAGATTCAGCCTTTTGCTTGTTTTGTATCTTAAGGGTGTCTATTTTTTCACTAAGACTCCCTAAGATGTCAGATTTAAAATCATCAAGCATGTATCCTATTTCTGATCTACTTACTGTCCCAGAAGCAGACTTACTTTCCCTTGCAAGAGCGGGATCTCTTGGACCTTTGACAGTTTTAGATTTCCCTCTTGAAAGGTTAATACATAACTCAGATATTTCAGGAATTGTGAGTTTTGATATATCCCCTTTTCCCATCATGTTAAGGATATCCAACCATTCATCCCTAATTGTTTTCAACAAAAGAGCTTTTAAGGTGTCTTGATCTAGGTTTTCCATTTTTTCCCTTTTGATGTTGTAATTAAATCTCTCCAACAAATCTTCCAAATTTTCATCTTCTTTTTGTAACATCTTTAACACTTCTTCCTTATGATTAACCGGCATACAATAATCCAAATATCTCTCTAGAAATGCTTGTTTCATGTCTTCCCATGTTCTAATAGAACTACGGATTAGACTCATAAACCACTTCAATGCTGCTCCCTTCAAAGTTGAAGGAAATAATTTCAGTTTTTGAGCATCTTGTAAGTAGTCATAAGTCCTACACAACACTTCAAATTCGAATAAGAAAGTTTCAGGATCTTCAGTTTTAAGTCCATAGAATTTTGGAAGGACAGAGGGTGAAATGTTTTTCATGGTTGTATTGGTTTCTTCATCAATTATAGGGAACCCAAAAGAGCTTCCTATTCTACCTCTTCCTCCATTTGCACCTCTACCTCCTTTTCCTCTACCTCCTTCTCCTCTACCTCTACCTCCAAATAGTGTGTTTTCTCCATTAAAAACTCCTCCTCCTCCTTCTTCTACCATGGTTGACTCTCTTGTGGAAGTGGAAAGGTTTGTGTCCCTAACAGGAGTTTTTAGATATTCTTCTATGGCAGGTTCAGTGGATGAAGTGGAAGGTTTCTCTAATGGAATAGTTGACCTTAGATCTTCTAGAAGTCCAGGATCAGGAGAGGATGGAAGATGGGTTTGAGTTGAAGGTGTACTAGCTCTGGATCTAGATGAAACAAGTGGTGTTCTAGAAATCAAACTTCTGCCTCTGCTGCTTATAAATATTCCCCTTGAATCTCTCTCCCTACGCATATAATTGTTTTTGGATACTAAGAAACAAAGGTTACCTATTTTTCACTTCCCCGGCAACGGCGCCAAAATGTTTGGTCTCAATCTAGTCTCCTAAATTGAGCTCATTTAATTGTCAACCAGGGTTGGTAAACTGTTGAAGTGAAGTGTATTGTATGTACCTAGGTGTTTGTTTCTTAATGCGTTGTGTGTAGTGTTTTGTGATGTTTTTGGTCTTTTGTGATGATTTATGATGTTTTTGATCTTTTGGTGGTTTTATGTTCACAAGGAAAATGACTAGAAAGCTAATGGAAGGAAAGCTAATGATTAAAAACAGAGGGAAACCTAATTGGTTGATGTCAAATGGTAAATGCAAATGAAATATTAAAAACAGAATCAAATCTAAACTATGACTAAGCAAAAGCAAAGCTTGATAATGACTTTTAAGCAAATGATTCAAAACACAAACTAAACTTGTCAAATTCTTTCATCAAAGGCATTTGAGAGAGAGCTTGAGACATAGTCAACTAAGTATGAAAATCTTCCTAACTAAACAATTTAAACAACTAACTTATAATGATGCAACATTTTGTCCTTGATTAGAGATTTGTTGAAGTATGTTTGGAGTAAAACATTGATACCATCATAAGATCTTCTACTCTAAGACTAGTTCCTAACTCTATTCTGCAACTTAGTTTAATGACACTACACTTCACTCAAAGGTTATGGATTTTTGAAATAGTCTTTTGAGGAAATGTTTGTTTGTGAGATGATAAGTAAGTTGTAGAAGTACTTCAGGCCTTAAAATGATATTGTCTTCTGTTCATGTGGTTATGAAGTAATTATAGATTTTAGAACAAGAAGAGGTTTGTAAATAATGAAGGTTGTTTTGTTAAATTTAACAACTGAAGTAATCTAGTATGCAGTGAATGACAACTGAATATGGAGTGCAAATGTAATGAGTTAAGCTAAAACTGAACTTAAAATGTCACTAATCTAAAACAGTGCTGAGCTACAAGTCATTATCAAACTTAAAACAGAACAACTGAGCATGAGTTAAGTGCAATTAAACTCCGGAGTATCCTAACTATGCTATGCAAACATAAAGACTGAAAGCAATTAAAAACTAAGATATCATGGCTATCTTCCACTCATCATTATGATATTTTGGACAAGCGTTTAAGAGCAAGAACAACGATGGTACTTAGTTAAAACACACAACTAAAACGTTCAAGATCACAATCATGCTTAAGACAGTATAAAGATTTTTTGGAAGAGTTTCTTCTTTTGGAAGAGTGCTTAGCATAAGTATAACTGTGATGGTGAATAAAAGAGATTACAATTAAATCCTACAATACAATAGCCATTCCCCATTCATCATTATAATCTTTTGGAAGAGCTTCTTCTTTTGGAAGAGTTTTTAGAATGAGTATAACTACAGTAGCTAATGAAAACAACTACGAATTCAACTTCAAATCCTACAATACTATAGCCATTTCCCATTCATCATTATAATATTTTGGAAGAGCTTCTTCTTTTGGAAGAGTTAGAATGAGTATAACTATAGTAGCTAATGAAAACAACTACAAATTCAACTTCAAAAACGTAAAGGCAGCTAGAATACTTATCTAATTTACGCAAATAAATCCGTGCAAGAGGCAGGGGCCCTCTACCACCTGACGGAATCTAACTCCAAATCAAATCAACGCTTTCAAAACAACACTGTCTGCTTCATTAAAGGTGAAATAACTTGAACAGAGCACTCTGCGTCTTCAGAAATGTAGCACAGAATCTAAGCAAAATCTAGAACAAAATCTAGCCTAGCTCTCGGTTTCCCAAGTGTTTATATAACAAATGTAAATAACAAGACTTGCAACAATTTCAGGATCATTGTCTTTCCTTATCGGAATCACATTAGGACTCTTGAAGTGGCTGCGTAAAAAGGAAAAAGACATCTGGACTGAGACAGTCCTAATAGAAGTTTGCCTTCCTAAATGTGTTCCCACGTACCAAAACCATATCCAAAATTCGTTTCTTCCTTCATGGTGAGCAACGAACAATATAGACATGACGTGGAATATGCCCATATGCGGTTTTTCTTGAGAGGCCACCTGGAACATACTCAAACGTGAAGACAGCTGCAGAATCGCCGGTTAGCTACGGAATGTCTGCATTCTGCAGCTAGTTCCGGTCAAAATGCATTACAATGGCAAAAATCACAAACTTAGCAAGTCAGTCATGTAAATCATTCTAAAAGTAATTTTAACTAAATTCATTGATCAATTGGGTCTAGGATAACAATGGACAAAGGAAAATGAGGTAAAATAAGATGACAGGAAGCACAATTTTGAGGCTCAACACTTGGCCACAAGCTCGGATGTGGGAAAATGAAGAACATAACTCCTCCAAGAGACCACTCAATGAAGGAGAAGGAATCCCTAAGCAGGAATGCCTTGTGCTGAACAACACTGCATACTCAGCTCAACAGCTGGAGAATGTTCAATAGTCTAAGAAGACCAAAATCAATAATCCATAACCTAACCCCAAAAGTCTTCTATCTTCCTCCTTATAATGTTTGTGAGCCTCCTCACCTTAGGTCCCACCTATTAGGGTTTCCAACACCATGTGAATACTTTCCCTCCAAAACTGTGTTGTAGCTCTTTCAAGATTGCTCCTCCATGTTGCATTGTTGACTTGGTCAACTTAACTTAACCAACATGATTCTTTTCCTGTTCACACATGGGAAGTGCAAAATCTAGCCACAAAGTTATCCCCTTTTCACACCAAGAGGGATTTTACGTCAATACAAGTTAAATATGGGTCCTTTTCCCCATTTATTCATCTACTAGGTGCACAAATCAAAATCTAATATTCCTATTAGCTGCATGCTAATTTTAGGAATATTACACTTTTTGTTGATGATTTAATATTTACTGGCGATGAGCATTTGATACACTCATGCAAGGAGGATCTTGCAAGGGAGTTAAAAATGAAGGATATGGGCCTCCTCCCTTATTCCGTTAGATTGGAAATATGGTAGCAAGATGGTGAAATTTTTGTGTCTCAAGGAAAGTATGCAAAGGAGATACTAGGTAAGTTTAACATGGATAAATGCAAACCCATGGATATGCCTCTTCCAGGAAACTGGAGGAAAGAGGATGCTACTTTTGGAGAGGTAGTGGATGCTACTGTCTATTGATAGTTAGTGGGTTCGCTAATGTATCTAGTGAATAGGAGACCATACATTTGCTATGTGTTGTGAAACCAACTCCAAAAATAGAAGAAAAGAGATATCAACGCCTTAGAAATAAGCCACTTCAAGGGGGAAACCTCCAATACATTACATGAATGAACCATTATTGGATGATACAAATTACAAAACCTCCTTTCTATATATAGGAGTCAATGGGGCCACAATGTAATCCTAGTGGTGCCACAATGTAATCCTAGCCGACCTAACAATAATAATTTAAGGGCACAATAATAACAATATGGGGGTTACAGGGGTACAATAATAACAATAAGGGGGTTACAATAATAACAATAAGGGACTATACTAGTAATATAGAGACCTAGCACTATGCAGTTAACGAACTGATTCAAGCTATGGTTAAGCCTACCAAGCTCTTTTGGAAGGTGGGGAAGCATGTCCTAAGATACCTGAGGGGCACATCAGAGTATGGTCTATGGTACAGAAGAATGGATGGAGTGAAGTTTCATGGCTTCACGGATGTGGATTGTGTTGGCATTCCATCAGATAGAAAAGAGCACATCAGGGGGGATCTTTTGTATCGGGTCTATAGTTGTTTCTTGGTAGAACAGGAAGCAAACATCCATGGCACTCATTTCAGTGGAAGCGGAATACATGGTATTGATTCAAGCCGCATGTGAGGCTATCTGGATGAGAAAGATCATACTTGGTTTGTTTGGTTCTCAGATGGATCTTACAATGATCCATTGTGATAATCAGAGTTGCATTAAACTCTCGATTAATCTTATGTTTCATGATAGGTCCAGGCATATAGATATCTGATACCATCATCTTAGATATTGTGTGCAGAGTAGAATTATGTTGCTTCAGTACATTCCCACGGAAGATCATGATGCAGATATTCAGATGAAGGCGCTCACCAGGAGAAAAATTGAATACCATAGAGACATGATCGGGGTGAAGGATAATCCTTTTCTTGTTGAGAGCGAGTGTTGAGATTCAACAAGAAAAAAATTTCGCACCCATGATCCTAGTGAAATTTAAGAACCTACACTATGGTGGGGCCCACAGGCTATTTTTAGGCGCATGTATATTTTTACTATCCCTTAATATAGATGGACAATAAACTATTATCTATTCTCAATGTGGACTTGAAAATAGTTAACTGAAGTGGAAAATCTGTTAGCTAAGTGAATTTCAATTTAAGTGGTTTGTTGGTGGGACATGCACGTTGACTTTAGTTGTAACAGAGTTTGAAGTGCAGTGGTGCATGAGTTGTGCAAGTTGTAAGTAGTTTAACTCACTTAAGTGAGTTAAACTTAGTTTTGCTAGTTGTAACTGAAGATACACTATTGAGAGATCAAGTGAATTAATTATTAGTTAATTCACAAGTAGTGATCTCACATGCAAATGAAGATTTACTATTATTAAATGCATGCATGTCAGATCCAGTGGAGACTCAGTTGAGTTCTAGGTGAAAGGGAAGTAAACTATCAGTTGTGACATTATCCGCTTGCACACACACATTGGATGATCCCATGATACTTGTGCAGTCAAGGCAGGCAAGAAGGCATCAATTCATGGATTTCTTTCAGCAGGGATTGTGCAGTGAAGGCAGCATGTCTAAAGACAGTAACTTGGCTAAGGGATTTTCCAATGTTTGTATGACAATGTGAGACAATTAGCTGATGTACTGAGAGCTCTTGTGATTAGAGTTTTGTATGTAATTGTTTCATGATCCATGATATAATATACAATAGAAGGTAGTGGGGCTTTTAGCTGTAATCTTTCCCCGGGAAATTATCTTTGTTGTGTGTGATTGATCTTTCTTCATGCTTATGTAATTGGCGATTGTGTTTTTAATTCCACAAATATTTGTGGTAGCAATTTAGTATTTAACTTTAGCACATTTTTAGATCGGGTGAATCCAAGATATACATGCATACTGTATAATTTCTACAAGATGTGTGAGCAAGAGTCTAAGATAAAGCCAATTGATCCAATCATAAGCCTTCGAGAGGTCAATCTTTAGAATCATACATTTTTTTTGGGAGAGTTTAATACTGTGAATATTTTCCTGTGCCACACAAATAGCTTCATGAATTTTTCTACCATCCCGGAAACCAAACTATTCTTTATAAATATATTTAGATGAAATGGGTTTTAACCTGTTAGCAATATTTTTGGAAATAACTTTGTATATATAATTACATAGAGAAATAGGCCTAAAATCATAAAAAGTAGAAGGGGGGTCCTTTTTAGGGATGAGAGCCAAGAACATCGTCTTAAGGGCATCATGGATGAGGTTGCTGGAGTTTTATTCTTCCACAAAATTCATGATAGTGTCCCCCATTAGATCAAATAAATTCTGAAAAGATTCAACCGTCCAACCATCAGTACCAAGGCTCTTATCTTTTTGCATGGATTTTATTATGTGTTCCACCTTTCTTCTCAATCGGTGCTAGAAGAAAGTCATTTTCCTCCTCACTAGCATATCTAGGGAAATGTTGAGCCACCCAAATGATTTTCCCAATTGAGACACCACCTTGATCGTCATAAAGGTTCTTGAAATAATTTTTCACCGCGCGGGAGAGATCTTCAAAATATTTCTCCATGCCACCCTCCCGGGTGGCAAGCTCCCAAATGGTATTAAAGTTCTTGCGTCCCTTAGCATAATTGTGGAGAAATTTGGTATTCTAGTCACCTTCTTGTAACCAGATGGCATGACTCTTCAACCTCCAACTTTCTTCCTTGTCCCTCAGCAACACCCTTCTCCTCCTTTCCAGCTCTCTTAGTCTACCTCGAGAGTCCTTTTCAGGAAACCCTTCATCAATGTTTCCATACATCTGTTCCAGGGCCTCGATAATTTCTAGAAATCCTTTAGAGTCCTTTTTCTCCTTTTATTGGGCCCAGGAAATGGTGGCCTTCTTGATGATTTTAAGTTTTTTACAAGAGCCTAGGCATAAGAACCATTTTCCATCACATTTACAGATCTCCAAGTATCGACAACTAGCATATGCTAGTCCCTCTCTTTCAGCCATCCAGCATTTAATTTGAAGGGGGAAGCAGGTTTTTTAAATTAACCTTTCAACTCAAGGAAGATCAGGGAGTGATCTAATACACCACCAGTACCAACCCATTAACAAAAATTTGCATCCCTAGATGCAATATCATCACTTAAAAGGAAACGATCCAACCTTTTGGAAATCCAGGCCTCCCCTGCCTGATTGTTTCTCCATGTGGGAACATATTTGTTCATATTTGGATCAATCTGCTTCCCATCCCACAGTTTTTTGAGGAATAAATCAGCTAAGGGATCCATCCTATCATTTGGGCCCCAGGCCTCTAATCGCCCTAGGGAGAAATTTAAATTACCCCCAAAAATCAAGAGCAAGACTTTCATAAACTATTTATCAAACAAAGAATTCCAGTAGCCAATCCTGGCAGCACAGGGACCATATACATTGAAAAGGTTGAAACATGAGACCAGCTCCAGAGAAGTAACCTCCACCCCAATAAAAAGGTTTGAAGTCCAGTAGTTAAATAGTTTGATGACCATTTCTTAGCCCTGTAGTGAGACCTCCCGATCGGCCCTTTACATCTGAGGTAACAAAAGTCCACCCAGGGAGGAAATAGGATGAGAAAGAGGAGATGAGGTCCCCAGAACCCAAAGTTTCTTGGAGAAATAAAATGTCAGGTTTATAATGAGAGATCAAACTTTTGAATGCTATTTTTTTGGGGGCACTAGCCAAACCCCTACAATTGAAAGATAATACTATCATTTAGACACCAAGGCTGGGGTAATCGCTGCTCTAAGTGCCCCTTTAAGGGATAGTTGTCTACCATCAACTATATCAAGAATGGCCTTAAGTTTTTCTTTGGAGAGGTTTTATTTTCTCCCCCTCATGCATTTGACTTTATCCAAGGAAGAAATACCACCTAGCCCACCATGGATCTCCTTATCCATAACTTTCTTGTCGCAGGGTCGAATATTATATGGGACAAGATCAATAGAAAGTTTAAGAATAGTGGTAATTATGTTGTCCATGGCCAAAGATACCTTACCATTAGGGGAATTTTAAGGTCTAAAATGGGCCTCCTAAGAAAAATGTACAACAAAAATAAATTTTATAAGAACCAATAGGATTCAAGATGATGATTTCAACCATGGGGGATGATTCACCATTTTTAAGTAAAAGGGCAAAAAGATTAAAAAATAATACAACAATAGAACTACATTTTCAATTCATATTTTCAACTTATCTCCCAAAGTTTTTAATCAAATTTAGAGAAGGATTACTCATTGGATGAAAAATTTAATTCCTTAGCCAAGGAGTACCCATGTTGCATACTTTCGATTGACCCTGCTACATGAAAAATGAGAAATACATAAAAAGCGTGATTACAATCATGTTTTTCATGTATTTCTCATTTTTCATGTAGCGGGACCCATTGAAAGTATGCAACATGGGTACTCCTTGGATAAGGAATTAAATTTGGCATCCAATGAGTACTCTTGCTCGAAATTTGAGTACAAACTTTGGGATATAAGTTGGAAATATGAGTTGAAAAAGTAAACTTTTTTTCTTTTTTCCCTCTAAAATTTGATGATGTACTCAAATCTTATTTTTTTATTTGCACTATTATTTTATAATTTCCTTAGGAGGCCCATTTTAGACCTCAAAAATACCCTAATGTAACACAAAGGGAATAAATTGGATCGTGCCTGGAAGGACCAAGAAAACTCATGCAACTAAAATAAAGATCAAAGGAGTTTAAAGCAAGAGAAGAGGGAAAGGGGTAGTACTCACTAAATATGATGCTAGATCAGCAGGGACAGTTACTCTATTCTCCTGTGTGATCCAAAACCGTGTCCTGCATATCCTCCGCTTCAACTGTAGTCCCCTCCTCCCAGAGAACCTCTTCTTCCTTCTAAGTGATATCCACCATATGCTCCACCCCCATCCTCACATCTACCACCTCCTCTTGGATAGGGGCCTCAAATATGAAGCAGGGCCCATAAGTAGCCCCACTCTTGTGTTTCCTTCTCTTCGAAAATCCCAGTGGGAAATCCCGTGCCAGGTGACCTAATTTATGACAACGATGGCATTTGAAAGGCATGTGTTCATAGCCTATAAATTTCTCAATAGCATGGCCATCAACATTGAGGATAATATTTGGAATCGGGTCATCTCTCGGGGCAAGCTTGACTAGAATATGAGTATTATTCTTAGAGCAGGTCTCCAAGAAAGACATATCCACCTCCAAGAAGGTTCCTAGATTGTCCTTGATTGCACGAAACACCTTCATGGTCCAAACATGTGGTGGGAAAGCAGGGAGTCTTACCCACGTAGGAATTTCATCCACCCATTCCCTGTTGACATCAAAAAGTGGATTCCATCTCTTAAAGTGTATGGGAGCGATGCTGAAAACCCATTGTCTTGAAAGAACCCATTCAAGAGTCTCTGCATTCTTAAAATTTACCATAAACCAACCTTTCGACAAGGTTATAACCTCCACCTATCTGTCTTGGGCATCCACCCAACTTCGATTGATCCATTCTGTAATGTATTCAGTAGGGAAAATTTTACCTCTCTCTCTGCCAACCAAAATGGACTACAATGTTCCCATTACATGGTCGAAACAAAGATCAACTCTGAAAACCATATCACAGCACTTGGGACTTTCCTTAATTACTTTCCCTTTTTTCAACTTCACCTTGTCCTGTCCATCAAGTTTTATAGAAAAATTGTAGGATTAGTTCAGCCCCCGATACCTCCTTCTGTTTGGAGCCTCCCAAGGAGTTTTTAATGCCCCCCAGGAATATATTCTTCCCTTCCATATTTAGAAGTGGGGCCAAAAAACCCATGGTCGTTCCCCCAATACCACTAGTCCACTGACCATGACAGTGCAAATCCAAGCCTGCCCTTGCCTTTCAATTCCCAAATCTTGCTGGAAAGGGAAGCCTCCACTAAAACCACCAAGGTTGTGATTCCCCAAAACCTCTTTTGTGCCCCATCCCATATTAGTCTGCCCGAAAACTCTCTCACTGTAAGACTACACGAGTAAATCACATTCTTTCCAGAAGCATAGTTGAGAGGGACAGTATTATACTAACAGAGGGAGACACCACCTTTCACCTCAAGAAACAACTGAACCCACACATCCAGGGTTTGATCCAAACCTAAAGTCACTTCTCCACCCGCTCCTAGGACAACATCCTCCAAACCACCAGATCTAAACAATGCAGAAAGAGGGTGAGGGGACTTTGTTCTTTTAACCTTTCCTGAGGTAGAGACCAAACCGCAACGATCAACAACTGACCCTTTGGTAACTGAGGAAGAAATTTCCATAGGGCTGACAGAGACCCTAGGAGCTAGGTTTTCCTTTTCGCCACCACCCAGTGAGGCAATACCATCCATTGGATTCCACCTCAATTTTTCCAAACCACCCTGTTCGGAATGTGACCGAGTTGGAATGAGAAACTTTAGCTAGGTTCTGTTTAGTGGGTTCCATACCCCAGAAATACAGTACATCTTCCATCGTATGTTCCACATCAACAAATTCTCTATCATTTTCCATGAGGCTGAGGAAAACAGACCGATAGTGAAACCCCACAAACTTAGGAAAAAACCAAGGAAATAAACCAACAGAGAAATGACCGAAACTGAATTCAACCACCAATATCGGGAAGACTCAGGGAAAACAGGTAGAACCCAAATGCCAAAACCACCAGCTAAGACACAGCTGAAAAGGTTCTCAAAAAACCACCTCCGTAGAGCCTCTAAAAAACACAAGAAAATGACATCAAGCCTCTCTAAACACATTGAGCAGAGAAATGACAAAGCAATGATATGAAACTTACTCGAAACCCCGAAAAAATAGGGATATTGGAGGAAAAGAGAATGCTCGACCCATGAAGCAAGACCTCGTGCTAGAGACTACAACAATGCACCATAAACAAGGAGAAAATAATTACCACCCTGTAAATAATGAGCCCCCCCACAAAAAAGAGACCCCAGTAAGAAAACATAAAATCGTAAACAAGGAGAAAAGAATTACCACCACCTAAATCATGAGCCCCCCACGGTAAAGAGACCCCAGCAAGAAAATGAAAAACCATGATGCTATATATATATATATATATATATATATATATATATTATTTTTAAATCAAATTTTCTATTATAATATAAATTCTATAGTGGGGAAAGAATGACACCCTCCACTTGGCATGCATGAGATTATTACCATTGGCACTCCATGGAACATGGTTCTCTTACTCCACCACACCAAGTTATTGACATATAATTAAGCAGTGTAATTTTACAAGAGAACAGGTTATTTTGTTGTAACAGTGCAAGATTGGTTTATCATGTCTACAACTAGCTTATGGAAATTAAAACACTTGGGAGGTCTGACAAGCAGCACAAAAGCCATGTTGAGTCATGAGAAGAATAAAATCTTCCAGAAGGATAGGACTTGATCTCACGACTACAACGTAACTCAGGTCATATTTTTGTTTCCTTTTTCATTTCATGTTTATGTTGTAGTTTCCAATTTTAGTGAATTTTTACTCTAAGTTATCAACCCATCCTAAGTGTTCTCTTTCAGATTTACTCCTTGCATGTTGAGGGAGGTGTTGGGTATGTGTTATATTATTTTCACGACCAGCTCCAAGCAGCCCTCCCCATGTCGTGGATTTGTAGGGGGGCATATCCCCCATGCTCGAGGTTCATGGAAGCACCCCCCCAAAAAAAAGGACCCAATGATGGTGGGCAGACCTACCCATGGTTTTCAGCATGATGTTTTTTCCATGGTATTTTGTAGATCAAGTCAAGGAAACTATAATTATGTTATAATCCAAGGTTAATGGATTGGGGTTTATGAATGCTTTGGCATGTATATAATTTATTGTAATATTAAGAGGAGTATAATGAAAGATTAATCTCGTTTTCCTAGTTTTGGGTTCCAAGAGAAAAATCTGTGTATATTTTTTTTCTCGCCATTGTATATTTTTCTATTTTTTAAGAATTAGTTTGCAGGTAATTTTTATATAGGTTAAAACATTTAGGAGTATTCAGGAGTAATTATATTCATCTTTCTTGGGACCCTGGTCTAGCTTTCTTGGTGGGTAATTTTTTTTTCAATGTTGTCCTTTTAGTCCCCTTTTTCTAGATAGTTTATTTTCTCTTCATTTGTAGTGTTATATTTTTTTCTCTAGGTCTTTACTTCAACTCTTAGTGTGTAGTGAATAGTGGAGCTTATATTCTTTAAGTTTTATGCAAGATGCCATAGATCCCACCACCTAGTTGTGGTACCGGGAATTATATCTTGAAGTGGTGTTCCAAAATTTGTCAGAAGAGGTGTTCTAAACTATGCTAATTGTGGTCCTAATTTGCGCAGGGTTTCCAAAATTATGCAGGAAATTATAAGAAATTGCGATTTATATAGGTTCTATTATATTTATCCTCTCGGAAACACTTCATATTGGTATAATTCATTGACATTCTTAAAATTTATTAGAACTCGTTTGGTCTTAATGAGTTATCTCTGCTCCCATTCCATTTCCATGATGAACGAAAGAGGTAGTTGGCAACATAGATGTAGATGAGAGGGGCCAAGTTCCTCCACATCCAAGGAAAAAAATGTAGTTGGGACCTTTGTGTGAATCTATCATAGCAAAAATCTCCCAAATTTGTAACAAGAGATAGAGAAGGCAAAGGGGGAAGCTAGGGTTGATCAGGAGCTCAAGTCCAAGCCATGGAAAAAGGCTAAAAAATGAAAGTGCTCAGAATTGCTTCGAAACAGATCGAATGGAAAGAGCTCGTCGATACGATCCCAACGTCGTGAACGGCACTCAAATCCAACGCAGTATGGACGAGATATTGCATTTTGAAAATGCCCAATAACTTTCAATTTTGAAAGAAAATTTTTAATGTTATGTGGGAAATTTTTTATTTTTTATTAAGGTTTAAATTATTAAATTATATATATATTTTTATATTTTATATGATTTTAATTAATCATATATTATATTAATTAATATATATTTTAATTAATTTTAAATTATATTTAAACCTTATTAAAAATTAAATTTTAAAACTACATTATATATTAAAAACCAAATTCAAAATGGCAACGTATGTTTTTAAAAAATCCATAAGGCAAATGTTTAAATGTCAAGGATACGTTATGAAATGGTTTTAACCCACCATACTAATGTTTTTTAATGGGCACGTTTTAAAATACGTGGCTAACAGGTTAACGTATTGTATATGTTACATGGGTGCGGAGGTGTATTAATATGGTGGAGCGGATTTCAAACCAACGGTTATGTTTTAATTAAAGTTGCAGTTTGACCACCAGTTATGACATGTGAACGCGGAGTTGCACATTTAATGTTTCAGTTAACCGTCCGCCAAATTTAAAGCGCGCCCGACAAATTTGGAGTAGTTGCCACTTTTAACTGGAGTTAACTCCAGTTCTCCACAGTTAGCGGAGCTTTTGAAGGGCCAACTTCAGTTAGCCATAACTTTGGCTAGGAAAGTCCTTTTTGGACGAAATTTTTTTTTATTCTGGGTCTCTTCGACATTCTGGAGCTGTTGGGAGTGTTTTAAGAGCCATCAAGGCTCTCTAATAGAGAATTTACCAGCGTTTTTTGTCGTGGAGCCACTAGGGCCTAAGGGAAAAAGAGCTGTTTTGGACTACCTTCATCCAATGGAGGTGATTTTGTAG
This sequence comes from Pinus albicaulis, assembly GCA_034641835.2. Lineage (NCBI taxonomy): Eukaryota > Viridiplantae > Streptophyta > Pinopsida > Pinales > Pinaceae > Pinus > Pinus albicaulis. The sequence continues at coordinate 1,414,241,715 of CM076577.1, read as the reverse complement.
TCATTTTATACTGATTACAGCCTTCTGAATCTTAATTTGCAGTGTATTTTTCCATTTGAGGCTTCTATATAGTTGTATTCACATTTTGAGCAATTTAATCAAAGAGGACAAGCCCATTTTGGGAGGCTTGATCCAGCGGAGGTAGCCCAAGAGAGGGGTGAACCGCTTAAACAATTATTTGCTGTCACACTATATAATTTTTCTGCATATTTTCAGATTCTTCTCCTTTAAACAGTAAATTTTTATAAGCAAAATTTTCCCAAGCAGGTTTAAACAGAGAACAAAATTTATCAATTCATCATCAAACCTCTACACTTCATTTGCAGAATATGTATACTTGTCTATTCACACATTAAAGTTGGATCAATGAATACTTTGTAGTTAAAAAAAATACTTTCATTGATCGGATCTCTGTGATTACATTTTATTTCTTTAGGCAGAGTCTGTAGAAGGGCCAGGTAGCCTCCGGATTCATCCTTTCTAGTAAAGGTGAAATATCCGGTGAATGCCCCTACATTCAATCTCTGTATGAGAAATACTTTGTTCTCACAATTTCAGATCAGGTTGGTATCAGAGCTCTAGGTTTTTCTTAAGAGTTTGTGAAATTTGTGCAAGTAAATTGTGTTATTCTGCAAAATTTGATGCTTACTAGGCTGAAATTGCAAAGAGGGGAAGGCCAATTGGTTAGAGAACAGTTTAATCATCAACCAAGGAGGGCTAGAGTGCCATTATATCCACCTTCCATTTCATCCTCAATAGCCTTAGAATCAGCCACAAACATGTCATCTTCTTCTACAAGTGAAGTTTCCTCCTTCACGAGATTCTTCAATGATGACATGAAGAATGAGTTTTTTAAGGTGAAGAACATGGTGCAGATTCTCATTGAGGATCAAAGAGAAAGCGTTAAGCTTCATGCACAATTGCTAGCTATGCAGGAAGAGAAAGAAGCCATTCTTCAAAGACTGCATGATATGGAGTTGCAACTTCTTCAAGCTCAAGAAGCTTTGTCCAAGAAAATTCTTGAGGAAGAGGATAATCATTCCAACTTGTCTTCAAGTTCTTCCATTGAAAAGTATGTAGGTTCTTTTGAAAAACATACAAGAGGTATTGGGTCCAAATTAATGTTGAAAATGGGCTATCAAGAAGGCAAAGGTTTGGGCAAGCATGCACAAGGCATTGTTGAGCCTATTTGTGTTGTGGAGCATCCCAAGAATATTGGTCTTGGCTATGAGCAACATAATGGTGAAGCTTTGAGCACCTGCATTCAAGAATGTGATGCAAATTTGAAGAGAACATTTCTCCCAAGTTCTCAATTACATCAATGTCATGATGGCAATCTTCCTTACCATTGTTTGAAGCCTTCATTGCAGGAAAAGAGGTATAATTATTCACATGATCAATTTGATTATGTTTCTGCAAAGAATGATAATTTTTCTTGTTCAAATGGAAGAAAATTTTGTTGCACATTTTGTGGTGGAGTTAACCATGTTGCTTCAAGATGTTGGTTGAAAAAGAAAGCACACAGGAAGCAGAAGAGGCAAAGAGAACTTTCTCAGAAAGTGCTTAAGATTTGCCCAGTTTGTCAAAGGAAGGGACATGATGTCTCTCATTGTTGGACTTTGCATCCAACAAATCGTCCAAAGTGCATGCAGCTAAGGGACAAACAGTTTGGTGCAAGTGGATCTATGGAGTCCATTATCGATGTGGAAATGGAAGATTCACATGAAGAATTGCAGTTGAAGAAAAAGACGCCATGGAGTTGGCTTGGTAAGAAGTGGATTAACTTCTTATTGCAGTAATTCATCTTCATTTTGTACATGCAAATTTCAGTTTGGTATGCATGTATTTCAGTTGAAAAGTTGATGCAAGATTGCATGTATAAGAAGTTTCAGTTGAAGGAATTTCTTTGTTGTTTCAAAATTTCGCCATGGAGGTGTAAAAGATGAGTATGATACTCACTTATGTTGCAGCAATGTCTTTTGGTTCAGCTCTTGATCACCCACATGTTTTTTGATATGATGTACTTGTTGGTATTTGCAAAGAAGAGTTGAAGTTGCACATGTACATAGAGGTTGTATGTGTAATTAGCGAACTGTATATAGTTCATTGTACATGATACATACACATATGTTTGTCAAGATGTATCTTGTTGTTTATCGACTTTTGTCGGTTGTGTGCACACTTGTTACAGATTTTGTGTGTCATTTGTATAGCACATTTCATTGTCAACTGGTTGTTGATGTCGTATGTTGCACAAGATGCCTTTGGTGTCGTTTGGTGCAGAGAACGAAGTGTCAGTGCAAAGAAGTGCAAGATTCCATGAGTTGGAAAGGCATGCAAGAAAATAGGGCACAAATTTCAGCAAGTGTCATTGCTGGTTTCAGTATGGCAGATTGGTATGGCAAGAAAACTTGGTCGGGATTCAGCACAAGTACATGGCTCATTCAGCAAAATTCGCCATGTGAACAGTTGGCAATTCAGGGAAATTTTTGAAGGCTGAAGAAAAGAGGATGTTGTTATTCTCTCATTTGCTGTACTACAGTTCAGCTCAGCATTTCAGTGAGATTTTGGGGACCAAAAGCCTCTCATTTGGGAGGTGTGATCAGGAGCTCAAGTCCAAGCCATGGAAAAAAGCTAAAAACTGAAAGTGCTCAGAATTGCTTCGAAACAGATCGAATGGAAAGAGCTTGTCGATACGATCCCAACGCCGTGAACAGCATTCAAATCCGACGCCGTATGGAGGAGATATTGCATTTTGAAAATGCCCAATAACTTTCAATTTTGAAAGAAATTTTTTAATGTTATGTGGGAAAATTTTTATTTTTTATTAAGGTTTAAATTATTAAATTATATATATATTTTATATTTTATATGATTTTAATTAATCATATATTATATTAATTAATATATATTTTAATTAATTTTAAATTATATTTAAACCTTATTAAAAATTAAATTTTAAAACTACATATATATTAAAACCTACAATTCCAAATGTTTTAAATCTCATGCCACGTTTATGATTTGGTGGGCACGTTATATATGTTTTTAAACCCACAAACCCAAAGTTTTGGGTTAAATTTTAAAGTGCACGTGGGTGATTCAAATGGGTGGCATAAACGATTATAACCCACGTAAAAAGGGTTCAACGGATCACGTTTGGATGACGTGTAAAGGGCACGTGGCTATTAAAATAGGGTGGAGCGGATTTTTTGCAGCGGATAAATTTAAATGGTTAAACAACAGTTATTAAAACCAATTGCCATGTGAACGTAAGTCACGGCGGGTTTGTTTGCCACGGTTTTCAAAACCGTTGGTTAGCATAAATGCTGCTGATAAGTTCCATGTGGCCACGTCTTCAAACATTAAATGCTAGCAGTTAGCAGTTCCGCCAATTTTGGAGCGTGCCCGCTAATTTAGGCGGATTTGCCAAATTAGTGCCAGATAACTAAATTTAACTGGAGTTTTTTTAGGCCAACTGGCAGTTGGAGTAAAAGAGCCATAACTTTGGCTAGGAGAGGCCTTTTGATATGAATTTTTTTTTTTTGATTCTGGGTCTCTTCGACATTCTGGAGTTGCCGGAAGTGTTTTCAGAGCCATCAGGGCGCTCTAACAGAGAATTTACCAGCATTTTTGGTCGTGGAGCCACCAGGGCCTTAGGGAAGAAGAGCTGTTTTGGTCTACCTTCATCCAATGGAGGTGATTTTTTAGTCAGTTTATACTGATTTGAGCCTTCTGAATCTTATTTTGTAGTGTATTTTTCTCTTTGAGGCTTCTATACAGTTGTATTCACATTTTGAGCAATTTAATCAAAGAGGACAAGCCCATTTTGGGAGGCTTGATCCAGCGGAGGTAGCCCAAGAGAGGGGTGAACCGCTTAAACAATTATTTGTTGTCATACTGTATAATTTTGCTGCATATTTTCAGATTCTGCTCCTATAAACAGTAAATTTTTATAAGCAAACTTTTCCCAAGCAGGTTTAAACAGAGAACAAAATTTATCAGTTCATCATCAAACCTCTACACTTCATTTGCAGAATATGTATACTTGTCTATTCACACATTAAAGTTGGATCAATGAATACTTTGCAATTAAAACAAATACTTTCATTGATCGGATCTCTATGATTACATTTTATTTCTTTAGGCAGAGTCTGTAGAAGGGCCAGGTAGCCTCCGGATTCATCCTTTTTAGTAAAGGTGAAATATCTGGTGAATGCCCCTACAGTCAATCTCTGTATGAGAAATACTTTGTTCTCACAATTTCAGATCAAGGGTAAAGCATTATTTAATTTCCAATAGAGTGTTTTCACAAGTGGGAAAAATTATCCTAAACACTTTAATAATGAGGACTCTAAATACCAAGTATGTAATATCCCAAAATTAGGATTTTCTACAACAAATGGAATATCTTAAGATATTCCAAAGTTGGAGCTTCAACAATTCATGAGTATGGAAATGTAGAGCAGCTCATTAGATGTAAAATAACATCTCACCAGCAGATGTAATAACCTCAGCAAGAATATTTCCTATATCCTCCTTCCCAAGCGGGGAAATGCAGCAATATAGGGCATAAAACAACTGTCTTCAGAAAATAACGTTATACAAGTGAGGAATGGGACTTGGATACCTTAGAATACATCATATACAACTCACATGCAGAATTAGAGGTGAAAAAAATCACTCTAGCCAATATAAACATATCTCCCCAGGTCAATATGCCTCAAATAAGCCCAAACCCCATAGCCTATCTCATGCAGAATGTACTAAAGAAAGAAAAACATTATTTTTATGAGGTTTTATGTAGAAAATGATGAGACAAAATAGATCTGGAGTATACAATGCATCAATGGCCAAGAAAATTGAGATTCCTTCCTTTTTATACAAAACAAGAGTAACCAGGCAAATCATTCATGAGAATACACGGTATAAAAATGCAATTTTGCAGATCTGGATCTGAAAAACGTAGTTATACTGAAGCATTGAATAAATATGGCTAAAATTTACAAGTGACAGAGAAAAAATGAAGCACAGAGCTTTCCGGGAGAAGGTTTGGCCCTTTATCCAACGAATGAGCTCACAAACAAGGGTTCAAACCCTGCTTCTACAAATCTGGAAAAAATGACGTAGTTTCCCCAGTAAACTGTGTTGTAGTGGATGGGAACTAAGTTGGCCTTATGCCAAGACATGAAATGTGCTATGGAACCTCCTGTACCGATATTGCAAAGAAAGGGAAGCTCCCTCCTCTGGAAGATAAGCCCAAGAGCTGGTGTTGTAAATATCCCACTGCAACACCCAGCAACACAGTGCTTCCTGCTGCAGCTATAACGCTATAGCTATAGGAGGTGCTAGGCCTCAAGCCTGAATATGGGAGAATGAAGAACAGAACTCCTCCAAGTGATCTCTCAATGAAGGAGAAGGAATCCCTAAGCAGGAATGCCTTGTGCTAAATAGCACTGCATACTCAACTCAACAGCTGAAGAATTCTCAAGTGTCTAAGCAGACATGAAAATGTAATCCATAAGCTAACCTAAAAAGTCTGATATCTTCCTCCTTATAAATTTTGTGAGCCTCCTCACCTTGGGTCCCACCTATTAGGGTTTCCAACACCATGTGAATACCTTCCCTCCAAAACTGTGTTGTCTTCTCAAGCAAGCCACACCCTCGTAGGTAGTGTTGTTGACTTGGTCAACTTGACTGAACCAACATGATCCTTTTCATGTTCACACATGGGAAGTGAAAAATCCAGCCACCAAGTTATCCCCTTTTCACACCAAGAGGGATTTTATGTTAATACAAGTTAAATATGGGTCCTTTTCCCATTTATTCATCTACTAGGTGCAAAAAAAAAAATCTAATATTCCTATTAGCTGCATGCTAATTTTAGGAATATTACAGTCCTCCCCTCCCAAATGTTGCTTGTCCTTAAGCAATTGCAAGGATAGAGCTAGAAAGTCTCCTTCCCTCCTCCTGTAGCACCCTCATATGATGAGCTCTCCAAAGAATAAGATGTTGTCTCAATAATGAAACCCCATAGTGCCTCTCCCAAGAAAAACAAATTAGCATTTGGTGCACATCCAAAATGGGTATCCTCATGGAAAAGTAACATTCTCAAGGAGACAAATATGCACTGTGTAGAGGTCCTCTCAAGGCATGTAGTATGTAATGCATGGGAAATCCTCATTCCCAAGTGAAACCTCCACCCCCAAGCTATCATCCATATGAAATGAGTCACCCCCCAACATGGAAACTCATGAAGAATCTCCTCCACCTTTGGCTCCCGAAGTGTAGTTGGGATGAATAAATGAACATGATAGGCAAGAGGGCCTATCCCACACTGTCCTCCTCTCCACTTATGATAAGTGTAGAGGGCATGCTGATCTTGGGCTGCAACATGATTGCCTTCCAATGGCAATAAGAAGATTGAGTCTCCAAGGACCCTTCCTCCAAAATCACGAGACATGCCAACCCAAACCATTCCATTCAAGATGAATGGCACATCATCACCATTTTGCATCCAAATTATAAAAATGCTGAAATTTATGTGCAATTTTGGATGGTACCAAAGGTTCTCCAAGTGGATATTACACAGTCTTCCCAACTGTTGTTTGAGAATGTCATGTGGCAAGTGGTTCTGCAACAAGTTATAAGTTGTGCATGTTTTCTCCTCCAACATGGGGAAGTAAGCATCAATGTCTATCAGTTGTACATAGACAAAATAAAAATACACTTGCCAAAAATTCATGTATATATGGGCTAATATCATTACAAACATTGGCCCGAAAGTGACCATGAAACCCAAAAATACTCTTGCTCTCTTGTGGAGCAATGCACTGCTCATATATGGTGAGAAGATACAAATACTCAATGGAGTAATCAACAAGTACAGAATGTATTTCTTACCATGCATGGTGAGTAGGCTGAAAGTGAGGTCCATGTATAAGTTCCCCCACGAGGATCTCCTCATAAAAATCTGCAAGAAGAAGGGATACATATACTCCTTAGAACACTCCATCAATAAGAACACAATCCCATGTGACAATGCTGTGGGCCTTAGAAATAAGGCTCCATGACTCCTCCCTTTGACATTCCATATGCAAAAGCCATCCACAATCATGCTGTTATGTGAGAAGATCTTCTTCCTACATGGAAGCCCCTCATAATCCTCCAATGTTGAAGGGTAGCCTCCTTGCACCATGAATGTGCCTTCCTTCTCTCCGGAAATATCATGAAAAGTATGGGAAAATTTCTGCCCATACTCTCCCAAGATAAGCCACAAAAATAATGACTCTTGCTGCCCTCTCACACCTCCATCATACAAATTATGAGGTGAAAATATGTTGATTGATGTGAAGAGGATCAAATCAACATGATACACCCAACCTTTAGGTTGCCATATGATGCTAGTGTCCTGCCAACTGTCTTCCACCATCATACCCTTAGGAGAAGGATATGCCTCATGATGGCCAAACTCTCTCAAGAGTAGCCAGCGCATCTTTTCTTCTTGTTGCCCTGTGTCATATATTTGCAAGTGGCCCACCAACCTCTTGCTCTCCATCCACCTCCATTCATCCAAATGTGGATGCCTCCAATCATTTTTCCCCTTGGTATCTTCCTAATGAAGACTAGAAATCTCCCAAAGTAAATATTCCTCCTTACATCTCATGGGAAACTAAGATGTAACCCCTTGGAGATATTTCAGAAAATACCTCTCATCATTCAATTTCTTGAATTCAAAAGAATCCAAGTGTGTTGGAGGCCAAACACCGACAGAAAGTGGTAAAACATTCATCATGCCCTCCACAACCTTGCACCCTAACTCCTCATGCTACATGAAACTCAATAGGGGTGCAATGGAATGGATGTTCATCCCTCTAAGGTCACACAGCGCAGTGCAAGCTTGCTGCTCCACCACAACAATGTGTTTTGATTGTTGACCATGTGAGGGAAAATCCCCAAGGCTTTCCATGCAAATTTATGAAATTATCGGAAATGGAAATAAATGCATGCCTTGGTGAGTCTTGGGAACCTCTTGTAGGGCTTCAAGAGTTCCTCTCTTCAATGTGTTGGCTGGTCCAACTACTGCTACAGATAGCTGCCCCTCCTTGATTGTGATAGCGTCGGTACAAGGCTCCTCAAATGGAGAAGAGGACTCCTCCTTCTCTAATCTTATACTATCAAATCTTCTGATTACTTGATGAGTAAAATCAGAAAAAGTAGATACTCTTGCATGATTTACATGGCTGATCCACCAAGAGCTTGCCTTGCCCTCCAAGTGCAGCGCTGAGATCTCCACAGCCTCTTTTTCCACTACTGGGTGTAGTAGGGAAAATGCCTCTAGTTTCATCACCCAAGTCTTTGCTGCACACTTGAGTGATCCATAAAATGTAGACAATAGGAATCTGTTGCCTCTTATCATTCTCTCACTACATGGTCTTCTTTCTTCTCTTAGTTGAATACATTGAGGAAAATCTAGGGTCTCATTGAAAGCCCTAGGTTGGCACTTGTATTCTACCAAATACCCACTCAGGATCTCATGTTCCAAGTGGTCTTCTTGATCTCCACTTCCTCTATGAGAAAATTAAGTGCATAAATCTTCTCCTTCCTCCTGAAACCTTCTAGAGGTCTCACTGCAGCTTTCTCCTCCTTGAAACCCTCTTGGAGTTTCAGTGCATTTCTCTTCTTTCGTCTTAGATCTGAAAATCGATGAGAGTAATCTCATCCTCTCCATAATTTTTTTCTCCTCTTATTCTTATCTTCTGATTGGATTTGAAATCCACAGGCTGAGCCAAGATGGCAGCTCTGATACCACTATAATATCCCAAAATTGGGATTTTCTACAACAAATGGAATCTCTTAAGATATTCCAAAGTTGGAGCTTCATAAATTCATGAGCATGGAAATTTATAGCAACTCATTAGATGTAAAATAACATCTCACCAGCATATGTAAGAACCTCAGCAAGAATATGTCCTACATTCTCCTTCCCAAGTGGGGAAATGTAGCAATATAGGGCATAAAACAGTTGTATTAAAACAATAACGCTATACAAGCGAGGAATGGGACTTGGATCCCTTATAATACATCATATAAAACTCACATGAAGAATTAGAAGTGAAAAAAATCACTCTAGCCAATACAAACAAATCTCCCCAATTCAATATGCCTCAAATAAGCCCAAACCCCATAGCCTATCTCATGCAGAAAGTACTGAAGAAATTAAATCGCTATTTTTATGAGGTTTGATGTAGAAAATGATGAGACAAAATATATCTAGAGTATACAATGCATCAATGGTCAAGAAAATGGAGATTCCTTCCTTTTTATACAAAACAAGAGTAACCCGGCAAAGGGTTCATGAGAATACACTGTATAAAAATGCAGTTCTGTGGATCTAGATCTAAAAAATGTAGTTATACTACAGCACTGAATAAATATAGCTGAAATTTACAAGTGATAGAGAAATAGTGAAGTACAGAACTTTCTGGGAGAAGGGTTGGCCCTTTCTCCAAGGAATGAGCTCACAAACAATGGTTCAAACCCTACTGCTACAACTCTGGAAAAAATGATGCAGTTTCCCATTAAACTATGATGTATTGGATGGGAACTGATTTCGACTTATGCGAAGATGTGACATGTGCTCTAGAACCTCCTGTGCCGATCTTGCAAAGAAAGGGAAGCTCCCTCCTCTGGAAGATAAGCCGAAGAGCTGGTGTTGTAAATCTCCCACTGCAACACCCAGCAACACAGTGCTTCCTGCTACAGGAATAATGTTGTAGCTATATGAGGTGTTAGGCCTCAAGCCCGGATGTGGGAGAATGAAGAACATAACTCCTCCAAGTGATCTCTCAATGAAGGAGAAAGAATCCCTAAGCAGGAATGCCTTGTGCTGAACAGCACTGCATACTCAACTCAACAGCTAAAGAATGCTCAAGTGTCTAAGTAGACATGAAAATGTAATCCATAAGCTAACCTCAAAAGTATACTATCTTCCTCCTTATAAATTTTGTGAGCCTCCTCACCTTGGGTCCCACCTATTAGGGTTTCCAACACCATGTGAATACCTTCCCTCCAAAACTACGTTGTCTTCTCAAGCAAGCCACACCCTCTTAGGCAGCGCTATTGACTTGGTCAACTTGACTGAACCAACATGATCCTTTTTATGTTCACACATGGGAAGTGAAAAATCCAGCCACCAAGTTATCGCCTTTTCACACCAAGCAGGATTTTATGTCAATACAAGTTAAATATAGGTCCTTTTCCCATTTATTCATCTATTAGGTGCAAAAATCAAAATCTAATATTCCTATTAGCTGCATGCTAATTTTAGGAATATTACAAAGTATATGTAGGTTGTGGATATATATATATTGGAAAGATAAAACTATTGTGAGTTGAGTTCTTGTGGAGAGATCAAAGGAGAATCAATAAATTCTACTCTATTTGGATGAAACCTAATATCAAATGAAGTTGGATATTAAAGTGATAAATATGGCTTGAGAAACAGTAATTTGGAGTTTACAGACTCAGAGGATGATATCAGTCCTGTGGTAGTCATTCAAGTGAACTGACCCTCTAAATAATTAGTCACTCTATCCAATCCTAGCAAAATGTTTAGTTTTTTCCTTTTGGGACTATCTATAGAAATTAGTAGTTTTAAATTTGGAAAGGTTAATTATGGTAGCTTTAATGTAAAATTATGTTATATCTTATATTTCAGTTATGGACAATTTAAGTGGATGGAGTCAATATTGCAATGTGACTAGCCCAGTTTCCCTAATGGCAAGCCAGTTGCATACAAACACTTGCCATGTTATCTTTTTTTAATATAATAAAAACTGATTTTAAAACTCATAGTCAAGGAAAACATTTGATTGGTGTGCAAGACTTCCTTGTTTATGGAACTATTTGAATACTATATGGAGGTGTACATAATATACCCGGTATGGTTTTGAACTTGTAAAATTTTAAAAGAAAATTCATATTTTTAAATATTAGCATATTTTCTTATGTAATTGAGTAAATATTATAATTAAATTTTTAATAATGCTATTTTATTTTATTATTAATAATAATATTTAATTCTTGGTTTTTTTTCAAGGAAATATTAAGGTGGATCTACCCGAAGGGATCACATCATATTTTTAAATACTAACATATTTTATTATGTAACTGAATAAATATTATAATTATATTTTAATAATGTTAATTTATATTATTATTGATAATAATATTAAAAAAAAAAAAATTCAAGGAAATATTCAGGCAGATCCATCCCAAAGGGATCACATCCCTTTGGCTTATTAGCAAAGCTTAACTCATAGGGAATCGAGGATAATTGACCCAATTACCCCCTATTAGTGTGGTGCTTCAGCAACGAGAACTCAACCAATTGAGCTAACCCTCATAACTGATATTTTATTCTTGTTAATATAGTTACTTCGTATTTTCTATATATTTGATGTTATAATAAAAATAAAAATAATATTAATATTGTTTATATTATTATATACAACGTTAATATTTATATTATAGTATTATAATAATATTAAACATTCCTAATTCAATGTCATTGTTTATTATTGTTATAATATAAAATTCTATTATTAAAATGATAATAATATGCTTGTAGCATAATTTATGTATATATAGATTATGTTATGTTCTTTAGCCATATGCATTTGTTATTCTTTGATGGTTATGATGTATCGTGAAATTTTTCAATGGTTATGTTGTATTGTAATATTTATTATGTGGCATCGATTTTGGTGCACTATTATGGATGTTTTTTTATTTTGGTTGACCATGATGACTATGATTGACTATATTTGACTATACATGACCATTTTGACTATGTTTGGACATGATCGATTTTTATTCAAGTATTGTTAATGTTGTTAACTATAACTAAATGGTTACCTTGCATTGCATTGTTCATTAAGAATTATGTTGCATTAGGATTATCATAAATGGTTATCACACATTGTCATGACATCCCTTAATAGTTGTGTCACATCGTGTTATTCATGTTGTCTTACTTACGTTGAATTGCTACATTCTTGAAAAGTGTAATATTCCCAATTTTCCACCAGATAATTGGAATATTAGAATTCTTACTGTTAGTTCCCTGTAATTTTTCAGATTGGCAAGACCAAATAGACAAGGGTAACATCAAACCAACTTTGGAGTCCTAAGACCTAGCCTTCTTGAACTCAGAGAGGGCTCTCTCTATATTTGTATAAAAGATATAACTTGATTGATTTAGGATGTTGATTTTAGGCTAGTTAAATTGATAGGGATTGTTTGTTTGTTTTTTTTGGTTCGGTTGCTTGCTAAGTAGAACGAATAAAGAAAGAGAAATTCAAACCATTGGGCTATGAAGTCTGTGAAAGGTTTGAAGAGTATAACAACAAATCAAGGGTGTTTCATAGGGAAGGTTAACAAAGCCAAATGGATCTTAATAGCTTATGTGAGTGTGAAATGAACATCAAGTTGTGAATTTTAGTAGGTTTAAAGGGAAATTAAGAATCCTTTAACATATACTAGAACAAGAAGAGTCTTTAAGATCACTATTCTTAAGAAAGAACCAAAGGATAGTGATGGTAGGCTACCCCACCAAGCCCACAATCTTCACTCTTTCTTGTTTGTATAGAACTGCACTCCAAGTTTTTGCCCAAATAATTTTAAATCTGGAAAAATCACATCACTGATGTGGAAGCACTCTTCTTCTATTATTATTCATAAGCCAAATAACCAGAAAATTAATTCTACAAGCGGAAGCTCATATATTTTGAATCTGAGATATTAAAACATAACTTGTATGGTTATAAAACCATACATCTCAATCCACACACCCTGTGCACAAATTGTGCTTCTCTACTTTTCATTAGCCCCAGATTTGGATTAAAACCCAATTTAATAAGGATCCACGGCCTTCCTAGTTCACATTTAACAACTTAATGGTGATTACCCTCATCAAGATTACGCTCACCCTTTATCATATCATCTCAACCATAATATATTAATATATATTTCCCTCCATTCAAGTGTTAAGAATCATTATAAGATAAAACCTTGGCTTTGGATTCATATCCCAACGCTAATTCATGCGAGCCGTACGAACATAGCAATTTAAAGTTCGATTTGTGTTTTAACACTCAATCACCGGCACTTGTTAAAACGATTTTCTCGGGCCCACAGCTAATACTTACCTCATGAAAGAACGTTGGTCATACCTTTGTTAACAAACCCGCAGCTTTGAAAATGATCGGCCTTGGATCCTCTGCCTTCAAGATCAAACGCAAATCGTGTTTTTTCTCACAGAGCTTGAGCACTTCAAAAATACGTGATATGGGCAGTTTTAAAGTGATGATGTGTTAACAAATAATTGGATCATGTGAATTTTTGTAAAACTACTGCTTAGAAAAATAGGCACGCAATACCAGTGGTTTTCTCTGGTTTGCTCACACGAAACTGCTCCTTAGCAAATCTGGTATTTGGAACGCATTCTTGAGTTTAATTCGCTCCTTTAAGATCTGTCTTCCTCTGTGTTAAAATTATGAATCGATCTCAATACCATCGATTCAACCAACACTAAGATTTGAGATTTACATAAACAAAGTTTTCGATTCCAGCTAAACAGGATCGAGGCAACTTCAACGTATCCAATAATCAATTGCTGATAATGGTTGTGCCCCAATCATCTAATTCATACATCACTGTATTCCCCATTCACTAGAATTGAATTCTCCATATTGTGGCTTTGACACAAGAATGCAAATCGAACCTCACAATTTCTTACATATATTTTATCTCATCAGCAAACCCCTATTCTTATTAATTCAATTGTAACCAAAATTGATATATCCAGGTCGAATACTAATTCAACTTCTCTAAATAAGATCAATCCTTTCAGTGATCAATCTTCCTCAGATGATATGGTTACAAATTATCTCAAATTCTCTATTTACACAGAATCACCATTTCAGCCTTTAACACAGAGTGCGATTTGTTCAATTCTATACAAATAACACCACAATTCTAGAATCATATAGTTCAGAAATGGAATTAAACTCTGAGATCAAATTCTTCTATTAATCATACCAACCTTACATGGTAATCTTCCTTCTCGGCCTAATCTTCAAATCGATGGCCCTCTTTACAAAAATTGCCTGTAGGCTTACAAGAAAAACCCCTGCCTCTACTCCAATCAACCTCTACTGATCTCTACTCTATTCCTTCATGTTTACATTTATATAAAATGATGACTAGTCAATTCAGTTCCCTGAATAACTCAACAAAACTCTTAAGATTCTCAATTTCCTAAATCTAGAACAAATCCCTAGATTATCTGAAACTGACTCTAATTCACTCCTAGATCTGAACTGTCTCTTCACATTACCAACTAACCAAATTCCCTTGTTCTCCAATCATTTGAGAGCAGTTACATTTTCTCTCCATATTTAATTAGAATTAATTAAAATTCACTCAATTCACTCATAAAAATCCAACTCCTTTAAAAACTTAAAAACCCCTAAGTTTAATAAAATACAAAGTATTTTTCTCTTTGCCTAATGCCTCTGCATTAGACAGGGCGTGCCATAAACTTCTTTGTCCTAACATTATCAAGTAAAATTTGAGACAAAAATCCAGCAAACCCTATAGAGCAGGGAACTCCTAAATTCTGTAGCTCTTCAATTTTAGAGAAAGAAAACATTTAAGATAAAAAATAAGTGATGATTAAAGAGCAGGGAACTTCTAAATTCCTCAATCAAACTTTAAGAGACCTTCAAAGTGACTATTCAAGATGGACCAAAGGGCAGGGAAAACCATAAACTTCTTTAGGCAAGCCCTAATCAGTAAGCTTCAAATAAAGGACTTAAAAACAATGTTTCGAGCTACACTAAAGGATAGGGCATACCATAAATGTCTTCATTTTGACTCTTATTAAATCATTTTCAAGACAACAATCTAAGTGGAACCAGAGAGCAACTAAGAATTATCTAATCAGACCTAGTAGAGGAAAACATTTGAGCAACAGAGAGGAGACAGACTTAAGGTGCCTATAACAGCATGTCTTAACCTAAATTTTATGTTCTATTACAAGAGAAAAGATGAAAAATATGGAAAAAAGGAGGAAAAAAATACAAGATAAGGACAACATCACCATTTATACAAGTTTATGAATCCTGTGAATATGCTTGCTCCATTGATATTCATTCCAAAACAGTCACAAAGCTCCAAAACCAATTTTTTCACAACTCAAAATCTATGTAATATTGAGCTCAAAAATAAACCAATAAAAATTATGAAGCATACATGTACTATTTATCTGCAAAATGAGGAGGGAAACCCTAGCTAGGGTTTCAAATGTCATTCATTACATAGTTAATTCATTTTTACCTTTGAGACCATGCAAGGCCCAAGGAAAAATATCTAAAACTCATTTATTGAAAAAATAAATTCTAACATAACTATTTGAGCTAATTTGGGAAAAAAATTGACTATAAGGCTTCAAAATATCTTTTTCAATAAATCCTTTTAAGCGCACATATCCAAGGTACAGGGGCACAACTCCAGTGCAAACGCGCAATGCCGAGACTAAGAAAATGACCTATTTTACAGCTAACTTTTGGAGGTTGTCCTGGTGTCCAAATGAGCTCCATGATGGCTCATTGGAAAGGTCTCTGAGTCTATTTTCCAAATATGATTCCACTTTCCAGAATGATTCTCATTTTCTTTATGAAAAACAACTTCTCCCAAGACTTCTAAATGCGCAGCACCAGTGCCAAAAAGAGGGCAGAATGGTGATTTTTTGGTAGTTTTTGGCCATTTTGAGGGACCAGTTTTGCTCCAAATGTTCTGAAACTTTCTAAGGTTGAACTAATTGGCATGAGGAACATGAAAATTTTGAATTTTTTTAATTTTAGTGCCCCAAAAAAGAGCACAATGCCAGTGACGCTGCACATTTGGCCCAATTTTCTACAAGCCAAACTGTCAAAAATTCAAAATTTGCACCAAAGTGCCAAAAATGGAATTTACTTTGCTGATCATGGTTTGAAGGCTTAGAGGGACACCTCAGTAATAATATTCAGTTTTTCCTTATCTTTGCCTCATTTAGAGCCTAAATCTTTGCATGGGATTGTTTGAGCTTGGCCCTTGCAATCCTATTTCTCATGGCATAATGTCTTGCCATTTTCCTTTGCATGTCAGTATCTCTCTTGGCCTTCTCTAGCTAACCCTCTAGGTGAAAATTAGCTCTCTCTAGCCAATATTCTCTATCCGTGCTAATTTCTATGGCAAGCAGCTCACTTGGAGTGAACTGCTCTGCCAATTCTTCTTCTTTCTCCCTTTCCCAAGCTAAAGCCCTCTTCAGCCCAATTGTCCTTGGTCTCTGCCTAGGAAGTTGTTCTTCCTCATCCTCACTGTCATAAAAAGTTCCCAAAGTCTCATATAGAAAAGCCTTGGCCTTTCCGGCCTCTTTCTGAGCTCTAATTTCCTTGACCTCACTCATGGCTTTCTTTGTCTCTAACTGCTGATTATCTAACTCCAAATAGTTAATCACATTCTTTTCCCTACCAAGATTAGCTTGAAGCTCACTAATCTTGGCATCCTTGCTTTTGATCAACATATTGGTAATCCTCTCCTCATCCTCATCATCAAGATCAATCATCTGAAACTCTTGCTCAGTTTCATGCTTATCCTCCTCTTCAACAATGACATGCTCTATAACATTTTCCTTTCCCTTATCAACGTGTTTTGTTGATGAATAAGGCAGGGCCCCTTTAACCTCAAGTGAAGCAAACACCTGCCTATGGCCTTTCTAATATGTCAAAGGAAATGGTTCAATATCATGAATTTTAGTGCCAGATGTCTCAATGTTTCTTTCCCTACTTGAGGCTATGGTATCATGATGTGATGGTGAAGGGTGGTGGAGAGGTGATGAGGAAGGATCATCATGAGGCGAATGGATGTGAGTGGATGGTGATGTATGAACATTAGGGTGTGACGGAGAAGTGGATATAGGAGGATGAGAAGATGAAGGAATATCGCTCTGATGATGAATAGGTGGAGTAGTGAAAACCTCATTAGCAATGAAGGTCTCCCATGGAATGTTTTCTGTTGTAGTTGATGCATGACCACCATCTTGATGAGTGAATGATGAAATAGGCTTTGAATTTTCTGATTGTAATCTCTCTTTTGCACAATGTAAGCCATTTTTTCAATGCTTCAGAAAAGGTAATATGGTATATGCAGCATCCTAACTCTAGTGAAATGCATAATAAGACGGATATGGTATGAGTAGAGGCAGGAGAACCTTCCCTCACAAGTAAAATACTTCATTATTTTCTTCATCATGGGTGCATATCTATCAAGCAGATGAGAAAAAGGGAAGATGTACTTGTGGTGATCTTTATACTAGGTTTGAGATATGGTTCAAAATAACTCATGTCCAGGTTTTCTTGTTTGAACCACTTCTCTCCCACACTAGGTATCCCTGTAGCAGTTGCAATGGCATCAATGGACATTTCAATGTAACCCTGACAAGATTGACCTGTTTGTCATGTAGATTGATGATAAAAAGTCTTGTTAGCTCCGGGTGATTTTGGACTTGCTGCACCTTCGCACAAAACTCAAAGCAGACCACATGTTTAAAACAAGATACAGTGAGAGGAGAGGCCATGATTTCCTTGGTGGTGATAGGTTCAAATCTGTTTACCTCCCCTCCCTTGTGATCATGTCTCCTTGGCATTTGTGCCTCAACACTACTGCCATTGTTTTCCTCCTCTGACATTCAAACTTTGTTTCATAAAACCCTAGAGTGTAAGTGTAAATGAGATGAGGGGAAAGGAATGAACTGACAGTTTTTCAAAATGAAGGGAATGAGTGAAGGGGTATGTTGTGGAGGTAAATCCCCTCTGCAAATAGAGGCGATCCCTACTAGCCCAGACCGGGTCTAGCAACAATCGTTCACTCTATAATGCATGTTCCTAATTGCAAATAAACCAACTAGCGATGAAGGCTTACCTGGAATCCAACGATGTCGCTTGTAGAGGAAGTAGAGCTCCCGTTCCTTAGCTCTGGCAGATCACAATCCTCACGATCTACGTGATCGGACACCTGCACATGCCATAAACAAAACAAATGCAAGCGTAAAATCCAGTATATGCAACTATATGTCAGTCAGAGAAGACATAACTCAACATCATAATCAACAACAAGAGTGGAACCATAACCAATAGTCGCTTATCATTAATCAATCAAAGAAGAATACAACCATAGCTCTGACGCTAAATTCTCCTTCGGAGGGTCGTCAGCAGAACGTGTCTTGATAAAGCCTGTCAGGGATGGGACAAACCTCTCTCTTCGGATGTCTCGACAATGATCTCCTTGCTTGGATTTGGCCTTAAGGGAATGAATCAAGGCTCTTGCAGTGTTAGGCTCTTGGGAACTTGGAGACTAGCTTGCAAATGATATGAGCAAGCTTTTATAGATGGAGGAAGGGGAGTTGGGATCCCTATAATCATGGGATTGGCCCTATCCTCAAGGAAAATTCCATGAGAGGTGGAAAACCACTTCCTCTACATGGAGATCCGAAGCCAAACCTCCCAACTCAAATTAGATACCAGTTCCTGGATCAGTTAGGATGAAAATTCCACTATTTATTTTTAAAAAACACTCCTTAAAATGGCTGGCGTGAGTGCGACTCTGGGACAGAGTGACAATTGGCGTGCCCTCTTTGAAGGATTTCCCCCATTGGCGAGGGTACTAAACTGGATACCCACGCCAATGCAAAAAGGGGTGTTTTTAGGGTTTTTCACAAGGAGTTGTCTTCAGGGAAATTAAAGTACATGTTCAGGGGAATTCCATGAAAGTGTTTTCAAGTTATTTCACTGCTCACAGGTCACGGAATGAGCCCTCCAATTGTGCGGGATGGGGAATTGCAGGGACGGTGACAAATTGTTGTGTAACAGATGCCCCCTAAAGCATGAGGCCCGAGAGAGAGAGAGGGGTGAAATGCTTTATGGGAGCGTGTCCAATTGAAAAAACCTCTGTCGGAAAACCTGCGTAGAGAAGTACAACTGATGTCTCAAATACATTATATATACATGGTATGGGTGCAGCCATCCATAACAGAGTATGTAAAAATCCAGATCCAAGGCATGGATGCAGCCATCCAGTGAGGATCGATAAATAGACTTAGGTATGGTCACAACCATCCAATCAGTGAGTCATGTAACTAATCATGATAATCCACAAAATCGCAGCCTAGATCGTAACAAATAGGAATCCAGGGTCTTGCGCTCCATCTCGACCCGAACAAAGTACAAGTTCAAGCATGCGAATATGTGAGCTGAAGTTGAACACGCAAGAACATCGCCTGATTACCAGCCAATAATGAAAGTTGTTAATAGACGCGAGAGGTACCACCATTAATGCCAATGGTCCTCAAGGTACTATAGGTACAATCTACGGCATGTGAACAATGAGCTGATGTTGAACACCCGCAGAATCACTCGATCGGAGGCCAATGATGAAAACCTCACGTCGAATGTGAACAACCTGCCATTGAGGCATGCAGGCTCCAAGGTACCAGAAGGGAGTCTCTAGATCAACTTCCTGGATAATGAGCTGAAGTCGACAGGAAGTGACCTTGATTGAAGGTGGGCCATAGTGTGTCCCACATCATCGACGTGAGACAGAGGAACATAATGTCTTTGTGAATCAAGATCAGATGAGAATCAGAGGAAGGTTGAAACTTGCAGAAGTCAACTTCTCTTGAACACATGGCGGCACGACAGTGAGTTTGGCAGTATTTGACATCAACGGATCAGAGGTCATGGCGACGAGGCAAAGAGCAGATGAGAGGTCAAAAAGGATTACCCAAACCCACGGAGGCAAGTGGAAAACGAGATGAGATGTCCCCAACCCGACACGAATGCAGACAAGTGCCATGTTCAAGAGCGACATACTGTTGACACGACAATGATTGTGGTTCCATTTTCCCCACCATTTCTGGCGAGTACCCCAATTATTTTGATAACAAGCTTGAAGGGGATAGCATATGCTTGTAATATAAGTTCTTCCTGTGGATGAATCCATCCTAGTACATTTAACGAGCCCTAGGAAGGAGTGACTCGAATAATGTCATTACGACTGAATCCGATGTCATCAGGGTTTAACGAGTCTGACAAAGGAAGAACTCGACATCTTTTCATATTTAGAGAGTTTGAAAAGACAGCGGAAAAGTAAACTCCAAAGGTCCCTTTTCGTAAATAGTTCCTCAGATCCGAAAAGGTAGAAAACTTTGTCTGAGAAAACCTCCTAGTCGCGATAGGCTAGGGTATTCCTTTTTCGTAAATAATCTATCCTAGCCCGAAAAAGGGGTAAACGTATACTGGGTAGATGTCATTTCGTTTCCACTTTAACGAGATCGAAACGATAAGGAACTCGGCAATATTTTCATGTTTAGAGAGTCATAAAAGAGCTGAAAGATGACTCCAAAATGAATTTTTCGTGTATTTACCGAGTCCAAAAAAGTATGAAATACAACTCGTGTCACTGTTTAAGCCGCATAAAGACCTGTTGCTGCACAAAAAGGCAAGTGTAAAACCCATTTTTCGACAAAATATATTAAAATATTAATAAAAATGACTTTTAAAACCTATTTAGATTTCAAAAAGTTATTAATAAGTCTCAAATGGTAAAAACAAAATTAATTTTACTATTTACCTCATTGGAGAGCAACAATGGTCTATTTGGTGTGCAAACTTCTGACGGCGACTGCGACTGATCCGAGCTACCATTCAGATCCTCGTTTGTTCCAAGTAAGAGGCGCTTCCCTGAACTCCATTTTGATCCATTTTATAGAGATTTCCATTGCCGATTGGGCTTCTATGGAATATTTTTTAAAAATTTAGGGCTCCGCCCATTGGCGCGGGTATCGGGCACGGACCCGCGCCAATGGCCTTTTGCATACAAAGGGGTCGCGCCAATGGCGCAATGCAGTTTTTCCATTTTAAATTTCCAAACAGAGAACAAGCCAATGGATTTTTCCATGTAACAGAGGTCTAATCAAGGGTTTTTGATCATGTTGATGCAGGCAACCAAACACAATGGTTATCGAATGGAAGGAAAGGGAGCATGGGGAAGAGGATGAACTGGCCATGGATAATGAGGCCTGTATGAATGCACTTAAGAACTGTGGACTCAAGAAGTTCTTCCTGACACCCTGCTTATGAGCTCAACCTGAGCTCCTACAGTACTTGGTGAGTATTTGGGATGAAAATGAAGGAGTGTTCAAACTTCAGGACCAAGTGCCAGAACTGGAGGTTTCTGATGTATACTTCATAACCGGACTGTCGCGTAGAGGTCCAGTGCCCATCTTGACAGGCAGCAGACCATCTGGAGAAAATATGGAGTAGGTAATGGCGAGGGTGTGCCCAAGGGCACGGATCGGATCAGGAAGCGGGAAGGTGGATATCCACACTATCGAGGATCTAGCATTGAGAGTACTGCTACACACCATCACACGAGCTGCAGGATCGTAGGCTCCACGAGGAAACCAAAGCCCAACTCCTATTAGCCTCTGAGTGTATGAATCCTACACTATTTGATTGGGCTACAGCGGTGACAACCAATATCAAGAGGCAGCGTACAAAGTTCAAGCAAGCCAAGCTGAAACAGTTTGGATACGGTTCCATTTTGGTATCGTTCATCCTGGAACAATTACCAATATTTCAGGGCCAAGGGGCCATTGTTGCTGAGCCGATACCAAGAGAGCCAAGGATGGCTCGCTGGGCAACACTTATGCCCAGATCAGGAGGAGGCCAAAAAATTTCCTGGAGGCCAGAGTTTTTTGGATGGTTATGGCGGCAGCTAATCGTGGTTGAGGATTGGCCCTATGCCGGGACCGATTTCACCTAAGACCCAGACCTTCCGCTCCCGGAGGGGGATGACTGGGATGAAGAGTTGGGTATGACCTCTCTTTTTGATTTTTATGTTTTATGATGATTTTTTTTGTAATACATGTTTGTTCTAATAACAGTTGTTACGTGTATGCATATGTCGGCCTAGAGAGACCCGCGGGCATGTCGCCCATTGCGCGGAGAACCCATGCTGATCATGACCCTTAGGTTGAGGGTGGCGAGGGAGGTGAACTGATTCAGAACCTGGAGGGAATTTCCCGGGGGATCTCAGACTATGCACGGCTAGCAGATGTTCCGCTAGCATACCAGTGACACACTATGGGGGTGCACAATCGCCTCCACCGACTACTGAGACGCTTAGTGCGCGTGGTAGCATGTTACCACGAGCACCATGTGGATTAGACACCTAGGGCTTCTTTCATGCATATTTTTTGAGAGAAATTTCGTCTCCGGATGTATTAAGACGAACATGTATATTTTGATTTTATGTGATGCACACTATGTAAACATTTCCACACACACACACACACATATATATATATATAGATATATATATATATATATATATATACATACCTATTTTTGGATGGATCTTCTCATATGTGATGATGTTTTTATAAATTGCGCAAATGTCTATCTAAAACCGAATTAGCTACTGCATCTGTTAATGTATTCATATGTTTGGGTATTTGCTGATATGTAATTGTTGGAAATATGATGCTGAGTGTTGTCCTTGATGGCAACCCACTTGATGAACATGATGGAAACCTACTTGATGAACTTGGTAATGATGTAAATCTGATGTATCGTCAATGAGTACAGAAGGAAATGATGAAAGGAATTTCAGTATGTATTGAAACAATGATAAAAAGAGTATATCTCAAGGCATACACGGATTTGTCTAGAAGAAGTAGCGCATGCACGCGGGATATAACGTGCCAAGTCGTGTATGGGCAAAAGCGCTCTAAAAGTGCAAAACCAGGGGTGACTACCATGGTATTGACCCATTGTATTGGGCGCTTGTTTATCTTTTTGATCCCATCCAGAAATACCATTGGTATGGTATGGTTTTGGCTCATGGTATTGATAAAGGCTCAACCTATATAAAGAGAAGAATATTATTGTGCAAAGGGTGTAGGTGTCTCGGTTTTAATGAATACTTCAATCTGAAGTATATCTGCATGGTGGAACTCTGCTCTTAATTGATAGATCTGATTTTATGATGCATCTATGAACATAATAAAGGTTCAAGATCTCTAGATCTTGAAATGGTGAATCTCTTGGATGATCTGAAAAGAAGTGATGAAGACCTGACGCAAATCTATTGAAGAAGTTGAAGAAATCGGGGTAAGTTCATAGATCTGGTCTGTTCTACAAAGTTTATCTTTTATAGATATATACACAGGTTCGCTTCATGAAAAGCACGTATATACGCGGATCTATTTCAACAAAGGCGTGTATGATTTGTTAGGGTTTTTCTGAAAAGTTGCACGAATGTATACGCGAGTTGTCTTCAATAAAGGAGCGTATATACGCGGATCCGTCTAAAGAAAAGCGCGTATGA
Source organism: Pinus albicaulis (assembly GCA_034641835.2). Taxonomy (NCBI): domain Eukaryota; kingdom Viridiplantae; phylum Streptophyta; class Pinopsida; order Pinales; family Pinaceae; genus Pinus; species Pinus albicaulis. Next base: position 1,414,218,222 of record CM076577.1, on the reverse strand, counting down.
TATCTGAACTGATGGTTTCTCAAGGTTGAATGTGTTTCTGCATATTTATTCTGAAGTCTGGGTTATCTCTGATATACTGATTACAGTGGCTTCATTGTTCGATTTGAAAGCATTGGGGAAAGTATGTTGATAAGTGAAGGGTTGTGTTGGAGCTATTTGATCCAGTTTGAAAATTGATGAAACGTGGTCTGCAGTGGATCTGAGGGTTGAAGCCTTCAGTCTAGAAGAAGAAGCTTTCTGCCAGCAGAGGCTAGTGTGAATATCAGGGGGTAGTAGCTCCCTTCCAGGAGAGTTGGTAAACGAGAGCAGGGGGTTGTTGCTCCCTTCTAGGTTAGGCTGGTAAGCGAGAGAAGGTTGTAGCTTTCTACAGGTGGATGCCTGTGTACTGGTATGAGTCTGCACCAGTACATGTTGTAAGAAGTTTTCTTAATAATAAAATTTTGAAGGCTGAGACGACGGCAGCTGTGGTTTTATCCCGAATTGGGTTTCCACCTAAAAATCCTGGTGTTCATGTGTGTTGCCTATGTGTGATGATTATTCTGTTCTTTCTGTATCTGTTAACTGCTTTTTGAAATCTCTGATGAATGAATAAAGTAATGATCTGAGTTAAGAATTGAATGCATAATTAGATCTCTGAGCATATGCGAGTTCAGTGAAGGATATCTGCGTATATACGCTAGTTTCCTTCAGGAAAGTAGTGTATTGGTTTTATGAAGGAAAAAGAAAAGTTTCATTGTCTGCCCTGAATACTGATTCACCCCCCCCCCCCTCCCTCTCAGTATTCTTCTCAACAATTGGTATCAAAGCAGGGCCTTCTGAAAAGGCTTAACCGCTAGAAGGAAGATCAAGCAAGATGAGAAATCTTGAGGGAACAACATCTATCAAGCCTCCACTCTTCAATGGAAGCAATTTAATCTTCTGGAAAATAAGGATGAGATCCTATCTTCAGTCTATGGGAGCAGATATATGGGCCATTGTTGAACAACGATATCAATATCCAGCCTCGGTACCAACAGATGCGACAGAAAAGAAGAATTATGAAACTAATGCAAAGGCGGTCAATGCTCTATTGGGGAGTCTAACTGAATCAGAATTTGTCAAGGTCATGCAGTTGAATACATCAAAGGAAATATGGGACAAAATCATTCTAAGGTATGAAGGTGATGCAAAGGTAAAAAGTGCAAAACTCCAAACTCTCAGAATAGAATATGAAAAGTTAAAAATGCATAGTGATGAGAGTATTGCTAGTTTCTTTTTACGTCTTGATGACATTGTAAATCGTATGAGAAATCTGGGAGAAACAATATTTGAATCTACTTTGGTTGAGAAAATCTTAAGATCACTAACGGCAAAATTTGAGTCAAAAGTTTCTGCACTTGAAGAAAAACAGGATCTCCAAAACCTTACTGTGGTGCAAATTCATGGGATACTAACTTCTTATGAAATGAGAAGGGGAGGATCATCGGATGTCAAAGAAGCAATCTTTAGAGCTTCTACAAAAGGGAAAGATGTACAAGAAGCAGAAGGATCAGGATATGTCTCAGAAGAAGAAGAGGTAAATTTTGTAAAGAAAATTCAACTTGGCACAGGACGATTCAGAGGTAAAATTCCTTTCAAACGTTTGAATTGTGGAAGAGTTGGTCATTATGCTGCTAAATGTCCTCATAAAGAAACTTTTACAAAAGGAAATGAAGTAGCAAGAAGAAATAAGAACCGGTCTAGCACTAGAAAAAGTTACTATACTCATGAAGACAGTGATGGGTTATCTGATAGTGAGGAAGAAGGTGAACAAAATCTTAGACTTCTTATGGCTTTTGAAAATGATTCTAAAGAAGATAAGGATACTTTTATGGATTCCCTAGAGGACAATGATTTCCTTATGAAAACAATCAACTCAAAATATGCTTAGAGGAAAGTAAAATAATTATAGAGACTCTAAAAAATCAGATTGAAGAAGAGAAGAAGCACAATGAAAAATTAGAATGTGAAGTGGTAAGTCTAAGAAAAGAACTTGAGAAAGTAAAGACTCTGAATCTTAGATTTGCTAAAGGATATGAAACCTTAGATGAGATTATCAAGGTACAACGTTCTCCTCTTATAAAGACAGGTCTTGGATATACCGGAGAATCTTCTCAGGCTTCAGCACCAAATTATCTAAAAGCAGCTACAACTGGTCTACAACATTCTGCCACTCAGAAAGGGGATAAAGATTCTTCACAAGTAAAGCATGAGCAGTTCAAGTCAAGAAAATTCAGCACGAATACTTTTCAAAAGAACACCAATCAGCAGGTAAATTCAAATAGAAGATTTCATGATCGCAGAAATTTCTACTTCAATGGACAATGTTTCTCATGTCACAATTTTGGTCATAAAGCTGTTCAATGTGTTGCATATAAAACTATCATGACAAGAGAAGCAAGAAATAAAAGGATTGATATTGGAACAAAGAATAATACCTATAACAACTTTTCTCCTCTTCAAAATGAAGTTGAATGTACTTATTGCAATAACTTTGGCCATGAAGAATCTGAATGCAGGAGAAAAGTCCAGCCAAAAGAACATGTTCCTTCCAACACCAAAGTATGGAAAAAGAAGGATGTACAGGTTGAGAATTGTGGTATAGCTTTATTTGCATAAGGAGAAGAAAATCAATGGTACATTGATAGTGGATGCTCAAAACATATGACAGGTGACAAAGACAAACTCCATGCTTATAATGCCCTAGAAAAGGAAAAGAATGTTACTTTTGGAAATGATACACCCGCTATCATTAAAGGAAAAGGATCTGTTTTTCTAAAAGAAAAGGTGAAAGCTAACAATGTCATGTATGTGGATGGATTGAGACATAACCTGTTAAGTGTAAGTCAAATGTGTGATCAAGGAACTGAGGTTGTCTTTAGTTCAAAATAATGTGTGGTACGTGATCTTGATACAGGTAAAAAAATTATAAAAGGAAAAAGGACTCCAAACAACCTGTATATATTGAAGAACTGCAAAGATCAATGTTACTTGAGCAAATCATCAGAAAATTGGCTGTGGCATAGACGGCTGGGGCATCTGAGCTTCTCTCAAATCAACAAATCAAGCAGACTTAAAGTTGTTCGTGGTCTTCCCAATATTACTCTTCCTGAAAATATCATATGTAAATCTTGCCAATTCGGTAAGTAGACCAGAGTGCAATTTAATGCCAAGGAAGGATCATCAAATGGGCCCCTTGAACTTATTCATACAGATATATGTGGACCTATGAGGAAAAATTCACCACGTGGTGAAGAATATTATATCTTATTTATTGATGACTTCTCTAGAATGTGTTGGATTGGGTTGCTTAAACACAAGGATGAAGCATTTGAGAAATTCCAGATATTCAAAGCGTTGGTTGAAAATTAATTAGATCTAAAAATCAAATGTCTTAGATCTGATCGAGGAGGTGAATATACATCAAATGAATTCCTTGAATTTTGTGAACAACATGGCATAAAAAGACAGTTTTCGGTAGCAGGCACTCCTCAACAGAATGGTGTTGCAGAAAGAATGAATAGAACAGTTCAACAAATGGCTAGAGCCATGCTTGATGATTTCGGAACACCTGACACATTTTGGGAGGAAGCAGCTCACACAGCGGTAAATATTCTCAACAAGGCACATGTTCGTGTAAATAGTGACAAAACGCCATATGAACTTTGGTATGGTAATCCTCCCTCTGTGAAGCATTTTAAAGTTTTTGGGAGCAAATGCTTTATCAAAAATAATGATGAAAATCTTGGCAAGTTTGAACCAAGAGCAGATGAAGGTATACTCCTTGGCTATTCTTCTCAAAGTAAAGCATACAAATGTTACAATAGAAGACTTCGAAAGATTGTTGAATGTATTGATGTTGTTATTGATGAGTCTCCTGCAGCTTCAAAAGAAGAAAAACAAGCAACAGATGAAGGTGATGATGACGTATATCCTTCTACATCAAATAGAAATAATACAGAAAGTGAACCCAATGAAGAATCTGGAGATGATTTATCTGGAAAAGCTCCATCTAGATATGTTCAAAAGAACCATCCAGAATCTCAAATTTTGGGTGACAAAGGATCTGGTGTACAAACAAGAAGGACTCTTGTGGGATCTTCTAGCTATCTGGCATTTATGTCCACTATTGAGCCACACAATGTCAATCAAGCTAGCAAAGATGAATGTTGGATACAAGCCATGAATGAAGAACTTGATCAAATTGAAAAGAATCACACTTGGGAATTAGTTCCAAGGCCTCATAACAAAAATGTCATTGGAACTAAATGGATATTCAAAAACAAGTTAAATGAAAATGGGGATGTTATAAGGAACAAAGCTAGACTTGTTTGCAAAGGGTACACTCAACAAGAAGGTATAGACTTTGAAGAAACTTTTGCTCCTGTACCTAGACTTGAAGCCATAAGAATGTTTCTTGCTTTTTCAAGTTCTCAACAAATCAAAGTCTATCAAATGGATGTTAAATCTGCATTTCTCAATGGTGATCTAGAAGAAGAAGTTTATATAGAACAACCAAAAGTATTCATTTTGGGAAATGACAAAAATCTGGTTTGTAAACTGAAGAAGGCTCTATATGGTCTCAAACAAGCACCAAGGGCATGGTACTATCGTCTTGACAAATATCTTCATCAACAAGGATTCTAAAAGGGGTCTGCTGATAGCAACTTATATACAAAATTTGAAAATGATAAATTGTTGATTGTGGTTGTATATGTTGATGATATCATTTTTGGAAGTAATGAAGAATCTATGAGTCAGAAATTTGCTTCTGTTATGCAGCAAGAATTTGAAATGTCTTTACTAGGGGAACTAACATTCTTTCTTGGCTTACAAGTGCATCAAACTTCAAAAGGTATATTCCTATCACAAGCGAAATATCTGAAGCAAAGTCTGAAGAAGTATGGGATGGAAGAATGCAAACCTGTAAGTACACCAATGATAACTGGATGTAATCTCAATTCTCATGACAATTCTCCCACGGTGAATCAACCAGAATACAGATCTATGATTAGAAGTCTTCTTTATCTCACAGGGACCAGACCAGACATTATGCATGCAGTTGGGATTGTTGGACGATTCCAAGCTAATCCAAAAGAGTCTCACCTTCAGGCTGTCAAAAGAATATTCAAATATCTACAAGGAACTCAAGACTTTGGAATCTGGTATCCAAAGAATGATGATCTTACTCTTCATGCTTACACTGATGCAGATTGGGCTGGAAACGTTGATGATCGGAAGAGCACTAGTGGTGGTGCATTCTATATGGGGCCCCGATTAGTATCTTGGTTCAGCAAGAAGCAAAGTTCTATTGCACTATCTACAGCAGAAGCAGAATATGTGGCTGCCGCATCCTGTTGCACTCAACTTCTTTGGATGATGCAAACCCTACAAGATTTTCAAATCAAATGCTCACTTCCTATTTCCATTTTGTGTGATAATACAAGTGCCATCAGTATCTCAAAGAATCCTGTTATGCATTCGAAGACCAAGCATATTCCCATCAAGTATCACTTCTTGCGTGAACAAGTGCTTGAACAAAAAGTGAAATTGGAGTATGTTCCCTCCAAAGAACAAATTGCTAATATCTTTACCAAACCTCTGCCCAGGGAAGCATTCGAGTATCTAAGACAGAAGCTGGGAGTAGTCTCTGCCAGCCAGAAGAAAAAATCTGCTTAATTTCAGAATATTAAATTGGATACGCGAGTTTAATGAAACACAGTCACGTATATACGCGAGTTTATATACAGAGAACCGCGTATTTATAGTTGCTGACATTTTTGGTTGGGGGCCAGCATTTTTTCAGTACTGTTTGATCTCTGACAGAGCATTTACTGTGAAGAAGACAGGTACAGGTGGTACTGCTTCATGGGGAGATGAAGGAATGTGAAATTTTTCATATTTCACTTTCCATACGCGGGTTCAGTGAACTAAAGCCGCGTATACACGTGCGTTTCTGCAGACACAGTCACGTATTCAGTAATGATAAGGAAATCTGTATGACAGCTGAAAATCAGGAGCATCGGTTCAGGGGGAGCATCAGTCTGACTATTAATGATTTTATTATTGGCACTGTATCTGCCTAGGTCTCAGTTCTAAATGATGATGATATGATACATGATGAAGAGCTCGGATTTCCTTTTGACAAAGAGCAGCGGTTGGATGAGATGGAAAACTTATGATTCAGAGAATATAGATAGATCATGCAGAGATTGTTGCTGATGGCCTACTGTTGAAGATGTTCAGATTGCACAATCTAAGGAGGTGCCTTGGCCATATGAAAAGACTGTTTGGATGCACATTTTCAAGGGGAGCACTAGATTTATTGAGTATAATGCATTGTTGGCATTATGATGGTTCTGAAATATGATCTCTATCTGGAGGTATTTATGGTATTGGTCATAAAAAGTCATATTTGCAAGGTCATGATGAGACCTATGATGTAAAATTGTAATATTCAGTCTTGTAAGGACTTGTTCATTTTTGTAAACCCACTTGGTTGGGTAGTTGTGTTGAAATATGTAAACCCACTTGGTTGGGTATTTGAGTCTCCTTTGTAAATCCAGTTGGTTGGATATTTGATGTAAGTATGAGTCTTTGGTGATAGGAAGGTCATAGAGTCATTTACTTCATTGAAAAAATATGTTTGAAGAATCAGCATGAACTCAGGGGGAGCATGGTCACTTCAGTATACATCAGATCTGCAGAGCGCTTCCTTCTACAAGAGGCGAAAAACCTTGTGTTGGTTTTGGTCCGCCCTTTGCCCTTGATGTCAAAGGGGGAGAGTGACATGGTGTTTGAATAAAGAGAAAGAATGGTGTCAAGAGTGACATGGTGTCATTGTATTCTTAATGTATCTATCTGTTGTGATCAAACAGCATCGTGGTTGCCATCAAGTCCAAAGGGGGAGATTGTTGGCAATATGATGCTGAGTGTTGTCCTTGATGGCAACCCACTTGATGAAGATGATGGAAACCTACTTGATGAACTTGGTAATGATGTAAATCTGATGTATCGTCAATGAGTACAGAAGGAAATGATGAAAGGAATTTCAGTATGTATTGAAACAATGATAAAAAGAGGATATCTCAAGGCATACGCGGATTTGTCTAGACGAAGTAGCGTATGCACGCGGGATATAACGTGCCAAGTCGCGTATGGGCAAAAGCGCTCTAAAAGTGAAAAACCAGGGGTGACTACCATGGTATTGACCCATTGTATTGGGCGCTTGTTTACCTTTTTGATCCCGTCTAGAAATACCATTGGTATGATATTTTTTTGGCTCATGGTATTGATAAAGGCTAAACCTATATAAGGAGAAGAAGATTATTGTGCAAAGGTGTGCATGTGTCTGGGTTTTAATGAATACTTCACTCTGAAGTATATCTGCATGGTTGAACTCTGCTCTTAATTGATAGATCTGATTCTATGATGCATCTATGAAAATAATAAAGGTTCAAGATCTCTAGATCTTGAAATGGTGAATCTCTTGGATGATCTGAAAAGAAGTGATGAAGACCTGGCGCAAATCTGTTGAAGAAGTTGAAGAAATCGGGGTAAGTTCATAGATCTGGTCTGTTCTATCTTTTATAGATCTATACACAGGTTTGCTTCATGAAAAGCGCGTATATACGCGGATCTATTTCAACAAAGGCGCGTATGACCTGTTAGGGTTTTTCTGAAAAGTTGCACGAATGTATACGTGAGTTGTCTTCAATAAAGGAGCGTATATACGCAGATCCGTCTAAAGAAAAGCGTGTATGATATCTGAACTAATGGTTGCTCAAGGTTGAATGTGTTTTATTTATTCAAGTCCGTTATCTCTCGATATATCGACATGTAAGGCTTCACTGTTCGATTTGAAAGCATTGGGGAAAGTATATCGATAAGTGAAGGGTTGTGTTCGAGCTGTTTGATCCAGTTTGAAAATTGATGAAACGTGGTCTGCAGTGGATCTGAGGGTTGAAGCCTTCAGTCTGGAAGAAGAAGATTTCTGCCAGCAGAGGCTGGTGTGAATATCAGGGGGTAGTAGCTCCCTTCCAGGAGAGTTTGGTAAACGAGAGCAGGGGGTTGTTGCTCCCTTCCAGGTTAGGCTAGTAAACGAGAGAAGGTTGTAGCTTTCTACAGGTGGATGTCTGCGTGCTGGTATGAGTCTACACTAGTACATGTTGTAAGAAGTTTTCTTAATAATAAAATTTTGAAGGCTGAGACGACGGCAGCGGTGGTTTTCTCCCGAATTGGGTTTCCACCTAAAATCCTGGTGTTCATGTGTGTTGCCTATGTGTGATGATTATTTTGTTCTTTCTGTATCTGTTAACTGCTTTTTGAAATCTCTGATGAATGAATAAAGTAATGATCTGAGTTAAGAATTGAATGCATAATTAGATCTCTAAGCATACGCGAGTTCAGTGAAGGATATCCACGTATATATGCTAGTTTCCTTCAGGAAAGTAGCGTATTGGTTTTATGAAGGAAAAAGAAAAGTTTCATTTTCTTCCCTGAATACTGATTCACCCCCCCCCCTCTCAGTATTCTTCTCAACAGTAATATAGTCAAAATTTCTTTCCAGCAGACGAATACGCAAATACAGACGTAAAATGGATGGATTTATTACTGAATAATGCCCGTTAAGTTGTAATACTACAAGTTGTGAGTCTAGATACACAAGTAATTCACGAATGCCGAGGTCCACAGCCTCGGTTAAAAATTCCAATACAGCACTCTATTGCATGATATTATTTGTAGCAGGACTGAGACACACACCTTGCAGGTTAACCAACACACCAGCAGGATCATAGATTACCCAGGCTGCCGAAGACAGATTCCTGGAACTGCGGGAAGCACCATCCGCGAAACCCACAAACAGAGTAATGGACATCTGCACAATTAGGAAGACCCGATCAGCAGAAAGACGCTTACATCGCACACCACACCACACATGCACACAAATGAATATACACACCTATGTACACACACCACACCAAAAATAACTTCAAGCGTAGTATTTCTTAAGGTACAACCCATTTCTAGGCTGCGCTAGCGGAACTCCATAATCAATGAGCTCATAAGCCCCATTCTTCAATATTCGTTTTACTATATAGGGCCCATGCCACATGGGTTGGAGCTTTCCTGCCCCGAGCTTGTCGTGCGCTTGTTCATACAGGAGGACAAGGTCCCCTTCGACAAAGGAACATGGAGAGACAGATTTATCAAAGTGTGCTTTGACCCGCTTTTTCTGTGCTTCAAGGACTAAAGCAGCCAAGTGGCGGGTTTCATCCAACCATTCCAAATACAAGAGATGCTCTTCTTCAGGAGAAGTATCGGGAAAAAGTTCCATAGCTAGCTTTAAGGAAGGAATTTTGCACTCAACTGGAAGAGTCGCTTCCAGACCATACACCAATTGGAATGGTGTGAATCCAGTCGCACTCTTTGCTGACATCCGATATTCCCATAGAGCTGAGAACAATTGGAGGTGCCAATTGGACTTATGAATTCCAACTGTTCGTTGAAGCATTGTGACCAAAACCTTGTTCACAGCCTCAACTTGGCCATTTTCCTGGGGGTAATATGGCGTTGAGCTATCGTGTCGTAAGCCAAATCTTGATGTCAGCTCAGCCATCATGTAATCTCAAAAGTGAGTACCATGATCGGTAACAATGGCCTGAGGGACCCCAAAATGTGCAATGATATAGTTGAAGATAAATTGGGCAGATGTCTTACCATCGGCGGCTAGTGTAGGCATTGCTTTGGCCCACTTAGTAAAGTAGTCAACAGCGACGATTATATATGCATGCCCCCTGGCCGAATGAGGGTTACACGTCATAAAATGTACGCCCCATTTTGCAAAAGGGCCGACGGTAATGACAAGATGCAGAGGGAGGGGTGGCGCGCACATCTTGCGTTGAAAAACTTGGCATGCGTGACATTTGCAGACTGCAACAATACAGTCTTTGAAGATTGACGGCCAGAAGTAACCCGCATGCAGAATCTTCTAGGCGGTGGCATATCCAGACATGTGATCGCCACAGGCGCCACTGTGACAGTCATTTAAGACTCGTTCGGCCTCTTCCAAATTCAGACACCGACGGAGCACCGAATCTACTCCAACCCGGTATACTGTATCTCCTACAATGCAGTAGGGTTGAGACTGATGCGGAATCCAACGTTGGGCATCTTTGGTCAACTCAGAGCGAAAGGATGACATCTGAAGATACACTATAAGATTTCCATACCATGGGTCACGGGCGCTGATAAGGAAGATGGTTTCGTCTGGTATATGTTCTTCAGAATGAGATGGGGGGGAGTCTGTCGGGAGGGAGCAAATAAGATCCGCGAAAACTAGTGATTTGGTCGACTTAGCAGTAGTGAACTCTAGGTCGAACTCCTGAAGGATAACAATCCATTTGGAGTATTTGCCCCCCAGTAATTATCAAGAAAGAATATATGTCATGGGGTTTCAATCCGAAACCACGGTTATGGTACACAGCAGGATGTAGTGGCGGAAACGTTGCATGGCTTGTACAGCTGCTAAAGCTAGCTTCTCGATGTGAGCGTACCGCGTTTCCATGTCGAGAAGATTTCACGATAGATAGTAAACAACGTGTTGGTTTCCATCGTCGTCATCCTGTACCATAACCATAGCTATGGTGCTAAACGCGGCAGCAAAGTATAAAGTGAAATCACGATGATAGTTTGGAGGCAGAAGCAACGGAGCATTAACAAGTAACGTCTTTATCTTCTCAAAGGATTGTTGAGCAATGTCGTCCCAATGAAAGGGAATGTTCTGCTTTAAAAGACATGTGAATCCTTTGGCCACTTCCGCATAGTTCGGTATAAAGCATCGTAGGAAGTTAGCTTTTCCCTGTAGACTTTGCAATTGATATAACAAAGAGAGTGATGGGAGATTGACAATGGCCTTGACCTTGAGGGGATCAAGGTGAATTCCGTCCTTGGAGACTATGAACCCCAAAAGACGGCCAAAATCCACACAAAAGATGCACTTATGAGGATTGAGCCAGATATTATAGCGTCGATAGCGAAGGAAAATTTAGCGGAGGTGTTCTGGGTGGTCCTCTCGTCGAGCTGAATGAGCTGGAAAATCGTCCAGATAAGGCTGAACGATATGGCGTATGTCATGGAACACATAATACATAGTGTTGAGAATGCAAGAAGATGATGGAGCTTAGTGAAATGAAGTCGCCTTCACTAAATGGGCCCGCAAAAATTCAAACAAAGTCTATTTTTATCGATGTCCACCCAACCTTACTGAGACACTTTGGAATTCTACTTGGAGATTCTTGAAGTATGCGACATGTCGTTAAAAATAGATGAGACCCTAATTTTTAGGACCCAGGCTATTTTTAGACTGATCTCCTAAAAATATGGAAGTCAAATATTATTTACCCTTAATAATATTTTGACTATAAACAACAGTTTACTCTCTTGGCGCACTTCAGTTTGAGTCATGGAGGTGGCTCATGCAACTGACATAAGGAATCACGTGGTTCCTAGGGTTTGATGGCATCTTGCATGGTTGGCTTCAGTTAGACTTCAGTGGCAGGAGTTTTGGAGGAGTTAACGGGACAAGTAGTGGAGTTGTGTTCTGTTTGTTTTAGCTGAACTAGTTGGGATTAGTTAACTAACTAATCAACTAGATATGAGTGGAGTAAATTAAATAATATTTAATTTACTAAATATTAACTCATTAGTCAACCCAAGAACACTTCAGTTCACTACAGTGCATGATCGGGTCGAAGGGAGACTACAGCAGGATGAAAGGGTGACAGTTTCAAGTCAGCTTGGAGGACTGGCCATGGATTTCCAGAATATACTGAGTGAATTGTTCATGACACAGCTCAAGCCAAGGGGATTCGAACCTTGGATCTCTTCATATGCAGGCCATGATTGCGCAATAGAGGCAAGGCAATTGGCAGGGAGTTTTGAACCAGTAACTTGTTCAAAACTGAGTCAGATTGTGTGTGATTTTATGAGAAAGTACTGAGTACTTGTGAGGAGTATTGTACTTGTTTGGTTACATGATTTCTCCATTATAATATACACAATAGCTGCGGGGTTTTCAGCTATAGGCTTTCCCCATACATACCGAGTTAATGTGTGATTGATTTGATGTGAGATTGCTTCTATTATTTCCGCATGTGACAATTAATTGTAGATGAGATTATGTGTTATGCATGCAATTCGAAATTGATGTGTAATCGGGTTAATATCCATTGAATAAGTGATTTATTCAACTAATTTCTACACATAGCACGGCCGAAAGTGGATCCAGCGTTCTTCAAGCCGAACAGGAGCTTTTTATAAGCGAAAGTACCCCACGGATAGATGAATACAGTCTTGTGCTGATCAGCAGGTAGAATGTTTATCTGATTGTACTCGGAAAAGCCGTCCATCATGGAATAGATCTCACTCCCAGCACATTCGTCAATGATTTGATCTATGAAGGGAGTAGGATAGTTGTCCTTAGGAAAGGCCCGATTAATATCTCGGTAATCAACACAAAATCTGATAGTACCCTACTTTTTATCGACAGGGACAATGTTTGAAACCTATTCTATGAGGGGGATGGGATAAATAAAGCCCGCGTTTAGAAGTTTTTCAACTTCTGCCTTAATTACAGCGGCTTTGCGAGGATGCATCGAGCGTAAGCATTGGTGCATGGGCTTCGCACCAGGGTAGGTTGGAATCTCATGCACTACGATACTGGGATCAATCCTAGGCATTTCCTCGTATGACCAGGTGAACACATCTCTGAATTCTTTAAAAATATCAGTAGAGGCTTGTATCTCATCAGGAGAACAAGTCACTCCCACGTGTATGTTCTCAATGATCCCCGGTTTAACGGAGATGTTGATCGAGATGGTTTGAGTGATGTTGCTCAGGTTTCCCTCTGAAAGCACCTCATGTGTCAATATGGGCGTCTGGAGAGGTGGAGTGGGAACCTGAGATGCAAAACTCTCTAGACAATCTGACATTGCCTCCAAGCTAGGCATGAATGAGGAACGATGATGTCGATCACTCTAAGGCAGGTCCTCAAGAGACATTGTTTCGAAAATGGCTTCATCAGAAGGGAAAATCTCTTTAAGAGGATCAGGCGAGTCGGCCTCACTGAGCCAGGGGGATTGAGAATATATGTCTAAAGCCATGCTCAAAGGATCTTGCTGAGGAGGGGGAGGATTAGATGCGGCGATGATTTCACAGTATTTAATCTCTACCAGAGTTAAGGGCATCGATTCTCCAAACTCATCCACCTGCTCAAGCGTAGGGATGAGCCATGGGTCGTTAGACCTAGATATCATATTAACTTGAGAGGTGTGCGGTGGTGGTGTGGGAAAAATACCCATGAGGACGGGGTCCTTGAAGAGACCGGGTCCTACACTGTCAGGGGGATTTGGGATCTGATCCACGTACGGAACGTTGTTCTCGAAGGTGGAGGTGAAGAAAGGCAACTGATCCATAGTAACTATTTTTCCCTCGTGAGGGAACTTAATAATTCGAAAGAGGGTGGACGGCACGCATAACATGGTGTGAGTCCAACTGCGGCCAAGAAGTATATTGTAGTTAAGCTTGGCGTCAACTACTTCTACTTCTACGTTGACTGTATTCCCCTATAAGGTAATCGCTAAACTCTCGAGAACACCCAGGGGTTTCGATTCCCGACTATAAAATGCCTCTAGGGAATTAGGATATGATGAAAGGGCCAGAGAGCCAATGGCCTTCCAGCAAGCGGACGACATGACACAGGTAGAAGAACCTTCATCCACAACGGCCCTATGGATGTTAAGACTGTTGATCCTGACTTGAATAACAAGAGTGATCTGATGTGGAAGTCGGGGGGTAAAGTTCTCTATGTCAAAGGTGAGAAGATTAGAATCAGTGGGATCGATCCCACTGATTGCAGACAACAAAGCTTTGCGTTGTGACGGGAAACTTTGAAGAACTTCCAATGCAGACATGGCAGAAGGCGCCTATGCCAAATCCTCAACAATACTGTAGTGCTGAGCGGCACGGGCATTTGGATTGTAAGAAGATCTTCTTAGAACACCTTTAGAACATGGCCTCACAATAGGTTCGGCAGTAGGCTTCTCAATCTCCAACGAACCAGAGACAGGTGGGGGAGGTGGACCGTCCACAACTTCCTTCCCAGGTGTCTGACGCGATTCGTTGTAGTCCTTCGAACGTGTAGCAATAGAGATAGGTGTAACACCATTCATCATAAACACCTGAGACCCAAATGGTGCAGATGGTGAAGGTTGTTCAACCATCTAGGTCTATTGAGACGGGAACGGTTCTTTAAGAACTGTTGGAGTCCCTTTGGAGCCTTTTAGAAGTTGACTAATTTCATATCGTCGTGGACAATCTTTTGTATAATGATCTCCTTCACAAATGAGGCAGGGGTACTTCGGTTTGCGTTGGGAACCATCCTCGGTATGAGGTTTGGAATCTTGCTTTTGGGCGTCGGATTTGGATTTACCTTTGCCCTTCTTTTTCCCTTTGGAGGCTTTCTCCATAGGATTGGCCTGAATGACATTAACCTCCGCAGTTTTGCTAGAATCGGGAGGGGCGGGAGGAGCAGAATTATTGTATGAGTTGGACTTCTACTTCCCATTCGAAGATTTCTTCGAATTCTGAGACACAAAACCAATAACACCATCGACCGCCGGGGTAGGTGGAGCTTTAGAGGTTCCAGACCATGGAGCATCAGGCAAAATATCATAAAGCGTGTTGGACTGAGAGTATACCAGATCCAGATATTGGGCACGCGCTATGGCTTGTTCTTCAGTCACACATGCTCCCATAGCAATATCTTGAGCGATTTTGTTAACGAAGGAGGTGGTGAACCGATGAGTTAGTATTTGATCAGGTATATGAAACTTGATGAGTCTATGACGACGTCGCCACTCATGAATGTGATCAGAAATGTGGGTGGCTTTGTCCTGCTTCAAAGAAGTCAAGAGGTGCATCATGGCTTTGTAGTGAACCGGTAACTGAAAGTGAGTCAGAAAAGCCATGGCTAATGTATTGAAATCTTGAAAGATGCAACAGGATAATTCAATATACCACTTAGTAGTAGCGCCAGTAAAAGTGCACTGGAAGAGGCGTAGACGGATTGAATCATCCACCCAAGAGTTAGACGAACACCAAAGATGGTAAGTCATCACATTAGCTTGGGGGTCCTCCCCAGCTTTACCCTCAAACTTGGGGCAATCACCGAGCACCTTGGTAGGAACCGGAGCCCAATAAGGATTGTGCAGAATTGGATCATTCGTTAATTTCAAAACATCTAGTAATTCCAAGGTAGCCAGAAACGGTAATGGCAGATTGGATGACATACCTGGCCCTGGATAAGGACCAGTACCTGTACTCCACGCTGGTTGATAATAACCTTGCCCCCAGGGGTTCTGTCCTGTAGGATTCTAACTGTAGGGGGTATAGGTCGTATATCCAGCCTGATTCGGTTGCTGGTAACCAACGTACGGGGCTTGATAACCAGAGTATGGACCCTGATTGTAAGTCGGCCCTGTATAAGCAGTATTTGGATTTGGCCGCTGAGTATAGGTGTAGCCGGGTTGTTGAGAGTAATAGTTAGAACCTTGGGGCTGGCTATAATTCGGTCAATATTGACCATTAGAATAGTAACCGCCTTGGGGTCGAGTGGGCTGCTGATAGATGGGACCCTGTTGAGCCTAATAATTAGGGCGCAACGGTTGATTTTGCTACGGCATTGAATAAGTCGGCTGTTGGGCAGGGTTGATAGGATGTGCAGGCTGGCCTGGCTGAACAGGCTGACCTGGCTGAGCGGGCTACCCTGGATAAACAAGTTGACCCGGATAAACAGGTTGTGACGGTTGTGCAGGTTTTCCTGGTTGTTGAGGAGCACCAGGTTGTGCCGGATGGACTGGTTGGCCTGGTGGAGGGACACCAGGTTCTGCCGGATTGGCCGGTTGGCATGGTGGCGGAATACCAGGTTGTGCCGGATGGGTCGGTTGGCCTGGTAGCGAAATAGAGCCAGGTGGTTGCTGATAACCGGTTTGACCTGCAACAGGACCATGCTGATGTGAAACGTTGGGACCAAGAGGATACTGCAGTTGCAAAGGTTGAGAGGATTGGACTTGTCCCCCAGGACCGTATACCGGCCCGGGTTTGTACCCCGGTTGACCTGTGAGTCCTTGAGGTTGCCCAGGTGGGACTCCAGGGAGAGGCTGCACGAGTTGACTGGAAGGGTTGTAATACTGTCCTTGCGGACCGTATAATGGCCCTTGCTGGCCCGGAGGGTAGCCCTGTATGGGCTGTCCCTGCAGGTCATAAGGATAGCCAGGCTAGCCCGAAGGTTGGCCTTGAAAAGGTTGTCCTTGAGGGTTAAAAGGTTGTCCAGCCTGGTTATAACGTAAACCCTGAGCATGAAGTTGAGCCTCAGGAGTAGGTAAACGTAAAGGGTTCCCATGCTCATCGTACTGATATGGAAAAACGTACACGGGTGTACCATCCTATGCATAATGCGAAAAGTACGAGTGGTTGGGATCTTGAGAGGACTGTCCAACCTCGGGGTTTGACTGTTGCAGAGAAAATCCATACTCCTTCGGAGAGATGTTCTCTAGCATAGCAGATGCTATGTAGATATCTTTGGGAAGGGATGTGGTCCTTACGGACTGGGTAGTAACGGCGGGTGCAAATGCGACCACACAAACAGTGGGCATGGAGGGTACAGAAGTAACTTGAGGGGATGATGTAACGGGTGTCCGTGGAGACATCCCCAACGAAGGAACAACCGACCTCGTAGAAGGAGCTGATACCCCCATAGAGGCAGCGGCGGCAATGATCTGACCCAAGGATCTATACCCGGTGGGTAATGAGGGACCAGGTGATGACATAACAGATGGTTCATGGTTGTCTCCTGGAAATAATCTTCGAGGAAATAACTGGTAATATTCACTGGGCATGGGGATTTCCTTGCTAGATTCACTCATGCTTGAGCCTGCCGCTAGATCTCGTAATAGACGGCGAGGACTAGGAGGAATAACAGCACCTATAAAAGGCGAACCCGATGTAAGAGGAGGGAAATATTCCCCTACTCCCAATCCAAACCAAGGGTTGGAAAAGGGCCAATTGAACTCAACTGGTCCTCCAAAGGGCTGCTCAGACAGAACCGGTCACCCGTCGGGAAACTCGGAAACGATGGGCTGCTGGGGTTCAATAGAGGACTGAGAAGCCTTTGATGAATCGTCCGTATAAGGACTACCAGTAGACAAAACAGAAGGTTCTACCACTGTGACAACAATGAAAAAAGATCAAGCACAACACACACGGGCTGAAAAAGAGTCAAGACACACAATCAAATGGCCAACAAGCAAAATCTAGCAGGGCGTGTGATCGCGGGTGATTTATTTTACCACATTGAAACTTAGAAACTTCACCATTTCATGTTTTAAGAGTCGAGAAATGGATGAAAGGTGACTCTATCTCTTTTAGTTTTGAAGCAAGCGTGAAAGGACAAGCGCTTGGTGATCCTTTCAAATTTAAAGAGTCAGAAAAGATCAAATGACTACTCAGGAATACTAGGCAAAGGGTGTACCAAATAACCGTGAACTGCAATATACACCTTGGTTTTAAAAATGAAAAATAAATCAACCAAGGACTTAACGTACGTGCAGGCAATCTCCCTGAATGTTGTGTCCGGTGTATCACGGATATAGGGCGGCAGACTCGGCTTCCTATGGATAAAGGATAGAAACCTAGTGGGGTCTCCCTTTATATACTCGATGGTATGGGGAGCACAAGTCCTTACTAGTGCTGTCTAAAGCCAAGAGGCGAATGACAACTGCTAGGTTTAAAGACGCCGGAACACGTCTCTAGCCTAGACCACTAAATGTTGCGTTAATTTTTCAATGCTGCCTTAGTGTAAATTGAGTAAATTTTAATGTTTATCTTCAATTACGTTTCAGTTTTCAGGCCCTAGCGAGTGTGATGTCACAAAATCTCCTAAATGCACACTATATGCCATAGTATATCATTTCATTCGATGAAAGCTAATTATGAGAGAGTTGAGAGCTTTTCACACAAACAAAATGATCAGAAAACAACCAACAAAGCCTCTAATGCAGCTAATGTAAACCAAAAAATTTTCTCTCAAAGTCACAAATCACTAATAACACTGAAAAGATTTTAATTTTCACTAACTAATCAAAAGCAAAGAGATTTTTTTAATATTTTCAATGTTTAATAGCAATAAGCACTAAACAGAATGAAAACTAATGAAGAGCAATTTGAGATGCAATAGTAAGAGAGCAAAAATGAGCAAATTCACTCAATGACAAACACGCAATCAGACCTCAAATTGACAAAACAGTCCCTCAAAACCAAAAGAATCCCAAAGACTCAAATGGACCATGTAATCTAGGCCCAAAACGAGACAAAGTGCAATTCGAATGAAGAAGAAAAAAAACACTCAAATGACGCAATAAAATGATAAACAACCACTAAACGAATGTAAAGAAGCAATCACAAGGTCAACTAAACCGATATAAACCCAAAAACTCCCAAGGGAGGCTCGACACACAAGAGGACCTAGATGCCCTAGGGCTAGAAAGTGAAATCGATGGAAACGGGCAAACAACCAAAGGACGAAGGTCACAGTCAGTCAAACAAGGCTCTAGAACACTCAAACAAGCGAAAAAACAAGGCCAAAATCACAGATCAGTCTCATAAGGCTCAAAACACAGAAAACCCTAATACCTCACAGGATTGGCGCGATTGTGAGGCTGAAATTAGCGCCAGAATGGAATTGGCGCGGGTGATACACAAGCAACCTGCACCAATGGGCGTGACTGTCAAGCTTAAAAGTGCGCCAGTCGAGTTAACTATGGGAAAAATAAAAAAGAGCATTCCAGACACAGACCAGCGATGACAAGGAAAAACAAAATCCAAACAAACAGAAAAACAAACCCAAAGAGCTAACCAAGAAAGCAAGGTCAAGAATCAACCGAAAAGACAAGACAACACTCCAAGTGTTCAGTTCATAAAATAAACCGTAGATTGATTGAAGCAGCGTTGATCTACTTCGCTAATGCAGAGCAAAAGCGTTTCGAAGGCTATCTGGCTAACTTCAGGCTCCATCTATAGCTTACAAAGAAGAACAACAACAAGCTGATGATCACCAGCGGAGTCACCAATTTGTTGTGGAGGTAAATCCCCTCTACGGACAGAGGCGATCCCTACTAGCCCAAACCGGGTCTAGCAACAATCATTCACGCTATAGTGCAGGTTCCTAATTGCAAATAGACCAACTAGCGATGAAGGCTTACCTGGAATCCAACGTTTTCGCTTGTAGAGGAAGTAGCACTCTCGTTCCTTAGCTCTGGCAGATCAAAATCCTCATGATCTCCATGATCGGACACCTGCACACGCCAGAAACAAAACAAACACAAGCGTAAAATCTAGTATATGCAACTATATGTCAGTCAGAGAAGACATAACTCAACATCATAATCAACAACAAGAGTGGAACCATAACCAATAGCCGCTTATCATTAATCAATCAAACAAGAATACAACCATAGCTTTGACACTGAATTATCCTTCGAAGGGTCGTCAGCAGAGCGTGTCTCGATAAAGCCTATCAGGGATGGGACAAACCTCTCTCTTCAGATGTCTCGACAATGATCTCCTTGCTTGGATTTGGCCTTAAGGGAATGAATCAAGGCTCTTGCAGCGTTAGGCTCTTGGGAACTTGGAGACTAGCTTGCAAATGATATGAGCAAGCTTTTATAGATGGAGGAAGGGGAGTTGGGATCCCTATAATCATGGGATTGGCCCTATCCTCAAGGAAACTTCCATGAGAGGTGGAAAACCACTTCCTCTACATGGAGATCTGGAGCCAAACCTCCCAACTCAAATTAGATACCAGTTCCTGGATCAGTTAGGACGAAAATTCCGCCATTTATTTTTAAAAAACACTCCTTAAAATGGCTGGCGCGAGTGTGACTCTGGGACAGAGCACCAATTAGTGCACCCTCTCTGAAGGATTTCCCCCATTGGCGCGGGTACTGAAATGGCTACCCGTGCCAATGCAAAAAGGGGTGTTTTTAAGGTTTTTCACAAGGAGTTGTCTTCAAGGCAATGAAAGTACATGTTCAGGGGAATTCCATGAAAGTGTTTTCAAGTTATGTCACTGCTCACAGGTCACCGAATGAGCCCTCCAATTGTGCGGGATGGGGAATTGCAGGGACGGTGACAAATTGCTGTGTAACAGGGTATAGGTGTAGGAAATGAGTGAGGGGAAAACTAACTCAATGACAACCCTCAAGAAGTGTAATTACCCTGTCTATAACTGATACTCTATTTATGAGGATGAAATAAGTATATAGACAATGATCTCTAATTTGTAGCTAGGGTTTGATTAGGGTTTTATTAGGGTTTCATTCCTATTCAACTAAAAGTGATGATTTAGCTTCAAAGTAAGGTTCATGTCATGTAATTACCCCTTAAGAGTGTTGTGGAGGACCTTGGAGGAAATTTGAAGAAGTTTGATGTGATTTGGATGGATGGATCACTTATAAGCCCTTTCTACCTAAGCGTGCAACGCTAGTTTTAAGCACGCAATGCCAAGTTAAGCACACAACTTTCGGTTCTGAGCACGCAGCGCCTTGGAAAAATTGCACAAATTCGCTCAGAAAACTCACAAATTCTTCCTTACTGAATGCTCTTGATCTTTTGAAAGGTAACAATGGTTCTCTTGAAGTGTGAAATGACCTTTACAGTGAAGTGGAATTTCATTTAACTTTGACAAACCCACTTTATAGTGTTTAAAATCCTTTTCCTTTTCTTATTGGTACTCTTTGACACCTTTTTGCTTGTAGGTTACTGAAGTCATTGAATTGGTTTTTCTTTTGATGATTGAGACTTGACATGTCTACTTTGACAACTTTGGGATTTAATCACATAGTATCATCTTCAAAATCTTATGTAGTTTCCACCATAAAGTTCAACTCATCTTTTCCACCTCCTCTGGCCACCTTTTTCAAAACCCTAAGTTTCTGTAGTTCTTTACAGCAATCATCAGAGTTTTCTTCTAAGTTCTCTATAGCCCTTTTAAGTTCATTCATTTCTGTCCAGTTCACCTCACCTTTTTTCTATATTTCTTCAATAGTTTCTGATAGAATTTATTCATGTGTGGCCTTGTGTGCTTCCTCCATGTCATTTTCCTGCAAGTAATCACTACTTTGGCACTCAAATGGACTAACCAGTTTATAACCTTAGTCATATACAAGACCAAGTGTTTTCCTTTCCCTTACTGTAAGTTGTTTTCATTCAGGAGTAGATAGTCTACATCATCAGTACTTTCTGCTAATAAATATTTCAACACTCCTGCAGAAGTACTAAAACTTTTCCATTTTTCTCACTTGCAGGTTCTGAACAGAGAATTTAATCCTCCTTGGAAATTTTAGGTCCTTCTTGAATAAAAATGTCTTGAAATTCTATTAAATCTAAGCCATATTCTAGCAAAGGAAAAGAAGTGCCTGAAACATCCAAGGATGACCTTGAAAAAATGTAAAACCCTAATTACCTAATGGGGGTGTCCTTTGACCTGATTTTAAATGAAATTTGACTTGGATATTTTCAAGTGAAAATAGAGTATTGTTATAGGTTATTATGCCCAAAGGGACATGGGAATGAGTCAGCAACAGGAAACCCTAGAGGAAGGGTGGATTTTATTGATAGGGTAAAATAGGGCAATGAAGTCTTAGGTAGGAAAGAAGGATGAAAATGAGAAGTATAAGCCCATAATGAGTCTTTTAAGAGCAACATGGTGAATTTGAGAAGACCAACTGAGGAATAGTGAAAATAGTTTTATAAGGATAATGAAGGTAGTGATATTTCTGAAACTCAATATATTCAAGGAATATTGTTTTTAGAAAGCTATAACCATCTTATAGTCATCCAAAGATAGTGAAAAATATTGATGACTAACACTTAATTTTCTTAATTAATTAAGTAAATAAGAGGGTGGAGGGACCCATAAACCCCATAGATGAATAAAATCCACTTTTGATGTGTGGATGTGGATAATTTAGAGTTATATCTGCATTATGTAGTAGCGGAGATGCTCATTCATGAAGAGGGAGTGGAGATCATACATTATTAAAGATAAGATCATGGAGATCATGGAGGAATTCAAATGAGATCATGGTACATTCAAAGTAATATCATAGAACATTAATGATGAAATAGTGGAGGAAGTGGTGCATCTAATGCACACGTGATGGAGAGAGTGGGAATTAAATGCAGAGATGGTGGAGAACATGGAGAGACAACCTCGTATTCTTGGATGCTAGTGGCCACATGTGCAACACAATTATGAGGTGGGATGGGGCTATGGAAGGCTAAAAAATGATATAAGGGAGATGAAGGTAGCAATAGAAGGAAGGCTTTAGATTATTGTTTGTGATCTGTTTAGATCTAGATTTTTCATTTGACATTTCTATGCATGCTTCAGCTGTTTAGCTAAGTCTGCAGTGTTGCTTAACACACAGGTGTTTCCGAGCGGAAATCCCACCCTTAGCCACGGGGGACTTTGAGTGCCCACTCTGGGAAGGTTATTCTGAGCTGCCATACATCATCAAGAATTGGTGCCACATTCAGCCTCTTTGATATGCGCATTCAGTCTCAGGAATTAAGCATTCCTTCTTGAGGGTTTGAGAGGAGGAGGTTGTTTCTAGCATTTCGGCTAGGAAACCAAAGGAGGATTCATCCTTTCACCTTGTGCTTCAAGATAAGCCTTTCAGGAGCATCATATTCATATTTGGCATCTAGGCCAACATTTCATACCTCCATGCAGCAAAATTTCCCCAAGGGAGTGCGCAGTCCAATCCTCTAGATCTATTGGAGGAGGGAACTTTCCAGTATTTCAGCTGGAAATCCTATGAGGGACCATCTCCTCACTTTGGGAACATCATTTCCATCATTCAAGACCTAATTTTCATTATCTAGAAATAGTCTAAAAAGCATCCATCCTTGACATCACAGTTTTACTCAGTTGTTGTGTTTGCAACAGCTGCAATGAGTGGAGGACGAAGGTGGAGCTAGTTTTTAAGCTTTCTAGCTTGAGGATCTAGTGAAGGGATCAACCCTTCAAGAATTGAGATGATTGTATGTCATTAAAGACATCTATTCTTTAGTTCATTCTTTAGATCTTCATACCCAACAGTCATATAGTTGCAGGCCTAAGAGGGTGATTTTCCAAGGTTGTCAGATCTGGAAATCATTTTTGGGTTATCTTGGGTATTCATCATAGAGCTCGGATCTAAAATATCGATATCATCTGAGCTTTGTAACTCCCAGATATAGAATTATATATTTTTCTGGCAGTTGTAATCCCGACATTTGTAGTAGGGACATTGCAGTATTCCTTCCAGCAATCCAATAGTTACGCAATCCCTCTTGTGGGAGGACTTCAAGGTCATTCTAGGCCACTTGTTTGGATTGAGTGTCTCATATTTTGAGCATTGTTGTAATTTTTTATCCACCTCCATATTAATAAAAAGGCTCAACTACCCTGCCTATTTTATGGTGTATTTAGATTATATGTTTACATTTCTACAATTTCATCTATTGTGTTTTTGTCCATGGGGTCATTTTTGCTACAGTATGGAAGGAAGTGTTATACCACCATTAAACTAGAGGTAACCACTTGACCCATTATGTTTGTTTATCAAATAAAAAACAACGAAGATATCCTTCCAAACATTTATTTACTATCTCAGTTTGACCATTGGATTGAGGATGATAAGATGAGCTATGAGCTAATTGAGTACCCAAATTAAAATAACGTTAAAAATTTGAAATGGGATCTCTGTCACTCACAATAACCCTTGGGTTTCCATGTAGCTTTTGAATTGTGTCCATAAATGTAGTAGCAACTGTACTTGCTTTAAATGGATGAGATAATGCACAAAAGTGTCCATACTTGGTAAGTCTATCAACAACCACCATGATGACACTCTTTCCTTCGAACTTAGGTAAACCTGTGATAAAATCCATTGAAATATCCTCCCAACGTTGACTTGGAATGGATAAAGGTTGTATAAGCCTTGGGGTCTTAATTGTCTCAACTTTATTCTGCTGGCAAACCAAACATTCCACCACAAACTTTTGAATATCAGATTTAAGGCCATCCCAAAAAAAGTCTTTCTTCACCCTGTGGTAAGTTTTTAAAAATCTTGAGTGTCCTCCTAAAGGATAAGTGTGCAATTCAAAAAGAATATTTTGTTTTATTTGGGAATTATTACAAAGATATAAGCGATATTTTTACCATAAGGAACCGTTTTTCCAACTAAATGTATCAGATGTACTAGGATCTTGCTGCAACTTTTGAATGAGTGTCCACACGTCTTCATCCTTCTTCCATTCATCTCTTGCTTTGGTTATCCAATCTAGTTGGATAATATAAATGGCACAAAGCAATGCTTCTACCTCTTCATTCTTTCTTGAGAGTGCATCTGCAACAATTTAGCTTCCATTTTTTGTATATTATTTCAAATTCATAACCCAACATCTTTGTGACCGTTTTTGCTGCTCTTCTGAAGATAGTATTTTTTCCAAAAAGTGTTTAAGACTATCATGATTATTTCTTACCTTGAAGTGTCTTCCCATTAGGTAAGTTCTCCATTTCTTTAGTGAATGCAGTATTTCTAACATTTCCTTCTCATAAATAGGTTTTTGTAAATACTTTCCTTTGATTGGACGACTTTCAAAAGCAATTGGTCTTCCTTCTTACATTAAACATCAATTTCCTTAGTTAACATTGCCTCTTTAAGATGTTCAAAGGCCTTAGTTGCTTCAGGATTCCATGAAAATGCATCTTTCTTCAATAATTTTGTTAGAGGTGTTGCTATTCTCCCACAATTCTTAACAAAATTTTGATAATACCATGTTAACCCAAGAAATCCTCACAATTTCTTTATGGTTGTGGGGAATTTCCATTTCTTAATGGCTTTAATTTTGTTAGGGTCTACCTTAACACCCTCGTGAGATACAATATGAATCAGATATTCCACCTCTTGTACTCCAAAGAAACATTTGGATGTTTTACATATATTTTTTTCTCCTGCAATAGTTTGAGCACCCTGTCAACATGTTGAACATGATCCTTCCAAGAACTGCTATAGATTAGTATATCATCAAAAAATACTAGCACAAATTTTCTAAGGGTTTGAAAATGGAATTCATCAACCCTTGAATGTAGAAGGTGCATTGGTAAGGCCAAAATGCATGACCAAAAATTCATAATGACCCTCATGAGTTTGAAATACTATTTTCGGAATATCTTCAATCTTCATTCTAATTTGTTGATACCCTGAACGAAGATCCAATTTGGTAAAATAAATTGCTCCATGTAATTCATCCAATAATTCATCAATCACAAGAATGGGAAATTTATCTTTAATGGTGAGCTTATTGAGCTCCCTATAATATATACACATGCGCCATGATCCATCCTTCTTGTGTACCAATACTCTAGGAGAAGAGAAAGAACTTTGACTAGGTTGAATTATACCCGCCTCTAACATTTCTGCAATCATACGTTCAATTTCGCTATTTTGGACATAAGGATATCTATAAGGCCTGGTGTTGGAGGAACACTTCCTGGAATCAAATGAATAGCATGATCATGATCACGAATATGTGGGAGTCCTTTTGGAGTTTCAAAAACCTTGGAATGATTGTCCAAGAATTTTTTGAGATCCACAGAAATAGATGACTTTGATGTTGGAACTTCTAGTGAGCATAATTGTGCAATTATGCCTCTTTGTTCTTTCTTTAGAAGCATTGTCATGAAATTATAGCTTATTATCTTTCCTGGCTTCCCTGCAATACCCTATAATTCAACTTCCTTTCCTTCTAAAAAAAATTCAAGAAAATTTCTTGAAAAATAAAAGCTATCGTCCCCAAAGATTGTAACCATTATACTCCTAGTACAACATCAACACCTCCCATAGGAATGGAAAGCATTGGACTATTCAATACATATTCCCCCATGGTTAGCTTGATATTATGGCATTTTCTAGAGAAATTTATGGTTCCTCCATTTGCAACCATCACTTGACATTCTGGTGCTGGGTATAGGAAACAATTCAATTCCTTGGCTACCTTACAATGAATAAAGTTATGGGTACTACCTGAATCAATCAACACTATTACCTTTTTCTTCTTGATATGTCCTTCTATCTTGAGAGTTTGAGGAGTGGTATTTCCTGCCAATGTGTTACATGATATGGTCAGACTCATTTCTTCCTCTTCTTGGGTTGGTTCCTGGTGTATATCCTCTTCTTGTTCATTTTCTTCTTCCTCTTCACAATTTATGTAAAATAATTTCTTCTCAGCACACTTATGACCTTTAGTGTATTTTCTATCACAACTATAGCAAAGCTATTTTGCTCTTTTTTCTTCCAATTGTTGTGGTGTCAACCTTGTAGGTTATGGAAATCTAGGAGTAGTAACACTTCCCTCTTTATAGAAGTGAGTGGTAGGCTTCCTTGTCGCCATAATTTTACATTCAATTTTTCTTGCCAACCTGAATGCCTTCTCCAATGAATCAGGTTCCAAAACGTGAACTTCATGTTGGATTTTATCCTTTAAAGTACCTATGAAGAGATCATTCTTGTGTTCCTCTGGAATATCAATTACCCTTATATTCAATTTTTGGAAGTCCTCAATGTGCTCCCACATTAAACCCTTTTGTTTGAGATTTGTCAATTGGCTAAAGAAGGTGTTGCTCTTTGTATCCTCATAATGTGCTATCATTTCCTCTGTAAAAATTGACCAAGTGAAAAATTTTTTACGGAAGCAAAGCCATCGATACCATACAAATGTATTTTGTTCTAAATGTAAATTCGCAATGCGTACCTTTTGTGTGTTTTGAACATTATGGAGATCAAAATATTGCTCCATCTGTAGTATCCATGTTACAAGATCCTTTCCATCAAGCTTCCTCATATCCATTTTTGGAATATGGTGGTTCTTCCCGCCAACATTAGATTTTATGAAATCACGATTAACATTTATTTTTTTATCATCATGAGTTTCCTCTACTATCTTTTCACCATTAGGAAAAATTTCCTATATCAAATTTGTCAAACCTTCCATGTCTACTTTTAGATCATTCTTCATGCTTTCCATTTTCTCATCGATCTTAGCTTCCATGTCATCCATGCCAGCTTCCATGCCAGCTTCCATGCCATCTATCTTAGATTCGATGCCATATATCTTAGATTCCATGCCATTCTTCAGACCATCCATCTTAGTTTCCAAACCTTTCTTCAAAACTTCCAGGTCATTTTTTGTTTCTCTTTGCGAGAGCGAAATTTGTTGCACTTGCTCTTGTAATTTTGATATGTCATGTTTCCATTCTTCGTCTTCATGAGCCATAGTAGAGCTTTATAAAGGCTTAATGGGTGTTGAATTCTTATTAGGGGCCATTTTAGAATCTAATACTGATATCTATTCTAAAATATGTCCTTGGAATCAATTCAACTTGATTCTTCAAACAAGACTTATGCAATTCAGAAAAAAAATACACACCTTTTACTTTCTTTTGAGGATCTCGATATTGAAATTGAATTATCTCTATAATTGTGAATCCTCAGTATCTGAAATTTATCCATGTAGTAGCCCTCTAAATCTTCTTTCAAATTCCATAAGTCTGATCTGATTTGGATTCTTCAAGTCAAAGTTATGTCCAATCTCCCACAATGACCCAATTTTGGACTGGTTCCATATAGCAAACTTTTACGACTTGCCATGTGTCACTAGTTCCTCCTTTGGCTCTAAAATTGATAGACAGAAAACTAAAGTCCGAATACTTGTGGCCACTTTTTACAGCATTCCAATCCAATGCTCAGAGAGAGAGAGATATGAATATTTTCCCATGATCACCTCTTTGAGATGAAATTTAGAAGCCTCAAAAAACCCTAACTTCCACAGATCATATCTCTGAAAATATTGCGAACCAATATCTGAAATTTTGTGATGATGTTCCTCAGGATTGTGGCTTGGGACTCTAAAAATTTCAGCTTTTGAGCCTTCGTAGAAAAAACTTATTACGAAAATACCACGATGACCTGTTTAGGTTAAATTCAGGAGCCTGCAAAACGACCTAACTTGCACAGATCACATCTCTGAAAATATTGTGAACCAAGCTCTGAAATTTTGCGATGATGTTCCTCAAGATTTTGGCTTCGCACTCTAAAATTTTTAGATTCTGAACCTTCGTAGAAAAAGCTTTATAGTGAAAATGCCATGATGGCCTGTTTGGAGCAGCGAAACCCTAGAACCTCAAACCTATGATACCAAATGTTGTGAAACCAACTCCAAAAAGAGAAGAAAAGAGATATCAACACTTTATAAATAGCCACTTCGAGGGGGAAACCTCCAATACATTACATGAATGAACAATTCTTGGATTATTCAAATTACAAAACCTCCTTTCTATATATAGGATTCCATGGGGCCACAATGTAATCCTAGTGGGGCCACAATGTAATCCTAGCCGACCTAACAATAATAATTTAAGGGCACAATAATAACAATATTAGGGTTACAAGGGTACAATAATAACAATAAGGGGGTTACACTAACAACAATAAGGGACTATACTAGTAATATAGGGACTTAACAGAAAATATTATCAGGTGGAGGAGGATGGTGTTCTACCTCGGGTGGATACCAAGTTTGAGCATGACATTATTCATCATTCACAATGGGATGGATGGATGAGGAGGATGAGCAAGGGGTTGAAAACCTACTTGCAGATCTATGAAACTGGGCAGCAAGAAGCATGGTTGTGTTGGTTTCTTTTGGGTGAGTATGGTTACTACCCAACATCTCACATTTGTGTGGTCCATGCCAGGAACACCACTGATGTTATGCAGCAGCATAAGGCATGGTTGCACTGGTTATTGTTGAGAGATTTTTTCCAACACATGATATATCTTATGTCCATGTATATACTTTTTTTGGGATATATCTCATGTCCGTGAATGCAATTTTCTTTGAGATATATATTATGTTCATGTATGTACTTTTGTGTGGGACATGGTATAATTCTCAAATGAGATGGCAGCAGGGAGATTGTTTGTATTGTCTTGATGTGGCATTCCACATGTCAATCAGTGTGTTGTTTATCCATGACTTGCATCATGATGATGTAAGGTGGAAGAAATAATCTGTGTTGCTTTGGTTACTCTTGGGAGAGTATGGGCTGATTTTTCCCCATACGTTGCATGATATTGATGGAGGATGGAAACAGGAGGCCTTACTATGTTGGATTATGTTGGGAGATTATGGTTATTGTACTTGGTATGATGATGAGGTGGTATGGTAGGAAGAGGCATTGCTGCGGTGGCTTCTTTTGAGAGAGTATGGCTCTCATACTTGGATTGATTCTGATTTGGCATGGAAGCAAGAGGCATTGTTGTGGTGGCTTCTATTGAGAGAGTATGGCTCTCTTACTTGGCTTAATGATGATTTGGCATGGCAGCAGAAGGATTTTTTGCGGTGGTTCTTATTGGGAGTGTATGGTTTTGACATTGTACATGTTCATCCATATGTCTCTACTTCTTATTTTTCACATTGTTGGGATGATGCTTGGATCCAACAAGGCCAACAGGGCTAAGGATGAAAGCATGGATAGATACAATCTACTTCATGTAGCATGGGATGGAGAGATGGTTTATGAGTTGGGACTTTCCACTTTGGGAAGAGACCACTTCACTTTCTGCATCTCGTGCCTAGAGGAGGACTTTGGACAGCATACGCTTTCCACTTGGAGATTCATTGATGAGGAGAGGCATCTAATTTTTTAGTTGGAGGCCATTCTAGACATTCTAGAGAGGTAGCTTTGGAGCTTGGAATTCTTTACATGTTGGAGCAGATGGGGAGGCCTTCGATATGATGATGCCATTTGGAGGGAGATGGATATTTGTACCATCCACTTTTGCAATTGCTTGAGGATAAGCAACATTTTGGCAGGGAGGACTATAATATTCCCAATTTTCCACTTGATAATTGGAATATTGTTGGGTGTGGAGCCTGATTATCTTGTTTATTTTGTATCACAATGTTGGACCCCTGTACCTTAATGGGACGGAAATGTCGCCCGTAATTAAATGCTGCCTGGGGGGTCCAAGTGGGGTGACTGTGACTTTATGGAGCCCACCCCCCCCCCTGGCGGGGGGTTTCGAAGGCAGCACCCCTGAAGCTAAAAACAGAAGTAAAATTTCCTTGTAAAAGTATAGTAATTTCTATTCAATCTGGGTCGTTCCTTAAGCAAATGATCTAACGGTAGAAGATGTGTTTAGTTTAGGGTTTTTCCCCTAGAAGGAAACAAATCACTTTGTATGAGGGTATTGTACTGCGGCTGTGTATTGTAGGTCTATTCTCTGAGTGAGAAACTGATAGAGAGACTATGAGAGAGTACAACGGATTTGTTGTAGGTTGTGTCTCTTCATTTTGCTGGATAATAGAAAGGAAGGACTGGTTGATCAGGGTGGACAGCCCAAATTGGGTGAACCATGTATATATGTGTCTCTATGGTTTTATGTGTTTTCTTATGTTTTTATTTCCACATATATTTTATTTGTTCCATTTCTCTATAATATATAATTCTCTAACAACTTGTATTGGAGCCAAAGGTTTGTTTGGCTGATAAACTTGCAGGAAAGAAGGTTCCTAGTTCGAGTGGGAGCAATGGTGGAAGATGGTAAGTTTAGGGTTGAGAAATTTAATGGCCAAAAATTCCCACTATGGAAGATGCAAATGGAAGATTATCTGTTTCAGAATTATCTGTACCTACCATTGAGCGTAAAAACAAAGAAGCTGACGACTATGACAGGCACAAAATGGGAGATTCTCGATAGAAATGCACTTGGAACAGTACGGCTATGTATCGTGGCATTGGTAACCTTCAATATTTCTAAGGAGACAAAAATAGAGGGTTTGATTAATGCATTGGTGAAACTATATGAAAAACCCTCTACCTCAAACAAGGTATTTCTTATAAAACGTTTATTTAATATGAAGATGTCAGAAGGTGGATCTGTTGCAGACCATTTAAATGATTTTAATACAGTTACCAGTCAGTTAATTTTTGTAGGGGTAAACTATGATGATGAAGTTAGGGCTCTTTTATTTATGTGCTCATTTCCAGAAAGCTAGAATGGTTTAGATATGGCCATTAGTAACTCTGTCTCTGGATCTAGTACTTTAAAGTTTGATGATGTTGTGCTCAGGATATCGCAATAAATTAAGTAAAGGCAGATCCAAGTCCAGATCAGGGATAGTGTGCTGGAAATGTGAAAATAAAGTACACCTGAAGAAAGACTGTAGATCTCGGAAGGGAAAAGAAGGAGACGCACAGGAAGAAAACAATCATGAAGCAAATGTGACAGGTGATGTGTTACAAGATGCTTTTATTCTTTCTTTCAAAAATGTTACTGATTCCTGGGTGGTAGATTTAGGGGCCTCATTCCATGCCACACCTAATAAGAAATATTTTCATGGCTATGTTCAAGGAGATTTTGGACAAGTTCATTTGGGTGATGATAAACCCGGTAAAATTGTTGGAATGGGTAAAGTTCTTGTAAAACAACAGAATGGAAACCAATGGCTATTAAAGGAGGTAAGACATGTTCCAGATCTAAAGAAAAATATGATTTCAACAGGGTAGTTAGGCGGTGAAGGTTGTGTGACAAATTTCACAAATAAAACTTGGAAGGTCACCAAATGAGCCCTGGTAATAGAAAAAGGTGAAAAGGTTGGTACATTGTATTTATGCAATGGTATTTCTAACTCTATTAATGCTTTAAATTCCAAAGGAGCATATGTAGCATTATGGCATCATAGGCTCGGACACATGAGTGAGAAGGGGATGAAGATTCTTCACTCAAGAAATTTGTTGCCGGGTTTGAAGAATGTTGATTTGGATTTCTATGAGAATTGTATTTATGGAAAACAGAAGAGAGTCATATTTCTCAGAGTTGGGAAAGAAAAGAAGAGAGAAAAATTAGAGCTTGTGCATACAGATGTATGGGGACCTGCTCAGGTATCATCTCTCGGTGGCTCTCGTTATTATGTTACTTTTATTGATGATGCAACTAAAAAGACTTGGATTTATTGTATTCAGAATAAATATGATGTATTTGATACTTTCAAGAAATGGAAAGCTTTGGTTGAGATTGAGACAAGAAAGAAGTTGAAGTGTCTTAGATTAGACAATGGAGGTGAATATTGTAGCAAAGAGTTTGATAGGTATTGTTCAGAGTACGGAATTCGCAGAGAGAAGATAGTTCCAAGAACACCACAAGAAAATGGTGTGTTGGAAAGGATGAAAAGAACAATCATGGAGCATGCAAGGTGCATGAGATTGCATGCAGGATCGCCTTTAAAAATTTTCAGAGATGTTGTAGATACTGTTGTTTATCTAATAAATAGAAGGCCTCCAAGTTCCTTGGATGGTGGTATTCCAGAGGAAGCATGGACAGGTAAAAAGGTAAACTACTCTTTTTTAATGCCTTCTGGCTATGAGGCCTTTGTCCATATTAATAACGAAAATAGATGAAGCTTGAGGCAAAATCAACGAAATGTACCTTTATTGAATATGGTGTTAATGATTTTGTTTACCGCTTATATGATTATGAAAATAAAAAAAATCATTAGGAGCATAGATGTAATATTTAATCAAAAGGTCTTGTATAAGAATCAGTTGCAGGAAAAGAAACAGGAAAAAGAAAACCAAGAATACATAGTTCTTGATGAGATCACAGAAAAAATAAAGGTGTTTTAAAATAATAATAATCAACATCCACAACAATAACAACCACCACAACAGCAACAGGCACCTCAAACACCTGAAAGTGGTGTCAGAATATCTACCAGGAGAAGTAGACCCCCTGAACGATACTCTGCTTCATTATATTATATATTGTTGAATGATTCTGGTGAACTCGAATGTTATGAAGAAGCAATGCAAGTTGAAACCAGGAAGAAGTGGGAGCTAGCCATGAAAGAAGATATGGAATCCTTATTGCATAACCAGACTTGGGACTTAGTCAGGTTTCCTGCAGGAAAAATTACATTGCAAAATAAATGGGTTTACATGCTGAAGGAAGAAGATGGAGGAAAAACAAAGGTACAAAGCTATACTTGTGGTGAAGGGGTTTGCACAAAAGAAAGGTATTGATTTTGATGAAATTTTTTCTCTTGTTGTTAAGATGACTTCAATCAGAACTATTTTAAGTCTTGTAGCAGCAGAAGATTTACATCTTGAACAGTTAGATGTAAAGACAACATTTCTCCATGGATATTTGGAGGAAGAGATCTATATGCAGCAAACAGAAGGATATGAGGTCAAAGGGAAAGAAAACTTAGTGTGCAGGTTAAAGAATATTTAAAACAGGCTCCAAGGTAGTCGTATCTAAAATCTGACAGGTTTATGTCTGAACAACGTTATGCTAGATGTCACTCTAATCATTTTGTTTATCTAAAAAAGAAAAATGATGGCAGCTATATTATATTGTTATTGTATGTAAATGGCATGCTTGTTGCAGGGTCTAACATGCAAGAAATAAATGTGCTCAAAATAAAATTGGCAAATTCATTTGCAATGAAGGAATTGGGAGCTGCAAAAAAAATCCTTGGTATGAGATTAACTAGAGACAGAAAAAATCGCAAATTAACATAGTCCCAGAATGAGTACATACAAAAGGTGTTGAAAATATTTAATATGCATAATGCAAAACAAGTTAGTACACCTTTTCTAGCCATTTCAAACTAAG
This sequence comes from Pinus albicaulis, assembly GCA_034641835.2. Lineage (NCBI taxonomy): Eukaryota > Viridiplantae > Streptophyta > Pinopsida > Pinales > Pinaceae > Pinus > Pinus albicaulis. Next base: position 1,414,184,359 of record CM076577.1, on the reverse strand, counting down.
GAGATGTGCCCAAAGACCCAAGATGAAATGGATTATATGTCTAAAGTTCCATATGCACCAGTATTTGGAAACTTAATGTATGCAATGGTCTACACAAGGCATGATATTTTACATGCAGTGGGAGTTGTAAGTAGGTACATGAACAACGTAGGAAAAGAACATTGAATGGTAGTGAAATGGATTCTCAGATATTTGAGAGGTACCACAAATCAAGCATTATGCCTTGGTGATACAAACATTTCTCTATAGGGATATGCTGATGCAGATATGGTAGGTCACAGAGATAACAGGAGGAGCACTACAGGATATGTATTTACTATAGGTGGAACAAATGTCATTTGAGTTTCAAAAATCCAAAGTGTTGTTTCACTTTCAACAATATAAGCTAAGTATGTTGCTGCTACAGAGGCTAGTAAAGAAATGATTTGGTTACAAAGGGTTATGGATGAATTGGGTAAGAAGCCTGATATGGGAACGTTATAAAATGATAGCCAATGTTCCATTCATCTTGCAAAGAAATCAACATTTCATTCTAAGACTAAACACATACAGCTCAAGTACCATTCCATACGGTCAGTATTGGAAGATGGACAGTTGAAGTTGGAAAAGATACACACTAGTCATAATCCTACATATATGCTAACAAAAGTCGTAAGCAGGGAGAAACTGAGAATATGCTTAGTTTCAATTGGTCTTCAAGTATTAGGATGAAGATGAGAAACAACTAGGTCCATAGTGGAGTCATTGTCTAGCAAATGAAGCAATGGTGGAGTTGTTACAATCAATCTCCAAGTGGGAAATTGTTAGTTGTGGAGCCTGATTATCTTGTTTATTTTGTATCATAGCATTGGACCCCTGTACCTTAATGGGGCGGAAACGCCACCCATAATTAAATGCTACTTGGGTGGTCCAAGGGGTGGGGGGGGCTGCGACTTTATGGAGCTAGCTAAAAATAGATGTAAAATTTCCTTGTAAAAGTATAGTAATTTCTAGTCAATTTGGGTCGTTCCTTAGGTAGATGATCTGAAAGTAGAAGTTATGTTTAGTTTAGGGTTTTTTTTCCTAGAAGGAAACCCCTCTCTTCATATGAGGGTATTGTATTGCGGCTATGTATTGTAGGTGTATTCGTTGAGCGAGAAACTGATAGAGAGACCGTGAGAGAGAACAGAGGATATTACAACAGATTTGCTTTAGGTTGTGTCTCTTCATTTTGCTGGATAATAGAAAGGAAGGACTGGTTGTTCGGGGTGGACGTAGCCCAAAATGAGTGAACCACGTATATCTGTGTCTCTATGGTTTTATATGTTTTGTGTGCTTCTGTTTTCCACATATTTTATGTGTTACATTGCTCTAATATATATAATTTTCTAAAAAATATTAGAGTTCTTATTTTTCTTAAGTAATTAAGTAAATAAGGGGGTGGAGGGATCCATAAACCCCATAGATGAAGAAAATCCACTTTTGATGTGTGTATGTGGATAATTTAGAGTTAGATCTGCATTATGGAGTAGTGGAGCAGCTCATTCATGAAGAGGGGGTGGAGATCATGCATTATTAAATATAACATCATGGATATCATGGAGGAAGTCAAATGAGATCATGGCGCATTAAAAGTAAGATCATAGAGAACTAATGATGAAATAATGGAGGAATTGGTGCATATAATGCACACATGATTGAGAGAGTGGGAATAAAATGCAGAGATGGTAGAGAGCATGGAGAGACAACATAGTATTCATGGAGGCTAGTGGCCACATGTGTAGTGCAGTTATGAGGAGGGCCAGGGATATGGAAGGCTCACAAACCATATAAGGGATATGAAGGCAGAAATAGAAGGTGGGCTTTAGATTATTGTTTATGATTTGCTTAGATCTGTATTTGTCATTTGACATTTCTATGCACGCTTTAGCTTTTTAGCTAAGTCTGCGGTATTGTTTATCACACCGGTGTTTCCGAGCATAAATCCCACCCTTACCCACTAGGGGCTTCGAGTGCCTACTCTAGGAATTTTATTCTAAGTTGGCATACATCATCAAGCATTGGTGCCACATTCAGCCACTCTCATATGCACATTCAGTCTCAAGAATTACACATTCCTACTTGAGGGTTTGAGAGGAGGAGGTTGTTTCTAGCATTTCAACTAGGAAACCGTTGGAGGATTCATCCTTTCACCTTGTGCTTCAAGATCAGACTTTCAGGAGCAGCATATTCACATATGGCATTTAGTCCAACATTTCATACCTCCATGCAACATAGATTCCCCAAGGGATTTCACGGTCCAGTCCCGTAGATCTATTGGAGGAGGGTGGTTTCCAGTATTCAGCTAGAAATCCTATGAGGGACCACATCCTCGCTTTGGGCACATTATTTCCATCATTCAGGAGCTGATTTGCATTATCTAGTAGTAGGATAAAGAGCCCCCATCCTTGATAGTGCAATTTTACTCAATTGTTGTGTCTGAAGCAGCTGCAATCAGTGGAGGAGGAAGGAGGAGCTAGATCTTGAGCTTTCTAGCTTGAGGATCTAGTGAAGGGATCATCCCTTCAAGCATTGAGCTGATAGTTTATTATTGCAGCCATATATTCTTGAGTTCATGCTTCAGATCTGCATACCCAAAAGTCATATAGTTTCATGCCTAAGAGGGTGATTTTCCAAGATTGTTAGAACTGGAAATCATTTCTGTGTTATCCTGGGTATTCATCATAGAGCCAAAATCTCAAATCTCGACATCATATGAGCTCCGGAACTGCCAGATCCACACTTATATATTTTTCTGGAAATTGCAGTCCAAACATTTGCAGCAGGGACAGTGCAATATCCCTTCCAGCAGTCCAATGGTTACGCAATCCCTCTTCTGGGAGGACTGCAGGGTCATTCTGGGCCACTATTTTGGCTTGAGTGTCTCATATTTTGAGCACTGTTGTACTTTTTATCCACCTCCATATTAATAAAAAGAATCAACTATTCTACCTATTTTATGGTGTATTTAGATTATATGTTTACATTGTTGCAGTTTCATCTATTGTGTTTTTATATTACTGCATTCTCCCCTTTGGGATATTACAAATACTTATGTTATAGTGCAAAGTTCATTATGCATTGTGCAAAGTTCATTATGGGTTGTGTCACAATGGGATTTTTGGCCATGGTTTTTTTATGGTTGACCATGGTTCACTATGGTGGATCATGTTTGATTGTCCACGAATGTGGTTGATTATTCATGGAGATGGTTGATCATTGTTGAAAATGTTTTATCATATTTAATTGGGGATGAAATAAATTGACCATATTTCATAAAAATCCTTGATTTGATTTTGTATAAAATATATATATATATATATATATATATATATATCCCCTTATATATCCCCTTAACTTAATAAATTAACCTTAAATTTCAAATATACAAAACATTAAAAACATTAAAAAAAAGGGATACGTAAGAGATTCTTTATGGTAGGGTTATACCATCAACTACTCATTTTGGAAGGAATCACACCAGAATGAATTTACATGTATAAAACAATACATCCAACATACCTCGATACAATGAATTTATATGTATTATGTTTTCTCGTGAGTATTCTTATGGGATACAAACCGCTCCTTATCATTATATTATTTCTTTTTAACTATCTACTAGACTCATTTATTACCCATTAACAACCAATTGGTCTTATTCTAGGTTTATGACCATGTTACATTAATTGTCTCATTGGATACCTCCCTCACTGCATTAATTTCCACCTCATTTGCACATTTCATCCCTAAAACATGGGAAGAAGTCATCTAATATGACCTACTAAGAAATGTAGTTAATTAGTACCATGCATGAGTGTCAGTATAATTTATTTGGATAAATTAGAGCATGTATTTTAATATCAATCTGGGGTCGTAGTCTTAGAAGCACACCAAAGTATATCGATCTTAGATATAGCTAGTTCTATCCTCTATCAAAGCATGTAAATCTATTCTATCAAAGCATATGTAAAAGTGAAAAATGTTCTTACTCAAATTTAGATAACAAGGAAAAGGCTCTTATCTCATAGGTCCTGGTTGTCCTTCCTTATTGTTTCTAGTCATTCAAAAAAAACCATTTTCACTTATCTAAATTACCAAAGCATAGAAATAAAGAATATAAATCTGCTCTAGGAAAACATGTAAAAAAATGAACAATGATTTCAATTCAATCCTAGTTAACAAAGAAGAGGCTCTAACTTAGAGACTTGGTTTATCCTTCTTTATTTGAATCTAATAATTCAAAAGAAACCATTTTCACTATTTGAATGGTCATGGCATGCAAGTGAGTTTATACAATAAATATTCACAAATAATTAAAATAAGAAATACAATCTTAATAGAGAATTTACAACAATGCACAAATGTAAATAGAATTCTTCCTTGATCCATTTGGAGTGAGTTCAATTCTCCTAAGAGAAAAGTAATAAACTATTCCATAAATGTATACATTACATTAAAGCAATTTACATCAAAAATTATAGAATGAAAATTTATGTAAAAGAAAGCTTTACTCTATTTCTTCATAATTTAGATACATGCTCCAAGAGTCCTCTCCTTGGAATGGAGGAGGAACTCTTATTTATACATAAACTTGAGATAACTAACAAAGATTTGAGATCCAAAAATCTCTCATAGCTCCACAAATATCTCATGTGGTTACAACCATGTGCTAAGACTTAGCAAGTAACATCTCTAAAAATTCTCTCACAAATATCTAATATCTTTGATAGGAAATATTATCAAAATTTCCATGATTCTTCTGCATGAAGTATGCTTGAAGGAATCTCCCAAATCTTCATCAAATCTAGAAATTCGAATTTGAGGCTTGGTGGTCAAATACCACTTTGTTGAAGTCTTCAAATACACCTACAAACATCCTGAAACTTATCCCACTTTCATATATAAGTGAACACATGTTATTTTTCAATATTTAATCATAAATTCACTCAAAAACACTAAAACAAATGCATTGGAAAATTATAATTCTAAACCTGATGTAGTCATGAAATCAATTTATGGGAAAGAGAAATATGGTTTAAAAGTGAAGTGAAAGGTTTTTAAAAAAGATGGTATTTTTGTGGCCCAACATTCCCCCCAACTGAAGGTGTTGCATGTCCTCATGCAACCTTGCATTGGATTTCTTGATCTCTATGATGAAGTCTTATTTTCTTATGTGTAGCAACATTTTTTCTTATAGTTGGCTCTTGCGTGACAACCATAAATATTCCAAGTGTTGGTTCTTGTGTGAAAACACTTTCATTTTTACTCTTCTTCTTACTACAACAAAGAATGACCTTGAAAATTCAACCATATTAATACATTCGAAATGATGATTCGGTAATGTGTGCATCAACCATGCAATTGTTTTAGCCTCATTTTCCTGAAATTGTTGTGCAAAACATGCTCTGTAAATAGGCTATGTATAGCTAATTGAAAATTTATTTTTGTATGGCTGAAAAATTTATTTGTAACATCCTCCACATGGTAGTTTTTCTTATTAATGTATGCTTCATATGAAAACCAATGTTGCATTATGGAAGTCAATCAAGGTGTTTATATGAACAACAAATTTCAATTTTGAAAAACCTATTGGTCAATATTATATGACGTTATGAAATATGGGATTGAAAAATAGTATAATGAATATAAGGAATGATGAATATCGCCCAACTCCCCCCCCCCCCCCCCCCAATTGGAGGTCTTTTCCTTCCTTGGAAAATGTAGCAAATAAGGAAGACAGAGAATGACATGAAATATGGAAGGATATGTAAGGAAAAATAGGGAAATTTTCCAAATATATGTATTTTAGCATTCAAGGAATTATTGATTAAAGAGTGGAAAACAACACACCTTCACCTACCTGAGAAGGTCCTGAGATATGAAAATGAGAGATATTTTTATGGTTGCTACTGTTGGATCGTCGATTTTGAAGACAAAACAATTTGATCTGCTTGGTTGTATGAACATAGAATGAGATATGAAATTGGTACATTGGTACCATCTTATTGTTGGAACTATTTTTTTGGTGCTAAACTCTTGAGCTAAATTTTGATTATTGTAACACTACTACAATTTGTTGTAAGTGTCATGGAACCATATAGTCTTCATTCATATCTGCATCATAGTATAGTTATTTTCTATGCGAATAAAGTTTGTTGATGTCGAATATAGAAAGAAATTGTTGGATTACCAACCATTAATGAATGTTGTTAACCAATACGAGACTACTCATCATTAAGGTCAATGAGATTCGAGATTCCCAAGTACATCTTACTAGGTATGAATAAATGAGTTGAAGTTGAGTCACCTAGAAGATCCAAAAAATATGGGACATCGATGTATTCACATTTTTCATTGGTGAGAGAACTTACCATTAAGGCATGCAAGCCTCAAAGTAATAAAAATAACTCTTCTCAAACCTAGATAATGTGCTGAAGTTGATGGGTCAAGACTTCCTAGAAGGAAGGCCTTAATGAATCCCCGTCATCTAACATGAGTATAAAATAATGACCTAGAGGACCATTGATCTAGGTGGATGTTGGTGGTCACCAGCCTATTCCACTTGGGGCCCCAACATTCTCTCTTTCAATTTTTCAGTTTCGGCACAACTTAGTATTTTTAGCAGTTTTTTGAGTCCTAAACCTTCGGAGCCATTTTGAGGCCCTAAATGACGTTATTTGGGAAAACGGGGAGCAACATGGGTCGTATACCAATGTTACTCACTCAAAAGTTTTATTCCTCGGATAGATCTTTCTAAAGAGCTATTGAGTGTGTCAAACAGAGATCGGATGCCAAAGTTACGTCCCCCAGAAGTTGAAACACCAATTTACCCAAACGGGACCCATAGTTTTGGCGCTTCATCTCTTAGGGTTAGGGTTTTGGATGTTTAGGGTTTTCCATTGTTTCTAAATAATAAATAGGCCCTTGAGCCTCATTTTAACTGAGTTCAGAGGCCTGTAGCTCCCACATCTTTTCTCAGAGATAGCTACCAGCGCCCTAGCTAGTTTATTTCCATTCTGTCTGTAAGCAAATTTCAGTTCTTTGATATTAATGAAATGAAGTGTTAGTTCCGTTGTATCTTTGTATTTACGATTATATGCTTATTCTATTTTGTTCCTACATAAATCCAGAGTAGTGGTATCAGAGCATTCTGCTTTTTCTCAATCCTTCTTTGCATGTCCCCAATGAGGTCGGGGTATAAGGAGTTAGGGCTCGATCTGGTGGAACCTTTGCAAGATTAGCCTCGCAAACCCCGACAGACACCCATGGGGGACGAAAAGAAAGATGAGGGAGCAGGAGATCCTATCAAAATATTGCTCGAGGAGGCCCTTGAAAAACAAGGGAACGTGATGATGGATAACTTTGCCCAGATCCTTCAACGGCTACCCACCGGCAGCGCATCTACATCTAGTAGTCACTCTGGAAGTGTGACTCCTTTTAAGGTACAAGTAAATGTTGACATTCCCATATTTGAGGGTCAAATAGATGCAGATGCTGTAGATATATGGTTGAATCTATTATAAGGATATTTCTTGGTTCATGACTTTTCCGACCAAGAGAAGATTATTTTTTCACTCCTCAAAGCTACCCCCCATGTCAAGGACTGGTGGGAAACCTATTGTGAGAAAAATGATGAAATAGAACCCTCTCTGTTCTTGGTCGTACCAACTTGGAATTCTTTCCTAGACGCAATAAAGAAACAATTTATCCCATGGGGAGCTATGAGGACAAGTACATATAATGGACCATGCTGCGACAACAAAGGGACCAAGATGTGCATGAGATGACGAATCTATTCCACACCCTATGCACAAAGTTGGTTATCAAAGATTCAGGGAAACATATGGTGCTAAAGTATCACAGTTGTCTGCACAGATACATTCAGAAGGAAATGGAGTTCCTCTACATCTCCTTGCTTAGTACGACATACCGATATGCTGCCAAGACTGAGCAGAAATTCAAACAGAAGAAGCGAGACTTTGGATCTGTGAATAAAAAGCAAGGGAAAGGTGCTCCCAAACCGCAGAACAAAGGACAGAGCCAAGGCATGGTGGCTCAAGACAACCTTTCGAAGCCACAAGCAAAGCAAAACACCGCAAAGCCAAAGAAGGACATGGGAAAGTGGTTTGAGTTCCATAAGATCTCCACTCACAACACAAGTGAGTGTTGAGCCATGCAGTCGCTAGTGGCCGAGATGAGGGCTTCTGAGTTAGATGCATGCTCCGACTCTGAATCAGAACCTGACAACGGGAATGAAAAAATGAAACAACGCCATTGTTTCCACTACGAAGATCCAGAGGAGGAGGAACGTCTCTTCCACTCCTAGATGTGGGTAAAGGGCTCCCTAGTACAGTTCATTTTCGACAATGGGAGCCAAAAGAACCTCATTTCAGTAGATGTCATGAAGTAGTTGGGCTTTTCGACCACAGCTCACCCACATCCATACACCATCGGGTGGCTTCACCAAGGATGAGATCTCCGCGCTAGCCAGTAGTGATGCCTTCCCTATAGCATCAAGCCCTTCACGGATGAGGTATTATGTGACGTTGCTCCTATTGATGTTTCTAATGTATTATTAGGACAACCATACTTGTGGAAGCGTCATGCTGTGTATGAGCCTCGACCTCGCGCTGTTATTGTTACTTTGGGAAATAAGTTGTACAGGATACCAGAGGTACCACCTCCTGCCGCTATCTCTTTGGTTACTGCAAAATAATGTAGTAAGTTCATTTACCAAACCAAGAAATTTGTTTTCCTGATGATCCGCCCCCAGGGCAAGACAAATATTGTGGCCACGACCTCCAAACAGGGCTCCTCTGCACGACAAAAACAAATGGATGAGGTTGTGGAGGAGTACGGGGACATATTCACCTCACCCACAGGGGTTCCTCTGCACTGTCAGGTCAAGCACCCGATTGATCTAACCCCAGGTGTGCTTCTACCCAATGGACCGATCTATCGGCGCTCTGTTCTAGAGAACAATGAAATCAAGAGGTAGATTCAAGAGATACTGCAGAAAGGTCACATCTGACCAAGTTCATCGCCCTGTGGGAGCCCGATCATGTTGGTACAGAAGAAGGATGGGACATGGAGACTTTGTATTGACTATCCGGCGCTAAACAAGATCACTATCCAAAATAGGTACCCGATCCCATGGATTGATGACCTTCTAGACCAACTCAAAGGTGCGAAATATTTCAGCAAGATCGACTTGAATTCTGGGTATCACCAAGTACCAATTGAACACTTTGATGTGTGGAAGACTGCCTTCAAAGCCAAATAAGGCCTTTTCAAATGGCTGGTCATGCATTTCGGGTTGACGAATGCTCCTGCAACCTTCATGAGGTTGATGGACGACATCTTGCGGCCATTTACCAACTCATTGTAGTGGTGTACTTGGATGACATTCTGATCTTTAGCCAAACTTGGGAAGAGCACCTCCACCACATCCGACAAGTCCTCCAAACATTGCGGCAACACAAGTTGTGTGCCAATTTGGAGAAGTGCACTTTTGGCATGACACAGGTTCAATATCTGGGATACATTATTGATGAAAGGGGGGTGCATGTGGATCCAGCCAAGATCCAAGTCATTTGGGATTGGCCAGTCGCAACCATTATAACAAAGCTTCGCAACTTTCTGGGTCTTGTTAATTTCTACCATAGGTTCATGTTGGGATTCTCTCATATCACTTGGCCTTTGAGTCAAGTCACCAAGGGAGGAGCGAGAGAAAAATTCTTTTGGTCGAAATCTCAACAAAAGGCATTTATAGAATTGAAAAATCGCCTTTGTTCTGCCCCATTGCTCACATTACCATACTTGCAACGACCATTTGAGATCGAGACAGATGCCTCCGACTATGCTATTGGGGCAGTTCTTACTCAACAGGGACATCCAGCGGCATATCACAGTGAGACATTGTCTAACACAGTTCGCAAGTATCCCACTTATGACAAAGAAATGTATTCCATTGTGCAAGCTTGTCGACAATAGAAGCATTACATTTTGGGGAAGGAAACAATCAGCCACACAGACCACCGGCCCTTGCATTTCATACAGACACAAGGGAAGTTGCAGAATGATCGCCATCAGAAGTGGTCCACATATCTGCAACAGTTTCATTTGAACATCAAGTACAAGAAGGGTAGCACCAATAATGTTGCAGACTGTCTCAGCCGACCACCGATCGTGACGCTTACCACTGTTCTCAACTCTTTTGGGCACAAGACTTCCGATTGGTTGCTTCTCTACAAGAGCGACCTAGAATTCGGCCACAAATACAAGTCACTCTTGGGGGGTACGCAAGTTCCAAATTTTCACCTCCAAGATGCACTTTTATGTCACCTGGGACACCTTTGTGTTCCTTCAAGTGAGCGTGCTAAGATAATATGGGAAGCACACCACAGTAGATTCGTTGGGCATTTCAGGGTCGAGAAAACAATAGCAGTACTATAGAAGTATTTCTATTGGCCGAACCTTCAAAAGGATATCGGGAAGCACATCAGATCCTGCACTGCTTGTGCCATTGCCAAACCGACCATCAACAAGAAATGCCTTTATACTCTGCTACCTACCCCTAGTCGACCTTGGGAATCCATCTCCATGGATTACATGTCGGCCTTGCCTTCTACTAAGCATGGAAATGACTGTGTTTTCATGGTCGTCGATAGATTCTCGAAGATGGCCATTATGGCAGCCTACAAGAAGAATATCACAACAAAAGCCACTTCTATACTCTTTTTTGAATGAGTGTGGGTGCATTTTGAGATCCCATAGTATATCATATCAGATCGGGATAGCAGGTTCCTCAGCACATTTTGGTCCAGCCTCTGGTCAATTCTGGACACCAAGCTCACCAAGTCCACGGCTTTCCATCCCCAAACAGATGGCCAGACAGAGGTCGTCAACAAAATGATTGTACACATTTTGTGCATGTACAATTCTAAGCATCCACGCACATGGTACGAGAGCCTCCCCTATGTACAACATAATTATAACCGGGCTCTCCACAGCTCAATCGGCCACAGCCCCTTTCAAGTGGGCTTGGGATTCCAGCCACTATGTTCCATTGACGTAGCCATGCCATTTGCGGCTACTAAGGCTGATTCGGCTCATGTGCAGTCTGAAGTTGACAAAGAAAATAGCTTCATCGAGCGCATTCAACAAATCCGCCAACAAGTTCATGACATATTGGACAGAGCTAATGCTAAGTACAAGAAACGCCATGATCAACATCGAGTGCCACACAACTTCCAGGTGGGTGACAAAGTGTGGCTACATTTGCAAAAGGAGCGCGTCACTGGACCCCACTGCAAGTTTCGCCCGCTCCGATATAGGTCGTACACCATCACCAAGGCTATAGTGAACAATGCCTTCAAGCTCAGTATTCCACCATTCCTTAGTCTGCACCCAGTATTCAATGTGGACCGCCTTCGTCCTTACCTCCCACCTCTACTGGACACCTCTGACATTGCAGAAAAACTCACACCAACAGAGTTAAACCTAGCCTGAATGGAATAGGCCACCACAGATTGTATCATGGACATGCAAATCAAGAACACTCGCCAACAAAAGATCCAACTGTATCGGGTTGTCAAAGCTGGCCAACTCCTGCACCAAGGAAAGTGGTTCACCAAGAACCAAGTTCAACAGAAGTTTCCTCATCTCATGGAAGAACTTAACGTAATAGGGACCATTTCTTCCTAAGGGGGCAGGAATGATCCAGGTGGATTTTAGTGGTCACCCGCCTATTCCACTTGGGGCCCCACAATTCTCTCTTTCAGTTTTTCAGTTTCGGCACAACTTACTATTTTTAGCAGCTTTTCGGGTCCTGAATTTCCGGAGCCATTTTGAGGCCCTAAACGACATTTTTTGGGAAAATGGGTAGCAACATGGGATTGTATACCAATGTTTCTCACTCAAAAGTTTTAGTCCTTGGATATATCTTTCTAACGAGCTATTGAGTGCATCAAACGGAGATCAGATGCCAAAGTTACGTCCCCGGGAAGTTGAAACACCAATTTACCCAAATGGGACCCATAGTTTTGGTGCTTCATCTCCCAGGGTTAAGCTTTTCCATTGTTTATAAATAATAAATAGGCCCTCGAGCCTCATTGTAACTGAGTTCAGAGGCCTGTAGCCACCACATCTCTTCTCAGAGATAGCTACTAGCGCCCTAGCTAGTTTATTTCCATTTTGTCTGTAAGCAAATTTTAGTTCTTTGATATTAATTAAATGAAGTGTTATTTCCTGTATCTTTGTATTTATGGTTATATGTTTATTCTATTGCATTCCTGCATAAATCCAGATTAACCATGGATGGAAGGTATGCATTTATGAAACATGTTTTTATTTTACAAAGGAAAAATGACAATGAGGTAACTCAACATTGTAAGTGAGTTGAATGACTTTATTCATGGGTTAGAGATGAAATGTAAGTGAGATAGGAAAGTGTGAAATTTGCAAAGGGAAAATGGTTTTGCAGTGATGATCTAGTATTAGGAAGATGGAAATTCATAGAAGACAAATAAAAATGAAATGTAGTTTTACGTGTCAGGAAGTGGTACCTTGGACAACCTGTGAGTATTTTGTTGATAATGTCTGTGTTTGATGCCCAATTTTAATGATTCAAAAACCAAGTTAAAAAAATAAAATAAAATAAATAAATAAATCATATCACAAACATGCTTTTAATGATTTAATGTTTTTTCCAAGTTCAATTTTTGTAAGATCCATAAAAAATACCATTTTTTATTCTCTCAAATGTTTATGAAAACTCAATCATCGTATAGTGCTCGTCAATTTCTTTCCAACGACAATTGAATCGCCTCAAACAGACATTGTATGAGAAAGTTATAGTTGATTGAACTTTTAGAAAATAGTAAAAATAGGGTGCATCGCTGCCACATGGCAACACCAAGGAGTGCCACGTTCACTGTACTATGCTAGATGGGCTCTAATGCGGTGACATGGCAGATGAGTGAGTGATTTCTAACATAGCGGATGTGTTGGCAGTGGATCGGATAATGCTATTGTGGCATCTCACGCACGGACTAATATTGGGTTGTGTGAGTGATTTCTAACATAGCAGATGTGTTGGCAGTGGATCAGATAATGGTATTGTGACATCTCACACATGGACCAATATTGGGTTGAGTGAGTGATTTCTAACATAGCGGATGTGTTGGTAGTTGATCAGATAATGCTATTGTGGCATCTCACGCATAGACCAATATTGGGTTGAGTGAGTGACTTCTAACATAACAGATGTGTTGGCAGTTGATCGGATAATACTATTGTGGCATCTCATGCATAGACCAGCATTGAGTTGCCTCGTGGAGAAATCTCAAACGACCATATTTTGACCAAAATTATGTTGCACCAAACAAGGCAAACGACCATATTTTGACCAAAATTATGTTGCACCAAACAAGGCATTCTAAGATTTGAACTCAAAACATCTCGCTGAGAGGTTGAATTACTTTCCAAGTACACCAAGATGCTGGGTGAAGTTATAGAATAAAATGGAAGATTTAATATTTAAACTTTAAAATGCTGTATTGGCATTTAAAAATGAAACGACTAGAGCTTGAATGCGAGATTTATGCCAATAAAAAAATATAAAAAAATATTTTCAACCATTTCTCACCGATGTCAGGATATTAAATAACCACCGACACATTTTATTTCATTTCGAATTCGCTCTCATTCCTGAAAAACAGATTTTTTCACCAAATTCATCAACTGAGAGCTCAACTAAATGCACATTCCAATTCTATTTGGAGGTTTAAATGTGTCTCCGAAGCGAGTATGTATAAAACCAAGTGGAATTTTTAAGTGTGTCACTCTTTTTATTTGGTTTTGTGTTTTATTGTTATGTAATGCGTCATCTTTTTATTTGTTGGGTTTAATTGTTTTAATGGACAATTTTTGTTTTTTTAAAGTTGTTTTATGCATTGTTTTAATGTATGGGTGTTGGATTTATTTATGGTTTCTTTTTATTGTTTTCTTTGGTTTTTATGTTTTGTTTCTTTACTGTATTGTTTGGTTTTTGGTTTTACTAATATACATTCGTTTTGGTTTGTTTTTGTTTGTTATATGTTTTGTGTTTTTGTTTTTTTATTTCTTTTATTATTTATTTTTAAATGATTTTGTTTAGTTTTAATTTTTTTTGTTGTTTTTTTTTTTTTTTTTTTTTTTTTTGGTTCTGTTTAAGTTTGGTTTATTTATTTATTTTTATTATTTTATATTGTTTTATGTGTTTTATTTTATTTGTTATATTTTTTTAATTTCATTGTTTTTGTATTTTTTATGTTTTTTTTTTTTCCAATCTAGGATAGAATTATGTGGTTTTTTATTTTAATATTTTTATTTTTTTAATTTAAATAATAATTAAAAAAAAATCAATCTTATTAGTAATTTGGAAATTTAGTAATAAAACAAAGTCAAATTTATTTAGCTATTTTGAGACAAATTTATTTGACAATTAGAGATCAAATTTTAAGCGATTTTTTTTTTTTAAATCAATGATACATTTAGATCTTTTAGTCATTTTTTATTGTTAAATTTCAAAGCTAATTGATCCAACCAAGTCGCACCAGGTGCAAGAAGAGAGCATATTTAGAAGTTTTGTCCATTTTTTATACAACTGAAGTTTGAAATTTGAAAAACAACGTAATAAGAATTGATCTCAAACCTCAAATTTTATCTCTCTAAATTCCACTTGTTTTCCTTCTTCACAAACATCCCTTTTATTGTAGATCTTCCTACCAATGGTTAGTGAACAAGGTGGATCTTACTGCACCACCGAATGTAAATTTCAAGAAAATAAATGAAATCATATTTCAAAACAAAAACACTACCAAACTTGATTTTATTTGTTGAATGATCTAAAAATGGAACTATTTGTAAATGTTGTGCAAAGTATCCATTTCCATTTTCATTTAATTAAGTGTGCAAATTATTCTCCATGTCTTGCAGGTTAAACAAAGTGTTTTTGGTAATTGTTTATGAGTTTATGTGTGAGAATTTGTTATTTAAATTTACTATTTAATATATCACAGCAGAAATACACAGCAATAAATATTCACCATAGCATAACATAGCAAACTGATGAGACATTTCACCCCTCCTGGGCTACATTTGCCAGGTCCAAGGCTCTCAATGGGCATGTCCTTGCTCTATTAAGTTGCTCAAAATGTTTATATAGTGAAATATATTTCTAAACAAGAAAAAAAAGTTGTGAATTTGACTTCAGAAGACAGAAATAAGCTAAAAATGGCTTTTGTTTCACCTCAAATAGTGAAGTACAACCCAATACAGCTCCATCTCTCTGATGGCCCTAGTGGCCCTTTCCTTTTCCCTTAAGAAAAAATCGCTGAAGAACACATATGTTCACTCTACAACCTATCCTAAACACTCCAGAAGGTCGAGGAAAGCTAAAATTGACTAAAATTTTATCTTATTTGGTCAAAATTGAGAAAGTTATGACAAAACAAATTTCTACCCAGTGGCACTAGAAAACCTCCTCCAAAACTAGAGGAACTCCAGTTAACTCCACCAGAATAGGTGGATAGCTCAGACTAGGCGGAACCGCACTATTTTTGGGGCAGCAATAAATTTAACTGCCAGTTCCAAGCGTGTTCACATGCTGGATTTTCGGAGATGGTTTATGCTAGTGATTAGTGTCAAATCCGCGCCCGCAATCATGGCATGCAGGTCATATGGTTATTTAGCTAGCACCTAAGTGCTTAAACCAAAACTTTTCGCCAGTTTGAATGGGGCTTAGCCCTTGGTCACTTCTTGTGGTCGCGAGGCCTGCAACTAGCCCTGGGGGTTTAAATCAGTTCTCCACCCATTATAACAAACAATGACCCGACTCAAACATTCAGAGTGACCTAACTTGCCCACTGTGCACGTTCTGCCCACGGCCGTGTTGGTTGGGTCGACCCTGCTCGAGCAGTCGGGTCGAGGGTTCGACCCTCATAACCTTCAACCTTTCAACACATTTTTAAACCAATGGCAGGGGGCCATGTGGCAGCCTACGGGAAGGTCACACGGCACCCTCTAATAGGCCCATATAAACCATATAAAATTGAAAATTTTTCCATAATATTTTTTTTGCAAAATTTGACAAAATCATAGTCAAAAGTCTTGTTTTGGGAGGTCATTGGGTGATTTCAAACCTTAGTAACTTTCACATAAGACATCGGATTTGAGTTCTATTCACGGCTCCAGAATCGCAGCGACGAGGTCTTTCCGGTTGTTCCGATTGCAACCATTTCTGAGCAGTTCCATTTTTTAGAATTTTTTCGACTTGGACATGATCTCCTGATCACACCTCCCCATTGGGAATATTTTGGACCCTAAAAGCCTTAAATTACTTGTTCAGAAGATGAGGGTACATATCCCTTACCTTTTCCACCTCCATCCATTTTTCCTTACTCAGTTTGCTTCCTTTAAGGCCAATCCAAAGATAATCAACACTTCCCCTCCTTGAAGTGCGTGTCCTTCTATCAAGGATAGCATCCTCTTTTACCTCATCCAAAAATTCTGGTGAGAAATCCTCTATGGATGGTAGCTGAATTTCACTTTCATGATCAACAATTAAAGGAGGTTCATACAAACGTAAATTTTCTACATTCACAATGGAATGCATTTGCATATATGAAGGAAAATCTAGTTGAAAAGAATTATTTCCAACTTGTTTAAGGATCTTGAATGGACCATAACAAATAGGCTTTAGCTTTTTACCTTCCCCTTACATTCCTTTCTTACTAATATGCAATCATACGTCATCTCCTTCTTGAAACTTATGATCAATTCTGTGTTCGTCATGCCTCTCCTTGTACTTGCCTTGAATTTTTTCAAGTTGTTCTTGAACCTGCTGATGTATGAGCTAAATTATTTCAATGAACATGTGAGCTTTGTTAGTGTCATTATGCCCATCAATGGAAACATCCTTCTCAAGAATGAAATCTAAAGGTGACTTAGGCAAATACCCAAAACAAGCTTCAAAAGGTGAAGTATTTGTAGAAGAGTGCTTGGCCCGGTTGTAAGCATGATGAATGTAATGTAAGTGCTCATCCAAAATCCTGAGATGCTTTTTGCAATAACCTCTTAAAATATGTACAATGGTTCTGTTCACTACCTCTGTTTGGCCATCTGTTTGCAGATGGAAAGCAGTACTCTTCTTCAACTTGGCATCCATTATCTTCCATAAATTGGACCAAAAATTCCCAACAAATATGGAATCCCTGTCACTAACAATAGAAGTAGGCGAGCCATAATGAACCCATACATGTTGAAAATATAAATCAACAACTTGTTCAACAGTTGTAGTTTTCTTACATGGAATAAGAATACACATCTTACTGAATCGATCAACTACTACATAAAGATAATCATGTTTCTTTCTAGATAATGGTAGACTTCCAATAAAATCCATAGAAACACTTTCCCATGGTCTACAAGGTACTGGAAATGGCGTATATAAACCAAGCTTCCTATTGCTAGGCTTTATTATAGAACATAATGAACAACCTCTAATGAAACGTGAAACACTATCTACCATGTGAGGCCAATAACAATACCTCTGTAAATGTGCCACCATTTTGCTTACCCCGAAATGTCCAGCAATAAGAGAAGATTGAGCTTCTCTCATGACACCTAGTCTCTCCCCCTATGGTATACATAACTTGCCCATATGAAACAGCAAATTATTATGCAAGTGATAATCATTATCCTCAACATGATTCCCTTCACTCAAGTTAGCATACATATCCTTAAAATCAACATCTGATGCATATTGTTCTATGTAGCTCTCATGTATAATAGAAACATTATTAAGTAAATTAGTAGCACTAATAATAGGCCTTAAAATCATATCAGTAGCTTTATTGAAAATAACTTTCTTGTACCTTATTACTAAGTGAAATTTTTGTAGGAAACCCATCCATCTGAAATGTCGCGACTGCCGAAATTTACTTTGCGACTGCAAGCACTGTAAAGGCTGATGGTCGGTATGAACAACTATTTCATTTTCCATCAAATAGTGTTTTCACTTTTTGACACTTTGTACCAATGGATACAACTCCTTATCATCTGTAGGATAATTCACAACAGCACCATTAAATTTCTTAGAATGAAATGTGATAGGCTTACCATGATGTAAGAGAACTGCACCCATGGCGTAATCACTAGCATCGTTCTGAATCTCAAATGGCTATCTCAAGTCTGGTAATGCAGGAACTGGAGCTGAAATTATCTTCTCTTTCAAAGACTCAAAAGATTTCTGTTGCTTGCCTCCCCATTGGAAAGCATGCTTCACACTTGTCACTGCATGCATAGGAGCTGCTATGGCAGAGAAGTTAGAAATAAATTTCCTCCAATACTGAGTTGCACCCAAAAAACTTCTTACCTCTAATGGATTTGGGAGTAGAACAATTCACAATGGCTTCTACCTTAGAAGGATCAATTCTCAAATCACCTCCTCCTACTATATGTCCCAAATAAACCAAATAAGTCTTTCCAAATTCACACTTTGACATTTTAAGAAACAACTAATTTTTCTTCAAAACTTCAAGTACTTTCTCAACATGCATGACATTCTCTTCTCTAGTCTTGTTGAAAATTAAGATGTCATCTAAGTAGACAATAACGAAATCATCAAGAAAAGGACGTAATACGTCATCCATTACCCGCATGAAAGTTTCAGGTGCATTTCATAAACCAAATGGCATAACAAGCCACTCAAAGGGTCCCTGTTTGGTTTTAAATGTTGTCTTCCAAATGTCACTTTCTACAATTCTAACTTGATGATAATCACTGTGTAAGTCAAACTTGGTGAAATATTTAGCATCTTTCATCTGATCTAACAAATCATCTATCCTTGGGAGTGGGTAACGATTCTTTACTGTTATTTTTTTCAATGCCCTGAAGTCCACACACATGCGCCAAGTTCCATATTTATTTGAAATCAACACTATTAGTGACCCACATGGCGAAGTGCTTGGTCATATGAAACCTTTGTCCAACAAGTCCTTAATTTTCCTCTTCATTTCAGCATTCTCCATGATATACATGCAGTACATTCCTATGTTAGGAAGAGGACAATCTTGTTGTAACTGGATTTCATGTTGAATCTCCCTTTTAGGAGGCAAACCTATTGGTTCCTGAAACATCTCATGATGTGCATCAACTACATCATATAAATCAGATTTAAGCTTGGAATAAAATTTTCAAATGACTCATGATTCACATCAACCTTTGGCTTAACCATAAGAAGTACAAAACTCTTACTTGAATTCACTAGCCCTTTTACCTGTCCCGCATTTACCATCACTATATTTTTCTTCTTGCGATGTGCCCTAACAATAAACTCCTTGCCATCTTTAAAAATATGATACTTATTTTCATGGCGATGGAAGATGTCTTTCCTATCAAATAAGGACTTCCCAAAACAATTCCTGATATATCAAGCAGTACTACATCAAGTTCAACTATGTCAATAAATTTTGCAGTAATTGCAAATCACAATATGCACTTTCTTGAGACTTGTAAGTTTGCATCCTTGCATATCCACCGAAATGGATAAGGCTTTAGATGTGGAATGGTCTCAAGTTTAATTTGTTTGACCAAGTCTTCTGATATGATATTTTATTGTGACCCACTGTCAAACAGTGTGTAAATTTTTGTATGTTTTGAGACTACCCTCACATGGAACAATTCAATACTTTCTTCCTCATTTGGAGCTTGTACATGACAGTTTGAAGTACTAGTGTCTGGATTAGTTTCAGTTTCCTTTCCTATCATACTCTTCAAACCCATGGTTGAATTTTTTTTTTGGTTTTGTCACCTGAATCATCAGCTAAGTCTTGTGGTGTAGTTGTAGTAGCTGCAGTTTTCTTGTTTCCTTTGTTTTTGTTAAACTGAGTTCTTTTTTCAAGATGAAGTTTCCAAAAGTTTTTCTCTTCATGACCTTCTCTTTAACAGTGTTTACATATCACTTTCTCACCCTCCTTTTTGACAGATGCATTTTTTTACCTTTTCCCTTAGAAGTTTTATCTTTGTTTCTCCCCTTAAAAGGCTTGTTTCTACCCTCATCAAAAGTGTTTTTCCCTCTAGCCTCTAAATGCATAGCTTGTACACAAACTTCGTCTAGACTAGTAGGATTGAACATAAGGATAGTATGTCTAAGGTAGCTGTGAAAACCACCTATATATTTCAGCAAAGTATCTTGACTTTGTAAGTATACCCCTAATAAGAGTGATATTCTCCTAAACTCTTGGGTGTAGTCTTGTACATTTTGTCCCTTAAGTTGTCTAAATTTTTTCCAGTTCATGATAGCCTTTTGTAAATGAGCTAATCGATAAAATTTCTTTTTAATTGCAATAATAAATTTAGCCCATGATAAAGTGATATTACCATGTTTTTTAATTTCATCCTTGGTCTTGGCTTCCCACCATACCAATGTTGCTCCATCCATTCTCAAAGAGGCTAATTTTATCTTGGTGTCGTCATCATGAAGGTTTTGTATCCTCAAGTAAACTTCCAACTGTCTTATCCAATTATCAAGTTTCTCTGCATTGACCTCACCATTAAACATAAGCAACTCAAATTTAACATCAAGCTTTAAAAATGGACTTTTACTAGTGGTTTTAGACTTGTGATATTGATTCACCGAAGTAGAGGATGACGATGTAGAGGAAGAGGATGAAGATGGGGATGGTGGATCACCATTACCTCCATGTCCTTTCTTTGACTTGTCATCACTTTTCTTTCCTCCTGAATAACCCTCTCCTTATTTCTGGTGTTTACACCCTTTTCCAACAAGCCTATCATTCCCTTCTTGGTAGAGTATCCTCACCATCTCCGTCATGTCCAAGAAAGCCTTTCAGAACACCCGTTCCTCTTCTTTGGGATCAATGTCTTCAATAGATTCTCCTTCTCTTAAAGAAATGCTTGAGGCTTCTTCAATGGATCTTGGAGGTGGCTCTCTGGCCCTTCTTGGTTGAGGATTAGTTTGTTCACTAACCAAGTGTCCTTCACCTCTCTTGAGTTAAGCGTAGTAAGCATCAAAACCTGCAAACAATCAACTATATATTTGCACAACAAAAAATGCAGAGTAAAACTCTAGCTTTGATACCAATTGATTTGAAAATGGAACTATTTTTAAATGATGTGCAAAGTATCCATTTCCATTTTATTAAGTGTGAAAATTATTATCTGTCTTGCAGGTTAAACAAAGTGTTTTTGGTAATTGTTTCTGAGTTTATGTGTGAGAATTTGTTATTTAAATTTACTGTTTAATATATCACAACATAAATACACTACAAGAAATATTCACCATATCATAACACAACAAATTGATGAGGTAGTTCACCCCTCGTGGGCTACATCTATCGGGTCCAAGGCTCCCAATGGGAATGTCCTTGCCCTATTAAGTTTCTCAAAATGTTTATACAGTGAAATATATGCCTAAAAGGAAAAAAAAAGCAGTGAATTTGACTTCAAAAGAAAAAATAAGCTAAAAATGGCTTTTGTTTCACCTCAAAAAGTGAAGTACAACCTAATACAGCTCCATCTCCCTGATGGTCCTAGTGGCCCTCTCCTCTTCCCTGAAGAAAAAATGGGTGAAGAACACCTATATTTTCTCTGAAACCTATCCCAAACACTCCAGAAGGTCAAAAAAATCCAAAATTGACTAAAATTTCATCTTTTTTGGTCACAAATTGAGAAACTTATGACCAAAACAAATTTTTGCCCAGTGGCACTAGAAAACCTCCTCCAAAACTGGAGGGACTCTAGTTAACTCCACCAAAATAGGCGAACAGCTCAGATTAGTCGAAACCACACTATTTTTGTGGGCAGTAATAAATTTAACTGTTAGTTCCAAGCGCGTTCACATGGCGGATTTTCAGAGACAATTTATGCTGGCAGTTAGTGTCAAATCCACGCCCGTAGTCATGGCCTGCAGGTCATATGGTTATGGAGCTAGCACCTAAGTGCTTAAACCAAAAATTTCAACTGGTTTGAATGGGGCTTAGCCCTTTATCACTGCTCGTGGTCACGGGGCCTGCAACCCTTAGCCCTGGGGGCTTAAATCAGTTCTCCGCCCATTATAACAAATGACGACCCGACTCAAATGTTCAAAGTGGCCCAACTCGCCCACTGTGCATGTTCTGCCTGCAGCCGTGTTGGTCGGGTCAACCCTGCCTAAGCAGTCGGGTTGAGGGTTCGACCCTCATAACATTCAACCTTTCAACACATTTTTAAACCAATGGCCTGGCGACACGTGCCAGCCTCCGAGCAAGCCATGTGGCATGCTCTAATAGGCCCATATAAACCATATAAAATTGAAATTTTTGCCATAATATTTTTTCGCAAAATTTGACAAAATCATAGTCAAAATTCTTGTTTTTGGAGGTCATTGGGTGATTTCAAACCTTATTAACTTTCACATATGACATCGGATTTTATTCACGTTCACGGTGCTAGAATCTCAGCGATGAGGCCTTTCCGGTCATTCAAATTGCAACCATTTCTGAGTAGTTCCATTTTTGAGCATTTTTTCAACTTGGACATGATCTCCTGATCATTGATCCTAGCATACTCTATTTTGAAAAATAAAAAGAATTCTCTTAAGTATAAGAGAATTTACAATGCATCCATTTGCATAACAATATCATAAGTAGACTCACATCCAAGTTTGAAAAATATACCTTAATGAATAGTTGGACATGTAAAGTTAGTTGATCATAAAGATTTGATGCTAAGGAATGTGGAAAAATGGGGTCATGTGTAGCCTAATGACTATTTTAAACCAAGTTTCAATGTGATATTTAAGTCTTTGGTTCTCCTCAATTGTCATACCAGAAAGTTATTCTTGTAGATTTTTTTCAAATTTGTGAATGCGAAATGGATATTGTGATATACATGCTAGAAATTCTTCAATTTTTGGCTCTAATGTTTAATCTTCATTGCATGTGATCCATGATTCATTGGTCTCCTTCCAAATACAACTAAAAGAAGCTTCTAGGTTCTCTTCTTGTGGATCCTCTTCATGAATGTTTTTCTCCTCTTCTTGCACCACAATGAATTTTGGAATGAATCACGCGAAAATGAATTTACATGTATAAAAAAATACATCCAACATACCTCAATACAATGAATTTATATGTATTTATGTTTTCTCTTGAATATTCATATGAGATACAAACTGCTCCTTATCATTATATTATTTCTTTTTAACTATCTACTAGACTCATTTATTACCCATTAACAACAAATTGGTCATATTCTAGGTTTATGACCATGTTACATTAATTGTCTAAGTGGATACCTCCTTGAATAAATTTCCACCCCATTTGCACATTCCATCCCTAAAGCATGGGAAGAAGTCATATAATATGACCTACTAAGAAATGTAGTTAATTAGTACCATGCATGAGGATACATCTGTCGTAATGAAATGTGGACATGGGGTCAAAATATAGTCATTCATCCTTGATCTTGATTTTAATTTCTCATTGACATCCATGTCGTCATAATTTTACTATGACATATCCATGCAATTCATTTAGTACTCCAAGTGTCTTCATAGTGATTTTCTTTCTAGTTCGATGTTGATTTATATTAATTTTGTTTATACTCTTTCCCTTACCTTGGAAATTAGTGTTCAATTGAATGGTGTGGATAGTGATATATAGAAATCTTAGCTATCAAGTCTTATTTCTTTAAGTTTTGAACATGTGGTTCGTTTTTCCCATTGGGGGGAGTTCAATTGGTCATTGTCATGTTATGAAGTATTATGTAAACCATGAGATTCAATGTTCAAATTCCCTATTGGTCAATCCAACAAAAAAATACATGTGGTTATTTTGAGTCATTTATCTCTTTAGTTTAGTCTTCCTTTTTATGCCCTTCTTGGGGATTTACTTTAGGTGTGTATGTAGGATTTTCTTATAATTCAACCTCAAACACTTCATCTAATGTGTCAATATGTATTGAAATTATTTACCCTTCAAGGACTTCTTCATGTTCCCCCATTGGTCATTTTCATTTAATAAGATAAATATGTAATTTTACTTTCATTATACCAAAGCTTCAAATATTCCTTTTCACATTAATATTAATATACCAATTGATTCCATCCAAATATGTTGCGGCCCTTTTTTTTGAAAAAAAATGGTTTTGAGTCACGGATAACAGGTGGCAAAGCAGAACCGCAGTAGATAGAGAGTTTTCACGGTTGCAAAGAGCTGAAGAGTAAGTGGCGGGGCTGTTGCGGAAGCAAGCACAGATGGCAGAAGGGAGAGACAAGAACAAACAGTGGAACTCCCAGTGATCAGTGAGACGCAACAAACAGTAGAGCGAAAAGGAAGGGAAAAATGACAGTCACGTTGGAAAAGGAACATATATTTAAACTCAACGACTGATATAATCTCTCACCTAATCCTGATGATGAACCACACTGGTTGGTTCGAAATGCGTCGACTTTTCTCATTGTAATGTGATTATTACCGAAATATTTCTTCATAATTTTTCCACTATTGTTAATGCAATATACTCTTATCTTGGTTTCATGTCCTAAGCCCTGTAATGTATATCTGGTTAAGATGAAAGTATTGGTCACTTTAAATTTTGTTTTTCATCTTGAATATGTTCATGAGCAGCATCTTGTGCAACACAGTTAAACCCATTCGGAGTACATAGTTCTGTCTGTCTTATTCTGTAGTTGTGATTGGGAAATATCTGATCTATTCCTAACTTTAATAAGGTCGCGACATGCCTCGAGTGAGACTCTCTACTCTTCAGAGTAGGGTGAAAATGTCGACGTTGTCCTAGAATGTTGCGGAAACCTTGTTGGCCTCCATCTTGAACCTAGGTCTTGCTCAGAGACCTTCTTTCTCCCCAACAAATGGTTCTGTTGCAATGCTTTTCCTTTGAAGGAAAAACAGAACCAATCACATAAGCATTGCAGGCTATTAAAAGGGTACTATTCTTTCCAAAAATTCAGAAAGAGGAAAAGCAACTGCTCCCACAACAAAGCATCAAACAGTCAGTAGCATGTAAAAAGATAAATAGTGAAATGGATGATGATGATCTAGAATATTTTTGACATCTATATTTTGAAGAAAAAAAAGGGCAGCAGTATATTCAAGAAGAACCGACAATAGAAGGAATTCATCTGCTACCATTGAAAACCCAGAAGTTGAACATCGGGACACCAGAAAAGCCCAAACTTGCATTAATTGGTGACTACTGGGACACTGAAACGACTAAGGAGATATTCAATCTGCTACAAGAATATGAAGACTTGTTCCCATCCTCATTAGCGGAGTTGAAAGGAATAAAAGGAGACATGGGGGAAATGCGTATAATTTTGAAGCTTGACGCAAGACCAGTCAAGCACATACCCTACCATCTGAATCCAAGAGTGAAAGAAAATGTCAAGGCAGATATTGATAAGATGCTAAAGGAAGGGTTGATATTCCTGGTGGAAGAATCAAAATGGGTAAGTCCCATAGTCATACAAAGTAAAAAGAAAAATCTGAAATTTGAGTTTGTGTTGACTACAGGAACCTGAACAATGCATGTATACATGACCCATTCCCCACTCCATTCATTGACAAGGTTTTTGACAACGTTGCGGGGAATGAGGCTTATTCATTTATGGATGGATTTTCAGGATACCATGAAGTAAGGATAGCTGAAGAAGATAAGAAGAAGACAACTTTCACAATTGAATGGGGCTCATTTGCATATCATGTAATGCCATTCAAATTGAAAAATGCACCAGCGGTAGTTTCAATGATTGTTATAGTAGTGTTTCAGGAATATATCCATAAATTTCTAGAATTCTATATGGATGACTAGATAGTCTACAGTCTGTTAAATAACCATGCAATGTTATTAAGGATAATGTATGACAGATGTAGGAAACTCCATATTTCATTAAACCTTAAAAAGTGCATCTTTGCAGTACCCTATGGGACACTGCTAGGACATGTGGTATGCACACAAGCGGTTTGTTTCAATCTAGCAAAAGTAGCGGTTATAATCAACATAAAAGCACCAGAAACTATGAAGCAATTAAGGTCATTACTAGGCTACACCGGCTACTATAGGCGATTCATCTACATCTATGTGAAGATAACAGCTCCATTGGAGAGATTGTTGCAGAAATCAGAGAAATTTATTTGGACAGATGCCTATACTACAACCCTAAACACCTTGAAAGAAAAGTTGGCAAGCACGCCCATATTAGTTCACCCTAATTGAGACAAGAAATTTCATGTCCACATTGATGCTTCTAGCATCGCACTTGGAGTAGTCCTGGCTCAACTAGGAGATACTTCAGTGGATCATCCAGTTTATTTTGCAAGTCGCAAGTTATCAACAACTGAAAGGAACTACACCACAACAGAACGAGTAGCTTTAGCAATGGTGTATTCCCTTCACAAGTTTCATCACTACCTACTAAGATGTATGTTTAATTTTTTCACAGACTATTCGGATTTACAGTACCTAGTTAACAAACTGGTCTTGGAGGGGAGAATCTGTAGATGGCTCCTACTGTTTCAGGAGTTCACCTTAGTGGTGATAGTGAAGCCCGAGAGACTGAACGTGGGTCCTGGCCACTTGTCAAGGCTACAAAACGGAGAGAACGGTGGGTCTCTGGATGATCAACTACCATATGCTGATATTTTTAGAGTAGAAGCCATTCCAAATTACTTAGACCAAATAGAAACCTATCTAACAACAGGACAGTGCCCGAATGAATATGCGACAGCCCAGAAAAGAAATCTTGTAGTCTTAGCAGTAGAGTATCAGCTAACAGTGGGACACCTGTATAAAATGGTGTTAGACCAAATCTTGTGGAGATACGTCGTAGATCATGACATGGAAGGCATACTGTGGGAATGACATTGTGGAGTTGCGGGAGGACATGTCGGAGAAAAACCAACGGTGAGGAAGATACTACAGGCAGGCTTATGGTGGCCAACAGTACACATGGACAATAAAGCGTTTGTAAAAAAATGCGATGTGTGCTAGAGGATGGGATGTCCATCACAAATATACGAGCTGCCACTTCACCCTGTAAAAGCATTGCAGCCCTTTGAGAAGTGGGTCGTTGATTTCATAGGACCAATTGCACCTATTGTAAGACACTCATAGGCTAGATATATCATAACCGCAATAGACTATTTGACCAGGTGGGCAGAGCGATGTCAGTGAAGGATTACACAGTCGAAACAACAGCTCGATTCATGTTTGAAAATATCATCAGCAGGTTTGGTTGCCCAAGAATTCTTACCAGTGATCAAGGTATGCATTTTATCAATGCAATGATCAAATCTCTGCTATAAAATTTTATGGTACAACATCATAAAAGCAGTTTGTACCATCCACAAGAAAATCGTACAATAGAAGCATTCAATAATATTATGGAAAAGGGCCTAATGAAGATTTGGAATGCTGATCGAGACGACTGGGATGAATGGATTCCAAGAACGTTGTGGGCGTACAGAACAACTGTCAAAAGACTGAACAACCAAACCTCGTTCCAGCTCGTGTATGGAAGGGAAGCCGTGGTACCGGCCAAATTTTCCATACTGAGCCTGCTAATTGCATCATCGCTACACTTATCAGAGGAATATTCATTGAAGTAGTGATTGTGAGAGCTACAAGAACTGGAAGAGGACATGTTTCTAGCAGAGTTCCACCAAACTGTCCAGAAAAATAGACAAAAAGCTTGGCATGACGGCCATATTAAGCGTAAAACATTTATTGTTGGAGGAAATTTTTTACTGTATGAAAGCAAGTACCAAAAGTTCTCAGGAAAAATAATAATGAATTAGTTGGGACCGTATCATGTGATTGAAGTCCAAGATTCAAGAGCAGTTCAGTTAGCACAATTGGATGGCTAGGTATCACCAGGATGGGTGAACGACGCATGCCTGAAGCCCTATCATGAGTAAGTTATATTATTTTATTTTTTAATAACTCTCGCAACCGAGAGGAGTGAGTAGGTAGATTAGAGTAGATATAGTCAATAACTCTCTCGCAACTGAGAGGAGTGAGTAGGGTAGATTAGAGTAGATATAGTCAATAACTCTCCCGCAACTGAGAAGGGAATAGATAGAAGTGCAAATAAAGCAACATTGCAGTAACAAATAAATTCACAGTTGCGATGTGGAGACCGCATCCCAACCAATTCTGGTCAGGGGGAGGGTAGTGTCCAGCGTTTCATCCATGTCAGAGAGCCAAAGGTGTCAAATATCATTCCATCATCATGACTCATTATTTCCATGTCATTCCATAGGATTACCGAGATTTGAGAAGTAATTGCTATAATAAGTATGATCCATACTGCAATAAATTTTCCATATTAGGCCATAATCATTACCCATCATGTCTGCCCAAATCCCGAAGCCACAATAAGCCATGTCAGAACCCACCTAATCGTGGTAACTAATCACATGATTATAGCTGCGAGGGAAGCAGAAAAAATTAATTATTTATGTGGTCTTATCAACCTCATTCATACTGGTTACTTACATAACCTGCATGAAAGAAAGCGCGAGAATGCCAGAGAAGTCCGAGTTAGAACCAGAAATAACAACAACAGTGAGAGAAACTTCTTCAGAAGAAGTCTAGACCAAGCATCCACAAGCAGGAATTTGCAAAGAAAGAGTAGGAGTAGCTTTGTGAGTATACCAAAGAAGAGAAAAAATGACCAAGGTAGCACCAGCAGTCATCGAGCAGGAACTCGACGAGAGAATTTAGAAAATGGAGTTTCTAGTGGGAAAATACGACAATGCGTCGTTGATCGATACAGACCTTACAGATCCCTACCATTTCTCGACAATGAAGAGGCAATTCTACATGGAAAACTATGCTACTGAAGTAGGAGAAGAAGCAGCAAGAGTGCTCCCAGAATTCAGAGGTATCCAGCAATCAAAGATATTGAATCTCATAAATCTTCTAGTGTTTGGAACCACTAGAGTTGCGATGCAGTGTATGGAATTCCTGCTGAGTAGAATCCAGAATGGGTCACTGTGGCTGGGAAGAGAAATACCAATACACGCGGAAGATATTCACAGGCTAACAGGACTATCAGAAGAAGGAAGAAACGTCTCCACAGCATTCCAAACTGTCTCCAAGAGAGCAAAGAAGGTAGGAGATGGTGATTATTATAGGAGATATGATATTAAGAGAGGTGGAAAGGGGGAAAAGATAAACCTTATAAACAACTCGGCAGTCAAATTCGTCTGTTATATGATAGAAAGAAAAACTATGAGGCATTATACGAAGGGTGAGTGTACACTCAATACCATCTCAGTCATGGAGCACTGCCTCCAGGGGACACAATTGAATTGGTGTTCATTTCTGCTAAACAAACTATTCGAAGCCTGTGAGGATAACTACAAAAGAGCCACTGGGTTCATTTACAGTTACCTTATCATGGTGTTTGTTATGTGGAAATGGACTTTCCCGAGAGTCAGACAACCCGTGGAGCTCACAAGAGGTCAACCATTCGCAATGAACTTTATGCCCTGTAAGTTATCAGGAGATCCCAGCACCAAGGAGGTGAATGAAGAAACGTTCGCATTCTGGTACAGGTAGATGGTGGACATAGTGGCGAGAAAATACAAAATTCCAAATATTTTTATGGATAATTATTCTGCACAGATATGGTTTGGAGTCAGCAACAAGAAAACCTACATCCAACCCACCTGTGTGGTAGAAACGACATTAAAAATGAGACCGTTGAAGTTTTAAATTGATGAGAAAGCATTCCACACTGAAGTATGTTCCTGGCCAGGGGTGGACATGGAGTTCATAAGCAGGGTCTATCACTATTCGTTTGATGGTATGTTTCCAAATCCACTACTGGGAGAGACACCAGATGAAACAATGTCCAGAGTGTCACAGCTGTAGTTGACGCTAATAATCAAGGAGTTGAACACGAAGCTACAAGGCTTTAATCGAGTAATGCAAACTCTAACCAGTGCTTCTCCTCTCTTCACTACTTTTTTCAGAGTTTCAGGCCTCCAATTTTGCATCTTCTTCAATAGTGGCACCCATAATCACAGCCCTGTCGTCCACCTTGTTTAATCCACCACCGGAAACCACCACAGTTCCAATAAAAAATAACAAAGTGCCTAAACCACCCATAGCTACACCAAATGCCAAGAAGGCAAAGGTTATATTGTCTAGCCAGGTCGTTGATCTCACTAGGGAGGATCAAATGCAACCAACGTATACGGGAGCTCCAATTTAGGAAGAGCCAGAGACGACCCCCTAGGTAACTCCTGAGCTACCTATATTCAACCTCTACTCATTTTTAAATATTCTTACATCTCCGCCTCGCGCTCACCAGTCATTTCCTCACATTCACCAGTCATCGCCTCACACATCATTCACTTCCAAAGACCATTAAACCCGAACTCCATCCACTTTAGCAACCATTTCAGACCCGGTCAAAGAAAAGGGGAAAATAAATGGAGACCACGAGCTAGAGGTTAACTATAGTACAACATTTGCAACTGAGGTTAACCAACCCCTGGTTGGATAGAGCACTTTTCAAGACCTTTTAAGTCGAGGTGAATCCTTCACTACAGATACCACTCCTTCACCCAAGGAGTTGAACCCATTCCAAGAATCAAACTTAATACTACAGCAGGTTCAGCCTACTCCAAGCATGGGTAACCCAAGCACTCCTCTGTCGCAATGGACCCAATCGACATCACCATAGGAGCACTCGGCTAGCTCAATAGCCAGTGGTCAACTTCTCAGGGAGATACCACCGAACCAAGATATCTCGGGGGCAGAGAGTATGCAGACCTAGGGAACAAAATAGCTATATAGTTTCATTTAGCGTGCAACCTATCAAGCTGAAGGACTCCACACCGACCTCCAGCAGAGGTTTGATCAACAACAGCTGCAGATTACTGCGCTTACTGAAGAGTTCGATTAGTTGAGAGTGGAAAAGGATAAATTGCAGGAACATCTGGAGAAAGTGACAGATGTTTTCAGGGATCTCTAGCCAACCATCATGGCTCGGGATGACCAGATACTGAGAGACATATCAGCTGGTACCCTAGTCAAATGGTCCATTCATGTCAAGACAGCAAGTTCAAGTCTTAGCAGGGAGAATCAAGAGCTGAAGACAACGCTAACGACCAGGCCGACGCTGCCAGAACCTACTGTCGTATACACGAAGAAGATAACATAGAAGAAAAAACAAGTAACCGAGATGCAGGAGACCCTTGGCACCATGGTCAAGGAAGCCTACAACCTTCTCAAACATTTGCATGAGTATTCAACTTTGCTAGCTATGAAGGCATAACCGATCTTGGCAAAACTACAACAAGTTTCAAAATAAATACAAGAGGCCATAGACCCTGATGGCCTAAATAATTTGTATAACTAGGAAGAGGAGCTGGAGACTAAGATATATAGGATTGAGGAACAATCAGTGGCTACGAAACAGGTCCTCCAAGAATTGAGACAACCAGTGAAGCTTACTACATAAACAATACAACAACTGGCCGCTGAGGCAGAGAGAAAAATTGCAGAAGTATTTAGCAAACTGGCGGCCGTTTCGGGAGAAAAAGAAGAAAAACAAATAACCATAGAAACATGCCTCCTCATGAAGGGATGGCAACAGGCCATTTCTGACTTCGTCGAACTTGGGTCATCAGCATTGGCAAAGGTTCCTAAGTTAGGGACCTTGTTTGGACAAGGAGAGGAAAAGGAGAAGGCAGGGCCAGCCACGGGGGCAAGCGGGCCGATGGAGACCAAGGCAGCAGAAAAGGATTGACTCAGGACGAGTCAATAGCATGTGTTTGGGGCGTGTTGGGGCCCTTTTTTTTAAAAATAAAATAGTTTTGAGTCATGGATAACAGGTGGCAGAGCACAACCACAGTAGACAAAGAGTTGTCACGATTGCAAAGAGCTAAAGAGCAGCTAGCGTGGCTCTTGCGGAAGCAAGCACGGATGGCATAAGGGAGTGACGAGAACAAAAATTGGAACTCCCACTTATTAGGGAGACACAGCAAAGAGCAGAGAGGAAAGGAAGGGAAAAATGACAGTCACGCTGGCAAAGGAACAAATAGGCATTTGGCCAACGTAGACAAGCGGTTGGTGTAGTGGAGAGCAGAGGAAGAGAGTCGTAGGAGAGATATGTTCGCTCTGGTCTTTCTGTTCATTATGTTCACTCTGTTCAATTTGTCTATTCTATGTGATGATATTGTAATTAGTCCTACCAGGATCTCTTCAAGGAGAAATGTAACTGTCCACTATTGTTAATGCAATATACTCTTATCTAGGTTTGATGTCCTAAGTCCTATAATGTATATCTGGTTAAGAAAAATGTATTGGTCACTTTAAATTTGATTTTTCATCTTGAATATGTTCATGAGCAGCATCTTGTGCAACGTAGTTAAACCCGTTTGAAGTACATAGTTCTATCTGTCTTATTCTATAGTTTTGATTGGGAAATATCTGATCCATTCCTAACTTTAAGAAGGTCGCAACACGCCTCGGGTGAGACTCTTTTCTCTTCAGAGTAGGGTGAAAATTCCGGCGTTGTGCTAGACTACTGCGGAAACCTTGTTGGCCTCCATCCTGAACCTGGGTCTTGCTCAAAAACCTTCTTTCTCGCCAACAAAAGATATCCCAAAACTATATACACATTTTCCACATCTTTAACATGAAAATATAAATGCAACACACATCTATCCATATTAATATTCTAATATTTAAAAAAATTAACATTCTCACCTGTATCATCTAAGCTTTGATATGTTTTGTAGGAACCTGCAATCCTTTAATCACATTAACATTGATGAAATTATGTTTTATTCCATATTTTATATAAATGGTAATGTTTTCATGTTAAATGCATCCGTGAACTTACAATAAGAAGTTTTTGCATGAAATCAAACCCTTGGTGCTCTACTTACCCTTCATCCAACATGAGACCACATTTCTAAAAGTAAATTTTCATATTATTTATTTAAAACTTCTTTCATCATGTCATGGTTAAGAAAATTCCACCATATAGACACAATTCCTTTTAAATAAATATAGAGACAAAATTTCCAAAGATGTGTCTTAGTCTCTTTTATTTATTCTTCAATACTAGGACCATCAGATTTTTCTATAAAATACATCTTGTTTGTGAAAACCTAAGAATAGAACTAGGGTTAAAAGAAAATAAAGTACTTCTCAATGGAGCTCTTTCATGTAGTTAGTATTTGAGCTAGTGATTAAAATTATCACCTCTCTACTTCGATATTATGACCATGATCATGAAATGTATGTCATGGCTACTCAATAACTGTGAGCATTGGTTTAATTGGAATTTGAGTACTAGATCAAAATATATTAGATATGAAAACCACATGGCCACCACAAAAAAAAACCCTAAAAATGATTTTAAATTAGCAATAAATTCACTTCCTCCACTCTCATTTGAATATTTTTCTTGAAGTATATTATTATTATTGTTTTATTATTACTTAAAGAAACTCATATCGACAAATATTTTCTTTGTATTCCACATAATTTTTTTTTTAAATTATCTTGAATTCTAGCATTCTCTTTTTATTTTCAAAAATATGAAAAATGAGAAGGAATTATCTCTCTTTCTACCCTACAAAGTGATGTGATGCCACTTGTAGTAAACATTGATAAATACAAGAGAGATTATATCCATTCACTTTAGATATAAACTCTTAAACTTCAAAAAAATTAAAAATTCAAATTATAAACAACCCAGTAATATAAAGAAGAACCCTTAAGGTAAGGTAACACTATCAATTACTTTTTTGTATAAGGAATCACTAAAAAATTCATGTTTGTTACAAAACAATGAGTGAAACGTATTTCAATAAAATGATACTCATGAGTATTTATATTCTTTTATAAATATCTTTAATAGCATATGTCAACTACATTTTTTTATTAAATTACTGTTTTTAACTACTTAATCTGCCTATTTACTACCGATAAACTAAAAATTATTCATATTTCATGATTATTATCATTTTACATTCATTATATCTTTGGGTAGTTTATCAATTCCATTACATACCTTCTTCCTCTCGTTTTCTCATCAAATAAAAAAAATCATCGCTAGTACTAAAGTTTTTTTTAACTCCCCTAAGATTCTTTCCAATCACATAAGAAGTTATTTTTATTCATTAATGTCTTTGTAAATAATGGTTTTCACTCAAAATTTGTAGTCCTCAGATAGATCTTTCTAACGAGCTATTGAGCGCATCAAACAGAGATCAGATGCCAAAGTTACGTCCCCGGGAAGTTGAAACACCAATTTACCCAAACGGGACCCATAGTTTTGGCGCTTCATCTCCTAGGGTTATGGTTTTGGATGTTTAGGGTTGTTCATTGTTTCTAAATAATAAATAGGCCCTCAAGCCTCATTGTTTCTAAATAATAAATAGGCCACCACATCTCTTCTCAGAGATAGCTACCAGCGCCCTAGCTAGTTTATTTCCATTCTGTTTGTAAGCAAATTTTAGTTCTTTGATATTAATGAAATGAAGTGTTATTTCCATTGTATCTTTGTATTTATGGTTATATGTTTATTCTATTACATTCTTGCATAAATCCAGGTCAACCATAGATGGAAGGTATGCATTTATGAAGCAGGTTTTATTTTACAAAGCAAAAATGACAATGAGGTAACTCAACATTGTAAGTGAGTTGAATGACTTTATTCATGGGTTAGAGACAAAATGTAAGTGAGATAGGAAAGTGTGAAATTTGCAAAGGGAAAATGGTTTTGCAGTGATGATCTAGTATTAGAAAGATGAAAATTCATAGATGGACTGTAAGCTTAGAAAGAGAAAAATGAATGAGTAGCAATGTAATTATGGATGTGATTTGATATGGACTTGACTTCTTCATGTTCTTCTTGAAAAATAAATTGCTCTTTGAGAACCACTTGTACATAAATTGATCTTATTTGATCTTCTTAGAACCTGAAAAAATTCAACACTAATCTGCAACAAAATGTAATATTCTCGAAGGAGAGAGGTGATCAGTCTCTCTTCATATGATATATATGCAACAAATTCATAAATAGTGCTAATAAAACATATTCAAGGAAGACAAATAAAAATGAAATGTAGTTTTACATGTCAAGAAGTGGTACCTTGGACAACCTGTTAGTATTTTGTTGATAATGTCTTTGTTTGATGCCCAATTTTAATGATTCAAAAACCAAGTTAAAAAAAAAATCATATCACAAACATGCTTTTAGTGATTTAATGTTTTTTTCGAGTTCAATTTTTGTAAGATCCATAAAAAATACCATTTTTTTATTCTCTCAAATGTTTATGAAAACTCAATCATCATATAATGCTCGTCAATTTCTTTCCAACGACAATTGAATCACCTCAAATGGACATCATATGAGAAAGTTATAGTTGATTGAAGTTTTAGAAAATAGTAAAAATAGGGTGCATGGCTGCCACATGGCAACACCAAGGAGTGCCACGTTGACTGTACTGTGCTAGATGGGCTCTAAGGCGGTATCATGGCAAATGAGTGAGTGATTTCTAACATAGCGGATGTGTTAGCAGTTGATCGGATACTGCTATTGTGGCATCTCACGCATGAACCAATATTGGGTTGAGTGAGTGATTTCTAACATAGCGAATGTGTTGGCAGTTGATCGGATAATGCTATTGTGACATCTCACACATGGACCAATATTGGGTTGAGTGAGTGATTTCTAACATAGCGAATGTGTTGGCAAGTGATCGGATAATGCTATTGTGGCATATTACGCACGGACCAATATTGGGTTGAGCGAGTGATTTCTAACATAACAGATGTGTTAGCAGTTGATCGGATAATACTATTGTAGCATCTCACGCATAGACCAGCATTGAGTTGCCTTGTGGTGAAATCTCAGACGACCACATTTTGACCATAATTATGTTGCACCAAACAAAAAATTCTAAGATTTGAACTCAAAACTTCTCATTGAGAGGTTGAATTACTTTCCAAGTACACCAAAATGTGAAGTTATAGAATAACATGGAATATTTAACCTTCAAACTTCAAAATGTTGTATTGCCATTTAAAAATGAAATGACTAGAGATTTTTTTTTTTTGTAAGTCAGTAGTTGTATTAAAAGCATGAAATGTACATGAATTGCAAAGGGTTATGCTGGTAGAATACCATCAGAGAATCGTGATCCCCAGTCATAACAAGAATAACCAACTCAGACAGACTAGACAGACCAAAGCCAAGCTATTCAGCAAGAAGAGCCGCTGATCGCTGAAGGCAGCCAGCCAACATAGACAGACAGAGACATGCTATTTTCCCGTGGGCTTGCAGCAATATCAGAACATGCTACATGAAGCAGAGAAGGAGAAACAAGAGTAATCAGGAGAAAGGCCTAAAAACCCCTAATCAGAAGGGGTTGAGTGCATAATGCGGAATTTCTTTCCTTTCTTGTTGACCAGTTTGACCCAACCATCGGGGCCTAGGGTTGCAGAGACCACTTGCAGATCATTACGGCTCCCAGGAGGAGTGTCTTTGTCCGAATCGGAGGAACTGGAGATGTGCGGGCGTTTCTGAACAGCCGAGGAGACAGGGGGCCTCTCGGGGACATCAAGGGGAGAAGGTTGTTGTTGAGCTGCAATCTCTTCATCTGAATCACTTTCTTCTTCGTCAGAGATGCTAGAATCAAGATCCTCCAAGGGGGGGGGGGGGGTTCAAAAGGTTTCTAGCTTTTATTTCTTGGTTTGCGATTACCAGATTTCTGACTGGCTAGAAATTGAGCACATGAGTTCTGAAGATGCCCGGTCTGATGACAGTGCCGACAACGGAAAGCTGTGTTCTCATAGTCCAGAGGCTGAGGCCAGGAGAAATCCCCAACTTTGAGAATGA
The DNA here is from genome assembly GCA_034641835.2 of Pinus albicaulis. Lineage (NCBI taxonomy): Eukaryota > Viridiplantae > Streptophyta > Pinopsida > Pinales > Pinaceae > Pinus > Pinus albicaulis. Next base: position 1,414,147,398 of record CM076577.1, on the reverse strand, counting down.
TATGGTCCGGAAGTCCTTTGCTGATATCAATTTCTGCACAGATTCTGTCGTAGGTGTAGATACCCTTTAGGCCTCTTGACGGATCTGTGGCAAGGAAACGCCCTAGAGTGTTTCCAATAGCTTCGAATACTGCACAATGCCAAAGGTGAGCAGGCAGGTTGGGAAGCTGAACCCAGATCGGGAGTTTGGTGATGACTGTCGTGGAGGGATCGAAGTCTGGAAACCAGGGGGTTAAGAAGAGCCCTGCCGTACCCCAGAACCAAGGACCACCAGTGAGGGCAGTTTGATAATCCTTGCTGTCAGCTAGAATGACGATGAAAAAACCCTTGGAGCATAAAATGATCTTGCAGTGCTTGGTCCAAGTGGAATGAACCCAGCTGTAAAGATCTTCTATTTGTGGCCATAGACCATTGAATCTGCAGATGAGGGCATTCTCCTCATAGAAATGGCGCACCCCAGCCAAATCTGGGTGGGTTATCTCTGCTGAAGGAACTTCTTCCAATTTATCTACCAAGAAAGGCTTGGGAGCCTCTGGGGTAGGGGCTGAGGGATAAGAAGTGGGAGCCTTGATAGCCTCCTTGTAGGAAAAACCCTTGGGAGCAAAGGACTGCCCTGATGCACCTCCCCTTAGTCGATAAGACAGAACCACTGTGGCATTCCGTTCTATATTGTAAAAAATCAGAGGTAGATGATCTGCAAGCTGCTTACCAGCATAAAGGAGCCTGAACCAAGAGGACGGGATCCTCAGTTTCTGTTCGAGGGCTTCAGAGAGGAGAAGCCCCGTGAAAGAAGACTGTACCCAAAGGAGCAGGGTTTTTCCCGTTGGGAGAGAGATCTGTAATTGAAAAAAGTTGGAATGGATTTGATGAGGATCCACGCTATTGTTGGTGAATTCTGGATCTATTCCAGAGGATCCGCAGGGCTGCAAAACCAACCCTTGATCTGAGCCGCCTAAATCCTGCCTTTGGGCACCGCGGCAGGGTCTAGGATCGAGACGAATCTTGCAAAATAAACTGTGGAGGGCATTGTGCCGGCGGCTAAGTGAAAAGGCAGTCTGGTAGCACATCCGAGCCGCCGCGCCGCATATCGAAAGTAGGGAATCAGTGATCCGACGAGCCACATGCTGCAAAAGCTTGCTCAGATCTTGAGAGTCCACTGCGAGGAGGATAGAAGACTTGGTAGTGCCTCGTAAAACCGATTGAACGCCGTAGAGCCAGTTATGGATTTGCAATAAGAACTTCCGTGGGAGCGAAGGCTCTGGGGTGAAAGTCGCCACAGGGCTGGATGAGAGCAGAAGATACAGGGCGACGTCATAGGGCATAGATGCAGAAAGCCTTGAATCCATCGCCGCGAACCCTAGATCTCTCCTCCTCTCCTTCACATAATAAAAATGAAACGACTAGAGATTGAATACGAGATTTATGCCAATAAAAAAATATTTTCAACCATTTCTCACGGATGTCAGGATATTAAATAACCACCGACACATTTTATTTCATTTCGAATTCGCTCTCTTTCCTGAAAAACAGATCTTTTCACCAAATTCATCAACTAAGAGCTCAACTAAATGCACATTCCAATTCTATTTGGAGGTTTAAATGTGTCTCCGAAGCGAGTATATATAATCACCAACTCCATCCTTATAGCTTGTGACCTTCCTTCAATTTTATTCTATAACTTCCTGCATGTTTTTTTTTTATATTTTATCCCAAGTGGAATTTTTAAGTGTATCACTCTTTTTATTTGGTTTTTTGTTTTATTGTTGAGTAATGCGTCATCTTTTTATTTGTTGGGTTTAATTTTTTTAATGCACAATTTTTGTTTTTTTCAAGTTGTTTTATGGGTGTTGGATTTATTTATGGTTTCTTTCTATTGTTTTCTCCTGGTTTTTATGTTTTGTTTCCTTAATGTATTGTTTGGTTTTTGTTTTTATTAATATACATTCGTTTTGGTTTGTTTTTGTTTGTTATATGTTTTGTGTTTTTGTTTTTTATTTCTTTTATTATTTATTTTTAAATGATTTTGTTTGGTTTTGATTTTGATTTTAATTGTTTTATTTATTTAATTTTTTGGTTTGTTTAAGTTTGGTTTTTTTAAATGTATTTTTATTATTTTATATTGTTTTATGTGTTTTATTTTATTTGTTATTTTTTTTAATTTCATTGTTTTTGTATTTTTTATGTTTTTTTTTTCAATCTAGAAAAAAAAAAAACAACTTATTAGTAATTTTGAAATTTAGAAATAAAATAAAATAAAATTTATTTAGCTATTTTGAAACAAATTTATTTGACAATTAGAGATCAAATTTTAAGTGATTTATTTTTTTTAAATCAATGATAAATTTAGATCTTTTAGTCATTTTTTATTGTTAAATTTCAAAGCTAATTGATCCAACCAAGTCGCACCAGGCGCAAGAAGAGAGCACATTTAGAAGTTTTGTCCATTTTTTATACAACTGAAGTTTGAAATTTGGGAAACAACATACTAAGAATTGATCTCAAACCTCAAACTTTATCTCTCGAAATTCCACTTGTTTTCCTTCTTCACAAACATCCCTTTTATTGTAGATCTTCCTACCAATGGTTAGTGAACAAGGTGGATCTTACTGCACCATCGAATGTAAATTTCGAGAAAATAAATGAAATCATATTTCAAAACAAAAACGCTACCAAGCTTGGTTTTATTTGTTGAATGATCTGAAAATGGAACTATTTGTAAATGTTGTGCAAAGTATCCATTTCCATTAACATCTAATTAAGTGTGAACAGTATTCTCCATGTCTTGCATGTTAAACAAAGTGTTTTTGGTAATTGTTTCTAAGTTTATGTGTGATAATTTGTTATTTAAATTTATTGTTTAATATATCACAGTAGAAATACACAGCAAGAAATATTCACCATAGCATAACACAACAAACTGATGAGGCAGTTCACCCCTCCTGGGCTACATATGCCAAGTCCAAGGCTCCCAATGGGCATGTCCTTGCTCTATTAAGTTGCTCAAAATGTTTATACAGTGAAATATATTCCTAAATAAGAAAAAAAAGCTGTGAATTTGACTTCAGAAGACAGAAATAAGATAAAAATGGCTTTTGTTTCACCTCAAACAGTGAAGTACAACCGAATATAGCTCCATCTCCCTGATGGCCCTAGTGGCCCTTTCCTTTTACCTGAAGAAAAAATGGCTGAAGAACACATCTGTTCGCTCTACAACCTATCCCAAACACTCTAGAAGGTTGAGGAAAGCTAAAATTGACTAAAATTTTATCTTGTTTGGTCGAAATTGAGAAAGTTATGACAAAACAAATTTCTACCCAGTGGCACTAGAAAACCTCTTCCAAAACTAGAGGAACTCCAGTTAACTCCACCAGAATAGGCAGATCGATCAGATTAAGCGGAACCGCGCTATTTTTTGGGTAGCAATAATTTAACTGCCAGTTCCAAGCGTGTTCACATGTTGGATTTTCGGAGACAATTTATGCTAGCAGTTAGTGTCAAATCCACGCCCACGGTCATGGCCTGCAGGTCATATGGTTATTTAGCTAGCACCTAAGTGCTTAAACCAAAACTTTTCGCCAGTTTGAATGGGGCTTAGCCCTTGGTCACTGCTCGTGGTCGCGGGGCCTGCAACCCTTAGCCCTGGGGGCTTAAATCAGTTCTCCACCCGTTATAACAAATTATGACCCGACTCAAACGTTCAGAGTGACCCGACTCGCCCACTGTGCATGTTCTGCCCACGGTCGTGTTGGTCGGGTCGACCCTGCTTGAGCAGTCAGGTCGAGGGTTCGACCCTCATAACCTTCAACCTTTCAACACATTTTTAAACCAATGGCCTAGGACCACATGGGAGCCTCTGGGCAGGCCACGTGGCACCCTCTAATAGGCTGATGTAAACCATATAAAATTGAAATTTTTTCCATAATATTTTTTTGAAAAATTTGACAAAATCATAGTCAGAAGTCCTGTTTTTGGAGGTCATTGGGTGATTTCAAACCTTAGTAACTTTCACATATGACATCGGATTTGAGTTCTATTCATAGCGCCAGAATCGCAGCGACGAGGCCATTCCGATCATTCTGATTGCAACCATTTATAAGAAGTTCCATTTTTGAGAATTTTTTCGACTTGGGCATGATCTCCTGATCACACCTTCCCATTGGGAAGCTTTTGGACCCTAAAAGCCTTCAATTACTTGTTCAGAAGATGAGGGTACAGATCCCTCACCTTTTCTACCTCCATCCATTTTTCCTTACTCAGTTTGCTGCCTTTAAGGCCAACCCGAAGATAATCAACACTTCCCCTCCTTGATGTGTGTGTCCTTCTATCAAGGATAGCATCCTCTTTCAGCTTATCCAAAAATTCTAGCAAGAAATCCTCTATGGATGACAGCTGAATGTCACTTTCATGATCAACAATTATAGGAGGTTCATACAAATGTAAATTTTCTACATTCACAACGGAATGCATTTGCATATATGAAGGAAAATCTAGTTGAAAAGCATTATTTCCAACTTGTTCAAGGATCTTGAATGGACCATAACAAATAGGATTTAGCATTTTACCTTCTCCTTGCATTCCTTCCTTACTAATATGCAGCCATACCTCATCTCCTTCTTGAAACTTATGATCAATTCTGTGTTTTTCATGCCTCTCCTTGTACTTGCCTTGACTTTTTTCAAGCTATTCTTGAACCTGCTGATGTATGAGCTAAATTCTTTCAATGACCATGCGAGCTTTGCCAGTGTCACTATGCCCATTAATGAAAGAATGAAATCTAAAGGTGACTTAAGAAAATACCCAAAACAAGCTTCAAAAGGTGAAGTATTTGTAGAAGAGTGCTTGGCCCGGTTGTAAGCATGATGAATGTAATGTAAGTGCTCATCCCAAAGCTTGGGATGCTTTCTACAATAACCTCTTAAAATATGTACAATGGTTCTGTTCACTACCTCTGTTTCGCCATCTATTTGCGGATGGAAAGCATTACTCTTCTTCAACTTGGCATCCATCATCTTCCATAAATTGGACCAAAAATTCCCAACAAATCTGGAATCCCTGTCACTAAAAATAGAAGTAGGCAAGCCATAATGAACCCATACATGTTGAAAATATAAATCAGCACTTTGTTCAATAGTTGTAGTTTTCTTACATGGCATAAGAATACACATCTTGCTGAATCGATCAACTACTACATAAAGATAATCATGCTGCTTTCTAGACAATGGTAGACCTCCAATAAAATCCATAGAAACACTTTCCCATGGTCTACAAGGTACTGGAAATGGCGTATATAAACCAAACTTCCTATTGCTAGGCTTTCTTATATCACATAATGAACAACCTCTAATGAAATGTGAAACACTATCTACCATGCGAGGCAAATAACAATACCTCTGTAAATGTGCCACCGTTTTTCTTACCCCGAAATGTCCAGCAATAAGAGAAGATTGAGCTTCTCTCATGACACTTAGTCTCTCTCCCTGTGGTATACATAACTTTCCCATATGAAACAACAAATTAAATTATGCAAGTGATAATGATTCTCCTCAACATGATTCCCTTCACTCAAGTTAGCATACATATCCTTAAAATCAACATCTGATGCATATTGTTCTATGTAGCTCTCATGTACAATAGAATCATTCTTAAGTAAAGTAGTAGCACAAATAAGAGGCCTTAAAAGCATATCAACAGATTTATTGAAAATACCTTTCTTGTACCTTATTACTAAGTGAAATTGTTGTAGGAAACCCATCCATCTGAAATTTTGTGACTACTGCAATTTACTTTGTGACTGCAAGTACTGTAAAGGCTAATGGTCGGTATGAAAAACTATTTATTTTCCCATCAAATAGTGTTTCCACTTTTTGACGCTTTGTACCAACACATAAAACTCCTTATCATATGTAGGATAATTCACAACAGCACCATTAAATGTCTCAGAATGAAATGCGATAGGCTTACCATGTTGTAAGAGAACTGCACCCATGGCGTAATCACTAGCATCGCTCTAAATCTCAAATGGCCATCTTAAGTCCGGTAATGCAAGAACTAGAGTTGAAATTATCTTCTCTTTCAAATATTTAGCATCTTTCAGCTGATCTAACAAATCATCTATCCTTGGGAGTGGGTAACGATTCTTTACTATTATTTTGTTCAATGCCCTGAAGTCCACACACATGTGCCAAGTTCCATATTTCTTTGGAATCAACACTATCAGTGACCCACATGGCGAAGTGATTGGTCTTATGAAACCTTTGTCCAACAAGTCCTTAATTTTCCTCTTTATTTCCACATTCTCCAAGATAGACATGCGGTACATGCCTATGTTAGGAAGAGGACAATCTTGTTGTAACTGGATTTCATGTTGAATCTCCCTTTTAGGAGGCAAACCTGTTGGTTCCTAAAACATCTCATGATGTGCATCAAATACATCATATAAATCTGATTTAAGCTTGGAATAAAATTTTCAAATGACTCATGATTCACATCAACCTTGGGCTTAACCATAAGAAATACAAAACTCTTAATATAATTCACTAGCCCTTTACCTATCCCTCATTTACCATCACTATATTTTTCTTCTTGCGATGTGCCCTAACAATAAACTTCTTGCCATCTTTAAAAATATGATACTTATTTTCATGGCGATGGAAGACCGCTTTCATATCAAATAAGTAAGAACTTCCCAAAACAATTCCTAATATATCAAGCGGTACTACATCGAGTTTAATTGTGTCAATAAAGTGTGCAGTAATTGCAAATCGCAATATGCACTTTCTTCAGACTTGTAAGTTTGCATCCTTGTAAATCCACCCAAATGGATAATTCTTTAGATGTGGAATGGTCTCAAATTTAAGTTGTTTGACCAAGTCTTATAATATGAGATTTTCTTGTGACCCACTATCAAACAGTGTGTCAACTTTTGTATGTTTTGAGACTACCCTCACATGGAACAATTCAATTCTTTCTTCCTCATTTGGAGCTTGTACATGACAGTTTGAAGTACTAGTGTCTGGCTTAGTTTCAGTTTCCTTTCCTGTCATATTCTTCAAACCCATGGTTGGAATTTTGGTTTTTTCACCTGAATCATCACCTAATCCTTGTGGTGTAGTTGTAGTAGCTGCAATTTTCTTCTTTCCTTTTTTTTTGTTAAACTAAGTTCTTTTTTCAAGATGAAGTTTCCAACAGTTTTTCTCTTCATGACCTTCTCTTGAACAATGTTTACATAGCACTTTCTCACCCTCCTTTTTGATAGATGCATTCTTTTTACCTTTTCCCTTAGAGGTTTTATCTTTGTTTCTCCCCTTAAAAGGCTTGTTTCTACCCTAATCAAAAGTGTTTTTCCCTCTAGCCTCTAAATGTGTAGCTTGTACACAAACTTCGTCTAGACTAGTAGGATTGAACCAAGGATAGTATGTCTAAGGTAGCTGTGAAAACCACCTATATATTTTAGCAAAGTATCTTGACTTTGTAAGTATACCCCTAATAAGAGTGATATTCTCCTAAAATCTTGGTTGTAGTCTTGTACATTTTGTCCCTTAAGTTGTCTGAAGTTTTTCAAGTTCATGATAGCGTTTTGTAAATGATCTAATCGATAAAATTTATTTTTAATTGCAGTAATAAATTTATCCCATGATTAAGTGATATTACCATGTTTTTTAATTTCATCCTTGGTCTTGGCTTCCCACCATACCAATGCTGCTCCATCCATTCTCAAAGAGGCTAATTGTATCTTGGTGTTGTCATCATGAAGGTTCTGTATCCTCAAGTAAACTTCCAACTGTCTTATCCAATTATCAAGTTTCTCTGCATTGACCTCACCATTAAACATAGGCAACTTAAATTTAACATCAAGATTTAAACATGGAATTTTATTAGTGGTATTAGACTTGCGATATTAATTCACCAAAGTAGAGGATGACGATGTAGAGGAAGAAGATGAAGATGGGGATGGTGGATCACCATTACCTCCATGTCATTTCTTTCACTTTTCATCACTTTTATTTCCTCCTGAATATTAACCCTCTCCTTCTTTTTGGTGTTTATACCCTTCTCCAACAAGCCTATCATTCCCTTCTTGGTAGAGTATCCTCACCATCTCCGTCATGTCCAAGAAAGCCTTTTAGAACACTCATTCCTCTTCTTTGGGATCAATGTCTTCAGGAAATTCTCCTTCTCTTGAAGACATGCTTCAGGCTTCTTCAATGGCTCTTGGAGGTCGCTCTCTGTCCCTTCTTGGTTGAGGATTAGTTTGTGCACTAACCAAGTGTCCTTCACCTCTCTTGATTTTAAGCTTAGTAAGCATCAAAACTTGCAAAAAATCAACTATATATTTGCACAAGAACAAATGCAGAGTAAAACTCTAGCTCTGATACCAACTGATTTGAAAATGGAACTATTTGTAAATGATGTCAAAAGTATCCATTTCCATTTTATTAAGTGTGCAAAGTATTCTCCATGTCTTACAGTTTAAAAAAAGTGTTTTTGGTAATTGTTTCTGAGTTTATGTGTGAGAATTTGTTACTTAAATTTAATATTTAATATATCACAGTAGAAATACATAGTAAGAAATATTCACCATAGCATAACACAGCAAACGGATGAGGTATTTCACTCCTCGTGGGCTACATCTGACGGGTCCAAGGCTCCCAATGGGAATGTCCTTACTCTATTAAGTTGCTCAAAATGTTTATACAATGAAATATATGCATAAATAGGAAAAACAAGCTGTGAACTTGACTTCAAAATATATAAATAAGTTAAAAATGGATTTTTTTTCACCTCAAACAGTGAAGTACAACCCAATATAGCTCCATCTCCCTGATGGCCCTTTCCTCTTCCCTGAAGTAAAAATGGTTGAATAACACCTCTTTTCACTCTGAAACCTATCGCAAACACTCCATAAGGTCGAATAAAGCCAAAATTGACTAAAATTTCATCTTGTTTGGTCGAAAATTGAGAAAGTTATAACCAAAACAAATTTCTTCCCAATGGCACTAGAAAACCTCCTCCAAAACTGGAAGAACTCCAGTTAACTCCACCAGAATAGGCGAACAACTCAGATTAGGTGGAATTGCGCTATTTTTGGGGGCAGTAATAAATTAAACTGTCAGTTCCAAGCGCGTTCACATGTTGGATTTTCAGAGACGGTTTATGCTAGCGGTTAGTGTCAAATCCGCACCCGCAATCATGGCTTGTAGGTCATATGGTTATGGATCTAGCACCTAAGTACTTAAACCAAAATTTTCAACCGGTTTGAATGGGGCTTAGCCCTTGGTCACTTATCGTGGTTGTGGGGCCTACAGCCCTTAACATTGGGGGTTTAAATTAGTGCTCCACCCATTATAACAAACGACGACCAGACTCAAACATTTAGAGTGACCTGACTCGCCCACTATGCATGTTCTGCTCGTGGCCGTGTTGGTCAGGTCGACCCTGCCCGAGCAGTCGGGTCGAGGGTTCGACCCTCATAACCTTCAAGCTTTCAACACATTTCTAAACTAATGGTCTGGGGCCACGTGGCAGCCTTCGGGCAGGCCACGTGGCACCCTCTAATAGGCCCATATAAATCATATTAAATTGAATTTTTTGCCATAATATTTTTTTCAAAATTTGACAAAATCATAGTCAAAAGTCCTGTTTTTGGAGGTCATTGGGTGATTTCAAACCTTATTAAATTTCACATACAACATCGGATTTAAGTCCCATTCACGGTGCCATAATTGCAGTGACGAGGCCTCTCTGGTCGTTCAGATTGCAACCATTTTTGAGAAGTTCTAATTTTGAGCATTTTTTTGAATTGGACATGATCTCCTAATCACACCTCCCCATTGGGAAGCTTTTGCACCCCAAAAGACTTCAATTACCTGTTCAGAAGATGAGGCTGCAAATCCCTCACCTTTTCCACCTCCATCCATTTTGCCTTACTCGGTTTGCTGCCTTTAAGACCAACTCGAAGATAATCAACAATTCCCCTCCTCGAAGTGCATGTCCTTTTTTCAAGGATAGCATCCTCTTTCAACTCATCCAAAAATTCTAGCGAGAAATCCTCTATGGATGGCATCTGAATGCCACTTTCATGATAAAAAATTAAAGGAGGTTCATACAAACGTAAATTTTCCACATTCACAACGGAATACATTTGCATATATGAAGGCAAATCTAGTTGAAAAGCATTATTTCCAACTTTTTTAAGGACCTTGAATGGACCATAATGAATAGGATTTAGCTTTTTACCTTCTCCTTGCATTATTTCCTTACTAATATGCAGTCATACCTCATCTCCTTCTTGAAACTTATGATCAATTCTGTGTTTGTTATGCCTCTCCTTGTACTTGCCTTGACTTTTTTCAAGTTGTTCTTGAACCTACTGATGTATAAGCTAAATTCTTTCAATGAACATGTGAGCTTTGTCAATTTCACTATGCCCATCAATGGAAACATCCTTCTCAAGAATGAAATCTAAAGGTGACTTAGGCAATACCCAAAACAAGCTTCAAAAGGTGAAGTATTTGTAGAAGAGTGCTTGGCCCGGTTGTAAGCATGCTGAATGTAATGCAAGTGCTCATCCCAAAGCTTGGGATGCTAGCTGCAATAAACTCTCAAAAGATGTACAATGGTTCTTTTCACTACGTCTGTTTGGCCATATGTTTGCGGATGGAAAGCAATAATATTCTTTAACTTGGTGTCCATCATCTTCCATAAATTGGACCAAAAATTCCAAACAAATCTGGAATCCCTGTCACTGACAATAGAAGTAGGCAAGCCGTAATGAACCCATACATGTTGAAAATATAAATCAGCAGTTTATTTAGCAGTTATAGTTTTCTTACATGGCATAAGAATACACATCCTACTGAATCGATCAACTACTACATAAAGGTAATCATGTTACTTTCTAGATAATGGTAGACCTCAAAAAAAATACATAGAAACAATTTCCCATGGTCTAGAAGGTACCGGCAATGGCGTATATAAACCAAGCTTCATATTGCTAGGCTTGCTTGTAGCACATAATGAACAACCTCTAATGAAACATGAAACACTATCTACCATGCAAGGCCAATAACAATACCTCTATAAATGTGCCACCGTTTTGCTTACCCCGAAATGTCCAGCAATAAGAGAAGAATGAGCTTCTCTCATAAAACTTAGTCTCTCCCCCAGTGGTATACATAACTTTCCCATACGAAACAAAAAAATATTATACAAGTGATAATCATTCTCCTCAACATGATTCCCTTCACTCAAGTTAGCATACACATCCTTAAAATCAACATCCGATGCATCCTGTTCTATGTAGCTCTCATGTATAATAGAATCATTCTTAAGTAAAGTAGTAGCACTAATAATAGGCCTTGAAAGCATATCAACAAATTTATTGAAAATACCTTTCTTGTATCTTATTACTAAGTGAAATTTTTGTAGGAAATCCATCCATCTGAAATGTTGTGACTACTGCAATTTACTTTGCGACTGCAAGTATTGTAAAGGCTGATGGTCAGTATGAACAATTATTTCTTTGCCCATAAAATAATGTTTCAACTTTTTAACGCTTTGTACCAATTCATACAACTCCTTAGCATATGTAGGATAATTCACAACAACACCATTAAATGTCTCAAAATGAAATGTGATAGGCTTACCATGCTGTAAGAGAACTGCACCCATGGCGTAATCACTAGCATCGGTCTAAATATCGAATGGTTGTCTCAAGTTCGGTAATGCAAGAACTGGAGCTGAAATTATATTATCTTTCAAAGACTCGAAAGCTTTCTGTTTCTTTCCTCCCCATTGGAAATCATGCTTCACACTTGTCATTGCATGCATAGGAACTGCTATGGCAGAGAAGTTAGAAATAAATTTCCTCAAATACTAAGCTGCACCTAAAAAACTTCTTACCTCTGTAATGGATTTGGGAGTAGGCCAATTCACAATGGCTTCTACCTTCGAAGGATCAAATCTCAAATCACCTCCTCCTACTATATGTCCCAAATAAACCAAAGAAATCTTTCCAAATTCACACTTTGAAATTTTAAGAAACAGCTGATTTTTCTTCAAAACATCAAGTACTTTCTTAACATGCATGACATGCTCCTCTCTATTATTTCTGAAAATTAATATGTCATCTAAGTATACAATAACAAAATCATCAAGAAAATGACGTAAGAAATCATCCATTACCCACATGAAAGTTTCAATTGCATTGCATAAACCAAACGACATAACAAGCCACTCAAAGAGTCCTTGTTTGGTTTTAAATATTGTCTTCCAAATGTCACTTTCTGCAGTTCTAACTTGATGATAACCACTGCGTAAGTCTAACTTAGTGAAATATTTAGCATCTTTTAGCCGATCTAACAAATCATCTATCCTTGGGAGTGGGTAACGATTCTTTACCATTAATTTTTTCAATGCCCCAAAGTCCACACACATGCGCCAAGTTCCATCTTTCTTTGGAATCAACACTATCAGTGACCCACATGGTGAAGTTCTTGGTCTTATGAAACCTTTGTCCAACAAGTCCTTAATTTGCCTCTTTATTTCAGCATTCACCATGATATACATGTGGTACATGCCTATGTTAGGAAGAGGACAATCTTGTTGTAACTGGATTTCATGTTGAATCTCCCTTTTAGGAGGCAAACCTGTTGGTTCCTAAAAAATCTCATGATGTACATCAAATACATCATATAAATCTTATTTAAGATTGGAATCACAATTTTCAAATGACTCATGATTCACATCAACCTTGGGTTTAACCATAGGAAGTACAAAACTTTTACTAGAATTCACTAGCCTTTTTACCTGTCCCGCATTTACCATCGCTATATTTGTCTTCTTGCGATGTGCTCTGACAATAAACTCCTTGCCATCTTTAAAAATATGATACTTATTTTCATGGCAATGGAAGATCGCTTTCCTTTCAAATAAGTAAGGACTTCCCAAAACAGTTCCTGATATATCAAGCGGTACTACATCAAGTTCAACTGTGTTAATAAAGTGTGCAATAATTGCAAATCGCAATATGCACTTTCTTTAGACTTGTAAGTTTGCATCCTTGCATATCCACTCAAGTGGATAAGGCTTTGGATGTGGAATGGTCTCAAGTTTAAGCTGTTTGACCAAGTCTTCTGATATGAGATTTTCTTGTGACCCATTGTCAAATAGTGTGTCAATTTTTGTATGTTTTGATACTACCCTCACATGGAAAAATTCAATTCTTTCTTCCTCATTTGGAGCTTGTACATGACAGTTTGAAGTACTAGTGCTTGGCTTAGTTTCAGTTTCGTTTCCCTTCATACTCTTCAAACCCATGGCTGCAATTTTGGTTTTGTCACCTGAATCATCACCTAAGTCATGTGGTGTAGTTGTAGTAGCTGCAGTTTTCTTCTTTCCTTTGTTTTTGTTAAACTGAGTTCTTTTTTCACGATGAAGTTTCCAATAGTTTTTCTCTTCATGAAATTCTCTTGAACACTGTTTACATATCACTTTCTCACCCTCCTGTTTGATAGATGCATTCTTTTTGCCTTTTCCCTTAGAGGTTTTATCTTTATTTTTCCCCTTAAAAGGCTTTTTTCTACCCTCATCAAAAGTGTTTTTCCCTCTAGCCTCTAAATGCGTAGCTTGTACAAAAACTTCATCTAGACTAGTAGGATTGAACATAAGGATAGTATGTCTGAGGAAGTTGTGCAAACCAACTATATATTTCAGCAAAGTATCTTGACTTTGTAATTCTACCCCTAATAAGAGTGCTCTTCTCCTAAACTCTTGGGTGTAGTCTTGTACATTTTGTCCCTTAAGTTGCCTGAAGTTTTGCCAGTTCAAGATAGCCTTTTATAAATGAGCCAATGGATAAAATTTATTTTTAATTGTAGTAATAAATTAAACCCATGATAAAGTGATCTTACCATGTTTTTTAATTTCATCCTTGGTTTTGTATTCCCACCATTCCAATGCTACTCCATCCATTCTCAAAGAGGCTAACTGTATCTTGGTGTCGTCATCATGAAGGTTCTGGATCCTCAAGTAAACTTCCAACTGTCTTATCCAATTGTCAAGTTTCTCTGCATTGACCTCACCATTAAACATAGGCAACTCAAATTTAACATCAAGATTTAAAAATGGACTTTTACTAGTGGTTTTAGACTTGTGATATTGATTCACTGAAGTAGAGGATGACGATGTAGAGGAAGAGGATGAAGATGGGGACGGTGGATCACCATTACCTCCATGTCCTTTCTTTGAATTTTCATCACTTTTATTTCCTCCTGAAGAACCCTCTCCTTATTTTTGGTGTTTATACCCTTCTCCAACAAGCCTATCATTCCTTTCTTGGTAGAGTATCCTCACCATCTCCGTCATGTCCAAGAAAGCCTTTCGGAACACCCATTCCTCTTCTTTTGGATCAATTTCTTCAGGATCTTCCCCTTCTTTTGAAGACATGCTTGAGGCTTCTTCAATGGCTCTTGGAGGTGGCTCTCTGGCCCTTCTTGGTTGAGGATTAATTTGTGCACTAACCAAGTGTCCTTCACCTCTCTTGGGTTTAAGCCTAGTAAGCATCAAAACTTGCAAACAATCGACTATATCTTTGCAAAAGAACAAATGCAGAGTAAAACTCTAGCTCTGATACCAAATGATATGAAAATGGAACTATTTGTAAATTCTGTGCAAAGTATCCATTTCCATTTAATTAAGTGTGCAAAGTATTCTCCATGTCTTGCAGGTTAAACAAAGTTTTTTTGGTAATTGTTTCTAAGTTTATGTGTGAGAATTTGTTATTTAAATTTACTGTTTAATATATCACAACATAAATACATAGCAAGAAATACTCACGATAGCATAACACAAAAAATTGATGAGGCAGTTCACCCCTCGTGGGCTACATCTATCGAGTCCAAGGCTCCCAATGGGCATGTCCTTGTTCTATTAAGTTTCTCAAAATGTTTATACAATGAAATATATGACTAAACAGGAAAAAAAACATGTGAATTTGACTTCAAAAGACAGAAAGAAGTTACAAATGGCTTTTGCTTCACCTCAAACAGTGAAGTACAACCCAATACAACTCCATCTTCCTGATGGCCCTAGTGGCCCTTTTTTCTTCCCTAAAGAAAAAATAGTTGAAGAAAACCTCTGTTCACTCTTCAACCTATCCAAAACACTCCAGAGGTCGAAGAAAGACAAAATTGACTAAAATTTCATGTTTTTTGGTTGAAAATTGAGAAAGTTATGACCAAAACAAATTTCTACCTAGTGGCACTAGAAAACCTCCTCCAAAACTAGAGGAACTCCAGTTAACTCCACCAGAATAGGTGGATAGCTTAGATTAGGTGGAACTGTGCTATTTTTAAGGGTAGCAATAAATTTAACTGTCATTTCCAAGCACGTTTCATTCACATGCTGGATTTTTGGAGATGGTTTATATTGGTGACCTGAAGGTCATATGGTTATGGAGCTAGCACTTAAGTGCTTAAACCAAAACTTTCTGCCGCTTTGAATGGGGCTTAGCCCTTGGTCACTACTCATGGTCATGGGGCTTGCATCCCTTAGCCCTGGGGGCTTAAATCAGTTCTCCGCCTATTATAACAAACGATGACCCGACTTAAACGTTTAGAGTGAGCCGACTCACCCATTGTGCATGTTCTGCCGGCGGCTGTGCTGGTCAGGTCGACCCTGCCCGAGTAGTCGGATTGAGGGTTTGACCCTCACAACCTTTAACCTTTCAACACATTTTTAAACCAGTGGCCTGGGGCCACGTGGCAGCCTCCAAGAAGGCCACATGGCACCCTCTAATAGGACCATATAAAATTGAAATTTTGTCATATTATTTTTTTTGCAAAATTTGACAAAATCATAGTCAAAATTCGTGTTTTTGGAGGTCATTGGGAAATTTAAAACCTTAGTAACTTTCACATACGACATCAGATTTGAGTCACGTTCATGGCACCAGAATCGCAACGACAAGGCCTTTTCAGTCGTTTAGATTGCAACCATTTCTGAGGAGTTCAATTTTTGAGCATTTTTTTGACTTGGACATGATCCCCTGATCATTGATCCTAGCATACTCTATTTTGAAAAATAAAATGCATTCTCTTAAGTATAAGATAATTTCCAATGCATCCATTTTCATAACAATATCATAAGTAGTAGACTCACATCCAAGTTTGAAAAATATACCTTAATGAATAGTTCGACATGTAAAGTTAGTTGATCATAAAGATTTGATGCTAAGGAATGTGGAAAAATGGAGTCATGTGTAGCCTAATGACTATTTGAAACCAAGTTTCAATGTGATCTTTAAGTCTTTGGTTCTCCTCAAATGTCATACCAGAAAGTTATTCCTGTAAAAAAATTTCAAAATTGTGAATGCAAAATGGATCTTGTGATATACATGCTAGAAATTCTTCAATTTTTGGCTCTAATGTTTCATCTTCATTGCATGTGATCCATGATTAATTGGTCTCCTTCCAAATCCAACTAAAATAAGCTTCTAGGTTCTCTTCTTGTGGATCCTCTTCATGAATGTTTTTCTCCTCTTCTTGCACCACAATGAATTTTGGAATGAATCACGCGAAAATGAATTTATATGTAAAAAACAATACATCCAACATACCTCAATACAATGAATTTGTATGTATTTATGTTTTCTCTTGAATATTCATATGAGATAAAAACTGCTCCTTATCATTATATTATTTCTTTTTAAATATCTACTAGACTCATTTATTACCCATTAACAACCAATTGGTCATATTCTAGGTTTATGACCATGTTACATTAATTGTCTCATTGGATACCTCCCTGAATACATTTCCACCCCATTTACACATTCCATCCCTAAAGCATGGGAATAAGTCATATAATATGACCTACTAAGCAATGTAGTTAATTAGTACCATGCATGAGGATACATCTGTCGTAATGAAATGTGGACCTGGGGTCCAAATATAGTCATTCATCCTTGATCTTGATTTTAGTTTCTCATTGAGATCCATGTCGTAATAATTTTACTATGACATCTCCATGCAATTCATTTAGTACTCCAAGTGTCTTCATATTGGTTTTGTTTCTAGTTCGATGTTGATTTATATTAAGTTTTCTTATACTCTTTCTGTTACCTTGGAAATTAATGTTCACTCGAATGGTGTGGATAGTGATATATAGAAATCTTAGCTATCACATCTTCTTTCTTTAAGTTTTGAACATGTGGTTCATTTTTCCCATTGGGGGGAGTTCAATTGGTCATTGTCATGTTATGAAGTATTATGTAAACCATGAGATTCAATGTTCAAATTCCCTATTGGTCAATCCAACAAAAAAAATACATGTGGTTATTTTGAGTCATTTATCTCTTTAGTTTCTTCCTCCTTTTTATGCCCTTCTTGGGGATTTACTGTAGGTGTGTATGTAGGATTTTCTTATAATTCAACCTCAAACACTTCATCTAATGTGTCAATATGTATTGAAATCAATTACCCTTCAAGGACTTCTTCATGTGCCCCCATTGGTCATTTTCATTTAATAATATAAATATGTAATTTTACTTTTATTATACCAAAGGTTCAAACATTCCTTTTCACATTGATATTAATATACCAATTGATTCCAACCAAAGATGTTGGGGCCCTTGTTTTGAAAATAAAACAGTTTTGAGTCGTGGATAATAGGTGGCAGAGCGCAACCATGGTAGATAGAGAGTTGTCATGGTTGTGAAGAGCTGAAGACTAGGTGGCGCGGCTGTTGTGAAAGCAAGCACAGATGGTTGAAGGGAGCGAAGAGAACAAACAGTGGAACTCCCAGTGATCATGGAGACACAGCAAACAACATAGCAGAAAGGAAGAGAAAACTGATCGTCAAGTTGGAAAAGGAACAAATAGGTGGTTGGCCAGTGTAGACGAGAGGTTGGTGCAGTGGAGAGTAGAGGAAGAGAGTCGTAGGAGAGCTATGGTCGTTCTATTCATTTTGTTCACTCTGTTCAGTCTGTCTGTTCTATGTGATGATATTGTAATCAGTCCTGCTAGGATCTCTCTAAGGAGCAATGTAACTGTCCACTATTATTAATGAAATATACTCTTATCTGGGTTTGATGTCCTAAGCCATGTAATGTATATCTGGCTAAGACAAATGTATTGGCCACTTTAAATTTTGTTTTTCATCTTGAATATGTTCATGATCAGCATCTTGTGCAACGTAGTTAAACCCTTTCGGAGTACATAGTTCTGTTTGTCTTAATCTATAGTTGTGATTGGGAAATATCTGATATGTTCGTAACTTTAATAAGGTCGTGGCATGCCTCGAGTGAGACTCTCTACTCTTCAAAGTAGGGTGAAAATTACGGCGTTGTACTAGACTACTGCAGAAACCTTTTTGGCCTCCATACTGAACCTGGGTCTTGCTCAGAGACCTTCTTTCTCACCAACAAATGGTTTTGTTGCAATGATTTTCCTTTGAAGGAAAAACAGAACCAACCACACAATCATTGCAGGCTATTAAAAGGGTACTATTCTTTCCAGAAATTCAGGAAGAGGAAGAGCAACCTCTCCCATAACAAAGCATCAAACAATTGGTAGCACGTAAAAATATAAATAGTGAAATGGATTATGATGATATAGAAAATCTTAGACATATATATTTTGAAGAAAAAGAAGGGAAGCGGGATATTCAAGAAGAACCGATAATAGAAGGAATTCATCTGCTATCATTGAAAACCCAAAAGTTGAACATCGGGACACCAGAAAAGCCCAAACTTGCATCAATTGGAAACTACTGGGATGCTGAAATGACTAAGGAGATATTCAATATGCTATAGGAATATGAATACTTGTTCCCATCCTTAGTAGCAGAGTTGAAAGGAATCAAAAGAGACATGGGGGAAATGCGTATAATTTTGAAGCCTGACGCAAGACTAGTCAAGCACATACCCTACCGTCTGAATGCAAGAGTGAAAGAAAAAGTCAAGGAAGAGATTGATAAGATGCTAAAGGCAGGGTTGATATTCCCAGTGGACGAAGCAGAATGGGTAAGTCCCATAGTCATACAAAGTAAAAAATAAAAATCTGAAATGCGAGTTTGTGTTGACTATAGGAGCCTAAACAATGCATGTATACATGACCCATTCCCCACTCCATTCAGTGACGAGGTTCTCGACAACGTTGCGGGGAATGAGGCTTATTCATTTATGGATGGATTTTCAGGATACCATCAAGTAAGGATAGTTGAATAAGATAAGAAGAAGGCAACTTTCACAACTGAATGGGGCTCATTTGCATATCATGTAATGCCATTTAGATTGAAAAATGCACCAGTGGTAGTTTCAAGGATTGTTATAGCAGCATTTCGGGAATATATCCATAAATTCCTAGAAGTCTATATGGATGACTGGACAGTCTATAGCCTATTAAATAACCATGCAATGTTATTAAGGATGATGTTCGACAGATGTAGGCAACTCCAAATGTCATTAAACCTTAAAAAGTGCATCTTTGCAGTACCCTTTGGGACACTACTAGGACATGTGGTATGCACACAAGGGGTTTGCTTCAATCCATCAAAAGTGGCATTTATGATCAACATAGAAGCACCAGAATCCATGAAGCAATTAAGGTAATTACTAGGCTACACTGGCTACTATAGGCGATTCATCCGCAACTATGCGAAGATAACAGCTCCATTGGAAAGATTGTTGCAAATTGGAGAAATTTATTTGGACAGATGCCTGTACTACAGCCATGAACACCTTGAAAGAAAATTTGGCAAGCACACCCATATTAGTTCACCCTAATTGAGACAAGAAATTTCATGTCCACATTGATGCTTCTAGAATCACACTTGGATCAGTCCTGGCTCAACTAGGAGATACTTCAGTGGATCACCTAGTTTATTTTGCAAGTCACAATTTAACAACAGCTGAAAGGAACTACACCAAAACAAAACAGGAAGAGTTAGAAATGGTGTATTCCCTTCAAAATTTTCACCACTACCTACTAGGAGGTATGTTTAAGTTTTTCACAGACCATTTGGCTTTAAAGTACCTAGTTAACAAACCAGTCTTGGAGGGGAGAATCTGTAGATGGCTCCTAATGTTTCAGGAGTTCATGTTAGAGGTGATAGTGAAGCCCGGGAGACTCAACGTGGGTCCTGACCACTTGTTAAGGTTACAAAATGGAGAAAACGGTGGGTCTCTGGATCATCAACTGCCATATGCTAATATTTTTAGAGTAGAAGCCATTCCAGATTACTTAGACCAAATAGAAACCTATCTAACAACAAAAAAATGCTCGAATTAATATACGATAGCCCAAAAAAGACATCTTGTAGTCCGAGCAGCAGAGTATCAGCTAATAGCGGGACACCTGTATAAAATGGTGTTAGACAAAATATTGTGGAGATGCGTCCTAGATCATGAGAGGGAAGGCATACTGTGGGAATGCCATTATGGAGTTGCGGGAGGACACGTCGGAGCAAAACCAATGGTGAGGAAGATACTCAGGCAGGCTTATGGTGGCCAACAGTACACATGGACAGTAAAGCATTTGTAAAAAAATGCGATGTGTGCCACAGGATGGGATGTCCATCACAAAGAGACGAGCTACCACTTCACCCTGTAAAAGAATTGCAGCCCTTTGAGAAGCAGGTCGTTGATTTCATAAGACCGATTGTACCTATTGCAAGACACTCATAGGTCAGATACATCATAACCACAACAGACTATTTGACCAGGTGGGCAGAAGTGATGCCGATGAAAGATTGCACAGTTGAAACAACAGCTCGATTCATGTTTGAAAATATCATCAGCGGGTTTGGTTGCCTGAGAAGTCTTACCAGCGATCAAGGTACACATTTTATCAATGCAATGATCAAATATCTGCTAGAAAATTTCATGGTACAACATTATAAAATCAATCTGTACCATCTATACCATCCACAAGAAAATCGTACAGTAGAAGCATTCAATAATATTCTGGAAAAGGGCCTAACAAATATTTGCAACGCTGATCGGGATGACTGGGATGAACAAATTCCAGCAACGTTGTGGGCATACAGAACAACTATCAAAAGATTGAACAACTACACCCCGTTCCAGCTGGTGTACGGAAGGGAAGCCATGGTACTAGCTGAATTTGTCATATCGAACCTGCTAATTGCATCATGGCTATACTTATCAGAGGAAGATTCATTGAAAGAGTGATTGCGAGAGCTACATGATCCAGGTGGATATCGGTGGCCTCCCACCTATTCCATTTGGACCCGCAGCATCAATTCTTTCAGTTTTTCAGCTTCAGCACAGCTTACTATTTTATAGCGGTTTCGGGTCTGCACACTCGGAGGTGGTGGGGCATTAATAATCCGGGTGGATATTGGTGGCCACCCATCAAGTCCATTTGAACCCCCACCATCGGTTATTTCGGTTTGTAGTTTAAGCACAACTTACTATTTTTAGCGATTTTGAGGTCTTAAACTTGAATTGTTTGGAGGCCTAAACCGCGTTTTTTGGGCGCCCGGAGATCTGGCAACATTGGTCCATGATAGATCTTTCTAATGAGCTATTGAGCGCATCAAACAGAGATCGGATGCCAAAGTTACGTCCCCGGGAAGTTGAACCACCAATTTACCCAAACGGGGCCCACAGTTTTGGCGCTTCATCTCCTACGGTTATGGTTTTGGACGTTTCGGATTCTACATTGTTCCTCAACAATAAATAGGCCCTCGAGCCTCATTGTAAGATAGTTCAGGGGGCTGGGAGCCGATACATCTCTTCTCAGAGATAAGCGCTACCAGTGCCCTAGCTCGCCACATCTCCATCATGTCTGCATTGTAACACAGTTCAGGGGCTGGTAGCCGCCACATCTCTTCTCAGGGATACGCTGCCAGTACCCTAGCTCATCTATTTCTATTATGTATGTAATAGGCCTGCGAGCCTCAATGTAACACAGTTTAGAGGCCTGCGTACGCTACATCTCTTCTCAGAGATACGCTACCAGCGCCCTAGCTTATTTCCATTATGTTTGTAAGCTTATTGCAGTCATTCTTTTATTAATAAAATGAAGCATTATTTCCGCTGCATCTCTGTATCTATGGTTATATCTGTACTCTGTTGCGTTCCTGCATAAATCCAGATCACTACAAGAACTAGAAGAGGACATGTTTCTAACACAGTTCCACCAAACTGTCTAGAAAAATGGACAAAAAACTTGGCATGACCACCATATTAAGCTTAAAACATTTACATTGGAGGAAAAATTTTACTGTATGACAGCAAGTACCAAAAGTTCTCAAGTAAAATAAGAATGCATTAGCTGGGACCGTATCACGTGATTGAAGTCTGAGATTCAAGAGCAGTTTGGTTATCACAACTGGACGGCCAGGTATTACCAGGATGGGTGACCAACGTACGCCTGAAGCCCTATCACGAGTAAGTTATATTATTTCATTTTTCAATAAATCTCGCAACCGAGAGGAGTGAGTAGGGTATATTAGATTAGATAGATTCAATAACTCTCTCGCAACCGAGAATGGAATATATAGGAGTGCAAATAAAGCAACACCACAGTAACAAATAAACTCACAGTTGTGATGTGGAGACCGCATCGCAACTGATTATGGTCAGGGGGAGGGTAGTGTCCAGCGTGTCATCCATGTCAGAGAGCCAAACATGTCGAATATCATTCCATCATCATGACTCATTATTTCCATGTCAGTCCATAGGATTACCGAAATTTTAGAAGTAATTGCTATAATTAGTATCGTCCATACCGCAATAGATTTTCCATATTAGGCCATAATAATTACGCATCACATCTGCCCAAATCCTGAAGCCACAGTCAGCCATGTCAGAACCCACCTCATCATGGTAACTAATCACACAATTATAGTTGCAGGGGAAGAAAAAAAATTAATTAATTATGGGGTCTTATCAACCTCATTCGTGCCAGTTACTTACATAGCCTGCATGAAATAAAGTGCGAGAATGCTGGAGAAGTCCAAGTTAGAACTAGAAATAGCAACAACAACGAGAGAAAATTCTTCAGAAGAAGTATAGAGCAAGCATCCACAGGCAGGAATTTTCAAAGAAAGAGCAGGAGTAGCTTTGTGAGTATACCAAAGAAGAGAAAAAATGACCAAGGTAGCACCAGCAATCATCGAGCAGGAACTCGACGAGAGAATTCAGAAAATGGAGTCACTGGTGGGAAAATATGACAATGCATCATTGATCGATACAAATATTACATATTCCTACCAGTTCCCAGCAATGAAGAGGCAAGTTTACACGGAAAACTATGCTACTGAAGTAGGAGAAGGAGCAGCAAGAATGCTCCTAGAATTCAGAGGTATCCAGCAATCAACGATATTGAATCTCAGAAATCTTCCAGTTTTCGGAACCACTAGAGCTGCGATGCTATATAAAAAATTCCTACTGAGAAGAATCTAGAACGGATCATTGTGGCTGGGAAGAGAAATACTGATACACGTGGAAGATATTCACAGGCTAACAGGACTATCAGAAGAAGGAAGAGACGTCTCCACAAGATTCCAAACTGTCTCCAAGAGAGAAAAGAAAGCAGGAGATGTTGATTATTATAGGAAATATGATACCAAGAGAGGCATAAAAAGGGCAAAGATAGACCTTATAAACAACTCGGCAGTCAAATTCGCTTGTTATCTGATAGTAAGAAAAAAATGAGGCATTATACGAAGGATGAGTGTACACTCAATACCATCTCAGTCGTGGAGCACTGCCTCCAGGGGACACAATTGAATTGGTGTTTGTTTCTGCTAAACGAACTATTTGAAGCCTATGAGGATAAATACAAAAGAGCCACTGGGTTCATTTATGGCTACCTTATCATGACGTTTGCTATGTGGAAATTAACTTTCCCAGGAGTCAGACAGCCCGTGGAGCTCACAAGAGGTCAACCATTGGCAATGAAATTTATGCCCTGGAAGTTATCAGGAGATCCCAGCACCAAGGAGGTGAACGAAGAAGTGTTTGTATTCTGGTACAGGCAGATGGTGGACATAGTGGAGAGACAACACAAAATTTCATATATTTTGCTGGATAATTATTCTGCACAGATATGGTTTGGAGTCAGCCACAAGCAAACCTACATCCGACCCACCTGTGTGGCGGAAATGACATTCAAAATGAGACCATTGAAGTTTCAAATTGATGAGAAAGCATTCCACACCAAAGATTGTTCCTGTCCAGGGGTGCACATGGAGTTCATAAGCGGGGTCTATCACTATTCGTTTGATGGTATGTTGCCAAATCCACTACCGGGAGAGACACCAGATGAAACAATGTCCAGAGTGTCACGGCTGCAGTTGACACCAATAATAGAGGAGCTGAACACGAAGGTACAAGGTTTTACTTGGGTAATGCAAACTCTAATCAGTGCTTCTCTTCTCTTCCCTACTTTTTCAGAGTTTCAGGCCTTCAATTATGCATCTTCTTCAATAGTGGCACCCATAATCATAGCCCTGCCATCCACCTTGTTTAATGCACCACCGACAACCACCAAATTTCCAATAAAAAATAAAAAAGCACCTAAGTCACCCATAGCTACACCAAAGGCCAAGAAGGAAAAGGTTATAGTGTCTAGCTAGGTCGTTGATCTCACTGGGGAGGATCAAACACAACCAACATATATGGGAGCTCAAATTTAGGAAGATCCAGAGAAGCCCCCCAGGTAACTCCTGAGCTACCTATATTCAACCCCTAATCATTTTTAAATATTCGTACATCTCTGCCTCGCACTCACCATTCATCGCCTCACACATCATTCACTTCCAAAGACCATTCGACCCGAACTCCATCCACTTCAACAACCATTTCAGACCCGGTCAGAGAAAAGGGGAAAAAAAATGGAGACCACGAGGTAGAGGTTAACTCTAGTACAGCATTGGAAACTGAGGTTAACCAAACCTTGGTTGAACATAGCACTTTTCAAGACCTTTTAAGTTGAGGTGGATCCTTCACTGCAGATACCACTCCTTCACCCAATGAGTTGAACCCGTTCCAAGAAGCAAACTTAATACTACAGCAGGTTTAGCCTACTCCAAGCATGGGTAACCCAAGCACTCCTTCGCTGCAATAGACCCAACCGACATCACCACAGGAGCACTCGGCTAGGTCAATAGCCATCGGTCAACTGCTTAGGGAGAGACCACCGAACCAAGATATCTCGAGGGCAGAGAGTATGCAGACCTGGGGAACAGCACAACTATACAGTTTCATTCAGCGTGTAACCCAGCAAGACGAAGGACTCCACACCGACCTCCAACAGAGGTTTGATCAGCAACAACTACAGATTACTGCGCTTACTAAATATTACCATCAGTTGAGAGTAGAAAAGGATAACTTGCAGGAACAGCTGGAGAAAGTGACAGATGTTTTCAAGGATCTCTGGCCAACCATCATGGCTCAGGATGACCAGATACTGAGTGACATATCAGCTGGTACCCTGGTCGAATGGTCCATTCATGTCAAGACAGCATGTTCGAGTCTTAGCCGGGAGAATCAAGAGCTGAATACAATGCTAACAACCAGGTCGACATTACCAGAACCTACTATCGTATACACAGAGAAGATAAAAGAGAAGCAGAAACAATTAACCGGGATGAAGGAGACCCTTGGCACCATGGTCAAGGAAGCCTACAACCTTCTCAAACATTTGCACGAGTATTAAACCTCACAGGCTATGAAGGCATAACTGATCTCAACACAACTGCAACAAGTTTCAAAAGAAATACAGGAGGCCACAGACCCTGATGGGCTGAACAATTTTTATAACTAGAAAGACGAGTTGGAGACTAAGATAAAGAGGATTGAGGAACAATCAATAGCTACGAAACAGGTCCTCCAAGAATTGAGACAACCAGTGAAGCTTACTACACAATCAATACAAAAACTGGCCATTGAGGCAGAGAGAAAAATTGCGAAAGTATTCAGCAAGTTTCTGGCCATTTTGAGAGAAAAATAAGCGGAACAAATAACCATAGAAACAGACCTCCTCATGAAGGGATAGCAACATGCCATTGCTGACTTCGTTGAACTCAGGTCATCAACATTGGCAAAGGTCCCCGAGTTGGGGCCCTTGTTTGGACAAGGAGAGGAAAAGGTGAAGGCAGGGCCAGCCACAGGGGCAAGCGGACCGATAGAGATCGAGTCAGTAGAAAAGGATTGACTCGAGACGAGTCAATAGCATGCGGTCAGGGCCTGTTGGGGCCCTTGTTTTGAAAATAAAATAGTTTTGAGTCACGGATAACAGGTGGCAGAGCACAACCATAGTAGACAAAGAGTTGTCACAGTTTCAAAGAGCTGAAGAGCAGGTGGCATGGTTGTTGTGGGAGCAAGAACAGATAGCATAAGGGAGTGACAAGAAAAAACATTGGAACTCCCAGTGATTAGGGAGACGCAGCAAATAGTAGAGCGGAAAGGAAGGGAAAAATGACAGTCACGTTGGAAAAGGAACAAATAGGCAGTTGGCCAGCATAGACAAGAGGTTGGTGCAGTGGAGAGCAGAGGAAGAGAGTCATAGGAGAGATATGTTCACTCTGGTCATTCTGTTCATTCTGTTCAGTCTATTTGTTCTATGTGATGATATTGTAATCAATCCTGCTAGGATCACTCCGAGGAGCAATGTAACTTTCCACTATTGTTAATGCAATATACTCTTATTTGGGTTTGATTTCCTAATTCTGTAATGTATATCTGGTTAAGACGAATGTATTGGTCACTTTAATTTTTTTTTTTCATCTTGAATATGTTCATGAGCAGCATCTTGTGCAACGTAGTTAAACCCGTTCGGAGTACATAGTTCTTTCTATCTTATTCTGTAGTTGTGATTGGGCAATATCTGATCTATTACTAACTTTAAGAAGGTCGCCGCACGCCTCGAGTGAGACTCTCTGCTATTCGGAGTAGGGTGAAAATGTCGGCATTGTGCTAGACTACTGTTGAAACCTTGTTCGCATCCATCCTAAACCTGGGTCTTGCTCAGAAACAACCTTTCTCGCCAACAAAATATATCCCAAAACTATATACACATTTTCCACATCTTTAACATGAAAATATAAATGCAACACACATCTATCCATATTAATATTCTAATATTTAAAAAAATTAACATTCTCACTTGTATCATGTATGATTTGATATGTTTTGTAGGAACCTGTAGTCCTTTAATCAAATTAACATTGATGAATTTATGTTTTATTCCATCTTTTACAGAAATGGTAATATTTTCATGTGAAATGCATCCATGAACTTACAATAAGAAGTTTTTTCCTGAAATCAAACCCTTGGTGCTCTATTTACCCTTCATCCAACATGAGACCACATTTCTAAAAGTAATTTTTCATATTATTTATTTAAAACTTCTTTCATCGTGTCATGGTTAAGCAAATTCCACCATATAGCCACAATTCATTTTAAATAAATATAGAGACAAATTTCCCAAAGATGTGTCTTAGTCTCTTTTATTTATTCTTCAATACTAGGACCATCAGATTTTTCTATAAAATACATCTTTTTTGTGAAAACCTAAGAATAGAACTAGGGTTAAAAGAAAATAAAGTACTTCTCAATGGAGCTCTTTCATGTAGTTAGTATTTGAGCTAGTGAATTAAAATTATCACTTCTCTACTTCAATATTATGACCATGATCATGAAATGTATGTCACGGCTAATCAACAACTGTGAGCATTGGTTTAACTAGAATTTGGGTACTAGATCAAAATATATTGGATATGTAAACCACATGGCTATCACAAAAAAAAACCTAAAAATGATTTTAAATTAGCAATAAATTCACTTCCTCCACTCTCATTTGAATACTTTTCTTGAAGTATATTATTATTATTGTTTTATTATTACTTAAAGAAACTCATATCAACAAATGTTTTCTTTGTATTCCACACAATTTTTTTTTAAATTAGCTTGAATTCTAGCATTCTCTTTTTATTTTCAAAAATATGAAAAAAGAGAAGGAATTATTTCTCTTTCTACCCTACAAAGTGATATGATACAACTTGTAGTAAACATTGATAAATACAAGAGAGATTATGTCCCTTCACTTTAGATATAAACTCTTCAACTTCAAAAAAATTAAAAATTCAAATTATAAACAACTCAGTAACATAAAGAAGAACCCTTAAGGTAGGGTAACACTATCAATTACTTTTTTGTATAAGGAATCACTACAAAAGTCATGTTTGTTACAAAAAAATAAGTGAAACATATTTCAATAAAATGACACTCATGAGTATTTATAATTTTTCATAAATATTTTTAATAGCATATGTCAACAACATTTTTTTATTAAATTATTGTTTTTAACTACTTACACTGCCTATTTACTACCGATCAACTACAAAGTATTCATATTTCATGATTATGATCATTTTAAATTCATTATATCTTCAGGTAGTTTATCAAGCCCATTACTTACCTTCTCCCTCTTGTTTTCTCATCAAACAAAAAAAATCATCGCTAGTACTAATTTTTTTTTTTTTAGCTCCCCTAAGAGTCTTTCCAATCACATAAGAATTTATTTTTATTCATTAATATATTTGGAAATAAGGTTTTTCACTGACCTAGGTATGGTTGTCTCTGCCCTTGACCTAAATCTCTGGGTGCCTGCACCACCCGTGGCCTCTATCACTGTCGGCCTTGCATGGGCTCCCCCAGTGGCCCCTTGTCAGTGTCGACTGAAGGTCCATCTGGAACCTCGTTCAAAGATATGGTTATCAGAAGCTCATCTAAGCTCGATACCTCCTCCTTCTTCACCTGCCTCACGCACTGCTCCACTTTTTCCCACCCTAATATCACCACTACACCCTCTAACTGTCATCAAAACAAAGGAAAAAAGGTTGCAAACCCATCAAAGAACAATTTTTCTAATACTACATTCCAAAGAAACAAAGATGCAATAGAGCATGTATCCATCAAGGAAACCAATCCACCACAGGAACCTAAGAAAACAAATGCATGCCACCCAAAAGCTCAAAGGACACTGGAAGTAATCATCTAAGATCCATACATTGCAATTTACTGAGAAAACATGAAGGAGCATGCCATAATATAAAAATTTATGGGAATCTGGCCAACGAAAAGAACCCTCAAAGTGTGGTTCCAAGCAAAATGGAAACCAAAAGGATAAATCAACCTGCAACTTTACTCCAAAGGCTTCTTCACAGTATTTTTCGGCCTCTTAGAAGAAAGAGATAGAAAATTTGAAGGAGGCCCTTATTTCTTCAACTTGGATGGCATCTATATGAGCTTCTGGAAGGAGAATTTCACACTGGAAAAATAGTACTTCACCAAATTTCCTGTCTTGGTTTGGCTGTCTTCCCTACCCACGTATTATTGGGCACCCTCGATCCTCAAAGCCATCGGAGATGAGCTAGGAGAATACATTGAAATGTCTGAGGAAACTAGAAATGGGCATTATATATCCTATGCTTAAATCTGCATTTACATCCATGTTTCAGGGCCACTACTAGAAGCTATAAGGCTCAAATACAGGGACGACATCTGGACACAAAACATTGACTACAAGCACATACCCTTCCGATTTTGAAAGTGCCATGAGCATGAACACCTCTTCTGGGAATACCCTAAAAATAAGGCAACGACATCTGAAGCATAAAA
The DNA here is from genome assembly GCA_034641835.2 of Pinus albicaulis. NCBI lineage: Eukaryota > Viridiplantae > Streptophyta > Pinopsida > Pinales > Pinaceae > Pinus > Pinus albicaulis. Next base: position 1,414,117,746 of record CM076577.1, on the reverse strand, counting down.
CAACAAGAAGAAGGACGAGCAAGGATATACCCACATAGGAAATAAAAACAAATGGATCAAAAGAGAAAAAACATATAAAGATCAAAACAAGGTATCCCAACACAACAGATTTGAAGTTCTGAAATCCACACAGGAGGAACCAACCTATCACAACAACATGGAAGAACAACAACCACAACAAGAACATTCCACAAAAAACATCCATCGGCATGCCGAAGCCCAATAATAAAACATGAATGAAAATAAATAGATTCAGGAAGATATAGAGATGGAGTAGGCACATGAAACACCCACCCCAAAGGAACATGTGATAGAAGAGGTTCTAGAGGGAGTCGACCTCCAAAAAATTTCAAAAGAATGGAAAAAAAATGGAATAGATGCCATCCCAAAAGATGAGATCCAAAAAAATGAGGAGTCATCCTTGTTATTAGAGGGCATAAATCAAATCTCAGAACAAAACCCCATGGGCACATAAGTAGGCAAAGGCATCCTAGCCAACTTAAACATAGGACAACACTTCCCGAAGGGACCTAATAGAAAGTGCAGCCAGAAACCAACCAGTCATCTCTTGAGAGAACTTGGGGCTCATCTCATCAATGAAGGAAAGGTAAGAGCCATAACCCTGATGAACCCTTGACTAAACTGAGGCGGGGGTGAATCAGTTTAGTCCATTCATGGACATTAATATTATTCTATTAAACTCATTAACAAAACCATTACATGAGCAACTCAATACATAATGATCAAAAAACTGAATATGTGAACAACAAGCAATAAGAAAAGTAACACATCACATCAACACATAATAATAATGCACATGGACACTAGATATAAGTGGAAACCCATAAGGGAGAAAACCATGATTTTATTATTCTTGTGATGCAAAGGCAAACTCGTACTCCTTAGTAGATATGATTTCTTGTAGGCTCCAACCTACAAGAGGTTGCTACCTCAAATTTATACAAGCTACAACATGCAATGAAGCTTGAACTCCCATGTGTTTTCTGCAGGCTACTGCCCACATGAGGCTCCTACCTCAACCATCTCCAACTGAACATTTTATCAAGACACAACTTGAAAGGAGACCAAAATCCCCTCACACAACATGAAAACAATATGTTGATTTGCCTAGGTATCAACTCTGCATATCTCCATCTTTACTTATGCCTCTTCTCCCTTAAAATTTACTTCACATCAGCTCCATATATGCATAATAACTCAATCAGCTCTCTTACTTTCCTATGCACTCCAAAATGATATCTTTTGTGGAGATAGTTTGATGGATGTTTGTATTTCACATAGGAATAGGAAGATAATAGTCTTGAATCTTTTCCTTCCATTCATTCGTTTCCACATACTTCATATCTTGAATATTAGTCCACAAAATATATAAATAATCCAATAATAATTTCAGCCACATGTAATGATTGAATGGATCAACTTAATGCCAACATCAAATAAAAATGTATATCATTAATATATCACAAAATTTCAGCTTAATGCATCTTTGTCTTTGCCTTGGAGTCTTGCCTTTGCATCACAACAATTTAGCTCAATCAACACTTTCACATTATTACAATTTCTTCAATGTAGCAGTTTCACTACTCTTCTTTGCCTTGTTGTTCATTTATACCTTTGTTGCTCCTTATCTGCTCCTTTGCCATCAATGACAATATTGCCAACAGTCTCCCCCTTTGGCATTGAATGCCACACATCTTCCCCCTTTCATTCTGAGAAATGTCTTCCTTACTCTAATTACATTACCTCCCCCTTTGACATAAATGGCAAGGGTGTTACAAATTTTTCAGTGTAGTTCCCATCATTGCGTTATTGCTTCCTAATGTGCAATGAAAATTAATGCTCTCTAAGTTCTACATAAACATTGCTCATTTTGTCTTTGAATGAATGCCACTTCATATGGCTTGTTGGGGCTGCTCTGGGTTGAATAAGTGTCACTTGAAGATGAAAGATACTTCAAAAAATATTGCTGCTCCATATGATTTCGTTGGGATAAGACTTTGTAAATCATTGCAATTTCATGTATATAAACAATAAATTCCATATGATACTCTCCAAATAATAAATGCATTGTGCTTCCATAATGCAGAAGCATAAATCTTCTCTTGCTTGGTGTTTGGATTTCCCTCATATTGGAAGAAAATTGATATACCTACATCATAATAATATGCATATGATATAATTCTGTAAGAATGCCCCCAAAAAACAGTACAACACCCCCATAAAATCAACAGTAACAACACACATCGCTAAGACTAACACATGTCATGTGCACTAAGGTTACAAAGACATTCTTGTAATCTCAAGGGAATGATAGTTCAATGAGCTTTCACATGGTTTTTCCTTCCACATTCTCCAGCTCTTTACAAATAAAGTAAATGCTTACCCAATCTTTGGTGTCATTCTCAAACTATACTATATGCCCAATTTATTATAATATAACATACTAAAACAATAATAAAGCATTATAATAATTTGCAATGAACACTAGTATAAAATAATAATATGCCAATAATCCTTTTTTAAGGTTGTTTCAAATAATATGCATGTTCTTTTATTCATCATTCATATTAACACTCCTCTCTTTAACATTTGAGCTCTCCATATTTTCTACAACAGGATTTGACAATATCTTCACCTTCAACACTGCCCTCAAATTATTTCCACGACACTTAGCTCATGAATGAAAACTTTTTATTCTCATGAAAGTGTCACCAAATCTCTTCATGGTACCCAAACAAAATTCTCCAAGGCCACCTCATGATGACTTCAATGCATCACGGTCTCTAAGGGTGTCTCCAAGATCAACTTCAACAAGCTTCTTTAGATGTTCTCAATAATTCCTCAAGGTGTCATCAAGAATTATCCAAGACAATAAATTCTTCTCCAAGGTATGTTCCAAAACTTCAAGAATGCTTCATAAGTCAATAGTTCTTCACAATATTCTATCATGCGCAGGGTCTGCTCAATGATGCCTCCAAGAACATATTCACCAAGCTTCAACTATGCATGACGGTTTGTTCCAAGAATGTATTCACTTATCAATGAAAATTTTCAAAGAAGATGCATTCAATACTATTAATGTTTTTCACAAGTGGGATTCTTCAAATTTTCTTCAACAAGTTTTTCAAGAGTAGCTTCACAGTTTGTATTATAAATCCTCCAGGAAGTGTTAGACAAGGTCTTCAACAATGCTAGTCATTTTCAAGGTATTTTCCAAAATGGTCCAAAGGTAATATTTAGTTCCAAAACAAGTTTAAGATATAATAGTCTTTGATAAGACGAATTTTATAGGGTATTCTCGAGGTCTCAATATCACAGTCATGGGTCCAAGAATATTCTATGAAAAAAATTAATGTGACAGCAACTTATAATACTAAAAGCACTGGTCCTAGCCTTTACTCCCAAGTGTCTCCAACTTAAAAATGTTAACGTAGTTGTCCCATTTAACATATGGCAAAGTGTTTAGAATGTTTTTAGGCTCAACCTCGCATTGTTTATGGTTTGATAGTTCAATACTGAACAATGTGGCTTGGCAATCCAACCACCAATGTTCAATTCCCTGTATGCATGGATAACTGGTTAAAATTAGGTGCAAGAGTTTGTATAGCAAGTTGAAAAATAATCCCTGCACAAGTACAAAAATCAAACTATACAAATGAAATGCTTTTCTATTCTCCGTCCTTTTTTTCTTTGTCTAGCTACGTTTTCTGTGCGGGAACTTATCTACAAAAATGAAGTTTCTTTTTTCACAGAACAACAAGAAGGTCCTTAGAATACATCTGTCCCAAGATCTTGCTAATGTTTGCCTTCAAAGGGTCCACGAATTTCTCTACTTCTTCAGATCACTGAATTCTATGTTCCTTGGGAATATTACTTACGTCAGATGCAAGGATGCTTCTCTCTATTCAAATGTGAGCTCCTTTTTCGTTTTTAGCTAGAACCTCCAACATCACCATAGACTAATTTGTCACAGAGTAGATCACCTTTAGGAACAATTTAAAAAAAAAAAAGATACCACCTTTGGAACTTCCTTCAGAGGGAACTTATTTCCATTCTAAGTCCCTGCAAAAATGAAATTGAACCAACATGCGTACAATAATATTTCCCTGCAAAATTGAAATTGCACCAACACAAATGGTGCCCAATCTATTGTTTCATGCACAGAAGAAGATTCAGACACCTTACCGAGGTCTTAATGTGGCCTGAACACGGATATTGATTGATGGCATGTTCACAATCATTACAAAATATTTACTCTACTCGGCCTCATTTTATAGTCCACCTATACATATAAAACCATCCCAGGTCAAGAGTAGGGATGATGCAAGTGAAATTTCTAGGAATTTCAAACCTCCATCAACCAAAATTGTTGGTATTTGGAACCCTATCCCTCAATTATAAATTCAAAATTCATATATTCTTCAATGCTTTCATCTAAAAAGGATTGTAGTCTTTGTAAGATGGATTATCATCGCCAACAACATAAATAATAGATGTAAATGATTTACACCAAAAACTTGCAGATGGAGTAGTTCAGCCTTTTACATATTGTTGCATTGTCCACCTCCAATATATGAATTATTATGTTCTACACTCTCACAAATAATATGAAGGTCGACCTATGTGGAACATTAAACCCCAACAACTACCACCACATGCTAAATGTTGTCACCACATGCGAAATGTTGCCACAGTAAAATAATATTCCATTAAACAATGCACTCTCTATAAAACGTATTGAATGCTCTCCATCATAATGTTAATACACTCTCTATTTTCCATATATCAATAGCATATATCAATTCCTTGTGGATGGTTAACATCGATCAATATAACTGTCACTTCATGATTCCGACTATAATGTCTAGTGTTTTACAGGAACGTTATGCAACTTGTGATGGTTAGGTCAGTCAAGAATATATATCCTCTGAACATCAATTTTGCTCAACACCACTTCTAATCCCACATAAATAAACTAGTGTGGATTGGGCATGTGCATAACCACCATCTGTAGCAAGATGAAGATTCGATATGGATTCTTTCATGAGTTTTGACTCACCCTCACTGACTATAAACACCATTTTATTCACACTAGATATACACAACGCATGAATTTCTGATTTCTGTCAGAGAACTGATGCCCATCTAAAATACAGGAATCATTGGATGGGTCCCATTTCAGAGCTATCAAATGGCCACAGACTGGAAGCACATCTGTTTCTGGTCCGCAATGTTGCAGATATTCATATCGCATTCAGAGGCTATCACCATAACGAACCATAACGCATTCAAAGGTTGTCACCAAGGCTATATCAATGCGTTGTCAGAGGCTCTACCATGGGTTATAAAAATATCATTGCTCCAATATGAATACGCTATCATAGAGGCTCTGCCATGAGTTAGAAAAAATGCTTGCTCTGATTACGCTGCTCCATAACGCCAATACATAATATCAACACCAATGCCAATGCAAGAAAGAAATTAATTTTTATGTAAAAAACTACTCACTGATAATGCATTCCATGTGATAACGGACATGTAGAATTTATTAAATGCACATATGTCTCCACTACGTCCCTGTATCTTTTCTCGGTGGTCTCTGATGACTAGCACTTCTAAGGTCTGGTGTCTGGAACCTATGTCATTCATTACTGCATAATCGTTACGTTGTACTCTCATGCATCTTCCTATGCATTACTTCCAATTATACTCACATGTCACTGCCAATTTAATAACGCATCTATAGTTGCTGCCAATGCAATCATTCTCCCAAAATATTCGTTGTAGTATGTTTCTACATATTACGCTATCATTGATGTATTTAATAAGTTTGTTCTTGGACGTTCAGAGTAGGGATGATCATGTAAGAGCGTGTGCTCATACTCCAGTATGGCAATAATCGAATACAAAAACATGCAACACCAAACTTAGCATAAACGACACCTCCTTCGTATCCACGCAACAAAAAAAGTCATTTCATTCAAATCAATCATAATGTTGCACAAAATATATTAATATGCCAATGTTTGAATAACAAGAGTGTGTTGATGATTGTATTAATCATTTAGTTGAGACCATTTATACCATTAAGGTAACCACAGGCAGGTTCAAAATCATAACACTCCATCGCCATAATTCTCTTATTCGCATGATTTACTTTTCACCTGCATAGATCTGGAGTAATATTTGAACCTACAACTAAATCATTATCTCTTTTAGTGTTCTATTTCTTCTATATACCATCCTTTGAATGACCTGCCGAAAGCATAAACATGATAATTCTCTTTGTCCTTCTGACACTTATATTAGAATTCTTGTCACAAAAATTGTGGTTTCTAAATGATGGTTCCCTACACAACACCGATTGATAATGCTTCTGACATATTTCTACCATAATTATCCTCATCTTCCTATCAAGTTTACTTCTACCTTCCTTTGTGCACCTAATCAGATGTGTTACATCCATGTTTTGTTGTGGGAAAAACAGTAAACAAGACAGGAAATAGGAGAAATGTAACTGAATTTGGACAACTGAAAGATAAATCACTTAGAAGCTTTATTGATGAAATTCTCCGTTGCTACAAGCCTCTCGGGCCATCTATTTAACTTAGTTTATTTCGTTATTACAACCATATTTCGTTATTTACCTAAATTCTGTTATTCTAACTACATGGTAAATTTACATCTGTTGTCACATTTTTAACAAACTCCACCTTGACAACAGAAATCCTAATGCCCATTCATCATCTTTTTTGCACGCCGAGAGAAGCAAGACACCATCTCAGCTTCTCTACTGTAACTGGCTTCGTGAATATATCTGCATGATTCTCCTGTGTGCGGACCTTCTTGAGGACTACTTTGCCGCCTTCGATTATATGTCTCACAAAGTGATACCTCACATCGATGTGCTTGGTCTTGCTGTGATAGGCTGGATTTGTAGCCAAATGAATAGCGCTCTGACTGTCACAAAACACATTCACTTTCTCCTGCGTCCTTCCAATCTCATCAAGCAGACCTTTTAACCAGATTGCCTCTTTGCAGGAATCTGAAGCAGCTATATACTTTGCTTCAGTAGTGGATAAAGCAACTATCTCTTGGAGCTTTGACATCCAACTGATTACTCCACCTGCAAGAGTAAAAACATAACCTGTAGTAGACCTCCTTTTGTCCAAATCACCTGCATAATCAGCATCCACATATCCGCAGACTGTACCTTCACGACCATCAAAGTTGATGCAATGGTCACTTGTGCCTCTCAAATACCGAAGCACCCATTTCACTGCTCGCCAATGTTCTTCCCCTGGATTTGCCATGAACCTGCTGACAACTCCAACTGCATGTGAAATGTCAGGTCTTGTAGATACCATCGCATACATTAAGTTGCCTACCGCATTTGCATATGGTACACGAGACATATACTGCTTTTCTTCATTAGTTCTAGGACTCAAATCCGAAGAAAGCTTGAAATGGGAAGCTAATGGAACATTAACAGGTTTCACATTGTTCATACCGAACTTTTCAAGGATTTTCTCCACATACTTCTGTTGTGATAACCAAAGCTTACCATTCTTCCTGTCTCTGTGTATCTCCATGCCCAAGATATGTTTTGCCGCTCCAAGATCCTTCATTTCAAACGTCCTAGACAGCTGAGCCTTTAACCTGTTGATTTCTTCCATGCTTTTGCTTGCAATAAGCATATCATCAACATACAACACCAAGATAATGAATATGCCATTGAAAATTTTGAAGTATACACAATGATCATACTCACTTCTGATAAAATTCTGGCTCACCATGAAGGAATCAAACTTCTTGTACCATTGCCTGGGTGACTGCCTCAGGCCATACAATGATTTCCTGAGCTTGCACACTAATCTTCTACTGCGACCTTATATAAAACCTTCTGGCTGATCCATATAAATCTCTTCATCCAAATCACCATGAAGAAAATTTTTGTTTTAACATCTAACTGTTCTAACTCAAGGTCAAGTAAAGCAGTTAGTGCTAACACGGTACGAATAGAAACAAGTTTAACTACTAGTGAAAAGATCTCATGAAAGTCAATACCTTCAACCTGAGAATACCCTTTTGCAACCAGTCTCGCCTTATACCTTTCGATACTTCCATCAACTTTTCTCTTCAACTTGAAGACCCATTTGCACCCAACAACGCTTCTCCCTTCAGGAAGTTCTACAAGATCCCAGGTATTGTTCTTGGCTAAGGAGTCCATTTCTTCTTCCATAGCCTTTTTCCAAATCTTACTATCTGCATCATCAACTGCTTCCTGATAACAAGATGGTTCCCCATCTTCAGTAATCAATGCAAATGATGAAGCAGAGTCTTCATACCTTTTTGGTGTTCTTCTTTCCCTCGTAGACCTTCTTAAGGTGACTGGTTGCTGACTGGATTCTGGAATTTCTCTAGTTTCCTCTACTTCTCCACCTTTTTCAGAAGTCTCTCCTTCCTTTCGAATTTCTGGAAAAGGTACAGTCTCCAATTGAATCTGCTGACCTGGCGATACCTGCTTCTGTTCCACTTTTTCAACATCTGATTTTAAAAGAGATGATTCATCAAATGTTACATCTCTACTAATGACTATCTTCCGTGAAGTAGGATCCCACAACCTATATCCCTTCATTGAATAATCATATCCAACAAAGACACAACATTTTGATTTTGGATCTAATTTTGAACGCTGATTTCTAGGAATAAGAACATAGGCATCACAACCAAAAATATTCAAATGCGAATAATCACAAGACTGACCCGACCAAACTTCTTCAGGAATTTGACAGTCTATTGCAACCGAAGGTGACCTGTTAACTAAATAACAAGCAGTAGATACTGCTTCTGCCCACAACTCCTTTTGCAGATTAGCATTACTAATCATGCTTCTGGCTCTTTCCATAAGAGTCTGATTCATCCGTTCAGCAACACCATTTTGCTGAGGAGTATAAACAGCAGTTTTGTGTCTAACTATCCCTTCATCTTTACAAAATTGTTCAAATTCTAAAGAGGTAAATTCACCGCCATTGTCAGTTCTTAAACATTTGATTGATTTTCCTGTTTTCTTTTCCACCATTATTTTAAATTGTTTAAACACATTAAACACATCAGCTTTATTTTTCAACATATAGACCCAAACTTTTCTGGAGAAATCATCAATAAAAGTTAAAAAATACAAGGCACCTCCATAGGACATAGTAGGAGATGGTCCCCATAGATCAGAGTGAATATAGTCCAAAATCTACTTGCTATTATGATTTCCAGACTTGAATCTTTGTTTACATTGTTTGCCAAACACACAATATTTACAAAAATCCAACTTCAAGGATTTCAAATCAGGAAGTAGCTTGCGATTCATCAGTACCTGAAGACCTTTCTCGTTCATGTGACCCAACCGTTGATGCCATAGACGAGAACCTTCTTTTGCTTTATCTGACACGATCACTACTTCACTGACTTGAGTGCTTCCCTTGAGTCTGTACAGGTTTCCAACCTTTTCAGCCTTCATAACAACCAAGGCTCCTTTCGAGACTTTCAGCACTCCATTCTGACTTGTAAACTTATAACCATTCGAATCCAAAACTCCCAAGGAAATCAAGTTTTTCTTTAGATCAGGTACATGCCTAACATCAGATAAGGTTTTAATCAGATAAGGTTTTAATTGTACCATCATACATTTTAATTCGCACATTTCCAATCCCAACAGTCTGACAAGATGCATTATTTCCCATGAAAACACAATTACCATCTACAGTCTCATATGATGAAAACCAATTCCGGTGCGGACTCATATGATGAGAAGCACCAGAGTCTAATAGCCAATAGTCAACATCTTGTGAGATATTACATACAGGGAGTGCTTCATCAATTAAAACCTCATCATCCATACCTGAATCGACCTGATTTGCTTCCTTGTTGTTTTCTGCCTCCTTCCGTTTCCAGCAATCCTTTTTGAGATGTCTCGGTTTGTTGCAGTACCAGCATTTTTCTTTACTCTTCTTGCCGCCCTTTGACTTCGATCTGGAAGAACCTCTTGTCTTCTCCCCCCGTTCCTTTGACCGACCTCTAGCTACCATGGCTTCAGGTGCAGAAGTCTCAATGCTAGATTGTCTTCGTACCTCTTCAAATAAGAGAGCACCTACGACAGATTCAAAATTTAATGAATCGGCAGTGCTCAAACTGACTGAGGTCACGAAGTGATCCCATGACTCAGGCAGGGAACACAACAAGGTTATTTCCTTATCTTCTTCCTCCATCTTTACTTCCATATCGGACAACTGACAAACAAGCGTATTAAAAACATTCAAGTGATCCGCAATTTTCGTACCTTCCTTCATCCGAAGGCTGTACAGTTGTCTCTTTAAATAGATTCTGTTAGTCAAAGATTTTGTCATATAGAGAGTTTCCAATTTCTTCCACAACCCTGCGGTTGTACTCTCTCCAACGATATTGAAGAGTACTTCGTCTGCCAAACACAACCGAATGGTACTGAGAGCTCAGGCATCCAAGTCCTCCCAGTCTGAGTTTGACATGCTTGTTGGTTTTCTAGTTACCCCGTCAAGTGCCTTGTGCAACCCTTGTTGCACAAGCAAATCCCTAACCTTAAGTTTCCACAGAGCAAAATTGTTTTTTCCGGTGAATTTCTCCACCTCAAATCTTGCGTTTGTCATTTTCGCCATTTCTCCCTCCTAGGGTTTCAGATTTCCCTTCTTAAAAAAAAATTCCCCTCTTCTTCTAGGGTTTCAAGGGTTTTGAATCTCTTCTTTCTACTACAAACTTTAAATAGAAATAAAAAAAATTTCTCCTTTCACTAAATCAAATCTTATGAAACCTGAATCCTTTTAAATAGATTTTTGTTCAAACCCTTGTTAAATTTTGTTCAACCCCTTTCTCAAAAAAACTGAACCTTTTTTTTTTTTTTATAAAAAAAAAACTCAAAAAAGATCCTTAAAAAACAAAGGCTGTTTTAAAAAAACTGTTCAACCCTTCCTCACACTGAATCCAAAAAAAAAATATGTTTCTCAATGTCTGCCTTAAAAAAAAATCCGTTTCTTCAACCTTGTCTGCCTTATATATATATTATATTGAAAATCTGTTTCTCAATGTCTGCCTTAAAAAATCTGTTTCTTCAACCTTGTCTGCCTTATATATATTATATTGAAAAAACAAATTTATATATGGATTTATGATTACTATCACAGCAACTCTCTCTGCAAATGATTTCTTTGGATACTATCCCAGCAACTCTCACTGCAAACAATTTCTTCTTACAGAAAAATCTATATGTATATACAGCAAACAGTTTCTTCTTCATAGAAAAAAAAATATATGTACCCGTTTTCTTTCAGCAGCAAATCCTTTGCATCTAGATTTCTTCTTCTCCGATGACAGCTTCTATTTGCAGCCAAAAAATACTTCACAGTAGGCAGATTTCTTCTTCTCCAACGGCAGCTTCTGTTTGCAGCCAAAAAATATTTCACGGCAGGCAGATTTCTTCTTCTCCGACGGCAGCTGGTTCTACGTTGCAGGTTTACAAGCAGTCGTGTGATACTTCTCAGATTCTGGGCAGTCAACAATACAAGCCTTCAATCTCTCTCGGATTCTGGGCAGTCAAACAGTTTGCAATCGAACCCTCTAGGCAACTTCTTCACTTCAAAAAACTCTTCAACGGCCTCCACCTTTTCCAGTGGCTTCCTCTTTGCACTAATCGATTATGGCTCTTCTAATTTCTGGAAATCGATTCTGGCTCTGATACCACTTGTTGTGGGAAAAACAGTAAACAAGATAGGAAATAGGAGAAATGTAACTGAATTTGGACAACTGAAAGATATATCACTTAGAAGATTTATTGATGAAATTCTCCGTTGCTACAAGCCTCTCGGGCCATCTATTTAACTTAGTTTATTTCGTTATTACAACCATATTTCGTTATTTACCTAAATTCTGTTATTCTAACTACATGGTAAATTTACATCTGTTGTCACATTTTTAACATGTTTTCGTGGCCTTTCTCAACCTTTCTCTCCTTCTCTTTTATTATTGTTCACCTAAGCTATTTCAATACGTTGTCATAACAATTCAATTCTACACAATCACAGAGATTGTAACGTTTGGAATCCTCTACCATAATGTACCATTAAGAGAGCTCAACACTCCTTTGTCCATATGACTCAAACATTATAGTCTAGGTTCTCTGTCACTTGAGAATTTGTTACCACTCCAACATGCATACCAATATTCACTTCATTTCCCTATTCGAATATTCATCCTCTTGGTTGTTGAAATATCTTTAGGTCATCGTTTATTGATGATGGTCTTTTTCATTCTCCTATTGAAATTCTTGTCTTTCTGGATCAGTCGATATAAGTTAGGATCATCATGCCTTCTTCAAATATGATACAGTCTCTAGATATCTCTGATGGTGTTATTTTCATAGTTTAGTGGAGCTGGTGCTTCTTTTCTCTATGATTCTTTTTAACTCTTGAAGATTTTGTTAGCTATGTAGCAAGTCCATTATCACCTCCATGTGTTTCCTTACTAATTTTACACTAAGATTGAGTTACCCTTGAGATAATAAGAGATATGTTCTTTGTTTGAGGGATGGAGCATAATGACAGGAGGTAAAGCTAATGTCTTCATGGGAAAGGAAAGTTTTATTGAATCCATTCTAATCAAATCGTAGGCCGGTGAAACTAAAATTCCATTTTCAGACTCTCCAATCATCTCATTATTACTTGAAGTTGTCCTTCAATTTCATGATATTGGATCTACAAATGTTCCCGAAGTTTCTATATATCCTCTTTCTTTTTCTTTTTTGTTTGTTTGTTTTTATTATTATTATAATTATTATTACAAGCTCCCCTGAGTTTCATTTTCATACTCAAAAATTTAATTTGAACCTCAGTCTTCAAGAATTACAAACATGGATTCTCTCCCCGTAATATGTTTTGCAATATTTCTTCTCTTCGTGATTCTACCACTCCCATCAAGCATTTTTCCAACATCTTCATCAAATACTTTGATGCAGTCCTAAATTTTCATATGAAATAATGTGGGTAAATAGGAATGTAGCCCACTAATTTTAATAATTTCTAATCTTCAATCATTCATCTTGCTTCTTATTTTTTCTCAAAACAAATGATATTTATATGATTTCCCTTTCTCTATTGTCATCAACACAATGCATATTATCATTTTAAAAACATTCTTGGGTCTACTCTTACCATGAAATGGTGTTTCTCTGAAAATTAGCTGACTCATCATTTTATTTCTTGAGAAACTCCCCTGAAGTCATACCTGCTTCATTTTGTCATTGAAGTAACATATTTCTCCCTTTTATTCTTCCTCCACACATTAATTTATTTCCTCCTATTATCCACATTTTACTTTAACTTGATTTTTGGTCTACTTGCAGTATTTTCCATATTCCATCTAGAGTTCTTTAGGGTGCAGGACAAATTCCAGTATTTGGCTATGTAGCCTGGATTATTATGCTTATAACACCTTGTGTCTCCCATAAAATGTTTGTATTTCCTATTTTTCATTTCAACATGTTTGCAATCAGCATCCTTATGTCTAAATTCATAGCAAAAGAAAAGTTGGTCATAGAAGAAATTTATGTACCTAATAACATGTGATTTTCTAGTAAATAGAGTTCTCCTTCGATTGCTTACTTGAGGTAGCTTCTTTGTCTGCTGCATCTCTTGGTGATAATATTTGGTTTGGTTTCTCCAACAATGTGTTGTTGTATGGCCAAGTTTATAGCAATGGAGGCATGTGACACTTCTGATCTTCTCAATTATTGCAAGCTTCATATCTTCATATTTAGGAGAATATTGCACTTTATTTAATCCATTTTTCCATCTTGATTATGTTCCTTGACTTTGTTTGTCTCCTTGATTACCACAGCACTTGTCTCATCTTCTACATGAGTTTTCAACATTATGTTGTCCTCTTGAATAGATGATTTTTCTTATTTCTTCATGGAGCTATTTTGTTCTTCTAACCATATATATAATATTTTCTTTTCAACTAACTCACTTTTAGTTGAAACAATCTCAACCTCTAGTGTGTCACACTGTACCTATTTCTCCTTTAACTGATTATTCATCATCACCTCTATTCTCCTTGCTTATTCAAGTTGTGTCCTTAGGCTAATGATTTCCTTCTTGTATTCATGTTCTCTTTCATCACATATCTACTCTAATTTATTCAAATCTTTTTTTCATGCTTTAATCTTCCTATTTCAGTCAAAATAAGATCAAGTTTGGCTTGTTCTTCAATAGTAATTTTTCACAAAAATCACATCCATTCACAATAGTAGGTACCTCATTTGATTGAACCTTTTCCTTTTGAAACGGATTTATCTTCTTCTTTTTTACCTTCTCCTTCTTGACAATGCAGCCACTAGTGTCTCCTTCATGCATGAGATGCAATCTATTCTAGATTTCTTTTGTAGAAGTTAAATCCATTACTGTATCAAGATCCTTGTTATGAATATTGTTATACATTACACATTTTTCTTTGGAATTCCATTTTTGTTCTTTCAAAGAGCGAGAGTCTTTGCAGTAACCATCACATACAAGTTTCCATACCTCTGGTCCATAAGCCATTAAATATTTTTTAGCCTTATCTCTCCATTCATGAAAGTTTGATGAACTCAACACATGCACACTTTGATAGTCCATGACTCGACCAAACTAACCTTCAAGTTGTTAGACTTATACAGAAGGAATCGAATCTAATACCAATTGATGAACCCTTGACTAAACTAAGAGGGGGGTGAATCAGTTTAGTCCATTCATGGACATTAATATTCTTCTATTGAACTCATTAGAAAAACAATTACATGAGAAACTCAATACATAATGATCATCAAACTAAATATGTTAACAACAAGCAATAATAAGAGTAACACATCACATTAACACATAATAATAATACATGTGGACACCAGATATAAGTGGAGACCCATAAGAGAGAAAACCATGATTTTATTATTGTTGTGATGCAAAGGCAAGCTCCTACTCCTTAGTACATTTGATTTTCTATAGGCTCCTACCTACAAGAGTTTCCTACCTCAAATTTCTGAAGCTACAACATGCAAGGTGTTGGAATCACGATTTTCGTTAGACCAAAACCCATAGGCTTTAGTCTCTGCTACAATTTCCAGAGTTAGGATCCATGAGAGGAGGTTAGTACATGTCACGAAACACATGGGGAGTGTTGAAACCAATTTCCAACAATATCCCTCACAACGTGATTTGGGTGAGTTTCGAACTCGAGACCTGTTGCTCTAATACCAATTGTTGGAATCACGATTTTCGCTAGGCCAAAACCCGTAGGCTTTAGTCTCTCCTACAATCACCAGATTTAGGATCCATAAGAGGTGGCTAGTTCATGTCATGAAACAAACGAGGAGCGTTGAACCCAATGTCCAACACAAGGAAGCTTCAAATCCCATGTGTTTTCTACAAGCAACTACCCACAGGAGGCTCCTACCTCAACCAGCTCCAACTAAACATTTTATCAAGACAAAACTTGAAAGGAGACCACAATCCCCTCACACAACATGAAAACAATTTGTTGATTTAGATGGTTATCAACTCTTCATATCTCCATATTTACTTCTGCCTCTTCCTTCAAATATGCTTCACATCATCTCCATATATTCATAATATCTAAATCATCTCTCTCACATTCTCCAACTCTCTTATTTTCATATGCACTCCAAAATGACATCTTTTGTAGAGATAGTTTGATGGTTGTTTGTATTCCACATAGGAATAGGAAAAGAATAGGCTCAAGACTCTTTGCCTTCCATTCATTCATTTCCACATACTTCATATCTTGAATATTGGTCCACAATCTACATAAATAATCTAATAATAATTTCAGCCACATGCAATGATTGAATGGATCCATATAATGGCGACATCAAATAACAATGTATATCATTAATATATCACAACAGTTCAGCTTAATGCATCTTTGTCTTTGCCTTGGAGTCTTGCCTTTGCCTTAAAGACTTACCTTTCCATCACAAAAAATTAGCTCAATCAACACTTTCACATTATTACAATTTCTTCAATGTAGCAGTTTCACTGCACTTTTTTATTCTTTGCCTTGTTGTTCGTTTATACCTTTGTTGATCCTGATCTACTCATTTTCCATCAATGATAATATTTCCAACAAACCCTACCCCCCAAAAGCTCTCAATGATTTTCATTACTTGGAATATAAGGGGAATCAACAGTCCAGCGAAAAAAAGGGTTCTAAAAAATAGAAAAACATCTAAAAAACTGGACATTATGTTGCTCCAAGAAACAAAGAGTGACCTAGAAAGCATGGAAATTATCAAGAAATCATGTTTCAAAAACTACATCCATGCAACAATCTCAGCTAGAGGCTCTGCGGGTGGTATCACCACTCTCTAGAGGAACTCCCTATTCGAGCTGATTGATTCAGTAGCTACCAGACACACCTTAACAACGGTCCTAAAAATCATAGGATCTACAGACAGCTTGTAGGTGACCATGTATATGCTCCCCATATAATGGTTGAAAGACTCAAACTATTAAACAGTCTTAGAAGAATCCAAAAATCTTTCAAACACCCTTAGAAAATTATTGCAGGGGACTTTCATATGGTGGTCAATTTGAAGGAAAAGAGAGGCGGCCTCAGGAAGCTAGACAAAGACTCAGATGCTTTCAACTCAACCATAGATGACCTAAGCCTCATAGATATCCCCACCAAAAATGTCTCCTTCACCTATAACAAAAGGAGGGGTGGTGTCAGGAATGTCACCTCAAAACTGGTTTGCTTCCTCATTTCAGAGGATATCTATCTCACTTCTTGGGAAACGGAAGCCCAAATTATTCCTCAGGTGGGCTCATACCATTTTCCCTTCACCCTATCTATCCAGATCTTTGCGAGACCCAAAACCAAGCCCTCCAGATTTGAAGCTTTCTGGCTTGATCACCTAGAATTCATGGAGAAAATGAAATAATGGTGAGAGACCCCTCAACCCAATCATGGAAACAAAATGTATAGGTTCCAGCAGAAATTGAATTTCATGAAGGCAGAGATAAGGACTTGGAACAAAAAAATATTTTGAAACATCATCACAGAGAAGAAACTATTAGAGCTAAAAAAATAAGCCCCACAACAACAAAACATCAACAATGTTCTCATCGAGAACAGAAAAGGGGAGGAAATATTGCTCCATAACATATTGGAGGAAAGGGTTTCCAAAGTGGAAAAAATTTGGCAACAGAAATCTCGTATCAGCTGGTTAAAATGTGGGGAGAAGAATACGTCTTTCTTCCATCGATATATGATCCAACACACGAAAAATAAGAAAATCTTGATCCTCAAGGCCAAACAGGGAGCTACAATATACACCCATGCAGAGCTGGAAGAGGAACTCAACCAATACTTTGGCTCACTCCTTGTTGAAACCAATCACAACAGGTATGAAAGCATAAAAATAATAACAAATCACATTCCATCCATCCTAACTTGGGGAAAAAATCAAATACTACTCATAAAAGTCATAATGAAAGAGGTTGAGGAGGTAGTAATGTCCATGCCCAACAGAAAAATCCCTTGGCCCACATGGCTTCATTGTTGACTTCTACAAAGCCTGATGGCTAATGCTGAAAATGGATATCCACGATCTAGTAGAGGAATATTGCATTCAAAAATCAATCCTAAAGGCTTTGAATGCCACCTTCCTCACATTGATTCTGGAATCATATGATCTGAAAGGACTGTATTAGTTTTTTGTGCTAAGTTTCTTTTCAGTGATAAAACATGTGCAAACTTTTCTCCATAGTTTGCTTAAGTATTGAGGATTTTAACCATGAATTGTAAGTGAATTTAGTGAATTAGAAGCATGAAAATAAGCCTAAATAACATTGAACAACATTTTATAAGAGAGAAATAAACCCACATAAAATTTACACAATAGGCATGATGAAGCAATTCACTGCTCTTGGGCTACATTTGCTGGTCCAAATCCCAATGGCATGTCCATCTTTCATTATGTTCAAAATTTTGCAAATACATGTGTCTACAGGCCTCTACTAGTTGTTTTCTCTGCACCAATGGCTCCAAAATGCTCCAATTATTCTAGATAGACTCTTCATTCACTCCATTTGGGCGAAAATTGGCCCTCCAAGTCATTTCCCCAATAACTCCTTGAAATCCTCCACTAAATTTGGTGAACTACACTTAACTCCAGTTAAATTCGGCCAAATTCCATAAAAAAAGTGGCGTGCTAAAATTTTTCTAGGCTAACTATAATATTTAATGTAAAGGGGAGGAGGTGACCACATGCCAACCCCCTAAACCCTGCGGTTGCATTAAATGTTAGCGGAACTGCATGCAATAACTGTGGTAAGTTATATTTAACCCAGAGTTTCGAGCGCATTTAACTCAACTGTCAAAGAAACCATATCCAGAAACCCTTCCATGTGACCAATGTAATGGTGGTAATATATGTCGGATTTTAAACTACCAGCATAAACATCAACTACGTAGATATGTCACAATGTAACAAGGGTTCAAACGGTTATGTTTGTTGTCATGGTTACCAAACTGTCGGAGTAATTTTTGATGTTGTGGGTTGACAGGTGAACAATCCATGGGGCCGTTGGTGGGTTGGGACTACCGGAAGTCCCAACCTCCGAATACAAAGTTTTAATACTTTAAATATATCCATTTCCCTATAGTTTTTAAGTCTCGTGTGTAGCTGGGTTGGTGGAGGTCCTTGCGTGCAGGCTAGAGGTCACGAGGTCGAACCCTACGGACCTCTGCCTAAATGTTATCATACTGCTCAGGGGACACATGGCAGCCTTAGGGCTAGCCATGTGTCACCCTCCCATTGGCCCAACAAATAAAACGTACAATCCACCATCAAATTACAATGCGACACTTGTCAACCTCTGACTAGCTCTGAGAAAAGGAATATTCTTCTGTAATATTCCAAATCTGGAATAGCTAGTAAGGCATGACTAGAAAATGAATTTTCGAGTAATGGCTACTATAGGATTTGAAACTAGGACCAGGATCCCTCAATGTGTCTAAGTCATGAATCCAAGAGGAGGCTCCAAACAAATCCTTCTAGGTGGGTTAAACAAATCTCCCACACCTAGTTGTCCACTGAAAGTGCCCGGTGAAAGGACTGCAACAATGTATGAACATACAATGGAATGAAAACATTATTATTATAAGATTGAGTACATGAATAAGTAATTAGCCAACCAATGTATAATATAGCAGCAAAAGAGTACAATGCTTTGAGGAATCAATCACTCAAGCTAGGCAATGAGAGCCTCAACATAACATGTACAAGAAATTGAAGACCACTGCTACACAGAGTTTACACAAGGCTATGTCAACACAGTTTAATGGAGACAATGCAACATAAAAAATGATAATATAATGATATGACAATATCAGGCTCAAGAAATATGGGGGAGAAAGCTCTCAACCCCTGAAAACACTAATACAACAATGATACAACAATCCTTGGAAGGATTGGCTACAATACAAGTGAAATTGGCAAATCTGTAGAAATGCCGGAGTTGCAGGGTAGTAGCTGCAACACAAAAATGAAATATAAGGAGATGGCTGAATATGATGTCCCAACTGAAGCAAACCTCCTCCAATGGATCTTCTGAGTGCAAGGCTGATCCTAGCACTGAAGATCTCTCCCTCCAAGATGATGGTGCAAACCCTCATTATAGGTATTCACTAAAATAACGTAGTCTAGTGAAGGGACTGCACTGTTGATGATGGGAGATGCTTGGCCTGATGCCAAGATATGCAAATCAGCTCAGAAACCTTCCTTACTAACCTTCCTAAGGAATAGAAGCTCCCTTCTCTAAAATATGAGACAAGGAATGGTGTTGTGGAACCCCTCCACTGCAACACCCTGTAACACAACGTTACACTTGAGCAGAGATAACACTATAGCTGAAGGAATGGATTTGGCCTTGAGCCTAGATGTGTAGAAAATGAAGTACAATCCTTCAAGAGGCCTCTCAAGAAGGAGAATAATTCCTAAATAGAGATCCCTCATGCTAAACAATACTGCAACTCAGCTAAACAGTCGGAGACTCCAAATAGTCTACAAGACCAATATCAAAATATTCAAAACATGTCTCACTATGGATGCCTCTTCCTCCTTTTATGCAAGTGAATGTCTCTTTGCCCTGGAACTCACACATTAGGGTTTCTTCCACAAAGAATCTTTCTCCCTCTCAAACTGTGCTGTCTTCCCAAGCAAGCCACACCCTCTTAGGCAATGTTGTTGACTTGGTCAAACTTGACCTTGTCCTCATGAAATTGCCCCTTTTCACATTGGAAGGTGAAAAATCAAGCTACTCCATAGATCCCTTTCACACTATGAGGGGATTTATTCCTACTCATGGGCCTTTTACCCATTTTATTCACCTCCTAGATGATATAAGAAAAATTTAATATTCCAATTTGCTACTTGCAAATTTTGGAATATTACAGTCCTCCTCTCTCAAATATTGTTTGTCCTCAAGCAAGTACAAGAATAGACTGAATTATCCTCTCCTCCTCTCCCTGTAGCATCCACGTATGATGATCTCCTCCATGTGAAGTGATTCTATCTCATCAATCAAGTCTCCACATTGCTCCTCCTCAGCATGCAAGTCAGCTATCAAGCCATCATCATGTAAAGGTGAAATACTCAAGAGGATAACAAAGGGATGTCTAGAGGTCCCCTTGAGGAATAGAATCTGAAATCTAATGGGAATTATCTCTCCCATATGGATCCTCCATCCCCAAGCTATTAGCCATGCAAAATGAGTCACCTCCCAACTAGGCAACTCCTGGAAACTGTCCTCCACCTTTGGCTACGACAAAGTAGGTGGGATGAAAATCTGCACATGGTAGACAATGTAGCCTACCCCATGTTGTCCATCTCTCCACTTATGATATGTGTAGAGTGTTGGTTGATCTTGGGCTGCAATAAGATTACCCTCAAGTGGCAATATCAGGACTAGATCTCCAAAGACCTCTCCTCCAACGCTGCAAATCAAGCGGGCCCAAACCATTCCATATATGATTAGTTGGAATTCATCATCATATGGCATCATATCCATCATATGGCTCACCTCATAAGGAGAAAAATGTGTTGTTAAGGTGGCCATACCTTATCCCATGCTCCCCTTAGAAGATGTAGTGCAAAAAGTGTGAGGAATTTCTCCCTCAAAGGACACATCCACCCAATGTGTCTCTCTCCCAAGCATGCTCCTCATAAAGACAAAAAAAATAGAACCATAGGGAGAAAAAATGAGAATCATTCTTGCTGCCATGTGTAACAAGTGAGAAGGAAAATGGTCCCTCAAATGCAACCAATGCAGCTTGACCCTCACCTGCAATAGAGACTGATATAAAGTGTGGCTTCTCAACCACTTGCTTGTTGCTCCAATCTCCTCATAAGTGTGGAGGAAGTGAATGATGCAATGTGTACAATGAGCATTTCCTCCATAACATGCCTCTTCCCCAAGTCCTCCTAGGGAATAGCCATCAATCATGCTTATGGCCTCAACTAGACCATGAAGCTCAATAGAAATAATGCTCCTCCTTGGAGCAACATCCTGCACATATATGGTTAAGGGGAATATACATACATCATATAAATAATCATGTAAACAATCATCACCCTTACAATATGTCCTGCTCATACAAATGGAGTGGCTCATAGGTGATTCTCCTCTCATCCTCAAAGAGAAAAGAGGTGGTTGTGCTAACTCTTCCAAATAGTTATGTCTCTCCTCCATCTCCATCTGGTCCATGCATCTCTTCATATGCTGATATATCTCCTCCTCAATTCCCTTCCAATAATACCCCTCCATGATGGTGTGGTATGCTCTCATAGAACAAGTGGGGCTGAAAAGGAAATTCTCCTGAGCTGCTTGTAGCAACTTCTCCTTGAGCTTGGAAGCTTTAAGAAAGAAGATCCTCCCATGATAGAATATGACCCCATCTCTAACTGAATATCCCTCCTCATGCAACTGTTCATCCAAGATCATGCAAGTGAAAATATCCTTGGAATAATACACCAACAACTGGGAGTTCCAATATGGATCTATTCTCCATAGTGACAGCACTGATGATCTCTCATGAAGAACACCTATCATATGGTTATCTTCTCCTTTGACATCTCCCATGCCAAAGATGCAAGTTAGAAGGCTACTATCCTTCCCTTGCTGCTTCTGCCACAACGAAGAATCTGAAATGGAAGTGGGTAATAATGATGTTGAGAGAATGCTCCCTCTCTCCTTGAGTCTACCCATGACTCCCAATGCTATATCAGGTTATCCCAAGGTTCCCACTCCTCTGAAATCACTGAGTGGTGCCTCAACTAGTGAAGCATCCATCCTTCTCTACTGATACAGTGGTCTCCCTAGAAAAATGTCTCCATGCAATGAGACATGATCATCAAAAGGTCGCTGCATATATGAATGGACAATTATGTACATGCTCTCACTGTGCAATCCAGTCTCCCTCCTAGGTGTAACAGCCTCCAAAAATGGATAGGGGTGTGTGCTCCTCATCTCATGATGTTGGTCATCCTCCCTATCTCCTCCTTGTATCTTCATAGTTCCACACCTCATCATCAATGGCACATGTAAAGCATGAGTTGTGCCTTGATCTCCACACATGAGATCCTGTGGACTTCCTTGCAAAGATGCAAGAATCCCTCTACTTGGAGCAAGAGCTCCTCCTTCCTATGCATGAGGCACTATATAATCTCTAGACGAGACAATGCTATTGCCCTCAATCTCTGCAACATGAATGGGCAACCTCCCAATGATTGGATCCCTCTCTGCAAAAGATATCTCCATGCTTCCTTGCTCCAAGGTGTGAGATGAAAGACTTTCTTCCAGCAAGGTATGGTGCAATTTTTCAGCCTTCTCCATGGTTTCCTGTAGTGGTACTGTCTTCTCATGCAAGGTTTTTGTTTGATTTTTCTTTTTTAGCTCCACCATGTGTATCTCATGAATCCTCCAATCAAATATTTTCACTAATGCCTTAGTGAAACTTGCATAAGATGAAATGTTTACATTTTTTAAAGAAAAGGATTCAAAGATCCACCAAGCATAGGCCTTACCTCTCAAATGCAGCACTACAAATTTGCTGGCTTCCTCTTCAAGAATTTGGTGCTGCTACAAAAAGGTCTCTAACTTCTCCACCCAAGCTTTGGCTAAACATGTAGATGAACCTTCAAAGGTAGATAGAAGAAAATTATTCCTGCTGCTCTCTTCCCTTCACCTTGATCTTGCAAAACTTTGAAAAGCTGAGATGATCTCAGAATTTATGAGTTTGAGACTCATACTCTTTCAGGAAATCACTAAGAGTTCCCCTCCTAGCAACCTCTTCTCCTCTTTTCATCTCTCTCCTGGCAATCCTGAGCATGTGACTGCGCTGTGTGTTAGAGTGTGTGACTGCTGGCTCAGACTCCTCATATGACAATCTAGAGTTTGCTTTAGATTCAAAATCTCTTGGAGATTCTTCATACATCTCCCTCTGAATATTCTTGAATTCTTCATGAATATTATGTACAGACTTAGGAAGAAGATTTGTGTTGGGCACCGAATTTGCCTATTTCTTTTCCCACTTTTGTCATCCTTTTTGACCCTTTTTTGCTTAATTTACCCACATTTGTTATGATAAAATTCTGAGGTAAATACCCTGACTTGTCTGATTGGGATATTTTGATTAATGAAGTGAAATCGCAAGGTTTTACCTAATTGCAACACTAAGGTCTATGTTTGGCTGCAGATTGAAGATAGGAACCCTCGCTCCAGCAGATCGCAGCAAGAATCGGTAACGACAAGCCAGAGGGGGAATGCGCAGCTGGACCACGACTCCCTAGGCATATTCTCGACCCTTTCGATGCAGAGTAGCTGTTGTTCGTTCCATTTCAACCAAAGTCCATTTTTGAACACACGATTCTCATGTTTCAGGGAAATTTTTTATTCCCTTGTATTGTGTATAAAATGGATATTGTTCCTGTAATTCGGGGTTCCGAAGAGAAGGTTGTAATCACATTTCATATATCAATAAAATACATCTAGTTTTACTATTCCAAATTGTTTCGTAGCTAACGCAACCCTGATCAGAGAGTTGGGCCCGCTTTTCTGATCAGGTGCTACGTCTATGTATATGTGTGGATTTATTTCTGTTGTGATATGGTTGTATTTTTATTGTTGCTAATTGAGATTGTTGAATGTTCTGTATTAAGTTACTTCATGGCAATGCTTTGAGTTTTGACTATAAACCCTCGACTGAACGAATTGAATGCTTGTTCCTACATATACCTTGCGCGTAGCCTTGAAAGGATACAGTCCCGGATTGATAAGATTAATGTCGGATTAGGGTGGATAGATCATCCCTACTTGAACACCAACATTTTGGCGCCATTGCCGGGGAGGCTACAAGGTGGAAGCAATGATTGAGGCAACCAGAGGGTCGACCTCTCGTCCTAAGGAAAGAATGAGTTTTCTCACTCTGCTTTAGGTCCTGAGCATAGGTTTTGATTTTGGGTTATTTTTTTTTGCTTTTATTTTGATTTTTGGGCCACTTTCTTGTCCTAGGAGGGAGGAGTCTTTTGACGCCCTGTTTCAGATCTGGGAGGTATTAGGTCTTTTTGTGGACTGTGTGGTTCTTGTTCTTGTTCCAGGGAGGGAGGAGTCTTTTGACACCCTGCTCTAGGGTTGAAACTCTAGTCTCTGTCTTGTTGTTTTTCTCTTTTTAAATCCTTTTGTCTTGAGGAAGGAATGGTCCTTTGACACCTTACTTCAAGATCGAAGTGTTGTAGGCTCATGTAGAGATTTTCTATCACATTAATTTTTGTATGAATAGAGAATCAAATAAGAGGGGCGGAGCGAGAGCCCCAAAGAGGGGAAGAACAGATTTGGGAAGAAAGACTTACATACAGCAAATCATCGAAAAGGTAGAGTCGGAAGCATCTTCTTGTGCAGCCGTAAGGCTAGGGGCTAGGAGAGTACAATCTGAAGGAAAATCAGTAGATCAACCATTGCATACTCTGGTATCCATTGGAAATTCAGTATAGCAGATTCCTCCATTAGTAGAAGGCTCAAGTAGCATTGGACCTGATCAAGAGGATCTTGTATTGGGGATAGAAGGAGAAGAAATCGCAAGCAGAGTATTAACAGAATCAGATTACTTCAATCGAGGAGAGGAAGTTATCGTTGAGGGATTGGACTATCAGGACGCAGGCAGTAGGAACGAAGCAATATTTGTATCACCGAGAGACAAGGGGAGCATTACCAAAGCTGCTCGAGTTCCAGTAGTAAGGAGTCCCCATCCATCTTTTACAAAACCTGTTGAAATCCCCAGTGACTATTGGAATATTTTCATGGCTCCCGCAACCTCTACTATCGATTTTCCCATTGAGAACAAGGGAGGAGGTGTGCCTACAAAACCTATCCCATTGACATCTTTACCAAATTTCCATGGGCTCATGTCAGAGGACCCCCACACATTTCTATTTGAGTTTGATATAGTGTGTCGGGGGTACGATTACATGACGGATGCCTAGAAATTGAAGATTTCTCCTTCCACACTTAAGGTAACGGCTCTGCGATGGCTTATGGGCCTTGGAGGGAAATTCATTACCACATGGGATTGCATGCAAACAAATTTCTTGGAGAAGTATCAGGACTATTGTAAATCCCAGAATATCAAGGAGGAGCTTTTCAAGTTTACACAAAAAGAAGATGAAAATCTAGAAGACTGCATGGAAAGGTTCAAGTACCTCTTACAGAGGTCAGGACATTCTGATTTGGACAAAGAAATTATGAAGGTTATCCTCCTTAGGGCTTTTCGAGAGGATTCAATAGAAATGTTGAATATTGTGGGGAAAGGAGACATCTCCAAGGAAACTTTTGAAAATATCTACGACTTGTGTATCTAGTGCTCAAGAGGGCTTGCAAGAAGCAGATCAGGGGTTCCTTCAGTAAAAGGATCTAGTGGGGGTATTACAAAAGCAAAAATTGGGAACCTGTTAGACAACCTGAAGATAGATATTCTTAGTACCCTGTCAACACAAATGGATACTTTACAAGTGAGGCAGAAGCAGTTGGAGCAGGAAAGGGCTATGGCGATCTTCTGCCCGAAATGCAAGAAGAATCATTTAGAAAGGGAATGTCCATTAAAGTCTATAGAGAAGTGTGACATTTGTGAGTTAAATCATGTTACCAACTCATGCCCTTCCTTGCTGGGCCTGAAATTAGTATTTCAAGGAGCAGGGGAGGACACCGAGCAGATGTATCTTATGGGCACTAGGAAGCCATGGAAATTTCGACCACCAATGGGAAATCAAGGTATGCATCTAGATCCATCTCAGTATTTCAATAATTATAATATGAATCCCCAACCCATACCTTGCTCCCCCATGTGGCCACAGTACCAACACCCACTATGGTAGCAATGGAACCCTCAGGCTAGTATGAGCTCATCATGGGCTCCAACTTGGCGTGGACCATCTATAAGGAAATTCCCTCAGCAGATGCCACAGCAACAGATACCACAGCAGCTCCAACTATCCTCCACCTTGCCTCCTGGTAACCAACCTATCCATCCTCAGCTTCCAATGCAGCCTAACCCTAACCCCAATAATAAAGGAGATCATCAAGCCGATGTCCTTAACCTTCCTTCATATAGCATTTCTATGGCAGATCTGTATGAAATGAATTTGCGATTTGGCTGGACAGTTAATAATCAACCCCCTCCAATCATCATTGAACAGCTTGACAATGAAGACAGAAAGGCACAACCAAATGATAAAGAACCGAAAAAAACTGCTAAAGCGCCTCCTGTAAAACAAACTCAATCTGAACCTCCCTGCCCGGAGAGACTGATTGTGAGTAAACCCAGTCCACAAGCTAAATTTGACTTATTAGGAGAATTACATAATTTATTTTTTAAAATTCCCTTTTTACAAGCCATGAAAGATGTGCCAATATATGCAAAGACTCTTAGGGAGTATTGATCGAAGAAACCTGCAAAGAAAACTAAGGACCCCCTCACTATACATGTTGTGGGAAAACTATCAGACTTCATGATGGGGAAATCAACACCAGTAAAGTATGGAGACCCCGGAAACCCAGTTCTGACAGTATAGATTAATGGGGTAGATATCCCAAACGTACTAGTAGACCTGGGTTCTGCCATCAATGTCATCACTACTAAAACCATGCATACTTTAGGCCTTCAGAATTTTAAGTATACACCTACAGTGCTGGAATTGGCAGACAGGTCTACAGTTAAGCCTGTGGGAAAGTTGGAGGATGTGACAATTTCAGTAGATGCATGGCATTACCCAGTCAATTTCCTGGTGTTGCATACGTAGTCTTCAGTGGGAGGCCACCCTTTTATTTTGGGGAGGCCATGGCTGGCTACTGTAGACACTTATATTGGATGCCGATCAGGAAATATGGTCATTTCCAATGGTCATAACACCAAGAATCTGGTGCTATACCCACCGACAGAACCAGATGCATCCATGAAGTCAGCAACCAGCAAGGAGGTTGTATCTATGGTGAAAGTCGAAGAGCAAGAGGAAGAGGTGAGACCGATCCTTACTATCGGCCAGGCCCTTTAGTTGAAGATGGAATTAGAAGATGAAGTGATCACTTCTTTTATGAACGATCCTTGTTCCGTTTCAGAATTAAATCAACAAGCATTAGAATATATTTTAAGCTATGAGACTCATGGAGATATTGATAAAGTAGAAGAATTAGAGGAAGATGTTGATGCACCTCATGAAAGCGTCCAAGTGGAGATAGAACCAGGAAAAACCTTGAATATCATTCAAGGTCTGTCAGAGTCCCAGAGGAGGCAACTGATAGATGTTCTTCAGAAGTATAAATAATATTTCGCCTGGGATTATTCAGACATGAAGGGGATCCATGATAATTTTTGAACCCATCATATATACATCAAAGAAGATTGTTACCCTATAATACAGCCTTAGAGAAGGATGAACCCAGCATTAAAAAACATTATGAAAGAAGAGCTTCAGAAATTACTAGATGTAGGTTTTATCTACCCTATCTTAGAAAACCAATGGGTTTCACCACTGGTAATGGTTCCTAAGAAAAATGGTAAGTGGCGAATCTGCGTGGACTACCGAGAGTTAAATAAGGCGACGCAGAAGGATCATTTCCCTCTACCATTTATCGATCAAGTCTTAGACACATTGGCTGGTAAGAATTTTTTTTTCATTTCTGGATGGGTTTAGTGGATACAACCAAATCCAGATTACTCCTGATGATCAGGAAAAGACCACTTTCACATGCCCTTGGGGAATATTTGCATACCAGGTCCTTCCTTTTGGCCTATGTAATGCCCCTGCAACATTTTAGAGGGAAATCTTGGGAATCTTCTCTGATTTAATAGATGATGGTGTTGAAATTTATATGGATGATTTCAATCCCTATGGGGACTCATTCCTGGAGGGGCTGAAAAATTTAGAAAAATTCCTTGAAAGGTGCATACAAGCGCGTGCTTCCCTGAGTACAGTAAAGTGTCACATGATGATGGAACAAGGAATTGTTTTGGGACATTTTCTTTCAACTGAAGGAATCAAGATGGACCCAGCAAAGGTAAAGGTAATTCTGAACTTTCCAACACCTAAAACGCCCACATAGGTACGTAGTTTTATTGGGTATGATGGTTATTATAGGTGCATTATGGGAAATTTTGCAAAAGTAGCCCACCCATTATTTCAATTACTGACAAAAGACTCAGAATTTGTGTGGACATAGGACTGTGAGGTAGCCTTCGTAAATATTAAGGATTTAGTATGTAGTGCTCTGATTCTTAAGGGACCAGACTGGGCGTTACCCTTCCATATTCATACAGATGCATCCCAAATAGCAATTGGTGTAGTATTAGGACAACAAGAAGATAAATTTCCTTATGCAGTCTACTATGTTAGTAAAAATTTGGCTTCGGCTAAATTAAATTATACGGTGACTGAGAAGGAATTTCTTGTTGTTGTCTACGCCATCAACAAGTTCCGGCATTATATTACCAGGTATTCTACCTTTGTGCACAATGATCATGCTGCCATCAGGTATTTAATGAATAAACCTGTTACCCCTGGTCATGTTACACGATGGTTGTTGCTACTACAGGAATTTGATATTACTATAGTAGATAAACTAGGGAAGGACAATGTGGTTGCAGATTTCTTATCTAGGTTAGAACATGATGGTAAAAATACGCCAATTGATGATAATTTTCCAGATGAGCATCTTTTTGCAGTATCTACTAATACTCCATGGTATGCAGATATTGCTAATTATCTTGCTACAGGTGAAGTGCCCCGTCAGTTATCTTATAAGGAGCAGAGGAAGATCATTCATAAGAGTGCCCATTATTCATGGATGGTAGGATATATTTTCCATACAGGGATTGATCAGTAGATTCGGCGTTGGGTGGCAAGAGATGGTATTTATGAGATCCTAAAAGTCACACATGATGGACCCTTTGGAGGACATTTTTCATATAAACAGATAGGCCATAAAGTGTTGCAGATGGGATACTATTGGCCCTCCATTTTTCGTGATGCTCGAGATTATATTCGAAGGTGGGATAGCTGTCAAAGGATGGGACAACCTGGGAAAGTAGATGAAATTCCTCTTCAACCCCAGATAGTCCTTGAACCATTTGAGAGATGGGCCATTGATTTTGTTGGCCCCTTTAACCCACCTTCTCATCAAAAATCTTACATCCTAGTTTGTACTGATTATGTAACCAAATGGGTGGAAGCTAGAGAAGTCACAAGGGAAACAAAGCAAGTAGTGTCAGACTTCCTTTTTGAAGAAATATTTGCTAGGTATGGGACTCCCAGAAAAATTGTATCAAATGGAGGATCACAGTTCACATCTCACATGATAGAGAAATTGATGCAGAAGTATGGGGTCAAACACATAATAACAACCCCCTATCATCCACAGGCGAATGGACAAGTAGAGAGTACAAACAAGGTATTCGAAAATATCTTGACAAAGATAGTAGCAAGTCATTGTCAGTATTGGGCATAGAAACTTCTAGAAGCTTTATGGGACTATAGGACAACATGGTGCAATACAAAAGGATTTCCCCCCTTTTAATTAGTCTACGGGAAATCTCCCCTGTTTCTAGTGGAATTTGAAATTAGCACACTCATAATAGCCCTAGAAGTAGGATTGGATTTATCAGAAGCACAGAAGCACCGACTGGAACAACTGAATGAGTTAGAGGAGATCTGATCAGTAGCTGTCCAAAGAACCACTGTTGTTCAACAGCAGAGGATGAAATGGCATGAAAATTTTATTAAAAATAAGGTGTTTCATGAAGGGGATTGGGCATTACTGTATGACTCCAGATTTATGTATTTCAAGGGCAAACTTCGTACTCGCTGGATGGGACCATATCAAGTGGATGTGGTGTTTGATAATGGAACAATTAGAATAATTACAATTGATGAGAATAAGACTTCATTTGTAGTAAATGGACACCGTCTAAAATTATACCACCATCTAGCCTCTAAAGATGCCTTTGTTAAAACCTTTCACATTCAGCTGATTTAATGATTATTGCAACAAAATACACTCTCACCCCCCATTACAAAAAAAAAAAAAAAAATGTGGCTATTTCTCACTTGTTTTTGTTTTGCAGGAATTAAATATTTTTGGCCAGGAGGAAAGCTATATTGTTGGTGCTATTACTTCGGAGTTTCTGCTACACTACTGTTGTTGTTACTCCGAAGTTGTTGTTACATCGCTGTTGTTGTTACTCCGAAGTTGTTGTTAGACTATTGTTTCTATTACTCTGAAGTTGCTACTACATTGTTGTTGTTGTTACACCAAAGTTGCTACTACATTGTTTTTGTTGTTACTCCGAAGTTACTGCTACACCGCTGTTGCTGTTACTCAGAAGTTACTCCGAACTTGTTCTTACACCATCGATGTTGTTACTCCAAATATTGTTGCTACTCCGAAACTGTTGTTACACCATCGATGCTATTACTCCATAGCTGCTCCGATTCCATAGTTGTTGTTACTCTGTAACTGCTGTTACTCCATCATTGTCGTTACTCTGCAACTGCCGTTACTCCGTTACTGCCGTTACTCCATTACTATCATTACTCTGTTACTGCCGTTACTCTGAAACTTCCATCATTCACTCTTGATGCTACTTACTATTCATGACAAACACTTTTACTATTACTCCACCTTAAGGTAAGTCCGCAGGTACATCTCTGCTAATTTTTACAGATTTAATTAAATATCCTGAAAGGATAGTCAGAGCATGCTGAGGATGGCCGTCACTTTAAGTTGGGGGAAAGGTACCATCATAATAACTGACGGCGTACTTAACAAAGGTAATTATGACACATGACCATTACTAAATTAAATTTAATGACTTTAAGTACCTTGTAATTATGTCGTTGAGTTGGGATGCGTACTTGCATGCATAAGAGTCACATCAGTCACCTTGTAAACATTCCGTATTAAAACCAAACGTATCTAACAGTACCACTGCAATTTGTTTCAAACGTACCAGTATTGTTTTATCCATTATATTTTGAAATGGCCATGACGTCGTTACAGTTACTAACAGTTTGGAGCCTGCCACTCTTCCCTCACCAGCCGACTATAGCCATCGTGCCACTTCCGCCTTCACAGCAATGGGTGGTCGATCTGCGCGCCATGAGCCCGACGATTCATCAAGGATCCGGCGCATTCGAGAAGTATGGAAAATATTTGTAAATGCGGGTTGGGACATCTACTTGGATAGACAAAATGGCTAGGATGAAGGAATTACGCTGGAATTTGCACTAAACCTGGAAGGAGTTTCTCGGGTCCGCGGACTCGAAATCCTAGTTACAGAGGAAATGATTGCAGAGGTTAGTGGACTACCACAGGGAGGTGAATGATGGTTTTCTATAAGAACTCCTATTCCGGAATTCCCCGAAGCTTTTCTCCAAGCCGGGGATAGTATTGCACAGAAAGGCCGGGGGTACGATAGAATGTCATTGTCACAGCCATGGAGTGATGTTTCAGAAGCTGTAATAAAATACATAACTTGTGAAGGGAGATATTATACTGTCTTTAAATACCATCTGCATATACTGGCACACCTGCGGTTTCCCCAAGTGGAAGCCTTTTCAATGAATGTACCTTATTTTCTTTTGAGAAGCTTGAATCTGATGGCGAACTCGACTCGAGATGTGTGGCAGGTGATATCAGTCCTTTCCCACCATGTACTGGTGCAATTATTATTATTGAACGCTATCGACAGTATTTCGATTCCGTGGGAGTGGTTCCGAAACTCCACTGAAGAGGAAATTGAAGCTGCTATAGCTGCTAGGGCAGAGGAACCTGAAATGATGCAAGAGGACGAGGCCGTGCAGGGAGACGAGGAGGAAGATTATGTTGATCAGGAAGAGCCTGAAGAAATGGAGATGGAAGTTGAGGGATGTGAAGAGGAGTCGGCTTTACAAATGCAAGCCGAAAAAATTAAAGTCGCAAAAATTCTTACTGGCACTTCGGCTAAGGCTGCTCCACAAGAACCAACCCAGTTTGCGGAGCCAGTTTAGTAGATAGAGAGAGTAGTTGGCACAGAGGCCACTCCACAGGGATCCCCTGTTAATGTGGAACCTGTGGAGGAAATAGTCGTGACCACCTCGACTACGGAAGCTACAAGGTAAATGGCGGGTGAAGCGAGGAGTGAGGTCAACGCTGCTCCACAAGAACCAACACTGACCCCAAGATTGGATGGAGAAAATTTGTTCCAGTTTCCTATATTTTTTCCAAAGGGGGTGCGGGTAACCCGTTAGCCACAACAAAGAGAATAATAAAACGTGGTCATTCCAACGCCTCCAAGTTTGAAACAAAGGCTGCAGCTGGAAGAAACCCCAGCAGGCACATCAGCAGAAGGGGATCCTACTAGGCCACCGTTGATTGAGGAAGATGTACTTGAAGAAGGAACAACCATTGGTGGAGAGGAGGGACCAAACGAAGCGGTCCCGATGAACCCACCAGTGGCACACGAAGGTATCAAAAGGTTAAAGCAAGCAAGGATAGAAGAAGGGCAGGCAACAGAAATCAAACCGCCTGTCAACCTGGTAGAGGCATCTCCGAGGAACTCACCTCCAACAGTCGGATCCGAGGAAGTATAGGTGAAACAAGAGGAAGGAGAGCCAAGAGACCTAGGTTTGACAGGGTCGAAGTAGGAACCGAAACAGAACCACTTGAACAACTCTTTGAAGCCCGATAATATGCGCTAACAACCGAGCTATAGACATGGAAATCCACTGTGGCCTAGTACAAAAATGAAATAAAAAGAACTGAAGAGAAATCCTCCGCAACCATCTTCGGATATGTGGAGCATATGGATATTATGAAGTTGAGGCATGCCAAGCAACAGCTCAAGATGGAGTAGCTAGAAAAGCAGGTGGCTGAGCTGAACGATGATAAGGAACAAATGTTCAGTCTGGTGCAAGAGGTGATGGCATGCTACCCCCCTGCTTCTTGCTATTCTTTGTTTTTGCATGAACGTTTTCTTTTATTTTGCATGGAAAGCATTAAGAATGAGGTTAGTTATGAGATTGAGGATGGTGTACAATTCCTCCAGATTATGAGGAATCACGATGTGCCAACTTAGCACTTGATGTGTGATTTTTATTTGCATGGGTATTTGCTACGGCTGGACATGAATTTTAATCCAGTCCCATATGTGGGGGAAATTCATTTGAGGGCCCTCACCTCTTATAATTTTAATCAAATTCATTGGTAGAAGGCTTGTGACACTTTTGAATCTAACCAAGTCACTAAGCCATCTATAATAAGGGCAGAGCATGAAAGGTCAGATATTGTATTCAACAGGCATTATGCCTTTTTGAAGTTTGAGGAAAAAAAAGCCAGAATGTTGAGAACACAAAGATGGTGTCTTGAACTTTGTGTCAATCAGATAACTATTTTTTAGAAGGAAGCTCTAGATGCTTGTAAGAGGAGATGGATGATGTCACCAACAGCTTTTAGAAGAAGGGAGGATTTTGGGGCACCCAATTTTGCACGAGTACTCACTCAAGTACCAAGGTACGTGGCATGTGTCCAAACATGTGGAACCCCGTGGATGGGGCTTCGATTTCAGTATCCTATTCTTTGTTTGTCGTTAGAATTTTATACTCCAGCTTATAACATTCTGGCAGACTGGTGGAAGGAGGTCCTTCTTTCAGATGGGTTTAAATTCCCAGGGACAGAGATGACTCTGGAGTACGATCTTGTCGGGCTTCATGAAGCTCACAGGTTGCAGAACTTGGATCTACGGGGTCAGTGGGCTGCATGAGGGCATGCAGAAGGCTAGCTGGGGGGAGATGTTGGGAACCAAATTTGGCTATTTCTTTGCCCACTTTTGTCATCCTTTTTTACCCTTTTTTGCTTAATTTACCCACATTTGTTATGATAAACTTCTGAGGTAAATACCTTGAATTGTCCGATTGGGATATTTTGATTAATGAAGTGAAATCACGGGGTTTTACCTAATTGCGGCACTAAGGTTTGTGTTTGGCTACAGATTGAAGATAGGAACCCTCGCTCCAGTATATCGTAGCAAGAATCGATAACGACAAGCCAAAGGGGGAATGCGCGCTGGACCACGACTCCCTGGGTCTATTCTCGGCCCTTTTGCTCCATGCAGAGTAGCTACTGTTCATGTCGTTTCAACCAGAGTCTATTTTTGAACACACAATTCTCATGTTTTAGGGAATTTTTTTATTCCCTTGTATTGTGTATAAAATGGACATTGTTCCTGTAATTCGAGGTTTCGAAGAGAAGGTTGTAATCACATTTCATATATCAATAAAATACATCTCATTTTACTGTTCCAAAGTGTTTTGTAGCTAACGCAGCCCTGATCAGAGAGTTGGGCCTGCTCTTCTGATTAGGTGCTGCATCTGTGTATATGTGTGGATTTATTTCTGTTGTGCTATGGTTTTATTTTTATTGTTGCTAATTCAGATTGTTGAATGTTCTGTATTAAGTTATTTCACGGCAATGCTTTGAGTTTTGACTATAAACCCTCGGCTGAACGAATTGAACGCTTTGTTAGCCACCTATAATATTTGTTATACCAAAAGGTGGCTAAGACTTTTTGAGCCTCCAAGGAACAAATTTCATCACTAAAAATTGTTGGCTCTTGAAGACTCCTTGAAGGCCTCATGCCTCTGTCCAAAATCTTCATTGTTGTTCCCATTTTTATACTCAGAAATTCTGTTGATTTCATGAGAAAAAACTGCTATGAAACCATCATTTTTTCCCTCCCCCTCTTCCAAACTTACCTTCATTTGCTCCCCTTTTTCTCCATAAAAACCCCTTTGTTTTCATGATTTTTCTTCTTCCCCTCATGAAAAACACTTTTATAAGGTTAAAGAATCATTCTTTAGCTTTTCCGAAACCTTCAAAATCCATTGAAAACTCTGAAAATTTTCATAAAAAAATACAAGTTTTATTTACTATGGACCTAAGTGTTGAGAATGCAGCAAGATGATGGAGCTTAGTGAAATGAAGTCGCCTTCACTAAGTGGGCCCGCAGGCAAATTCTGGCGCAAAGTCTATTTTTAGACTATGTCTATTTTTAGACATACGGAGCATAATTTGGAATTCTACTTGGAAATTCTTGAAGTATGCGACATGTCGGTAAAAATAGATGAGACCCTATTTTTTAGGACCCAGACTATTTTTAGACTGATCTCCTAAAAATATGGAAGTCAAATATTATTTACCCTTAATAATATTTTGACTATAAATAGCAGTTTACTCTCTTGGCGCACTTCAGTTTGAGTCATGGAGGTGGCTCATGCAACTGACACAAGGAATCACGTGGTTCCTAGGGTTTGATGGCATCTTGCATGGTTGGCTTCGGTTAGACTTCAGTGGCAGAAGTTTTGGAGGAGTTAACGGGACAGATAGTGGAGTTGTGTTCTGTTTGTTTTAGTTGAACTAGTTGGGATTAGTTAACTAACTAATCAACTAGATATGAGTGGATTAAATTAAATAATATTTAATTTACTAAATATTAACTCATTAGTCAACTCAAGAACACTTCAGTTCACTACAGTGCATGATCAGTTCAGTGGAGACCAGTGGAAGGGGTAGATGAAAGGGTGAGTAAAGCTATCAGTTGGTAGATTTGTTTTGCATGAGTTTTGCATTACACTTGGAGGAATTGTCCATGACAATTACGCAATCAAGGGAAGGGGATTCGAACCTTGAACCTCTTCATATACAGGCCATGATTGCGCAATAGAGGCAAGGCAATTGGCGGGGAGTTTTGAACCTCGGACTTGTTCAAAACTGAGTCAGATTGTGAGTAACTTCATGAGAGAGTACTGAGTACTTGTGAGGAGTATTGTACTTGTTTGGTTACTTGATTTCTCCATTATAATATACACAATAGCTGCGGGGTTTTCAGCTATAGGCTTTCCCCATACATATTGAGTTAATGTGTGATTGAATTGATGTGAGATTGCTTATGTTATTTCCGCATGTGACAATTAATTGTAGAAGAAGGTTATGTGTTATGTATGCAATTCGAAATTGATATATGACCAGGTTAATCTTCAGTGAATAAGTGATTTATTCAGCTAATTTCTACATGGTATCGGAGCTAGATTAATTGTCGAAGTCTATTACGGTGATTGCAAACTTATTTCCTCGGACAGAGTCTGCATGCGGGCCAGGTAGCCTCCGAAATATTCATCCTTCTTTGTAAGGTGAAAGATCTGGTGAATGCCCTTTGCAGTCAATCTCTGATTTGGAAATAATTTGTTTTCAAGTGTAGATCGGAAGCGATAGAGCTTGGAGTTTGGAGTTCGAATTTTGCAGAAGGTTGTTCTTCTTGGTGCCGGTGTTGAAAGATGTCTTCTTTCAATGGTTTGCGACTCGAATATGCTCTTGAAGGCAGTTCGAACTATATTGCATGGAAAGATCGAATGGAAGCAGTGTTAGAAGATAATGGTCTGAAGGAGTTCGTGGATGCGGATATCCCAAAGCCCACTGATGCAGCTTTGGTCGATGCATGGCAAAAGAAGATCGCGAAATGTCGAAGGATCCTGTTGGAGGGCGTCAAGGATCATATTGTATCCGGCCTTCATGGTAAGGCTACTCCATATTTAATGTGGAAAGCTTTGACGGATCTATTCCAGAGTAAGAGTGACCAAAGGAAGCTGGCGCTCAAAGATAAGCTCAGGAACATCAAGATGGAGAAGGGCGACGGTATCGCCAAATACCTCACGAAGTTCACTCAATGCAGAGATGAGCTGGGAAGTGTGGGGGTGATTGTCGAAGACGAGGACATGGTCGACCTGGCTCTCCTTGGTCTTTCGAAGGCTTGGCACTCATATCAAGATAGTGTCAATGGTCGGGAGAAGCTGCCGGGATGGGAGTGCCTTTGGGCGGATCTCATGCAGGAGGAGATAAGGAGGACTACTCGAGATGGATCTTCATCAAAGGGAGCTGATGAAGAAAATTGCGCTTTGGTTTCCAAAGAAAAGAAGGGGAAGGGTAAGAAAACTTCTCATTCTGGTGCAAAGGGCAAGAAGCAGGATATGGCGAAAGTGAAGTGTTTTCACTGCCATGATCACGGACATTATGCTACCAATTGTCCAAAGAAGAAGAAGAACAAGCGAGCGGGAAGATCTGCAGATGGAGAAGCTTTGGCTTCACAGTTCGAGCTTGACTTTTCACTGATTGCATGCTTGGTTTCAAGTGTGATGGGATCGGTGTGGTTCTTGGACGGCGGTGCGTCATTTCATATGACGGGAGATCGGGAGTTGTTCTCAGATCTGGAGGACAAGGATTTGGGTATGCACATCGAGATGGGCGATGACGGTAGATACGGTGCGACTGGTATCGGTACCGTATCCTTTCAGAGGGAGTCTGGTAAACCCTTTGTCTTAAAGGATGTCATGCATGTACCTGGATTGAAGAAGAACCTGATTTCAGTAGCGATGTTGGAGGATAAGGGTTATGATGTGGTCTTCAGCGAAGGAAAAGCTTTCCTACGCAGTAAGACTACTGGGGAGACCCGGAAGATAGGGGTTCGAACTCAGAACCTTTATCAGTTGCAGGTAGATGACTGCGCAGCTATGGCATGCAAGGCTGGAGATGTGGTGAGCCGGGATGATGAGGGCGAACTATGGCACGGGAGATTGGGCCATCTTCACCATGGAGCTTTGAAGATTCTGCAGCAGATTTCTACTGGACTTCCTAAGGGCACCCTTGCGCAGTCAGATCAGTGCAAGGGGTGTACTTTAGGGAAGTATGTGAAAGCCACCTTTCACGAGAAGGATAGTCGCGCCACGACGATCCTTGAGAGAGTTCACACGGACGTGTGTGGTCCTTTCTCAGTTGCTTTGACAGCAAAGCACAAGTATTATGTGATCTTTGTTGATGATTTCTCTCGAAAGTGCTGGATCTTCTTCATGCAGAAGAAGAGCGATACATTCGCGAAGTTCTGTGAGTTTAAAGCACTGGTCGAGAAGGAGTCGGGGAAGAAGGTGATTGCTCTAAGGAGTGATAACGGTGGTGAATTCATCTCGGCTGACTTCAAGGAGTTCTGCAGCGCAGAAGGGATTCGGAGAGAGCTCATCGCACCCCATAACCCACAGCAGAACGGGGTGGCTGAGCGGAAGAACAGAACGATCGTGGGTGCTGCACGGGCGATGTTGCATGATCGGGGCCTACCCCTTCACTTGTGGGCTGAGGCATGCAATACAGCAGTGTATGTGCAGAACCGTTGTCCTCACAAGGTTCTTGGCATGAGTACACCAGAGGAGGCTTATTCTGGCAAGAGGCCTGATATTTCCCATTTGCGGATTTTCGGTTCTCCTGTCTACATGTATGTGACGAAGGATGCGAGAAGGAAGCTGGATCCAACTGCTGAGGTTGGAATATTTGTGGGGTACACTGATACACCTCACAACTATCGGGTGTATTTTTTAGACAGTCGAAAGACTGTTGTGCGACGGGATATAAAATTTCAGGAGGAGAAAGCCATGCGGTGTTCGCTTGAGAGGGAGCTACACTTGCATGCAGATGAGGAGCTGTTAGTTCCTAAGGAGGAGCTTCCGGATGTGGATCAGCCACAAGAGGAGGTTCGGGAGGTGGAAGAAACCACCCAGGCAGCGCCAACCATCAGAGGGCGCATGCGCACTACAGAAGCTGAGCGACTGGCTCGGGATGCAGAGAAGGTTGTAGGACCACCTACGGCACAGCGCAGACAGAGACAGTCACCGGATCGGTACACTGGATACATGGCTCTTATGAGTCAATGTGTTGTGACAGAGCCATCCTCTTTTGAGGAAGCTGTGGAGGAACCCGCATGGGTTGATGCCATGATCGAAGAATATGATTCGATCATCGGGAACAGTGCATGGGAGATTGTCCCAAGACCGGTTGGGAAATCAGTTGTAGGTTCGCGATGGATCTACAAGGTGAAGCAGGCGGCTGACGGGAGTGTGGAGAAGTACAAGGCGAGATTTGTCGCCCGTGGCTTCTCACGGATCGAGGGGATTGACTATGAGGAGACTTTTGCACCTGTCGCAAGGTACTCTTCCATACGGACGATCCTTGCTCTCTCAGCGCAGATGGGGTGGCACATTCATCGGATGGATGTGAAGACTGCGTTCCTCAATGGAGTTATTGAGGAGGAGGTGTACATAGAGCAGCCTGAAGGTTTTGAGATCTTCAGCAGTGAGTCGCATGTGTGCCGACTCAGGAGAGCACTGTACGGGCTGAAGCAAGCACCTCGTGCTTGGTACACTCGGATAGACAGCTACTTCACCGGGCTTGGATTCTCCAAGAGTGAGGCGGATCCAAACCTGTACCAGATTGTGGTGGAGGGGAAGCTGTTGATCATCGTACTGTATGTAGATGATCTGATTTTGACTGGCGACGAGCGGTTGATACTTTCATGCAAGGATGATCTTGCACGAGAGTTTGAGATGAAGGACCTGGGCATCCTTCATTATTTCCTGGGATTGGAGATTTGGCAGCGCAGTGGAGGACTGTTTGTTTCTCGGGGCAAGTATGCCCGGGAGATTCTGGAGAGGTTCAACATGCAAGGCTGCAAGCCTGTTGATACCCCTCTTCCTGGTGGATGGAGGAAGGGAGATGCTACTTCGGAGGAGGTAGTGGATGCCACTGTCTATCGACAGTTGGTGGGGTCGTTGATGTATTTGGTCAATACTCGACCCGATATATGCTATGCGGTTAACCAGCTTTCGCAAGCTATGGTTAAGCCTACCAAGCTCTTTTGGAAGGCGGGCAAGCATGTATTGCGCTATATCAGAGGCACATCGGGATATGGTTCATGGTACAGATAGGAGGATGAGTTGAGGCGGCAGTGCTTCAGGCATCGGTATCATCACATCAGAGATTGTGTTTAGCGGAGGATCATGATGCTTTCATATGTTCCCACGGAGGATCAGGATGCCGACATCCTGACGAAGGCGCTCACCAGGAGCAAGTTCGAATTCCACAGAGGCAGGATAGGGATTGCAGATAATCCATATCTTGCGGAGAGGGAGTGTTGAGAATGCAGCAAGATGATGGAGCTTAGTGAAATGAAGTCGCCTTCACTAAGTGGGCCCGCAGGCAAATTCTGGCGCAAAGTCTATTTTTAGACTATGTCTATTTTTAGACATACGGAGCATAATTTGGGAATTCCAGTTAGAGATTCTTGAAGTATGCGACATGTCGGTAAAAATAGATGAGACCCTAATTTTTAGGACCCAGGCTATTTTTAGACTGATCTCCTAAAAATATGGAAGTCAAATATTATTTACCCTTAATAATATTTTGACTATAAACATCAGTTTACTCTCTTGGCGCACTTCGGTTTGAGTCATGGAGGTGACTCATGCAACTGACACAAGGAATCACGTGGTTCCTAGGGTTTGATGGCATCTTGCATGGTTGGCTTCAGTTAGACTTCAGTGGCAGGAGTTTTGGAGGAGTTAACGGGACAAGTAGTGGAGTTGTGTTATGTTTGTTTTAGTTGAACTAGTTGGGATTAGTTAACTAACTAATCAACTAGATATGAGTGGAGTAAATTAAATAATATTTAATTTACTAAATATTAACTCATTAGTCAACACAAGAACACTTCAGTTCACTACAGTGCATGATCAGTTCAGTGGAGACCAGTGGAAGAGGTAGATGAAAGGGTGAGTAAAGCTATCAGTTGGCAGATTTGTTTTGCATGAGTTTTGCATTACACTTGGAGGAATTGTCCATGACAATTACGCAATCAAGGGAAGGGGATTCGAACCTTGAACCTCTTCATAGACAGGCCATGATTGCGCAATAGAGGCAAGGCAATTGGCGGGGAGTTTTGAACCTCAGACTTGTTCAAAACTGAGTCAGATTGTGAGTAACTTCATGAGAGAGTACTGAGTACTTGTGAGGAGTATTGTACTTGTTTGGTTACTTGATTTCTCCATTATAATATACACAATAGCTCCGGGGTTTTCAGCTATAGGCTTTCCCCATACATACTGAGTTAATGTGTGATTGAATTGATGTGAGATTGCTTCTGTTATTTCCGCATGTGACAATTAATTGTAGAAGAAGGTTATGTGTTATGTATGCAATTCGAAATTGATATATGACCAGGTTAATCTTCAGTGAATAAGTGATTTATTCAGCTAATTTCTACACTAAGCCCCCTTGGGCTAAGTCCTAACCACTTCCCCACATGTGCCCGTGTCATAAAAGCCAAGCACTAAACCATATAGCGCTAATCTCATCGGAAACTCTCGCTGGTGCGCAAGTCTTTTGTTCCTTTTAAAAACCCAATGCGATCAACTCTTTTATATAAACCTTCCTGATCGCATCGCAAAAACTCACCGCACTAGTTTGTTTTGACGTCTTCCGAAATTCCGTTTGCGATTAGGCCCTATCCTCCAATCATATTATTTTTATATATATCCTGTGGGCCCACCTTCGCGCTTAAAACCATTTAAAATCCTTTCCCAATCCGCTTTTTCCTTTGTAAAATCTAAAAACCCACTTTTCCAAAGTTTTGGTCTAAAAACCAAAGTCACGTGTTAATATAAATGGGTTGATTGAAAAGAGCCGATCGCGTAATCGCATCGGAGAAAACACAATGGGTTAATTGAAAAGACCAAGCCCGATGGCCCAATTGCGATTGGCCCCTTTTTCATATATGCCCCGGGCATATTACAGTTCATACAGCCCAAAGTCCCCGCAGTCGGGCACCTATTCGCCTTATATATATATTCCGCTCCCCAAGGCATAAAACCTTTGTTTTATTCCAAAATTTTTGAGTTTTCATATTATAAAGTTTTTTCTCCGCCGATCTGTTTTAAACAAATCTCAGTCGTTGATCGAAAGCCGATCAAGCGACTAGTGCTCCATCACATCAGAGCTTTCCATTGCATCGCGTCCATTTGTTACTCCCACTGATCAGCTATTCCCTGATTCACTTTTCGTCGTTGATCTAATCCTCAGATCAACGATCCGCGCTAACTCGCATCGCAAATATCCATCGCATGCGTTCGTTTGTTCCACTGATTGGCCATCCCCCAATTTATTCTCCACCGTCGATCTAATCTGTAGATCGGTGACCTACGCTTCATCGCATCACATGATTCAATCGCTCCATTCGCTCCCTACCCCCGATTGCGATCCCCCGATTGCGATCTGCCGATTGAATCCGGACTGTCCACATGTCCGAATCAGACGGTCCAAAATCACTCTCCTTTATTCTTTTCCTGCTCTCCTTTTTGCCTTTCTGCGTAGATCTCCACTGTTGGATGCTTTCATCCGACAGCCACGCTCTTTTCCGCCTTCTGAAGCAGTTAAAACCTAAAAACGCAGGATTTCCTAAATGTTTTGTTTAGTTTGTAGGTTTAAATGGTTTTTTCCATAAGAATGCCGAGGGCCAGGAAAGACGTTTCCTGCGCTTTGATCTATCAAAGGGAACCATCTGCCAGGATTTATTCCATTGTTTCATCGATGCTCTATCAGCATTGATGCCATAAAAATACCTACGCAGCCCGCACATCAACAAGACACTTTTTTATTCAAATCACAATTAAAGAGTATCTGTTTTGAAGACATAGCACCGCAGAATG
Organism: Pinus albicaulis; assembly: GCA_034641835.2. Lineage (NCBI taxonomy): Eukaryota > Viridiplantae > Streptophyta > Pinopsida > Pinales > Pinaceae > Pinus > Pinus albicaulis. Next base: position 1,414,074,494 of record CM076577.1, on the reverse strand, counting down.
AAGATTGAAGACAAATTTTGGAAATTACATCTAAGGATTCTTATCAAAAGCCTAATTCCCAGAGTTAAGACACAATTAAAATAAATCATAAGTATTTAACTGACAAAAAGGTTTCCACTGCTTCAATTGAGGTAAATTGATTCCTCAACTACCATAAGCGCCACCTGTTGCCTCAAAGCATTCAAATAGAGGCTGAACTTATTGCCGAATCAGATATTTTTCCTAAACACAGCCAGGGAGTTACTTCTGCAAGAACTTAAATGCTAAAAATATCTGCAGAGTTACTCCAAACATGACACAGAGCCTTAAAGTCAATAAAATCTCCCACCGAGCTTAATTCATAAATGTAAAACAGTTAATGTAGACAGAATGTTTTGTAAAGTTCTCCATCGAGCCCCTCAAAAGGCCGAGAAGTCTTGAATTTTTATTAATTGTCCTTAAGATCTTTCATCAGATCTCACCTCCTCATCCTCCTATAAATACCTCTGTAGAAGATGAGAAATTGTTGGTTGCAAAACTTTGAAATACATTTGAGCTTAAACTTCTGATTGTAAATAGTGTTCATTGGCTCTTGGAGCTCTGTTTGTGTTAGTCATGTTAGGCTGGATAGTGAAGATGATTGCTGAACTGAAACATTGGACTTGAGGACTGTAAATGGTTTGACATCAATAAATAAGTTGTTTCTTGGGATCCTGGTCTATATCACTGGTGAAGTGCTCCTTTCTTTTTTATTGTTTTCCTTCTATGTATGTCATATTTGTTCACTATTCTCTGATAAAGAACAACATTTATAGAGTTAGGATCCGTTGTACATCAATAACCTTCTCTGACTGAAAAGCTTTATCTCAATGTTTTTCCTCTAAATTGTTTATTTAAGAATGATTCAATACAGCTTAAGCAGTTAGGAATGTTGGAATTCCCTCGTCCTACTGTTTGCTTTAAACATTGTTCTTGAAATTTATTTTCCTTATTTGCTTATTAAAGTTAGACTAGAAAGTGATGGTTTTCCCTGTTTCTAGCTTCTATTCTCCAAAGGAAGATTCTAAAAGTTTCCCTTGGTATTAACTGAAAGCAGACTAGGTTTCAAAGTACTTTATCTGATCTTAAGTTTATGCTCTGTCTTCTCTTATATGTTTTCATAATTTCTGAAGGTAATTATGTGGATTACTGGATTGTTTGTCAATTAAGCTGCTTTAATACAAACTTGCCCAAGAAGTCAATGGTTAGCCCTGCACTTGGTTGGTTTTAAACAGTTACTTAAGAGGATTTTCTTGTTTGGACTGACTATAAATCCCTTGTGAAATTATTATCAGTTTCCATCCCTCCAACACTTTATTGTTTCCATTCCATCACTCTAATCTCAATAATCTTGTGATGTAGATGACTTTCCCCTTGGATCACTCTTGATGTTGTTCCTCAATTAAAGTCCTGTTATGACTCCATAGCCCAATGGACTAAAAACCAGTGTTATATATATCTTTTTAGCCTAGTTGTTCTATTCACTTGCAACTTCTCACTTTTGAAACTTTTTGCACTTAGAACTTTCTCCCCAAAATAATAATCATGCTCAACCATCCAAAAAACAAACAAACCCTTGGCCTTCATAACTAGCCTAATATCATTACCCCAAAATTCAAAGAAAAATCCATCTTTGCACTTATTGGAGAGATCCCTCTCCGAATTCAAGAGGGCTAGATCCTAGAATCCCAAAGTTGGTTGAAACGATGTTGTTTTTGTGATCGGACTTTACCAATCTTGCTCATTACAGATTCCTAACATGCTTGTTCCTGCATATACCTTGCACGTAGCCTTGAAAGGATACGTTCCCAGATTGATAAGATTAATGTCGGACTAGGGTGGATAGATCATCCCTACCTGAACACCAACACTTTGTAAGCTTATCCCATTTTTCTTCTCTAAAAGATGGAGTCTTTTTCCTGCTCATCTCTCTGTCTCCTTCTCGATGAGAATAGGAAGTGCAGGGTTCTTCCTCTTCTTTCTGCTTATCCTCCTTGGGGAGGTTCTTCATGGATCTGAAATATGATGAGATAAAACCCATCCTCTTCAATATTCTGATCTCTTTGGAAAATATTCATAGGCTAAGCCAAGAAATTTCCTCTGATACCACTGTAATATTCCAAATCTAGAACAGCTAGCAAGGCATGAGTGGAAAATGCATTTTCTAGTAATGGCTGCTACAAGATTTGAAACCAGGACCTAGATCCCTTAGAAAAATGTGTCTAAGTCCTGAATCCAAGAGGAGGCTCCAAATAAATCCTTCTAGGTGGGTTAAATAGGTCTCCCACACCTAGTTGTCCTCAAAAAGTGCTCGGTGAAGGGACTGCAACAATGTATGAACATACAATGGAATGACAACGTTATTATTATAAGCCTGAGTACATGAAGAAGTAATTAGCCAACCAATTTATAATATAGCAGAAAAAGAGTACAATGCTTTTAGGAATCAATCACTCAATCTAAGCAATGAGAGCCTCAACAGAATATGTATAAGAAATTGAAGACCACTGCTACACAAAGTTTACACAAGGCTATGTCAGCGTAGTTTAATGGAGACACTGCAACATACAAAATGATAATATAATGATATGACAATATTAGGCTCAAGAAATATGGGGGAGAAAGCTCTCAACCCCTGAAAACACTAATACAACAATGATACAAAAATCCTTGGAAGGATTGGCTACAATACAAGTGAAATTGGAAAATCTGCAGAAATGCCAGAGTTGCAGGGTAGCAGCTGCAACACAAAACTGAAATAGAAGGAGATGACTGAATATGATATTCCAACTGAATCAAACCTCCTGAAATGGATCTTCTGAGTGCAAGGCTGATCCTAGCACTAAAGATCTCTCCCTCCAAGATGATGGTGCAAACCCTCACTGCAGGTATTCACTGAAATAATGCAGTCTAGTGAATGGAATGTGTTGTTGATGATGGGAGATGCTTGGCCTGATGCCAAGATATCAAAATCAGCTCAGAAACCTTCCTTACTAACCTTCTCGAGGAATAGAAGCTCCCTCCTCTGAAATATGAGACAAGGAATGGTGTTGTGGAACCCCTCCACTGCAACACCCTACAATACAATGTTACACTTGAGCAGAGATAATGTTGTAGCTGAAGGAATGGCTTTGGCCTTGAGCCTAGATGTGGAGAAAATGAAGTGAAATCCTTCAAGAGGCCTCTCAAGAAGGATAATAATTCCTAAACAGGAATCCCTCATGCTAAACAGCACTACAACTCAGCTAAACAGCCGGAGACTGCAAATAGTCTACAAGACCAATATCAAAATATTCAAAACATGTCTCACTATGGCTCCCTCTTCCTCCTTTTATGCAAGTGAATGTCTCTTTGCCTTGGACCCCACACATTAGGGTTTATTCCACAAATAATATTTCTCCCTCTCAAACTGCGCTGTCTTCCCAAGCAAGCCACACCCTCTTAAGCAGCGTTGTTGACTTGGTCAAATTTGACCTTGTCCTCATGCAATTACCCCTTTTCACACTGGAAGGTGAAAAATAAAGCTACTCCATAGATCCCTTTCACACTATGAGGGATTTTATTCCCACTCATGGGCCCTTTACCCATTTCATTCACCTCCTAGATGATATAAGAAAAAATTAATATTCCAATTTGTTGCTTTCAAATTTTGGAATATTACATATTAAGAATATTCCTTTTTGCTGACTGTGAACCTACATGTTGACTCGGCATCCCAGTCAAACCTGTCGCAATTTTTTTTAGATGTTTGGGAAATCAAGCAGAACGTGATATCTCCCTCATACAACATCGGTTTTTCGAACCGTTCGCAGTGCCAAAATCAAGAAGACGAGATCTATGAAACCATCCTAGTTTCAACCCAATCCTGTAACTTTAAATTTTGAGAAAAATTTATGAACACCTAATCACACCTCCCCATTGGGAAGCTTTTGGACCCCAAAAGACTTGATTACCTATTCAGTATATGAGGGTACAACTCCCTCACCTTTCCAATTTCCATCCACTTTTCCTTGCTTGGCTTACTGCCTTTGAACCCAACTCAAAGGTAGTCAACACTTCCCCTCTTGGATGCTCTTGTCCCCCTGTCAAGAATTGTATCTTCCTTGAGCTCATCCAAAAATTTTGGTGAGAAATATTCAATATAAGGCAACTGAACATCACTTTCTGGATCATCGATCAAAGGTGGCTCATACAAATGTTAGTTTTCAACATTAACAGCTAAATACATTTGCATATATGAAGGCAAGTCAAGTTGAAATGCATTGTTACCAACTTTCTTTATGATTTTGAATGGACCATAACAAATGGGTTTGAACTTTTTACCTTCCCCATGCATCCTTTCTTTGCTAATGTGCAACCATACCTCATCTCCTTCTTGAAACTTGTTATCAGCCCTATGTTTGTCATGCCTCTCCTTGTAGTTGCTTTGACTTTTCTCAAGCTTTTCTTGAACTTGTTGATGTATAATCTGAATTTTCTCAATGAACTTTCAAGCCTTGTCAATATCACTATGCCCATCAATTACAACATCCTTCTCAAAGATGAAGTCTAATGGCGATTTTGGAAAATACCAAAAGCATACTTCAAAAGGTGATGTATTTGTAGAAGAGTTCTTTGCCTAGTTGTAAGTGTGTTGAATGTAATGCAGTTGCTCATCCCACAACTTATGATGTTTACTGTATTATCCTCTCAATATATGCACAATGGTTCTATTCACCACCTCGGTCTGGCCATCAGTTTGCGGATGAAAAAAAGTACTCTTTTTCAACATTGTGTCCATCATACTCCAAAGATTGGACCAAAAATTCCCAATGAACCTGGAATCCCTGTCACTAACAATAGAAGTAGGCAATCCATGATGAACCCATACATGTTGAAAAAAAAATTCAACAGTTTTTTCAGTAGTAATGGTTTTCTTACATTGCATAAGTATACACAATTTACTGAATCTATCCACAACTACATAAAGATAATCATGTTATTTTCTTGACATAGGTAGACCTACAACAAAGTCCATGGAGAAACTCTCCCATGGCCTTGATGGTACTGGTAATGGCATGTACAACCCAAGATTCCTATTGCTAGGCTTGCTTGTTGCACACATAGAACAACCTATTATAAAACGCGACCCACTATCTATCATGCGAGGCCAATAACAATACCTCTGTAGATGTGCCACTGTTTTTCTTACCCCAAAGTGTCCAGCAATAAGAGATGAATGAGCTTCTCTCATGACATTTAGCCTCTCTCATTGTGGTATACACAATTTTCCCAAATGAAACAAAATTTTTTTATGCATGTGATAATCATTTTCTTCAACTTGATTCCCTTCACTCAAACTAGCATACACATCTTGAAAATCAACATCATGTGCATATTGTTATATGTAACTCTCATGTACAATAGAATCATTTTAAAGTAAATTAGAAGGACTTATAATCAGTCTTGAATGCATATCAAAAAATTTATTGAAAATAACTTTCTTGTACCTTATAACCAAGTGAAACTGTTGAAGAAATCCCATCCAACTGAAATGTCGTGATTGTTGCAATTTTGTTTGCGACTACAAGTATTGTAATGGTTGGTGATCGGTACGTATAATCATCTATTTACCCATCAAGTAGTGTTTCCACTTCTTGACACTTTGTACCAATGCATACAACTCTTTTTCATATGTAGGATAATTAGTTACAGCGCCATTGAATTTTTCAAAACGAAAAGCGATAGGCTTACCATGCTGCAAAAGAACTGTGCCCATGGCATAATCACTAGCATCAGTTTGTATCTCAAATGGTTGTCTCAAATTTGGTAATGCAAGGACTGGAGCTGAACTGATATTCTCTTTTAAAGCATTGAAAGCTTTCTTTTGTTTTCCTCCCCATTGGAAGCCTTTCTTCACACTTGTCACTGCATGCATAGGAGCTGTGATGGCAGAAAAGTTAGCAATAAACTTTCTCCAATACTGAGCCACACCTAAAAAACTTCTTACCTTGGTTATTGTTTTGGGTGTGGGCCAATTCACAATGGCTTCCACTTTAGAGGGATCAATTCTCAACTCGCCTCCTCCTACAATGTGTCCCAAATAAACCAAAGAATTCTTTCCAAACTCACATTTTGACATCTTAAGAAACAATTTCTCTTTTCTCAAAACATCAAGCACTCTATTCACATGCATGACATGTTATTCTCTTGTTTTGCTAAAAAAAATGTCATCTAAATACAAAATCACAAATTCATCAAGGAATGGATGCAAAACACTATCCATAACATGCATGAAATTTGTCGGTGCATTACACAAACCAAATGGCATAACCAACCACTCAAAGAGTCCTTGTTTGCTTTTGAATGCATTTTTCCATACATCACTTTCTGCAATTCTTACTTGATGATATCCACATCGTAAATCTAAATTAGTGAAAAAAATTTCTTCTTTCAACTGATCAAGTAAAACATCTATCCTTGGGAGTGGGTATTCGTTCTTTGCCATTATCTTGTTCAAAGCTCTGAAGTCTACACACATGCGCCAAGTCCCATATTTCTTCGAAATCAAGACTATGGGTGAACTGCATGGCGAAGTGCTTGGCCTTATGATTCCTTTGTCCATCATCTCCTTGATTTTCCTCTTTATTTCAGCATTCTCCATTATCGACATGTGATACATGTCGATGTTTGGAAGAGGACAATCTTGTTGCAACTGAATCTCATGTTGAATCTCCCTTTTTGGAGGCAATCTTGTTGCCTCCTGAAACATCTCATGATGGGCATAAACTACATCATATAAATATGATTTCAAATTAGGATCACAACCCTCAAATGATTCATGATTATCATCAGCTTTAGGCTTAATCATTAGAAGAACAAAATTCTTACTTGAATTTACCAACCTCTTTACCTGTCCAGCATTTACCATAGCAATGTTTTTCTTCTTGCGATATGCTCTAACAATGTACTCCTTTCCATATTTGAATAAATGGTATTTGTTTTCATGGCAATGAAAGATCACTTTATTGTCATACAAGTAAGGACTCGCCAACACAATACCTGTTATGTCAAGCGGAACCACATCTAATTCAACTATGTCAAAAAAATGTGCAGTTATTGCAAACTGCAATATACACTTCTTTGAAACCTATAAATTTGCATCCTTACAAATCCAACCAAGTGGATATGGTTTTGGATGTGGTATGATCTCAAGATATGGTTTTTGACCAAGTATTCAGAGATTAATTTTTCCTGTGACCCATTGTCAAACAATGTGTCAGTCTTAGTATGTTTGGATATGACCCTCACATGAAACAGTTCAATTCTCTCTTCTTCATTTGGTGTATGTATGTGACAGTTTGGTGTTCTAGTACTTGGTTTAGTTTCAATTTCTTTCCCCTTCATGTTCTTCAATCCCATGGTTGTAATTTTAGATTCATCTCCTGAATCCTCTCCTAAATCATGTTGAGTTGTAGCTAAAGTTTTCTATTTCCCTTTGTTATAGAAATATTTGGGCCTCTTTTCAGGATGTAATTTCCAACATTGATTTTCATTATGGCCTTTTTTTGAACAATGTTTACAAGATAATTTTTCTCCCTCTTTATTTATAGATGCATTCTTTTTACCTTACCTTTTGAGGTCTTCTATTTTTTTTTAACCCTTAAAAGGTTTTTTCCTACCCTCTTCAGAAATGTTTTTCCCTCTAGCTTCTAGATGTGTAGCCTAAACACATACCTCATATAGACTTGTGGGGTTAAACACGAGGATAGTATGTTTTAGGTAGCTATGTAAGCCTCCTATGTACTTGAGCAAAGTATCTTGGCTATGCAAGTCTACCCCTAATAAGAGAACTCTTCTCCTAAATTCTTGGGTGTAAGCTTACACATTTTGTCCTTTCAATTGTCTAGATTTTTTCTAGTTCATTATGGCTTTCTGCATATGAGCTAATAAAATTGTCGTTTTATTGTAGAAATGAAATCAATCCATGATAGAATAATCTTACCATGCCTCTTGATCTCCTCCTTTTTCTTGGCTTCCCACCAAACAAGTGTTGCACCTTCCATTCGCAATGAAGCTAATTAGATTTTGGTATCATCATCTTGAAGGTTCTGGATTCTCAAATATACCTCCAATTTCCTAATCCAATTATCAAGATTTTATGCATTAACTTCACCATTAAACATTGGCAATTCAAAATTAACATCAAGTTTTAAAAAAGGACTTTTACCAGTGTTCTTTGACTTGTGTGACTGATGTACTGAAAATGAAGTAGAGGATGATGATGATGAAGGTGAGGATGGTGACTTTCCACTGCCTCCATTTCCCTTCTTTGACTTATCTTCATCATTGTGACCTCTTGATGATCCCTGTCCTTCCTTGTGAAGTTCATATCCTTCTCCTTCTAGTTTCTCATTCCTTTTTTGATAAAGGATTTTAACCATCTTAGTCATGTCAAGGAATGCTTTCCTGAACACTCTTTCTTCCTCTTTGGGATCCACTTCTTCATGGATTTATTCTTCCTCTGAAGTCATGCTTAATGGTGCTTTTTCTTCCTTAGGAGGTGAACTAGGTGGTGGAGATTGTGGAAATCTTGCTCTCCTTTTCTGTGGCTCACTTTGAGACCCTCTTGCTTCCACCAATTTTACTTCTCCTCTCTTGAGCTTGAGCCTAGTAAGCATGTGAAACTTGCAAACAGTTAAACAAATATTTGCACAAAATAAGACTAGAGAATAAACTCTAGCTCTGATACCAACCTGATATGAAAGGAATATATTAGTTTGTTTTTCTAAGTGTCTTTTCAGTATAAAACATGTGCATACTAGTCTCCATAGTTTTCTTAAGTATTGAGGATTTTAACCATGAATTGTAAGTGAATTTAGTGAATTAGAAGCATGAAAATAAGCCTAAATAACACTGAACAACAGTGTATAACAGAGAAATAAAACCACACATAACATTTACACAACAGGCATGATGAAGCAGTTCACCCCTCTTAGGCTACATCTGCTGGTCCAGCTCCCAATGACATGTCCATCTTTCATTATGCTCAAAATTTTTCAAATAGATGTGTTTACATGCCTCTAATGGATGTTTTATTTGCACCAATGGCTCCAAAATGCTCCAATTAGTCTAAATAAACTCTTCATTCACTCCATTTGGGAAAAAATTGACCCTCCAAGTCATTTGCCCAATAACTCCTAGAAATCCTCCACTAAATTTGGTGAACTGCACTTAACTGCACTTAAATTCGGCAAAATTCCATAACAATAGTGATGTGCTAAACTTTCGCCAGACTAATTGTAATATTTAATGTAAAGGGGAGGAGGTGGCCACATGCCAACCCCTGAAACCCCGCGATTGCATTAAATGTTAGTGGAACTGCATGCAATAACTATGGTAAGTTTTTTTTAACCTAAAGTTTGGAGCGTGTTTAACTCAACTGTCAGAGCAACCGTATCCAGAAACCCCACCATGTGACCAATGTAACGGTGGTAATATATGTCAGATTTTAAACAACTGGCATAAACATTAACTGCGTGGATATGTCTCAATGTGACAAGGGTTCAAACAATTATGTTTTTTGTCAGAGTTACCAAACTACTGGTGTAACGTTTGATGTTGTTGGTTGACATGTGAATGCTCCGAATGCAAAGTTTTAAAACTTTAAATATGTATGTTTCCCTAAAGTTGTTAGTCTCATGTGTAGTCTAGTTGGTGGAGGTCCTTGTGCACAGGCTGAAGGTCATGGGTTTGAACCCTGTGGACCTCTGCCTAAATTTTATCATACCACTTAGGGGACACGTGGTAGCCTTAGGGCTAGCCACATGTCACCCTCCCATTGGTCCAACAAATAAAACGTACAATCCACCATCAAATTACAACGTGACACTTGTCAACATCTAACTAGCTCTGAGAAAAGGAATATTATTCAAAATATTCCTCTTTTTTTACTGTGCACCTGCATGCTGACTGGGCATCCCAGTCAACCCTGTCGCAAAATTTAACTATTTAGGAAATCGATCAAAACACGATATCTCCCTCATACGACATCAATGTTTCTAACCGTTCGCAGTACTGGAATCAGGAAGATGAGATCTACGCAACCATCCTGGTTTCAACCTAATCCTGTAACTTTCAATTTTGAGAAAAATCTATGAATACTTGATTATCAAAAGATGTGGACTCCCCCAATAAATTTAGGCATATTTCTCTTTTCAATTTCATAAACAGAATCATATCCAAGGTCTTAGAAAATTGTATCAAAACTATATTACCCCTCCTAATCTCTTAGCGTAAAATAGGTTATGTAGAAGGAAGACAAATCCTAGACATTATCATAATCTCAGGAGATCATCCACTCTCTCAAAGTTCAGAAGAATTCGAGTATGCTTATACAATTGGATATGTCCAAATCCTTCGATATAATTAGTTGGGAATATACAAGGAAAGTTTTGGAGGCTTTTGGCTTCAATGAAGGATGCATCAAATGGATCATGGCTATGATTTTTTTTTTTTAAATTCTCCATTCTACTCAATGGCTCTCCCTCAAATATCATCAGCCCCACCCGAGGTATCAGGCAAGGCGACCCCTTATCTCCCTTCCTCTTTTTTATCCTATCCAAAGGCTTAAGCTGCTCCATCTTATTTTCCTCCCTCCTAAAATCTAACTTTGGGATCAATATTTATCCTGCCACTCCCCCATCAAGTCATTAGAAATTTTTTGATGACACCTTGCTTATGGGAACTCCTTGAGTCAAAGAAGCCCTGGCCTTTAAATCCATCCTCACCGATTTCTCTAATGTCGTGGGCACAACCATCAATGTGGAAAATTCCAAGTTGTTCTTTCTCAATACCTCCACTCCCTTCTAGAAAAATATAGCTATAATTCTAGAATTCAAACTCATTTCCTTCCCCTCCAAATGCCTAGATGTCCCCCTCACAGAAAAATTTCATGTCAAATCCAACTGGGAAAACCTTAAAACCAAGCTGGAAAAAAAATTAGCCAACTGGACTTTCAGAACCCTTAACTTTGTCAGTCGTCTGGTGCTTGTCAAATCAGTCTTGCAAGCCATTCCTCTCTACCAATACTTGCCCTGGCCGCCCCCAAAGCCATCTCCTACCACCTTAGGAACATCCAAATAAATTTCCTTTAGAAATGAAAAAAGGACAATAGAAAATGGGCTCTCGTGGCCTAGGACAAAGTCTCCAAATCAAAGCTAGAAGGAGGCTTGTGTCTCAGAGACCCATAAAGGATCACCAACCATCACTAACCATCACTCTTCCTGGGATAATATCTGGAAAGCAAAATATGCTCCCACTCTTAGCCCTTAAACCCTCATCCACTTAAATGGCCCCATCAAAGGCTCTGCAACGTGGAATCAAGCTTGGGGAAACAAGGACATTATCCAAAATCACTGCTTCTGGGAAATTGGCAATAGTGAAACCTCCTTATTTTGGGATGATGAATGGAAAAAAATCCCCAAACTAAATCAAGGGCAGTATGGACAGATTCAAAATCACATGCAGAACAAAAATAAAACCCTAGTCAAACACTATTAGAAGAACATCAATGAAAAAACAGGCTGGAGGGAGTGGCTGGAAGCTTTAGATTGGGACCACCATATCTATCTAATCACTTGGAAGAGACTCTCCAAGGATCTTACTTAGTGATAGATACAAACTGCATATGAGAAGGACAAACTCAGATGGGATAAGAATACAGTAGGCCACTTCAATATCAAGGAAGCCTACAGATATGTGACCTCCCCCAATCCTATTCCCCTGGAGCGTAAATGGAAATACCTAGGGATCGAAAGCACTGGAAAAAAAATGTCTATCTTTCTTTGGCTTATCATGCATAAAAAAATCCTCACATGGAATAATCTCAAAAAGAAGGGTTTCATTGGGCCCCCTAGATGTACCCTCTACAAAATCACAAAGGAAACAACCAATCACTTGCTAAATGGTTGCTCTTATGCCTCCAATATTTGGTACTGGACCACCCTTATCTTTATAACAATTGACAGGGACTGCTCCTCCATTCTTCTAACCGTTGAACATTAGCGCTCCTCATATTCATTGTGCCCGCAGATCAACCAGGCTTAGACCCTTCTACTAGGTATAATATGTTGGTCCCTTTGGAAAGAAAGGAATGTTAGAATTTTCAAAGACCTACAGAAGCCAAAATAATAAACAATATCCTCCATGAAGCATACCATCTGTGAATCGGTAGGCCTCCTACAATCTTCCAATCCCTCTTAGGAGGACCTCCCCATTCTGAAAATTTTGGACATCTCTCTCCCTACCATCCCCCTGAAATACCTTAATCCCCCTCCTCTTAGACTATTTTTCTATCATGGCAACCTCTAGGGGTTGACTTCATTAAACTAAATTATGATGGCGCTGCAAAGGGAAACCCTAGAAATTCAGGCTTCGAGGGAGGTTCCAGAAATCACGTTGGCAAAACCATATGGCTCTATGAAGGCAACCTGGGTCATTCAATCAACTCTGGAGCATATTCTTGCAATCGCCAGGGACCAAAACTTTTGGCCATTAATTTTGGAAGGAGATTCAATGATGGCCACACAGGTGTGTCAAAATATCCAACAAGGTCACAGAGAAGAACAGGTATTATATAGCTGGCGGCTTAACAAGATCCTTCACTGGATATAAATCCACATCAAACATGCGAAAGGGGTCTCCTTCCAAGCAGTTTGACGCAGAGAGAACCAGTTGGCAGATAGACTTGCTAATTTTGGGGTGGAAGGACACGTTCACCTCCTTCCCAAGCTTGGGATGACTATGAGAAATCCACGGTTAAAAAAAAATGTGCCATCGTCATAACGACAGAGCAGTCACATTGGTACAACATGGCTCGATCACCGGCAGATACCATCATGCATAACCTATGATCCATTCACCTTGCACCCTCCTTCACATCAAGAGAAGGACCTCAGCGTCATCGTCCATATTTTTCCGCCATCCTTGGGGCCTATCCACCATCCTGCACCTCTATCATCCTAACTACCATCTGACGAGATTATGCAATCTCATTATTTCCCCTCCTCCGCTTTCAAATTAGCTCACCCTGCTAGTGGCCTATGCATACTTGGCATCCAGCCTTTCTATTGCACTCCACGGTGAAATCACTCTCGATTTCCTTCCCTCCCCTTGCTCTATCAAGCTCGGCCCTCTTCCTAGAAACATACTTCCTTTCACTCCCTTCCTGCTAAGCTCCTTGTGTTCTCCTCCCCGTGGGCCTTTGTTATAATGTCCCCCTAGTATCATGCCTCCCCAAAGCACTGCTACCCATGCCTCTGGTAGCAGGGGCCATGGTTATGGCTTACACTAGTCCTCTCCCAACCGTATTCCCATAGCCAGAGCAGCCACTGTCACGTGCAATACATCTATCACATATGAAAAACTTAACAAGTAGAACACCAAGGCCCATATACTCAAGCTGGAAGACAATGCAAGGCGGGTTTGTCAATGGGTTACGGAGGAGGTTCATGCTGACATCAATTGGATCCTCAACCCAGGGCTAACCAGGGTGAGAGAAAATATTTTCAGCTTAGCCATTGAGCTCCATTGGAAAACAAATACTATGTTGGCTCTAGCTCTGCAGGAGAAGAGAGACCGTAACAATGCTGTGGAGAGGAATATCGATGCCCTCACTGGAAATTTCCTAATTTATCTGGGTGAGGTTCACCGCCATCTATTTGTGGACAATAATTCCCATCACTACACGATGCTCGAGCATAGAACAACTAACCCCCATGGGATTCCTGAAAGAAAAGGGGAGGAAGGCCCCTCAATTACTTCGAAAGACCATCATGTCATCCACGAAGAAAGCACCCCGAAGCGCCCCATCAGCTTGGATGATAATTCAGTAGAAGACACTGCCTAACGAACTGCTCTGCCTCTCCAATTTCCAAGTCTCCTTTGCTTATGACCAATTTTCTCTACAGTTTCCATGTCCTATGTTCCGTACAATCTCTCAGAAATGTGCGAAGCCAGATTGAATTTTTTGGTTATGGGATTTTCTCCCTCATTTTTGTAAGATATGTTACTCTCAATAAAATCAATTGTAATCTACCTCCCACAAAAGGCTACTCTTCTAATCAGTTCTCAGCTCTGGATGTGGTGGCTTATGTTCTCACCCATTGGCATACTATGTAATCCTTTTCCAAGATTATCAATAGAACTTTTTTATTTACAAAAAAAAAAATATCTTTGGAAATAATAATGGAGCTAAGGCTAAAGGAAAAAAAAATTTGGGCTCTATCATTTTTCCTTCTTTGATTTTGGGGTATCATTGGTGACATTACTTAATATTTTTTACTTTGAAGGCATTTCAACTTACTAGTCCCAATCAATCTCCATGGACATTTTATCCTAAACCATGGAAATCTAGTTTGTGCTCACATGGCTCATTTTTGTTTATTACTGTAAGTTTGGAGAAATTCATGGACTTGAGAAGTTCCTCCAACCATGTGAAAAGGACATTGTTGAGAACCATGACAATGTAACCTATTCAATCCATTCTTAGGAAAACTTCTAAACTTAGGGGCATAATAATTTGGTGCCACGAAGGCAAAATACCATCTCTCTAGAAGCTAGTAAACATTTCTTGGTTTGCATGATTGGAACAATGGAATCATGCATGCCTATGTGAATATTGATGATAAAAAACCTTGAGTTTGAAGAATCTCTACATGTAATGATTGATAAAGAAACTTGAGATTGAATTATCTTTTGCACTAGCCCAAATAAACTCCACAATGAAAGAGCATCATATTAATGATAAAATCACTTATTTATACATGTGAAAACTAGGTACAAGACATTTGTGTCTTGGTAACTTATTAACTGTAAAAACAAAATATGAAACTAATTACATATTGTACAATAAAAATCCCGAAGGATTAGTTAACATTCCCCCCTTAATTTGAAGGGACATCTAACATGCCGAGTAACATTCTGAACTTTTCAAACTTTTCACGTCATAGTGCCTTTGTAAATATGTTTGTGATCCGATCTAAAGTAGGACAATGTGTCAGATAAATAACTTTTTCCTCTACATAGTGTCGAATCAAGTTGATATTTGGTGTTAATATGCTTGCTTCGATCATGAAACTTGGGATTCTTGGCCAACTGAATTACATAAGAGTTGTTAATGAGTAGTGGAGTTGAAGCCTTTTATTTCTCATGCAAGTCTTCAAGTATTTTGCGAAGCCAAATTATTTCTTTTGTAGCTTGATTTGTTGCAACATATTCGGCTTCAGTGGTAGAATCAGAAGGAAAATATTGTTTGTGTGATCTCCAACTGATGGTTTTTTATCTAAGACTCATCAAATAACCAGAAGTAGAGACTCCCATTCTCCTTATCTCCATCAAAATCAAAATTTGAATAGCCAATGAGATGGAAATCTGCAACTTTAGAATATTTGATGAAATATGTTCAAGTGCCTTTCAAATACTTGAGCACTCACTTCACTGCATTCCAATGAGCTTCACATGGCTGATGCATGAACCTGGAAAGTATACCTACAAAAAAAGCTATGGCACATCGAGTAGTAGTAAGAAAAAATAAACTTCCAACAAGTTGTATGTACTTTGTTGGATCCTAAAATGTGCTTGATTTAGTGGAAGTAAGTTTCAAATTATGCTCCATAGGAGTAGAAATAGGGTTACAATCTTGCATCCAAATCTGTCCAATAGTTGTCCAATATACTTCTTTTGAGAAATACAAATGTATTTAGGTTTCTAATCAACTTAAATCCCTAAATAATAATGTAATAAACCCGAATTTGTGATGTCAAAAAATTTCATTAACTCTCTTTTAATGGATGCTATATAGTCATCATTATTTCCTGTAATAATCAGATCATCTACATAGACAACCAAATATACAACTAGCTTTCCAACTATCTTAACAAAAAGAGTTGCAACATCCAGAACAAACAACTTATAATTCAACTTGAGAAGGTGTTCAGTTATTTTTTCATACCATGAACATGATGCCTATTTCAATCTATAGAACACCTTTACCACCTTACATACCTTTTTCTCTTTACCTTTAATAGAAAATCATTCAAACTTAAACATATAAACATCCTCCTTCAAATCGCCATTCAAAAAATGAGTTTTAATGTCTATATGGTGTATCTTCCAACTATTATGAGCTACAAGATAAAATAGAGTTCTAATTGTGCCCCATTTTTCTCTAGGACCAAATGTAGAAAATGTCTCTGTGTAGTCAACACCTTCCTTCTAAACGTAGCCTTTTGCTACATGCCTTGCCTTGTATTTATCAAGTGAACCATCTACCTTGTACTTGATCTTATACACCCATTTACAACCAATAGGTTTGACACCAACAGGAGGATCCAATAACCTCCAAGTTCCATTCTTAATAAGTGCATCATATTCCTTTCTCATTTCATTCTTCCATTCATCAAAATTATTAACTTCTTCAAAAAACCTGGGTTCACTAATTATAGCATGATTTAATGCATAGTCATGAGAAATGTTATCTGAAATTGAATAATGTCACCTTTAGAAGAAATTTTTGTTTCAAAATCATATTACTTGCTTAGAAATCTCTGAACACGTGTGGATCTTTGTAAAGGTTATTGAAGTGGTTGTGATGGTTTCTCATCTTGAAAAATGGGTTCAAGAACAAGCTCTTCAAGAGCAATTTCTAGTTCTGCAGAATCATTACTATCATCAAAATTTTCTTCAGCAATAACATTCTCATGAGTCAAAGATGGAAGAAACACAAACTGATCCAAAATGGGAACCCCTCCTTTAGTATGTGGAACATCATTATCAGATTTAAAATAGAAATTCTTAGATGCAAATTTCTCCATGAGCCAATTTCCTATCAACGGTAGAATTATTTTTATCTAATTCAAGGAAAATAACATCTATGGAAAGAAAGAACTTATTTTTCTCCTCATCATACAACCTATAAGCTTTGGAAGTAGCAGAATATCCCAAGAAAATACATTTACAACTCCCATGACTCAACTTGTTGCGCTGATGTTTAGGACTTAATGCATAGCATAGAGAACCAAAGACTCTAAAATGTTGAACAACAAGAAGATGATTATACCACATTTCATAAGGATATTTATTATTGATGACAGATGAAGGAGAACGATTATGAATATAAGCTTCATAAAGCATTGCTTCTCCCCAAAACATCAACTTAACATTCCTAAAAAACATCATAGATCTAACCATATTAAGTAAAGTTCTATTCACATATTTTGCAACACTATTTTGTTGTAGATTATAAGGTATGGTAATGTCATGTTTTATTACACTATCCTTCAAATATTATTCAAAAACATGAGAAGTATACTCGCCACCGTTTTTAGTTCTGAGAATGCCTATATTTTGGTGAGTTTCATTTTTAATCGTCAAATGAAAAGCTTTAAAAACTTCAAACACTTGTGACTTATTCTTAAACAAATACACCCAACACATTCTCGAGTAATTATCAATAAAATTTAGCATATATTTGTTTCCATTGGTAGTTGCAACAATCATAGGTCCACATAAATATGAATGGATAAGACATAATTTTCGTGAAGCTCTAAAAGATGAACTATGAAAAGGTTGTTTACAATGTTTTCCAAAAATAAAAGCATCACAAGGTTTAATATTTCTTGGAACTGTCATAAGACCTTTAATACCTTTCTTTTTCATAATTTTGATGTTGTCATAATTGACATGATCAAATCGAGCATGCCACAACAAGCTAGGAGACAGGATATCACTTTGTTGTGCCAAAAGAGTATAACTTTCACGAGAATTAGTGGATGAAGTACCATTTTGTTGGGTATGTGTTATATTATTTCCACGACTAGCCCCATGTGTTGTACGTTGCACCGGGCGCAGCAGGGGGGTCACAAGGGGGGAGGCAGCCCCCATTGTTGGGGTCCGGGGCAGTGCCCCGACAAAAATTATTTTGGTGTGCGGACCCACTCATAGGCGGACCCACCGATGTTTTGTGCATGAGTTTGCAAATGGTTTTGGGGTACGATGGTTTTCGACCCCTAGTATTTTGTAGATCCGGTCAAAGGAACTACGGTTATGTTCTAATCCAGGGTTAATGGATTGGGGTTTATGTATGCTTCGGCATGTATATATATGTGTTGTAACACTAAAAGGAATATAATGAAAAATCAAGCTGGTCGTCCCAATTTGGGATCCAGGGGAAAATCTCTGTGTTTATCTGTTTTATGTTTTATGCTCTCGCTATTGTTTATTTTTGTTATAAAATTCATATGTAGATAATTTCTGTTCAGGGTTAAAACCTACATTTGGTATCAGAGCCTAGTTTCGACTTCAAGGGGACGCCTTTGCTGCTGAGGGTTTTTTGCTCGGGCTTGAGGTCGACCCTATTCAGTGGGAGATCTGCGGGATCGATTCTTGTGGTGAAAGAAGATGGCGAGCGATGGAAAGATAGAGATCAAGAAATTTAATGGTTAGATTTTTGAGTTATGGAAGCTCAAGATAGAGGATCTGCTGGTGGATAAATATCAGTGGATCGCGGTAGATCCGGGTACTAAACCAACGACAATGTCAGATGAAGACTGGAAGAAACTGGATCGGAAGGCTAAGAGCACAATACAGTTGCGTGTCTCAGATTAAGTACTATTGAATGTATCTGGGGAAGCTATGACGAAGAATTTGTGGGAAAAACTTGGGACTTTGTACCAATCTAAGTCTCTGGTGAATAAGCTGTTCCTGCAGAAAAATTTGTATAACCTGAGGATGAAGGATGGAGACTCAGTGACAAAGCATCTTAATGCCTTCAATAATGTGGTAATTCAGTTGTCATCTATTGATATTAAAATCTCAGATGAAGATAAGTGCATCAGTTTGTTGTGTTCTCTACCATACTCGTGGGATAGTCTGGTTATTGCAATAGGTAGCAATACAACTACCTTGAATTTTGATGACATTGTCTTAGCCTTGCTGTCGAAGGAAATGAGACGGATAAATATGGAGGGCCAGAATGGAGATGCCTTATCCGTACGAGGAAGGTCCCAAAACAAAAACAAGAATAAGGTTTCGAGTGGGAGATCCAAATCTAGAGGGAGATATAAATCTCCTAAAAAGTTTGTAAAGGTATGCTGGAAATGCAGAAAGGAAGGGCACTACAAAAAGGAGTGCAGATCTAAAGCTCCTGAGAAAGGAAAGGGATCTGATGATGCTCCTTTTGCAGAGGCAAAAACCACCTCGGATGAAGGTGGGGATGTGTATTTGGCTTCTTCTTCAAATAAACATGTAGATCATGAGTCATGGTTGATTGAATCAGATGCATCCTTTCACTTCACTCCCCATAGGGAATGGTTCTGTGAGTATGAGAAATATGATGGTGGTGATGTCTTCCTAAGGGATGATAGGAAGGCCATAATCGTTGGATGTGGAAAGGTTAAGCTGAAGCTACAAGGTGGAAGGATTAAAACACTTCCTGGTGTTCTGCATATTCCTGCATTAGCCATAAATCTAATTTCTGTAAGCAAGATGGATGATGCAGGTGTAAAAACAGTGTTCGAGAAATATGCCTGTAAGATGGTTCGAGGAGCACTGGTATTAATGCGGGGAGTTCAGACTGGAACTCTGTACAAGCTACAAGGTAGCACTATTATTGATGGGTGTAACAGTTATGTGGTTCCTGAAAGTGGAGCGGAAAGCCTAGCTGTCTCTAGAGAAAAGACCATGCTATGGCATCAAATGCTTGGACATATTGGAGAGAAGGGCCTTCAGATACTACATAGAAATGGTATGGTAGAAGGTATGTCTAATTTCTCTCTGGATTTCGATTTCTGTGAACATTGTGTATATGGGAAGTAGAATCAAGTGAGTTTTCCTTCTGGTGCTAAGAGGGCGAACATGATATTAGAACTTGTGCACAGTGATGTGTTTGGACCTGTGTCAGTTTCATCACTGGGAAAGTCTGTGTACTATGTTTCATTCATAGATGACTTCTCAAGGAATACATGGATATATTTCTTTAGGAAGAAATCTGAAGTCTTTGAGAAATTTAAATAATTTAAGGCTCTGGTGGAAAACCAGACAGAGAAGAAGATAAAGGAACTGAGGACAGACAATGGTGGGGAATTCTACAAGAAGGAATTTGAAAAGTTCTGTAAGAAGTGTGGTATAGCATGGGAGAAGACTACTCCATACACACCTCAGCAAAATGGAGTAGCAGAAAGAATGAACAGAACGCTGATGGAAAATGCAAGAAGCATGCTCAGTGGTACCAGGTTAGGACAAGAATTATGGGCAGAGGCAGTGGAGACTGCATGTTACTTAGTTAACAGATCACCTTCATCAGCGTTGGAGGATAAGACTCCACATGAGGTATGGACTGGTAATAAAACCTCTCTTTCACATCTAAGGGTATTTGGATGTGATGCATATGTACATGTTCCAAAGGAGAAAAGGACCAAGTTGGATAATAAATCTGAAAGGTGCATCTTTATTGGGTATAAGGATGGTTTAAAGGGTTACAAGCTTTGGAAACCAGAAACAAGGAAGGTTGTGTACAGTCGAGATGTGGTGTTTAGAGAAGTGAAAGATGTTGTTAAACATGAAGTCCTACCAAAGGAACCTGAGAAGATAGAGTTTGAGCTAAATGAGGATGAATCAGACTCTACAACAGAAGAAGACTCAGAAGATGAAGAGCCACAAACTCCAGCTTTGAGAAGATCAGTTCGGGAAAGAAGGCAACCAGAAAGGTATATTCCATCTGCTTTCTATTCAGGTTTTTCCTTAACTATAATTGATGATGAACCCAGAACTGTCAGGGAGGCAGTAGATTCAGAGGATGGAAAACTCTGGAAGGAGGCCATGGTTGATGAAATGGCATCCTTGCACAAAAACGATGCATGGGATCTGGTGGAGTTGCCGGCTGGAAGGAAGCCCATTGGGAGCAAATGGGTGTTTAAGAAGAAGATGAATGCAGAAGGCAAGGTGGAGAAATACAAAGCTCGGTTGGTAGCAAAAGGTTATTCCCAAGTGCCGGGAATTGATTTTGGTGATATTTTCTCTCCTGTTGCCAAAGTTACTTCTATTAGATTACTTTTATCTGTTGCTGCTGCATTTGATTTTGAGATAGAACAGATGGATGTGAAGACAACATTTCTTCACGAGGATCTAGAAGAGGAGATCTACATGAAGCAACCTGAAGGCTTTATGGCGAAGGGTAAGAAAGAACTAGTATGCAGGTTGAAGAAGTCTCTGTATGGGTTAAAACAATCACCAAGGATGTGGTATCAGAAATTTGATACCTATATACGGGGACTTGGCTTCACCAGAAGCAAGGAGGATCACTGTGTTTATTTTAAATTAATTGGTGACTGTGTTATTTATTTGGTCTTGTATGTGGATGATATGTTGTTGATTGGAAATGACAAAGAAATTATCCAAGATTTGAAGACCCAACTGTTCTCCAAATTCGACATGAATGATCTTGGTGCTGCAAACTATATTTTGGGCATGGAAATTAAGAGAGATCGGGCAAAGAGGAAGCTCTGGTTAAACCAGAGGAAGTATGTCGAGACTATATTGCAAAGGTTCAATATGCAGGATAGTAAACCGGTGAAGGTTCCTATTCCTGTAGGTGTAAAGCTGTCTGCTGAACAGTGTCCCAAGACACAAGAAGAAGAGGAGTATATGCCCCGTGTTCCATATGAAAGTGCAGTGGGTAGCCCGATGTATGCAATGGTCTGTACTAGACTAGACATTGCACATGCAGTGGGAGTATTGAGCAGGTTTATGTCAAACCCAGGGAAGGAGCATTGGACAACAGTGAAGCGGGTTTTCAAATATTTACGTGGCACTAGTGATTATGGCTTGTGCTACCAGGGAAGACCAGGATTGGAAAGAATGTTGGACATTCGTGGTTTTGTTGATGCAGACTGGGCTGGAGATCCGGACCAAAGAAGATCTACAAGTGGGTATGTGTTTAGCCTATTTGGAGGTGCAGTCAGTTGGATGAGTAAAAGACAGTCTGTAGTGGCGCTTTCAACTACAGAGGCAGAATACATAGCAGCCACTCATGCAAGCAAGGAAGCAGTTTGGTTGCAGAGATTGTGTTCAAGTATGGGGTTGGTAAAACAAGCTATAAGGATAGACTGTGATAGCCAAAGTGCAATTTTCTTGGCTAAGAACCCTGCTTATCATTCAAAGACAAAGCACATTGATGTTCAATATCACTTTGTTAGAGATATGGTTGAGGCTAAAAGGGTGTTGCCGGTAAAGGTGGACACTTTGAAGAATGTTGCAGATGCATTGACGAAGTCTGTGAGCACTCAGAAGTTCTCTTGGTGTAGAGAAACAATGGGTGTTGAAGAATTGGCCCAATGACTAAGCTCTCCTGTGGCCCCTTGTGGAAAGAAAACAACAAGTGGGAGAATGTTGGGTATGTGTTATATTCTTTCCACGACTAGCCCCACGTGCTATACGTTGCGCCGGGCACAGCAGGGAGGTCACAAGGGGGGAGGCAGCCCCCACTGTTGGGGTCCGGGGCAGCGCCTCGACGAAAATTGTTTTGGTGTGCGGACCCACTCATAGGTGAACCCAACCATGTTTTGTGCATGAGTTTGCACATGGTTTTGGGGTACGATGGTTTTCGGCACCTGGTATTTTGTAGATCCGGTCAAGGGAACTACGGTTATGTTCTAATCCAGGGTTAATGGATTGAGGTTTATGTATGCTTCGGCATGTATATATATGTGTTGTAACACTAAAAGAAATATAATGAAAAATCAAGCTAGTCGTCCCAATTAGGGATCCAGGGGAAAATCTCTGTGTTTATCTGTTTTATGTTTTATGCCCTCACTATTGTTTATTTTTGTTATAAGATTCGTATGTAGATAATTTCTGTTCATGGTTAAAACCTACACATTTAACTTTAAAAGCGCACCTTCTTCAACACTGATCATAATAACTACATGATCACATTCTCTTCTTATCTGAATGATGCCATCAAATATATGAATAGAATTCCCCTGCTGTCAAATATGGATAAGAGACATCAAATTTCGCTGAAACTGTGGAATATAAAGTACATCCTATAGATCATAGTCTGCAAGACTCGATATCTTCAAACGAATAAACCCAATGCCAAATGGTTTAATTTGAGACTTGTCCACAAAGTAAATAACACCATCAATATCATCATCGAAATTTTCAAAAAAAACCTAAATGTCATATGACAAGTGGCTTTTGAATCCAAAATCCAACTATCTCGCCATGAATAAAATGTAGTGTTGAAAACATCATTAATGACAATGTAATGTGGAGGATGTGATGATTTTAGATGATTTTTCCTTATCTGGCAGTGGCTAATCTTTCTTTTCATTCCACTTTCTCTCTTTCACTGCCTTTATCCCAAGGGATTTTACAATTAGTAGCAATATGACTAATTTTACCACATCTAAAACATTTGATAGGTGGTCTATCATTAAAATTCCTTTGTTTTCTTCACCCTGATTGTTTTTCCCCCCATGCCTCTATAATTTCTCCTACCACTACCTCTACTAATTTTCTAAAAATTTTGGTCCTTTTGTGCAAGGCACAAAGTTTCTACATTAGAGTTAGGTGGGGCCTCTTTCTTTCCAAAGGCATTTTCTCTCTCAGCTATTTTGTTTACAAGTCTATCAAATTTAATGTCTTTTAAGTGCCCACTAGCTTGGAGATATTCCAAATAATATGAATAGAGAAGGTGAATGACTTTTATAAAAACTTTAAGTTGTAAATCTACTTAATTCTAGTGGCTTCAATATCATGAAAAATACCTTGTATTTCAGAGGCATTCTTCAAAATATCATTATCTTCAACTCCAAATTAAACAACTTAAAAAATAATTTCGAGTTTTGAGTGAGAATCATACAATTCTTTCAACTTCTTTAATGCTTAGAATGCAGTACCACAAGAAACTATATATCGGCTTACCTCTTCTTTCAAGGATGCAGTTATAGTTATTAACTCATTTTTAGTGTTGTTTTTTGTCTCCCAAATTGTACATTGTTTCTAGTTATTATCAGTGGATCTCCTGCAATTTATTTTCCATCCTATCCTTCTTGCCTGGACAAACTTCCCACAAATCATTAAAAGCAAGTGCACTTTTAAGCTTTCTAAACAACTCTGGATAATTTTCCTTTCCATTAAGAACAACTCCAACTATTGAAACTATTGAAGTCATAATTGTTATGCAACCAAATATTCTTCAAATCCTTTTAAATTCAAAATATATGGAATATCTCTAAAAATATATAAATCCCTTTCTCCTCTTATTTCTTACAAAATTAGCTTTGTGGTTTAATGGTAAGTTTTAAAAATATCCTAGCAAAGAGCTAGGTTTGAATCTTATTAACTTCCAAATATTTTATTTTACCAATGGCCTCTTAAAAAAAAATGTATTTCAAATCACTAGAAAATTGACCACTCTTCAATTCAAATTTTAATTCAAACCACCAAAAAATATATATCCTTCATTTTAATGTGATTAAAATGGTTTGTTGCATTAAATATCACAATAAAATTGAGTTTAACTCAAACCACCAAAAATTATATATCCTTCATTTTAATGTGATTAAACCCTGGTTTGCTCGGAGTAAATGTAAATATTATCCTTCGGAAATTTTATTGTGATTAAACTCTAGTCCTTCAAAAATTTTATTGTGATTATTGCAGTAAACGCAAATAAAATTCACTTTAAGTAAACTCCAGTTTGGTGCAATAAATGCAAATAAATTCTCCCAAAATTAAAACATCAAAAGACCCTTAGATGCATGGAACTAAGGTTTTTAGCAAACAGTCCCCGATTCAGTTTTTTTTTAGAACAACATGCACTCAAAACTTCAACATGTATTCTAACTTTCAACTCTATGTCAAAAAAAAAAAACTTTATACTTCTCAGGCTCAGCGTCACCTTTAGCCATAGACTTCAAATAAATAGAGTTTAGAAACAACTCAACCTTTTACAAGCCAAAATAAACTCCACAATGAAAGAGCATCATACTAATGATAAAATCACTTATTTATACATATGCAAACTAGGTACTAGAGAGTTGTGTCTATATAACTTATTAACTATAAAAAAAAATAAAAAACTAATTACATATTATACAATAATAATCTCGAGACATTAATTAACATCAATGAGATAACAGAATTTTTCGTCATATAAATGTGCTGCACAGGAATCTACTTCTACAAACTCTTAGTTGTACCGAATTTTGTAAACTATTCTATCTCTAACTTTCATAAACTAATATTGCTAAATAATCTAGCTCAAAGACCGAGGTCTGCTTAGTTAATAAGGCCCTTTCACAACCTTAAATTTATGTTATGTACTTTATGTTTTGTTGAATAATTTTTTATCAAATCAATTTGTAAGAATGTGAAGGCTAGATCTATAAGCTAGTAGACATGGCTATGCATACTCAATGTTTTTGTTTATTTACTTTTCTATTTTGTTCAATCTATACTTCAACTGATAGCTTATAGCTTAAGGAAGTTTTAAGGGCCTGACTGCTCCAAATTTTGATAATATAAAACTATTCAAACAAAATAGCAAAATATAAGCTAACTAAAAGAACTTTGGGGACCATTAAGATTCTCTTAAATCCTAAAATTGAAAACCCTAACAGTAACTTGAACTCTCAGCAACTGCCAACTAAACTAAATATTGCAATGTCCATTGTCCACAGGTCTTCTGCTGCTATCTTACTTACTTTTCATAAGCATAGAGGGTAAATCAAAATTATGGCAAAATTCGCATATGCAAGCCCTGCCATCGATGACATTGGCTGAGAGCAACTTGAGAAAAAATTGATAAAACTATTTCCCTCCAGTGGAGAGATATGGGTAAAGGTTACAAAGCATAGCAGGGGCTGTAAATTTAAAAAATAAAACTAACGGAGTCAGTCAGTACAGCAGGCTGTTCAATTCAGTGTTAATTTCAGGTACTACTGGCATTTCCACAGAACTGACCTACGGGATGAAGGGTGTGTAACTCTAGAAACTGTTAAAAGCCTTTTCTTCTCAAATTTGACTTGCATTTCTGTATCTGTACTCAAGCTGTTAAAAGCTTTGGCTCCCTCGTGATCTCAACGACTGTTTGTCCTTCAATTTCTCGTATGTTGTGCATGTTTTCGAGTGCGTATGCGGTCCACTCTCTGACCACTACACGTTCTTCTTTACGGATGTGATGAGATATTGCAGCGTCAAGTCACTTTCTATCCACATAGTTTTCCGTGCTCTTGTCTCAACATCACAGTATGCTGCATGTTTGTGAGGCTTCTGTGAATATATTGTTTTCGTGTCCACTGAACCAATTGTCTAAACTCTATCTGTGTCTCCCTACGTTTCTGGTAAGCGTTTAGCCTTCTCTTTAGGCATTCTGAGTTGGTTATCATTAGCCTCGATCTTTCTCAGTCTCAATCAACTTTTTTGGATTATTGGTACCACTAATATCAGAGAACATGCCATAACAAATGAATGTTTCAACCTATCATAAAAATCCTCAAGACTATTGGTACCACTAATATCAAATGAATGTTTCAACCTATCATAAAAATCATCTAGACTATTGGTACCACTAATATCAGAGTACATGACATGACAAATAAATGTTTCAACCTATCATAAAAAGCCTCAAGATTTAAAGCAGGAGCATCCATGGATTCATGGTGTCATCTTTAACATATACGTGATGATGTCATCTTCGCGTAGATGTTCAGTCCAATATGTTAAAATTGCATAAATATGATTGATATATAGTTGTTTCACGTAGATGGTCCAATATGTTAAAATTTCATAAATATGGGTGATATATAGTTGATGTGTTCAGTTTAATAGGTTAAAATTTCATAAATATGATTGATATATAGTTGTTTGATTATTTTAGTTTTTGGAGTTTTTGGTCGGAAGGGATGTATTTATTTATTTGTTTTTATTTGTTTTTATTAAGTATTTATATTGTTTAAAATTTATAAATTAGATGAATTTTAATTCCAAATTTATCAAGTATCAAGAGAGATCAAACAAATTTTTAATGGTGCAGATTTATTTGTTGAGGGATCAAATTTTGAGTGGTATAAAATTTGAGGAAATGTTTGCATCTAGAGATATTTGATCCCTTGATATCCTAAGTTAAGATAGATCCAGATTAGTTTGATATGTATGTGTTTGGTAGTTAAAATAATCTACTTAAAACTCTTTATTGTTAGACAATAAATCCCAATAAACTCTTATGTTATACAGTAAATCCAATAATAATGTATACTCTTGTCTTTCCAACAGCCTCAGAGGATGTTAGTTATCCCTGATTTAATTTAATTTTTGTTATCATTAAATATCCTAAATGAAACTCAATAACAATTGTATCTAAACAGCCTAAGAGAATGTTAGTTATCCCTGATTTTATAAATTTTAATGCTAATGAGATTCTCTATCTAATCTTTGAACTCTATGTAACAAAGTGAGCAGAGTTGCTTGTAACAAAGTGACCAAGGTTATTTTTCCCAAGTTTTACCTAGAGCTAAAAAATCTAAAAAATCTATCTAATCTTTGAACACTATCTAACAAAGTGAGCAAAGTTCCTTGTAACAAAGTGAGCAGGGTTACTTTTCCCAAGGTTTGCCTAGAAGACATGCATCATTTTAGCTATAAATTCTTTAGGGTTACTTTTCCCAAGTTTTACCTAGAGGACATGCATCAATTTAACTATAAAGTCTTTTTGTAGTGTGCTTTTATTGAGTGGTTTTCTTTACTAAATCTGATATGAAAATTGCTTTGGGTTTTAATATTAGTGATGGTTCTTGAATTAGGATTTACTTTGATGTAACTAAAGATTTTGTTACAATGAAAGTATGGCATTAGAGAAGAATACCTTTAAATAGGCTACATTATATAATGTAATTTGACCATTAGAAAGGAATACTATAGGCAAAACCATGGTTAGTGAAAACCAACAGCCCAAAAACCTCCATCCATAAATTTACTATTTTATCTTAATTTTATTTTAATTATTAATTATTCATCCATAAATTTTTCTATTTTATCTAAATTTAATTTTAATTATTAAATATTTGTTATTTTAATTATTTTTTATTTTTTCACTTTTATTTAAATTTATTTTTTTAATATAATTTAAAGAGATCAAAATATTTAACATTAAACTATTTAATTGTTAGGGATAGAGCACTTTTGGACACAATCAAACTGTTCATTCCAATAAATTTCTGCAATATTTCAAATAAATTTTACTAAAAAATATGTCCAATAAAGTCCAAAAAACTATATAAAAAATAATCCAAAAAATAAAAAATTGAGTTATTCAAATGGATAATGAAATTTACTTAAACAATAACATTTAACTTTGTTTGTTTTGAAATTACCGTGCATTTAACATTGTTGGTTTTGAAATTACAAACCTGCATTATAGGATAGAGCACTTTTGGACACAATAAAACTGTTCATTCCAATAAATTTCTGCAATATTTCAAATAAATTTTACTAAAATCTGTCCAATATAATCCAAAAAACTATATATAAAAATAATCCAAAGAATAAAAAATAAAGAGTTATTCCTCAGAAAATGGATAATGAAATTTACTTAAACAATAACATTTAACTTTATTTGTTTTCAAATTATCACATTTAACATAGTTTGTTTTGAAATTACAAAGCTGCGTTATAGAATAGAACATTTTTTAATGTTCATTCCAATAAATTTCTGCAATGTTTCAAATAAATTTTACTAGAAAATATGCCCAATAAAATCCAAAAAACTATATATAAAAATAATCCAAAAAATAAAAAAATTATTCCTCATAAAATAAATAATAAAATTTATTTAAACAATAACATTTAACTTTATTTATTTACAGAGAGAGTTCATAGGACCCTCTCGATGTCCCATGTGTGAGCAACAGGAGGAAACCATCAATCATCTTTTCAATGATTGTGTCTGGACAAGCAATCTGTGGGACTGGCTCCAGGGCATATTCCACTAGTCGGACAGACAGCGAAACTCCATCCACGACACTATCACCAACTGGCGTTCAAACTACTCTAACAGCACCATGGTAAATACTCTATGGAGAAACAGTCCAGGATTCTTAATCTGGAATGTCTGGAAAGAAAGAAACAATCGTATTTTTCAAAAGCACAGTATTCGGCAAATCGATGAATTAAAAATCATCATTATGCAAGGGTTAACAGAAACAACTCGCACCTGGTGTAGCGAAGAGAAGGCTGAAATGTTATCTCCCAACGACCACAGAATTCTGGGTATCTTTGGGCTCGCCGACACAGCTGAATACCTCATGAGGGAAATTTCCCTCCGACCTGCTCCTCCTCCTGCAGTATGGCAATGTCCGCCCCAAGGATACTGTAAGTTTAATTTCGATGGCACCTCGAGAGGAAATCTAGGCCCAGCTGGAGTCGGAGGTGTTCTACGAGATGATACAGGTGAGATCATACACATCCTAAGCAGGAATTTGGGTGAACTACGAATAACGACGCCGAATTCATGGCCTTAGAACAAGGGTTGCAACTCTTAATAAGACTTGGCAAAGGTCTGGCTGTTGTGAAAGGCGACTCCCAACTAGCCATAACCACACTCAAAAGAATCCAGCATTGAACGAAGCCGAGTAAAGCAGTTAAGCACTGGAGGCTAGCTACGGTCACGGAGATCATGGCACAGCACTTGACCTCACTCAGTGTTATCATAATTCAATCTGTGAGAAGAAAGGCCAACTCCCTCGCGGACCACCTCGCGAACTATGCTGTAGACAACCCGAAAAATGCCTTGGACACGTGTTGGCAGGATCTCACGAATGAACAGCTTCGGGATCAATGCTACACCATCTCAAGGCAAGATTTAAATGCCAGTACTTCCGTAGGACGGACGGCAGATCATCCTTCATCAGCAGATAAGGAATAACGGTTTGTTGATTGAGCACGTCAGGTGGCACAGGCCGGAACGGATGACGAGACACCCTTGGGCTCAGCGATCCTTAATGAGGGGGAACGATAACAAAGGAAAGAGTTTTAACAAGCGGATTAACTGGAGATTGCCAACGTGCGAAGGGTCGGATCGTAGGACGGAAATCTCCGATCATCAACCCAGCTTTGGCGGAAGGACCAATTGGCAACATGCCTTGCATTATGGCCTTAAATGGCCACTCAGCAGCATTCATCACCCCGACTCCTACCTCTTTATTTATACAATTGCTCGCCCTTTCATTCTCATTCTGATCTTCGGAAAGTGGCCTCTCTGCTCAAAGTCAAAGTTTGGCTACCGTTTTCTGGGCGATATCTCTGTTCTCATAGACCCAGACTCCATGGAAGATCTTAATCTGCATAGCATTAAAGCCTCACAGGCCCTCAAAAGGGCCAAGGATAGCTATGAAGCCTCCGTTTCTAAACGAGGCAAGCAAACGATCGAGGTTTTGGAAGAAGAAGTGGAACTCGCTCGAGAAAAGACGGATGACACCACCATTAGCGAAGAAGTTGACTGGCTAGTAGATCCGGGGACTCTCTCCACGCGCCAAACACAGTTCCTGCAAACTCAAGTCGTGGCTTGGCAAGTGAAAACAATGCTGGCGAAGGCGATGGCCATGCAGGGAGCAGCGGTAAAAGAAACATTTGCTGCCACTTCAATGGCGTCAGCACGGAACACAGCTTGACTTGACAAATTGGAAGTTTCTTTCAACTCTTTAGCAGAGGAACTCCGCCAGCATGGCAAGGCTCTGGAGAATTTCGTCCGATGATTCGAGATATACCTCCGCCATATCCTCCACGTCTCCATCGAAATTCCTACTGACGACTCGCATACCACTGTTATCAGACGCTTCAAGCCCCGAGCTCCAGCGAAAGGCGGTGAAGGCCCGAATCCTAGCGAAGTGAGAAACTCCGGAGCTTCTACTCCTACTCTCTAATGGTTAAGCAGTTTCTGTGATATGTTTTCGACTGGTTTACCTATTTCCTTCTACTTCTGTATTTATGTTGGTTTCCCGTATTAATAGGTCTGTATCCCGTAGTAATCGGCTTGTAAGAGGCCATTCTGGCCGTCAGTACAGTTTTGTTCTGGTTTTTTCTTCATGGGCAACCCTGCGTGGTAGGCCCGATATTTTGTCTAAGGGCTAATGCGATTCTAAGTCTGGCTAGTTACAGCCCAGTCATTCTAAGTCCTTTGTAAGCTCGAAAAGAAGCAGGCCGAAGTCGTGCCAAAGCCGTAAGTCTTCGAGCCTCTATGCTGTCCAAAATCTCTATTTATATTATAATATAATGATCCTGACTTAAAAAAAAAAAACATTTAACTTTATTCTTTTGAAATTAGCACATTTAACCATATTTATTTTGAAATTACAAACTGCATTATAATTACCACATTTAACATTATTTATTTTGAAATTACAAACCTGCATTATAAGTTTTGAATGCAGGAACCCTATATTAAAAAATTGTCGATATTTAATAACATCTTAAATTGTTAAAATTTAATGGGCCCTCTTTAAATTTTGATGCATTAAAAAGATGATGGTGGTCTCCGTTGTACTTCAATTAAATTTTGTTATTATCAAATATTTGATTCAGTAATCGAATATAGTTTTGGGCAATGAAATACAATGTTTTTTTTTGGGATAAAAAAGTTAAAACCCAGCTATGATTTCAGTTGGAAAACTAAGTCCGGTCGCATTACAACGTAAAATGTGAGAAAATAAAAAAATAGTTGATAATTTATTATTTAAAATTCTGATATATCTGGGCTTTATTATGATTTTAAGTTATTATTATTTTCCTAACCATGTTGTTTATTACATTGCTCTTTCCCTTTCTCCATCCAGTTGCAATCCTTCATTGTATTTGAAATTTTAACAGTGATATTATTCATATGTCAAGGTGAATCTAACTGTGATGCACTACCTTATTGGATTCATTCATTTATTTAGCAATACCATTTCTTCTTCTTTTTCATGCATTTTAAGTTTTTTAAATGTTTATTTAATTTTCAACCCATAAGTGTAATAGTTAAATTATAGTTAATGTCATTTCATATATTTTAAGTTTTTAAACCGATCTTAATTCAATTATTTAATTTTCACTTCTTAAATGCAGTTAAATTATAGTTAATGTGATATTGTGAAATAGTTAATAATGTTATTAAGTATTTTTATTTTAATTTATAGAAAAGAGTAAAAATAATTTTCATTATTCAAAATAGTATAATCAAAAAATTAATTTTTTTTATAACAATGTATTTAATATATTGTCAAAACTAAATCCACTTAAAATATCATAATAATTAATAATTATATAAATTTTCAAATAAATATAAATAATTCTGAATTCAAAATAATAGAGATTTTATTATGGTTTATTAATATCACATCCCTAAAAAAACATACTAATTATTTTATTAATTAATTTAATTAAAAAACACACACACATAATTATTTTGGATATTATCTTTGATTTGTGTATATTATCAATAATATTCTACTATTCCTTAATAATTAAATTAAAATTCTACAAACTATATTCCAAGATAAACATGTCATGATTAAATTCATATAAAATATTATTCCAAAGTTTTTTTAAAATCAATACTACAAAATTTTAATGTTATCATAAAGTTTTAAAGATTCCTCCAATCATATTAATAAATGTAGTTGATAAACTTATATCAAGTAATCATACATAACAATTCACAATTTAAAAAAACTTACCCAAAAGTGATAATGCTTCAATCAAAAAATCTTCAACATTCTCAAAGAATGATTATGCATAATAATTCAGAGTTTAAAGAACCCTACCCAACAATGAACATATAACAAGAAAGGTTTGTGGATTAGGGTTTTGGGTCTTACCGGTTTTTGTGAAACTCTGATAAACTTCCTTCCAATCAAAAGCTGGCCAAGTCTCCATTTGTATTTAGCATCCTCAAAAAGTGATTATGCATAACAATTCAATTTTTAAAGAACCCTACCCAACAATAGCCATATAACAAGTAAGGTTTGTGGATTAGGGTTTTGAGCCTTACTGGTTTTTGTGAAACTCTGATAAACTTCCAATCAAAAGCTGGCCAAGTCTACATTTGTATTTCGCAAAGATGCTGGCAGTTCTGCCCAAATGAGAGATTTAATTAAAAGGCTAATATTTCAAGAGCTTTTAATATTTTTGTTTTTGTTTTTTTTGGGTACTATTCCATTTTATAATCCAATATCATACACAAAATTAAAAACCGAAAGATACATCAAAGCCAGACTTGTTGTCGAGATATTTGGTGAAACAGAAAGAGACATCAAAGCCGCACTTGTTGTCCAGATACTTGATGAAAACAAACCAGCTGTATTATCAAAATGAATTTATCTATAAAATTTAAATGAATTTATTTATAAATTTACAATAACCGGATAAGAAAGGATTCCAGAAACTATGAGATTTTCAGACTTATGGCATTTCGTTGGCTTATGGAAACGACATTGAGTGAATGTCTTTATCATTTAAATATCACTTTCTTATTCCGATATCACTTTCTTATTCCACCTTGGTGCTGCAATCGAAACTATCATGGCCTATTATTTAATCCAATTATCAAATACCTTGCCAGGAGTGACTTTTTGGGACCACAAAACTAGTTTGTTGTTTTGGGTTGCTCGTTGTTTTTGGGTTGCTTCAACCTTAAATTTATATATGACACTGTGGGGTTGTGAGTACAGGAAAGGTTTAGAGTCAGTTTAATTAAGAGAGGAAATGACTTTTATTTATTGGAATTTGTCAATACAATTTCAAAAAAAGTTGTGAATCTTGTTCTTTAAAATAAGTGTTTGAAAGTATAAATGGTTTTAGTTCTCTAAAAACAATCCATGAGACCCTCTAATTCTTTTGATAAAACAACTTGAACTCAAGTTTTTTAAAATATCTACCTTATTGGTCTAGAAATAGGAAAAAAAATCATTTAATAATATAAACATTTTTTTCTATAATGTAAATATTTAGATATACTTTTCTTTTCTTTTCTTTTTTAATGGTGAAGCATACAATTTCTGCAAGAAACATATATCTAGACATACTAGTATAGTTTTATACTTTCATTTGATTTATATTTTTGGGCATATAATATATGTGGTGAATATATGTAGAATGTAATATTCCCAATTTTCCATAGATAATTGGAATATTAGAGTTCTTGTTTTTTCTAATTAATTAAGTAAATAAGAGGGTGAGGGACCCATAAACCATAAACCCCATAGATGAATAAAATTCGCTTTTGATGTGTGTGTGTGGATAATTTAGAAGTAGATGTGCATTATGGAGTAGTGGAGCAACTTCTTAATGACGGAATAGTGGAGATCATGTAGCATTAATGATAAGATCATGGAGATCATGGAGGAAGTCAAACGAGATCATGGTGCATTAAAAGTAAGAGCATTGAGCACTAATGATGAAATAGTGGAGGAAGTGGTGCATCTAATGCACACATGATGGAGAGAGTGGGAATTAAATGCAGAGATGGTGGAGAATGTGGAGAGACATTACAGTCAATGGCCACATGTGCATCACAGTTATGAGGTGGGCCAAGGCTATGGAAGGCTCACAAAGCATAAAAGGGAGATGAAGGGAGCAATAGAAGGCGGGATTTAGATTTAGATTATTGATCTATTTAGATCTGGATTTTTCATTTGACATTTCTATGCGGAAATCTCACCCTTACCCATGGGGCACTTTGAATGCCTACTCTCGGAAGGTTTCTTTGAGCTGTCATCATCAGGCATGGGTGCCACATTCAACCCCTCTCTACAGTGCATTCAGTCTCATGAATTATGCATTCCTGCTTGAGGGTTTGAGAGGAGGAGGTTGCTTCTAGCATTTCAGCTAGGAAACCTGTGGAGGATTCATCCTTTCACCTTGTTTTTCAAGATCAGCATTCTGGGAGCATCATATTCATATCTGGCATTAAGGCCAACATTACACACCTCCATGAAGCAGCAATTCCCCAAGGGATTATGCAGTCCATTCTTGTAGAACTATTGGAAGAGGGAAGTTTCCAGTATTTCAGCAGCTCGAAATCCTATGAGCTACCATCTCCTCACTTTGGGCACATTATTTCCATCATTATTGAGCTACATTGCGGCATCTAACATCAAGCTATAGAGCCTCCATCCTTAACAACACATTTTTACTCAGTTGTTGTGTATTCAACAGCTGCATTCAGTGGAGGAGGAAGGAAGAGCTAGATATGAGTGAAGGGATCATCCCTTCAAGAATATATATGATTGTATCACATTGCAGCCATCTTATGATGAGTTCTTTCTTCAGATGTGCATATGGAGCAAACATATGTTGGAGGGCCTAAGAGGGTGATTTTCCAGATTTGTTAGAGTTGTAATTCCTTTCTAGGTTATCTTGGGTATTCATCATAGAGCTCGGATCTGAAATCCTGGGATCATCTGAGCTCCGGAACTGCCAGATCTACACTTCTATATTTTGTCAGAAATAGCAGTCCCGACATTTGCAATAGGGAAAACGCAGTATTCCTTCTAACAGTCCAAAAGTTATGTAGTCCCTCTTATGGGAGGACTTCAGGGTCATTCCAGGCCACTTGTTTGGCTTGAGTGTCTCATATTTTCAACACTGTTGTACTTGTATTCCACCTCCTATATAATAGAATGGATGAGCTATTATGTGCATTTCTATGGTGTATTTAGATTAATTTTTCTTTTTTGCAGTTTCCATCTATTGTGTTTTTGTATTACTCGATTCTCCCTTTTGGGATATTATAGTGGTATTAGAGCATGATCTTTGGCTCAGCTTGTGGGAACTTCATCTTTAACTTCAAAAGAAGAATCAGAAAGTAGAGATCTATAATGATGGAGGGTTCAAGTTTTTCCACTCTTATCTTTAAATCTATGAAATATCTATCCAAGGATGTCAAACAAATGAAGAGAGAAACTCAAAGGGAGGATCCAAGAAGATTTCAGAATGAGGAAGGTCCAAGTACTTCCTATCAGCAGCAAAAACAACTGACAAGGCAAAGAGCTCCACAACATTCTACTAGATCCACTTTCTCTGAGAAGGAAGGTGAATGGTGTGAATATGAAGGAGACTTGGGGTATGAGACCCTAAGTAAATATCTGTCTGAGTAAAAATCATAGCCTAGAGCACTCAAGGAGAATATAACTCTCCAACAGTTTTTACAACTCAAATAAGAAAGGAGATCTCGTAATAGCAATACAAGAAATAGGCGTAGATTCTTCTTGCCTACATTTGATGGATCATCCTCAAGCACAGTAAGGGCTTGGAGGGAAGAGTTAGTTTGATTTTTTCAGCTATACCTAGTAGCAGAAGGAGAGGCTATTGAGATTGCAGTGCTTCACCTTGAGGGCGACACAAAGGATTGGTGGTGGTTCAGTCATCTATCACATGCCAAAGTGACTGCTTATGCAGATTTCATTTAAAGAATCAAGAAGAATTTTGGTAGAAGGAAACGAGAGACATTTCCCATAGAGACACTTCCCACCATTTATGAGATATTACATGAGAAGTCAAAGGAAGATGTCATCATTATCACTCTGGAAGAGGAGCCCCTACCACCACCACTAGCTATAGAAGTACTTACATTGGGAGGAGGAACACTTGCATCTTTGCAATATGGTGTTGAGCTCTTGACATTGGGAGTTCCAAGTGTTAGACTCTTGTATTTCACAGTATCACAAGGTGACTGATTATTTCTCAGATCTCTCATTTTGAAAATAATATTCCATGGCTGTCATTTATTTCCAGAAATAAGGAAGGAAAATCCTGACTCTCAAGAGCTTCAAAGGAAACAATCTGCCTTTTCAGTTCAGTTGAAAGAGGAAAGTGTTGTTGATAAGGTGTGATGGTGAGCGAACTTAATTTCTACCCTCATTTCATTTCATTTACCCTCTTTTTCCCTTCATTTTTTCGTTTTCTAAAGTCCCACGCTTCATTTCTTTCAAACCCTTTTTTTAACCATTAAGATTCAACTTTAATAGTTGAGAAGCATCTTCGCCCCCCATAGCCATCCTTTAATACATATCATATATTACATATATGATATCGTATATATCACTTTCTGCACTTGAATATATGGAAACCCTTACTTTTCATCGCAATCAGCGTTTCGCAAACAAAACTACATACATACCACAATTGTCGTCTCCTAAAAAACCCTCCGAAATGTGATTTGCGGGATTGGTGGGACCCATAATTCCCTTATATATGCTTCTAATGATTTCAAATCCTTTATATTTTGGTTCAGGCAGATTTTATCATATTACCATTTCTTAACTAAATTTTCACTTGTCCACTTTGAAAAGCTTATAATGGGGTCCATTACCTTTTCACATCGCAAGTTCACAACATCACCCACCTTTTCCACTTACTTTCGACTCTCAATTTGCGATAACCCTTCCCATTACCGATTGCGATAATTACCGCCACATCACACTTTACGAAGCCTAACATTTACCTCCCTGCACTCATAACATAAACCGTAAGATTTGCGATGTGCGGTATTAATGGTCCCCATCTCCTTCCTACCACATCACCCCTGTTCTCGTCGCACATCACACTTCGCGAAGTTTAGCCTTTAACTCCCGCTCCTCATAACAAACCTTAAACTTTGCGATGTGTGATATTGAATGGGCCCCATCTCCACCCTTGCCACGTCACCTCCTGCCATCGCCACTTTTCACATTGCAATATTTAACTTTCACCTCCATCACTCATTAAAAAAAATGTTCGCTTTGCGATATGTGGAATGAGTTCAAGCCCCACCTCCTTGCCACATCACCTCCCACTATCACCCTTCGCTCATCGCAAGATTTAACCTTCACCTATGCCGTTCATAAACAAAAAATTCCACTTCGCGATATGTGATGTGAGTTTGGGCCCACCTCATTGCCACGTTGCCTCCGACCGTACCATCATACATCCCCTCCCAGCTAACTACCCTCCACCTCTCAATCATCCCTGCGCATCTCCCCACATCTGACAGTTCTTACTTCATTTTATCCCCCCCTCAGCCTCCAAACCTTAACAAAAGGAGGGGGGGTCCGAAATATGTGGTATTCATTACCACTTATCCTGCTACATGGCGGCACCAGGGCTTTTCACACCCCCCTTCGCCAAAACTACTTACCACCCTCACCCCCCTCCGAAAATATTTTCCCTCCGTCCAATACTATTCCCAACCAACTGCTGCTCCACATGCCATTGCTGCTCCACATCCACCTACAAACCCCTGTCACCGCTTTTCCACATCGTCTTATGAGGCCAACCAGATCCCATGCCAGAAATGCATTTTGATGCTCGAAAAATTAAACAGGTTCTTACATTGGTTATAAATGGATAGTAGGTTTTCCGTTAAACTCCCTACAACAGTCACCGTGTAATGTTCCAAATTTTATGGAACATTAATTTTTGTTGAGGAAATGGGTAGGGGACCCATTCTTTGCATCATTAGAGAATAAGAATCCTCTAAGTATAAAAGAGGATCATATTGGAGTTGGATTTCACACCTCCATGTGTGAAAGGATGTTTTTGCATGCGTGCTTGGCCAAGGTTGACCAAGTCAAACTGCTTTGGCATGAGTTGGAAAGCATTATGTGGGACAACGTAGGAGGGAAGTTTCTAGAGAGAGGAAACCCTAATTCGAAATAGGGTCCATGGAGGGAAGGCTCATTGTATAAAAGAGGAGCAAGGCAGCCATTGTGCACATCTTTTGATCATTTTACATTTGAGTCTTGAAGACTTGTAGCTGCCTCTTACTGTTTAGCAGAGCTGCAGTGCCTTCGGGCACGAGGGAGTCTTGTTTAGGAATTACTCTCATTCTTGAGTAGCTCATGAAGGATTGCACTCATCCTCCATATTCAGGCATTCAAGCCATGAAGCTTCAGTCATCTACATCGGCGCAGTTTCTGCAGCAGAGATTGTGCAGTGTTGCTATGTGTTGTCGAGGAGGTTTCCACACACCATCCGGAGCTTGTTTTTCAATGGAAAGAGGTTCTATCCATTGGAATATCAGCAAATGAGGTTTTATATCATATCCCATCATCTTTGGCATCAAGCCAACCACTTTCCATCAAAGGCAGCGCAGTCCCTCTCTTAGACAACGTTTTCATGGGTGTATATTTGCTGTGAGGGATTAGCATATTTTGGAGGGGAATTCTTGGGTGAAAGGATCAGCCTTTCACTTCAGATTTCTATTGGAGAAGGATTCTTCATTTTTTGCAGCTATTTCAGCCTTCTCCATGTATTTCTAGCTCTTGAGTATCTACTACCCAGCTACTCCGACATTTCTGCAAAATGCCATTTTTGTATAGATTTCAGCCAATCCTATTAAAGGATTGTTGTATTGTATTTTCAAGGGTTGAGAGCTTGTTCCCCCTTCTTATTTGAGCCTATCAACGCTATACATTTGTATTTCCATATTTTATGCAACAGTTCCTCCTATAACTACGCAGTCATGGCCTAGGGCTTTCTTTATGCAGCAATGTTTCTCATGTTTCCTTGTACAGATTTCTTGAGGCTTGTTGTGCCTCCCTTGAGTGATCATTTTCTCAAGATAATGTATATTTTATGGCTGCTATGATTTAATATGATGGCCATTGAGTTCTCCGGCATTTTATGTATTCATGGATTCACTGCTATTTCCATTTGGTGCATTTTCTTATTTCTGTAGCTGCAATGTTGGGGTTATCTTAAGAGATTCCCAATCTTGTTGTGTTTCCCTCTTCGGGATATTGTCCCTTGACAATCACTCTATAGACAGAGTTTTCTAGTGGGCCAGGTAGCCTCTAGAGCTCATCCTTTGTTCAAAGGTGAAAAATCCAGTAAATTCCCCAGCAGTCTATCTCTGGAATAGATTTTCTTTGTCGATTGACAATGTTTCTGAAAAATGAACATTACAGTGGTATCAGAGCATCGAACTGGCACAGCCTGTGAGTTCGATTTTAGAGGAGAATGATGAAGAAGATGAGACTGATCTCATCTAATTTTGGAATAAAGAAGAGCCTCCCTGAGGAGGAGGAGAAGAAAAAGAGGAGAAGAGGAAGATCCATGCTCTTCCTATTCTCTTGAAGACCAGCATGGCAGATGCTTGGAATTCTAGATCTTAAGCAAGTACCTGGGTGACTATAAACCCCCTTCTGCAGCATTCAGGAGAGCTACAGCGTTCTCACATTCTATTCAGCAGATGGAGGAGAGAAGGCTCTATGGAAAAGGAGAAATCAGAGGCAATAGGCTTCTATTGTCTACATTTGATGGGGATACTTCAGCTAGAGCTTGGGAGAAGAAGCTGGAGGCAATTTTATTGCTGCATCCAGTGGCAGAGAAAGAAGTAGTGGTGATGGAAATGTTGTACATGGAGGAGGAAACCTTTGTTTGGTAGTTCAAACCCTTGGTCCATTTAAGGGTGAGTTATTTTGTAGTCTTTTCTCAAAGGTTGATTCAAACCTTTGATGGATAAAGAACAAAGGAAGAGAAGCTCACACCACCATGGGAGGAGGATTGCACCAACACTGCTACAGCTTTGAAGGAGCAGCCTTCAACATCCATGGATGAGGAAGCCATGGGAGGAAAAGCCATTGTAGCCACACGAGAAGGTCCCAAAATCCACCAAGGTATGAGTAAAGTTCCACTTTTTATTTCAGCAAATAATCTTAAGGATGGTGGAATTTCATATGAGGAGGTCCTAGGATCGAATCACATGGCCACTTTAGGGCCTCATGTTTGCACTGCTCTGTGCAAAGGGTTCAAGGAGGAGAAGAACCCTCATCCTCATACATCTTTGATGATTTGCATTCAGCCTTCAAGGTGGGAGTGTAAACTTTTGGAGGATGAAGTAAAACATGACACCTCCATGGAGAATCATGAAGCAAATTGTGAACCGGAGGAAGAGACAGCTGCTACATCATTGGAGGAACCAGCAACACTGTTGAACATGGGTGGAGAGGAGACATCACCTCCATCACATTTGGATCCTCATAGATCTAACATAGTCATGGGAGAGAGGCATTTCCTAAGAGGTCTCCCAAGGAGCTGCATTTCAAACTCTCATGAAATGCAAGAAGCAAGAATTGGTTTGGGAGGATGGTAGCGCTCATGGGAGGAGTACCAAAATGATGGAGAAGAGATGGCAGGATGTTTACATCATTGGGTAGCAAGGAAAAGGGATACATATTGCTGATATGACATATATATCAGTCATGATACCTTCATCACATGAGTCATATGATGTGAGCATGAGGAGGCATCAAGCACTTGAGTTGCTTGGAATTGATGGGAGAGAGCACAAGCAGATTTGCTCTCATATGATTGATGATGTTGCAGGAGTAGAGGAGGGAACTCTCATAGTGCAAGGGGGATCACTCCTTAGCTGGGATTGATTGGGAGGCATTTCCCTCTTGGGAGGAGCTTCATATTTGCAGCAACATCACCAAAGTTGTTCTTGACAAGGAGCATGTCAAGGAACAAAGATTGGCATGGGCAAGAGGCTTTTTGCATGAGCTCACAACGTTGTCATTTGGGAGGAGGATCACATGCATAGATCCATCTATTATCTCACTTCTAGCCTATGGTAAGAGTCTTGTGTGTTCTTTGCTGATTTACATACTCTTATCATTGTGATGCAGTGCCGGACTTTTCAAAGGGGCAGATTTTTCATGTTGCTCCATGAGCAAAATTGGGCCAAACTATGTGATGGAGACAACCATCTTTTGTATGGCCTTGGGCAAGTGTTTTATTTCATGTATGATCAGTTGATATACTCAGCCATTTTCTATTTATCAGTAGCTATCATGACATACATAGCTATTCATGTAACACAAAACAACTTGCCATGAGATTTTCTAAAGCAGCAGTTTGGGAAAACTACGCTGTCACTCTTGGGGAAACTGTTGGTACACTCTTGCAACACATGAAACCTTCAGAAATTTCCTCATTTGATTTTTGATCATGAATTCCTTGCTGATATGGATCATATTTGCATAAGAAGCATGATTATGAGAAAGGCACATGAGTTGGGTGTGTCCTTGGGTGAGAAAAACTCTCACATTTTCTACAGTGCATGTTCTAAAGGGAACACGAGAGGAGGCATGGATACAACCACATATTTTCTTATTTGTGGGGTAATCCATGGGCTTGGTAATGTTTTCCATACATTGTATGTATATGGGTAGGTGTCTGACCTTATGTTGCTGATTCACTCATCTATTTTACTTTTCAGTAATAGAGGTGATATTCTTGTACAATACTTTCCATGCCATTTTCTGCAGTTGCAGTGGATGAGGTTGCATTATAACCCTATGAGGCATTGTTTGTAATTGTTTCACATGGTATAACCTACAGAAAGCATTTCATGGGGGAATTCTATGGTGATCTTGTCCTACTCATCATAGATGACATGTCTTGCGCCAACTGATTTTTCATTGATGGAGGGGAGATTCTTGGGGGAACTACTCTTCATTTTTGCATTTGAGGGAAATAAATTTGCAGCCCAGGATCAACATACACTCCACACTTGTCATAAGTGGGGGAGAGGACAGCATGGGGCAAGTTATAGTGCTTGCCATGATCATATTTCAGCCCACCTTCATTTATGGAGCTCAAGGTGGAGGGAGATTTTTCATGAGTTGTCTTGTTGGGAGGCAATTTATTTTTATGATTGATGGCTTGGGGATGAGAGATTCATATGGGGGATGATAAGTCCCATTATATATCAGATCTCATGCCTTAAGGAGGCCCTTATACATCTCTTGTTCCTTCATGGATAGTTACTTCGACATGATAGCTGTTTGGGAATGTTCACCCCAAGGCTAGATTGCATATGTTGGAGGGACAGTTTGGACATTTGATTGCGGATATGGCATCCTTTTCCTTGAGGAGATAATCACATAAGGATGCTACAGGAGGAAGGGCAGACAGAAACTCAGTTCATCCTTGCAATTTCTTGAGGGTAAGAAATATTTTGAGAGGGGAGGACTGTAATGTTCCAAATTTTATGGAACATTAATTTTTGTTGAGGAAATGGGTAGGGGACCCATTCTTTGCATAATTAGAGAATAAGAATCCTCTAAGTATGAAAGAGGATCATATTAGAGCTGGATTTCACACCGCCGTGTGTGAAAGGAGGTTTTTGCATGCGTGCTTGGCCAAGGTTGACCAAGTCAAACTGCGTTGGCATGAGTTGGAAAGCATTATGTGGGACAACGTAGGAGGGAAGTTTCTAGAGAGAGGACACCCTAATTCGGAATAGGGTCCACGGAGGGAAGGCTCATTGTATAAAAGAGGAGCAAGGCAGCCATTGTGCACATCTTTTGATCAATTTACATTTGAGTCTTGAAGACTTGTAGCTGCCTCTTGCTGTTTAGCAAAGCTGCAGTGCCTTCGAGCACGAGGGAGTCCTGTTTAGGAATTCCTCTCTTTTTTTAGTAGCTCATGAAGGATTGCACTCATACTCCATATTAAGGCATTCAGGCCATGAAGCTTTAGTCATCTACATCAGCGCAGTTTCTGCAGCAAAGATTGTGTAGTGTTGCTGGGTGTTTCCAGGGAGGTTTCCACACACCATCCGGAGCTTGTTTTCCAATGGAGAGAGGTTCTATCCATTGGGAGATCAGAAAAGGAGGTTCTAGAGAATATACCATCATATTTGGCATCAGGCCAACCACTTTCCATCAGAGGTAGCGTAGTCCCTCTCTTAGACAACATTTTCATGGGTGGATATTTGCTGTGAGGGATTAGTAGATTTTGGAGGGGAAGTCTTGGGTGAAAGGATCAGCCTTTCACTTCAGATTTCTATTGGAGAAGGATTCTTCATTTTTTGTATCTATTTCAACCTTCTCCATGTAATTCTAGCTCTTGAGTAGCTGTGACCTAGCTACTCCGTCATTTCTACAAAATGCCATTTTTGTATAGATTTCAGCCAATCCTCTTAAAGGATTGTTGTATTGTATTTTCAAGGGTTGAGAGCTTGCTCCCCCTTCTTATTTGAGCCTATCAATGCTATAAATTTGTATTTCCATATTTTATGTAGCAGTTCCTCCTATAACTATGCAATCATGGCCTAGGGCTTTCTTTATGCAACAATGTTTCTCATGTTTCCTTGTACAGATTTCTTGAGGCTTGTTGTGCCTCCCTTGAGTGATCATTTCCTAAAGATGATGTATATTTTATGGTTTCTATGATTTAATATGATGGCCATTGAGTTCTCCAACATTTTATGTATTCATGGATTCACTACTATTTCCATTTGGTGCATTTACTTATTGTTGTAGCTGCAATGTTGGGGTTATCTTAAGAGATTCCCAATCTTGTCGTGTTTCCCTCTTGGGGATATTGTCCCTTGAAAATCACTCTATAGACAGAGTCTGCTAGTGGGCCAAGTAGCCTCTAGAGCTCATCCTTTGTTCAAAGGTGAAAAATCCAGTAAATGCCCCAACAGTCTATCTCTGGAATATATTTTCTTTGTCGATTGACAATGTTTCTGAAAAAGGAACATTACACACCGACACAGCAAAGACAAAGGCTGTTTAACATATAATGGCCATCATGACAGC
Source organism: Pinus albicaulis (assembly GCA_034641835.2). Classification (NCBI taxonomy): domain Eukaryota; kingdom Viridiplantae; phylum Streptophyta; class Pinopsida; order Pinales; family Pinaceae; genus Pinus; species Pinus albicaulis. The sequence continues at coordinate 1,414,029,867 of CM076577.1, read as the reverse complement.
CAGCGCAGCACTAGATTTAATTATCTAGCAACGGTTTTCTGAAGGACTAGAGCCAATATTTCAGAGTCGTCATTGCCTCTTCGGCATCAGATAAAGCCGGATTCTGATCATTTTACAATCAGGGATAATTTTAAGGATGGAAAATTATCTTTAAGTTTAAAAAATTGGCGAATCTCACTAGTCCCTAATATGAAAGCTATAAAATTTTTATTGATGTATTTGTAAAATTATTAAAATTTATAATGATATTATATATATTGTCTATATAATGTTGGCAATTTTTAACGTAAAAAAATTTTAGATTGTAAAATTTGGGCAAATCATATTTATAAAAAAATGGAAATTAGCGAATCTTTTTTTTTGAAAAACCATGGAAAATTAGCCCACCTACGAATATTAGCCCCTAAAATTTTCCATGTTTACAATTAATAGTGGATTGCTACAACCACCATTTTGTCAAATTTATCTTATCACTGCCATTGCATGGTTCCAGTTGTCCAATTTCTGCTTGAATGTAATTAAAGGCAATTACTGCAGTAGACAGAGTAACCGACTTAAGTTTTATTTAAATACTGCACGCATTAAAAAGAGGCCCGGAAGGGGAAGAACCATTGTAAAGTCTCATATGGTTGTAAACACTCTTTGGATGAATGAAAGATTATGTTATTTTCCAGATTCTTGTGTTATGATATGTGGTAAAGTGTTTTCCCCATGTAATCTGTTATCTCTAGTTTTACATGTTGTTTTATTTATTTTTTGTGGATAGAAATTTTTGTGTAGGATTTACCATGAGGTACCCTGATTAGTATCGAAATAGTACTTTATGTTTTCCTCTGAGACCTTAATGAAAAATTCAGAGATGGTCTCCTCTGCATTCACGTTGAACCTTAATCTCCTCCTCCTTTCCATTTCACAAGTTGTAAGGATCCATTGACATGGCTAGCTTGCTTGGTTTCACTTGATATATGTTATTCATCCATTTGAATATGTTTAAAGTTGTTTGACTCCATAGCCCAATTGCCCTCTTCTGTTGCCTCAACCAGAAATATTCAAACAAACCCCTATGCACTAATAGCTAGCCTAAAATTCCCCTATAAACAAAGATATATCTACAGAGAGAACCCTCTCTGAATCTAGGAATTAGGCTAGGTCCTGGATTCCAAAGTGGTTTGATGTTTCCTCGATAGTTTTACTTCAACCTTGAAATTACGGAGGGCTAACACCATGCATGATTTAGGAGATGCATGAGGAAGAGGAGACAGATACCAGCATTGGTATAGTAGAAGAGGAGCATCCATCACCATTACTGTCAGTTGGAGAGGCCATTTCATCCCATAGTATTTAAATACCTCATATTGAGATTTGTGAGAAAATGCCATCAGTACAATTGCATAACCAAGGATTAGAACACTTTGCTAATTTGGAGCAGAAAATTATCACTCTACAAAGGACCTTGACTTGATCAAGGAGAATATGTATAACTATCCCAGTGTATCATTGTTAAGATACACCCAACACTTTGTGTTGAAGTGTGGAGTTTCAGAGGATGGGATGAGCACATTCCTATTCAGTACAATGTTGGGCTATGAGTTCAGCATTGTGTATGGCCATGAGACAACAGATGTATCACCATGTATATCTGCAGCACTGTCACTGAGCGGCAGTGATGAGATGAGGGCCCCACTATTCTTGGAACATTATAAAGGTAGCTTCACTCATGAAGCACTGGAGGAATAGATGATATATGGTAGACATCTTATGATGGAGAGCATTTTCCATTATCAAGATGGAGTTTTCTTGATGAGCCTCTCACAGCTCAAAGAGGAATTTCTACCTATAGCATGTATGGAACCTTATGGGTTCTATTGGGCCATTGATGAGAGGATCTCATAGAGAGACCTCAAAGAGGGTGCACTTCAACATCTCATGGAGGGAAAATCTTGTCAGATGGAGGAGAATAGTATTCTACCTTGGGTGGATACTAAGTATGAGCATAACATGATTCATCATCCACAATGGGATGGATGGATGAGGAGGATGAGAAAGGATGGATGGATGAGGAGGATGAGAAAGGGGTTAACCACCTATTTGCAGATCTATGATACAGGGCAGCAAGAAGCATGAATGCGCTGGTTACTTTTGGGTGAGTATGGTTACTACCCAAAATCTCACATTTCTATGGTCCATGCCATGTACATCACTAATGTCATGTAGCAGCAGGAGGCATGGCTGCGCTAGTTATTGTTAAGAGAGTTTGGCCATCACATAATATATCTTATGTCCATGTATGTACTTTTATTTGGAATATATCTTATGTCCATGTATGTACTTTTTTTTGGGATATGGCATAACTCTCACATGATGTGGCAGCAGGGAGCTTTTTTTTATTGGGTTGATATGACATTCCACTTGTCAATTAGTATGCTGTTGCCCCATGACTTGCATCATGATGATTTAAGGTGGCAGCAAGAATCATTGTTGCTTTGGTTAATTTTGGGAGAGTATGGGTTGGTTTTTCCCCATATATTGCATGGTGTTAATGGAGGATGGAAACATGATGCCTTACTGCATTGGCTTCTGTTGAAAGAGTTTGGTCATTGTACTTGGTATGACGATGATGTGATGTGGCAGCAATAGGCATTGCTGCAATGGCTTCTATTGAAAGAGTATGGCTCTCTTACTTGGTTTAATAATGATTTTGCATGGCAGCAGAAGGCTTTGCTATGGTGGTTGTTATTGTGAGACTATGGTTTGACATGGTATATGTTTTCCCATATGTCTCTACTTCTTATTTTTCACATTGTTAGGATGATTCTTGGATCCAACAAGGCCAACAGGGCCAAGGATGGAAGCATGGAGAGATGCAATCTACTTAATGTAGCATGGGATGGAGAGATAGTTTATGATGGGGGACTTTCCACTTTGGGAAGAGACCATTTCACTTTATGTATCTCATGCATAGAGGAGGATCTTGGACAACATATGGTTTCCACTTGGAGATTCATTGATGAGGAGAGGCATCTAACTTTTCAATTGGATGCCATTCTAGACATTCTAGAGAGGCAGCTTTGGAGTTGTGCATGAATTGCACATTGTAGCAGATGGGGAGGCTTTCCATATGAGGATTCCATTTGGAGGGAGATGGATTGTTGCAACATCCACTTTTGTAGTTTCTCGAGGATAAGCAACATTTTGGTGGGGAGGACTATAATATTCCCAATTTTCCATTAGATAATTGGAATATTAGAGTTCTTACTTTTTCTAATTAATTAAGTAAATAAGAGGGTGGAGGGACCCATAAACCCCATAGATGAAAAAAATCAACTTTTGATGTGTGTATGTGGATAAATTAGAAGCAGATCTGCATTATGGAGTAGTGGAGAAGCTTCTTAATGAAGGAAGAGTGGAGATCATGCAACATTTATGGTAAGAACGTGGAGATCATGGATGAAGTCAAATGAGATCATGTTGAATTAAAAGTAAGATCATAGAGCACTAATGATGAAATAGTGGAGGAAGTGGTGCATCTAATGCACACATGATGGAGAGAGTGGGAATTAAATGCTGAGATGGGGGAGAACATCAAGAGACAACGTAGTCTTCATGGAGGCTAGTGGCCACATGTGCAGTGTAGTTATGAGGTGGGATAGGGCTATGGAAGGCTCAAAAAACATAAAAGGGAGATGAAGGCATCAATAGAAGGCAAGCTCTATATTTTGATTATTGATCTATTTAGATATGGAATTGTCGTTTTACATTTCTATGCGCGCTTCAGGTATTTGTCTAAGTCTACAATGTTGTTTATCACACGGGTGTTTCCAAGCAGAAATCCCACACTTACCCACTAGGGACTTCGAGTGTCTACTCTGGGAAGGTTTCTTTGAGTTTTCATACATCATCAAGCATTAGTGTCACATTAAACCCCTCTCTACAACACATTCAGTCTCAGTAATTACACATTCCTTCTTGAGGGTTTGAGAGGAGGAGGTTGTTTCTAGAATTTTAGCTAGGAAACTGGTGGAGGATTCATCCTTTCACCTTTTTCTTCAAGATCAATCTCCCGGGAGAAGCATACTCATATCTGGCATTCAGGCCAACATTATACACCTCCATGCAGATTAATTCCCCAAGGGATTACGAAGTCCAGTCTTGTAGATCTATTGGAGGAGGGAAGTTTCTAGTATTTCAGTTGGAAATCTTGTGAGGGATCATCTCCTCACTTTGGGCACATTGTTTCCATCGTTATTGAGCTACATTGCAGCATCTAACATTAGGCTATAGAGAGTCCATCCTTGAAAACACATTTCTACTCAACTATTGTTTATTCAACAGCTACATTTAGTGGAGGAGGAAGGAAGAGCTAGATCTTGAGCTTATAGCTTGAGGATCTAGTGAAGGGATCAACCCTTCAAGCATAGTTATGATTGTATTACATTTCAACCATCTTATGATTATTTCTTGCTTTAGATCTACATACCCAACAAACATATGTTGCAGAGCCTAAGAGGGTGATTTTACAATATTGTCAGATCTAGAAATCCTTTCTGGGTTATCTTGGGTACTCATCATAGAGCCTAGATTTGAAATCCCGGGATCATCTGAGCTTTGAAACTGCCATATCTACACTTATGTATTTTTTCAGCAGTTGTAGTCCTGGCATTTGCAACAAGGACAATGCATTATTCCTTCCAGCAGTCCAACAGTTGCGCAGTCCCTCTTGTGGGAGGACTTCAGGGTCATTCTAGGCCACTTGTTTAGCTTAAGTGTCTCATATTTTCAGCACTGTTGTACTTGTATTCCACCTCCTATATAATAAAATGGCTCAAATATCCTGTGAATTTTTATGGTGTATTTAGATTAATTATTCTTTGTTGCAGTTTCCAGCTATTGTGTTTTTGTATTACTGCATTCTCCCTTTTGGGATATTACATAGAACTCGAGATAGAATCTTGAACTCTGTGTGATCTAAAATGATATTAGCAATGGAGGCCAATCCCTATCATCAATCATATTAAAAAAATATATCTTTTATTATTCAATTTACCACAAATATCAAAATATTTCAAGGCAATACCTAGAAAAATAACCCTAGATTTAGAAAAATGTAAAGAAGAGGGAACAACCAAAATTAATGGCACTTAAAAGCAATGTTCCATAATAAATTTTATTCTTTAAAAACAAGATTCAGACACACGTAAATAATAGAATATTATGAGCGAAGATTGAACTATATAAATGGATGTTAGATTTCAATAATAAAAAGAACAAACAATTAACCCAAGTAGAAGAGGTCTATGGACTTACTAATATTTAGACAAAAATAAAGAGCTAGAAGAAAAATTAGACCCATCACAGAGGAAATGAATAAGCTCATATATTTAGACCATGAGCTTAACAAAATATCATTGAATCTCATGATTTTTGGTATTAAAAAGTTGAAATATGAATACATGCTACCAATAGTGAAGAAATAAATAAACATATTTAGCCACAACTTTAAAAAAAATTACTTCAAAGAAGAAAGAGCTTAGATAAAATTTTGAACATAATATAGGAAGCTCTGGTGACACTAAATATAGCTTAGTCAAACAAACATCTCATGTTAATTGAATTAGGGATATTTATAAACTAATACCTCATTCTAAAGGGCCAAGTAAAATTAAGTAAGGAGATTTTAAAGGTAAAAGAAGCTGTCAAGTCCCACTAACACAACCAATTGAGGACGGGTCTCATTAGCAAGGTGACCCAAGATCAAACCTCATGGGGGGTAGTGGTGCCCCATTCTAGGGGGAGGAGACATGCTAAAAGAATCCATTCAGCATAGGGTTGATGTGGCTAAGGCCGAGTGTGATCCCCGGGTTACTTTCATGGATTAGATGCATGTGGGTCACGATTTATAAGGCCATAGTGTTGGAAATACTGAGGAGGGGGGGTGAATCAGTATTCCTTTGAATTAGAGCATTAGTTAATCTTTAATTATTATCAGTGTTTGTACAATGATAGCAGCAAACAAGAGGAACACAAATGCACATAGTTTTTAAGGTGGAAACCCACTTCGGGACAAAAACCACCTAATGCTTTTCTAATAATTATTTAATATTCAACTCCAATTGAAAATAAAGCTCCAACTTCTTAGAACCTAGAAAAGCATTCTTCTCCAGCTCCCACTGGATGGATTCTCCAACGCTCAAGATTCTTCAGTAGTTAACTGAATGGATGCCCCAACACCCAATGAGCTACAACTCACCCTAGCACCACCCTAGCACCCTATAGAAGAATAAAAGAAGAATGGACTCCCATACGAGGGAAAATGGTCCACTTTACAATGATATAGAATGATGTAGAAGAAGAAGATATACTAGACCATAACCCCAACTTTGATACAACCACCTAATGATGATCCTAGACCTCCCAACACTACCTCTTCAACCCTTGGCAGATAGACACTAGTACAGTTTTTACAATAATGTATTTACAATGACTTAGTACAATGATACCTTTACAATGATTGTATGCAGTGCTGTCCACTTGAAGACTTCATATGATGAACTTCTTGCTATTGTTATGAACCTTGGTTGCTGCTATTGTCATGCTACCTTCTGCTGCACCTTGCTTTTCTTTGCTGCCATAGATAGTCTGGTCCTTTGCAACCCTTGACAACACATTATCTAGCTTTTTCTTGCCTTCTAGGAGCTCGATATTGAATCTGGTGTATATCTATTATTTCAGATCCTTAATATCTTATTTTTGGTCCTATAGTAGTCCTACGAGTTGTCTTTCCAATGCCACAGGTCTGACCCAATTTGGATTCTTCAAGAGAGAGTTATACCCAATCTCTCACAATGCCCTAATTATGGACTGTTTCAGTAGAGCGAAATTTTACGGCGTGCCATGTGTCACTATTTCTTCATTCGGTTCTAAAATTGATAGAGATAAAACTATATTCTATGCACTATTTTTCACTTTTTATGGAATTCAAATCTGATAGTCAGAGAGATTTATGACGATTTTACCAAGGTCACTTCTTTGAGATTAATTTCAGGAGCCTGCAACAACCCTGACTTCCATAGATCATATCTCCAAAAAATTTGTGCACCTTGATCTAAAATTTTTACAGTAGCTTCCTTGGGATTTCGGCTTCACCTCATAAAAATTTCAGCTTCTGAACCTTCGTGGAAAAAAAGTTAAAGCGAAAATTCCACGATGACCTGTTTCAGATGGCAGAATCCCTTGCCTAAGGAGGAAATGAGGATCAAAATTTATATAAATGATTAAGTTGAAAGGGGATTCAATAAGTGAACGTGGGAGGGATTTTATGAGCTTAAAAAATATTAATTATGAATTTTCAATGACCCATTCCCCAACCCCATGGGGTTTTAGCCCACTAACTGGGGGTACAAACTTCAAACATGAATATCTCTCAAACCGTGAAGAATTACATGGCGTGCCATATATCAACGGAAACATCTCAACAAGTAGAAACCATCAAAAGCATTATTTACCCAGGATATATTATTTTGGTAGGTAAAAATTCCCATGCAATATTGGGTTAGCCCCTAGTGCTGCTTGGGTTGACATCAATGACAGTCGTTGATCAACACATAGGTCAAGCTTGGAGGATCCCATACAACTTAAAAAACAAAAACAAAAAATGTAAAAGAAGCTAATAAAGAAGGAAAATGGAATAATTAGGAATAAAAAATATATTATAATGGGTAGAAACCAAAAAGATAATAATAAACATGAATTTCGTACATAGTATCCTCGCATGATAAGTGGTTCCCAACTGAAATTAAAATTACATTTTTGGCTAATGATTGGTAGCATGATGAATGTAAGATCCCTCAAAGTAAGGAATTTTTATTTTTGTTGGCATGGAACAATAAATCTTCCCACTGGGAGCCTTAGAGGCATAACTTGTTACATAAAAATGAAAATTTCTCTTCACATTATGCTTCATAAGGAAGACCCTCTTAATCAATACATATGGATGGATATTGTTTTATACTAAGGCTAAGAAGATGTATATAATAATATATTACTTTATGCTACCCATGGGGAATAGAAAAATTAGTGATAGGGTGTTTTGTTGGCACTCCATGGTGAAAAGGTCACCTGTTAAAAAAAAACATGGGTACAAATCTAGCCATAAGTACAGGTTGGTGTGGCTTGGGTTGGGTGTGAGCACTAGGTGATTTTACAGCCTACATGTAACATACCTCTCCCCTCACATCTACCCAATTTCACTAGCTTACCCAGGGTAAACATGAGATGAGGGGAATTTATGACAAGACTCAATCTCCTTGATGACCTTAATGAAATGGAGTTGACAAATAGACCTTACTAACTTCCCTCAGGTGCCTTAGGACCCTCCAGGAGTAGCCTAACCCCTCCATGTGTCCATCCCCTAAGCCAACTTAATTTTCCCTAAGATTGAGCACAAGTTGCTATTTTTCCAAGCCCTCTATGCAACTGGAAACCCGTAGTTGCTACCATAGGCCTACATCAGTGTGAATGTGGCATTTTCTACTCAGTGCTCTACCAACGATTGTGGAATTTAAGCCTTTTTTTAGGGTTTGGGCTAAGCCTCTACCTAGAAATATATATAAATTTCTAAACTCATAAATTACATGACTACAATGATTATAAACCAAAAACTAAAACCAATACTAGACCTGACCATCCTCAACCGGCACTAACATTTTGTCAAACAGTTGGTAAATATGAAACCTACAGGTCATGAATGTAAGTCTGAGTAGAAGGGACTGAAAACTCATATGAGACCTAACAATAAGGATCACCATCATCTTGCATTATCTATCTTAACATCAATTAGGTCTTGCATCCATCATTCTTTCAATTATAAGTAAAAACATGAAAAGATTCATGACTAAAACTAGTCATATATCCATGTGTATAACCAGCATATAAACATATAAATAACCATAAGATAAAATCCATTAAATCCACCTAATAATAAGTACATTTACCAATCAAAATCAAGAGAACTTAGCTTTCATTAAACATAGGCAAGATCCAACCAGGTTTTAGACTTCCATGTACCACCCAACCATAGAACATGGCTGAAGAAAATACTTATTTCAATGAGTCACCCCTACGCCACATTCCCAGCATGAATGTGGGATCTCATGGGATAAATTAATACAAAAAAACCAAGGGAATCCATAGGTTAAACCACCTCCACCCTCACCATACTGTGATATCACCTAAACTGTCTCTGAGATCAGAAAACCAAAACGATCTTGGAATGCCTCTGGATTCTTTCACCATCCTTGAGGAATTTTTCTGTCTCCAAGTCCCTAGGATTTACCACAATCTACATTGGATCACTAGGCCCTAACCGAGACTCCGCCCTTAGTATTTACCGTGTATCCTACCATTACTATTCAAGGGATTCCTAGGCCTTTGGTAATGTTCCTAAGACCACCTCTGCCCCAACCCTTCTAAAACCTTTCGGAAATTCCAAAACTAAAAATTGAGAAAAATCCCATCAAATCCGGAAATGGAAAGGCAAGGCTGAAAACCATAGTAAAAACTTGTCAAAACCATGCCACCGATAGTAAATAATAAAATACCAACATGCACATACCATGCATGTCAAAACTTGATAGGAAATCATACATGCAATATGTTTCCTGCAAGTAAAAAATCTTGCTTGTTCCAACTTTTCCTTGCTTGATACATTAGAGGAATTTTGAGGTCTAAAATGGGCCTCCTATGAAAAATGTACACCAAAAATCAACTTTATAAAAACCAATAGGATTCAAGATGATGATGTCAACCATGGGGGATGATTCACCATTTTTGGAGGAAAAAAGTAAAAATAATAAAATAATAAAACTAGTTTTTCTACTCGTATTTTTAACTTACCTCCCTACAGTTTTACTAAAATTTCGAGCGGGAGTACTCGTTGGATGCAAAATTTAATTCCTCATCTAAGGAGTACCCATGTTGCATACTTTCGATGGACCCTGCTACACGAAAAATGAGAAATACATGAAAAACGTGTTTGCAATCACGTTTTTCATGTATTTCGCATTTTTCATGTAGCACAGTCCATCGAAAGTATGCAACATGGGTAATCCTTGGATGAGAAATCAAATTTTGCATCCAACGAGTGTTTCTGCTCGAAATTTGAGTAAACCCATAGGGAGATAAGTTGAAAATACGAGTTGAAAAAATAGTTTTTATTTTTTTCCCTCTAAAATTTGATGATGTAATCAAATATTATTTTAAAATTTCCACTATTAGTTTATAATTTCCTTAGGAGGCCCATTTTAGACCTGAAAATTCCCCTAATGATTTTCTTTCCTTTTCCTTCCTTATCCTTCCTTTTCCTTTTTTTATCCAATGCTAGAATTCTCCAAGAAAACTCTATGTTTCCAAGAGTGTGAGAGAGAGAGCTCCAAAAATAAACTAACAAAAAGGCAATACTGACAAAAGGTACCAACTGATCCTAAGAATTATTTTTATCAAGTAGGCCTCTAATTTTCTTCATTTTCCATTGTTTTACCTTCATTTTCATCCTCACATGCAACCTGTGACCTTTCACCTCCCTTTTATCCTAAATTCCTTTATTTTCATAAATAAATGTGCCAAAAAATACTTGTTGCCTTTTTAAAGCCTTAGCCATTTCCTTTGTCAATTTCCCCTTAGCCATGAACACATCAAGTGATTCCCACTAGGATATATTTCCCAACATTTCGCTTGGAATAAATGTCCTTTAACCGTGGTCTTATTTTTGCATATATTAACTTTTATTACATGAAATTTTAGCTCAGGTTTGTTATAGAGCCCTCCCCCTTGGGTAAAACCTTCCTCAATGTTAAATCACACCTACACTTTAGAAAAACCATTGAAAATAAAACACACTACCCATGGAGCTTTATAACTTAACTCGATGCAGTATTTACAATGAATACCATGCTCAAAAGCAAAAACCATCATGACAACATGACAATATAACAACCATGCCGCTTATACAAGCTTTATAACTTAGCTCATGGCAGTATTTAGAATAGAAACCATACATAAATATGTACAAATACAAAATCTTCTTTGCCTCAACTAGAAAAAAATGAAGGATATGTAGCCTGCATCTGTTCCACCATATCCCATGTAGCTTCTTTCGGCCCAAAGTGCCTCCACTGCACTCTAACTTGCTTGATGGCTCTGTTTTGGAGCATGAGTTGTTTCCACTGCAATATGCACTGAGGTTCTGGCTAGATTTCTCCTTCTTGATCCACTTGCAATACAGACCCGAATCGATAACATGATCGACATCCTTTATATACATTTTAAGCAATGAAACATGAAAAACATCATGGACTTTCATTGTTGGAGGCAGTGCAAGTCGATAGGCCATTGGTCCAATCCTCTCAAGGACATCAAAAGGCCCACAATATTGTGTTGCCAACTTGCCACACGATCCAATCCTCAAGGAGATATTCTTGGGCTTGATGTGAAAATAAACATGCTCCCCAACCTGGAACTCCTTAAATGTCGTATGTTGGTCTGCATAACTCTTTTTTTTTTCCTGTGCTACCTTTATATTCTTCTTCATTACCTACATTTCTTATTCCATCTCTACCAACATGTTTGATCCTCTCAACACCTTGTTCACTTGATCACTCCAACTAATGGGAGTATTATAACTCTACCCATACATTGCCTTAAAAAGACTCATCCTTAGTGACTCCTGATAACCATTTTTGTATGTAAACTCAATCAATGGAAGGTACTCCTCCCATCTCCTATGTTGATAAATTACATACTTACGCAACATGTCCTCTAGTATTCTATTTACCCTCTCTATTTGTCAATCTCTTTGAGGATGATAAGTTGTACTAAAGATCAACTTTGTCCCAAAATATTCAAACAACTCCATTCAAAACTTTGAAGTGAACTTGAAATCCCTATCTGACACAAACTTCTTCAGAACACCATGTAATCTCAAAATCTCCCTGATGATGACTTGTGCAACCTCACTATCTGAATATGCAATCTTCACTGGAATGAAGTGAGCCACCTTGCTCAACCTGTTGACCACAACCATGATATAATCATGTTCCCTCACTGTCCTCGGATGACCTGCAATAAAATCCATGGAAATGACCTCCCATTTTCATTCTAGAATCAGAATAGGTTGTAGTATACCACCTGGATTCTTACATTATGCCTTCACCTGATGAGAATCCATACATATAGCCATGAAATCTCCTAATTACTTCTGAAAATTCATCCAATAGTAGAATTTCTTCACCACTGTCAATATCTTCTGATATCCTAGGTTACCCGAGTATGTCTTGACAAGAAACTCCCTGAAGATAACCTTCTTGATCTTACTATCATCCGGCACATCAATATTGTTCCTGAATCTTACCAAACCATCAGTTGAGAGATGATAGTATGCATCCTGGTCACCTGTAGTTGCACCTGCACTTTTACCTACACATGTATATTGTTGTAACCTATATCTGAGCTCCATATACTTGTCATCCTATTTTCCTACTTGTAAGATATGATCTTGTAAGTCTTTCCCATTGGATCTCATAGCTGCTATATGATTTACTTGTAAATTCCTACTGAGAGGATCTGCAACCCTATTCTCCTTTCCCTTAATGTATATGATCTTGAATTCAAGCTGACTAAAGGTGGCAAACCATCTAGCTTTCTTGGAATTCATATTCGATTGGTCAAACAGGTACCTCAAACTACCTTGATCGATCATCAGTACAAATCGCCTGCCACAAATATAATGCCTCCACATCTTCAAAACATGAATAATAGTTGCTAACTCAAGATCATGAGTCACGTTGTTCTACTCGTGCTCATTTAATTTCCTAGACTCATAGCATACCACATGTACCTCCTTCTTAAGGACTCCACCAAGTCCTCTTTTACAAACATTTGTACCCACTATGAACTCTTTATCTGGATCTGTGATCTTAAGAACTAGATCATTGGTCAAAAATTTCTTTAGTTGCTCACAAATAGCGGCACATTCTTCTGTACACTCAAACTTCTTACCTTTTCTCTGCAAAAATGTAATAGGATATGAAAAGTGTGAGAATTTCCTAATGAACATCTAACAATAGCCTGCTAATCCCATAAATGATCTGACTTCCTCTACATTCTTAGGAGCTATCCACTCCATGATGGCCTTTATCTTTTCTGGATCTATTGTAATGCCTTCCTTGGAAACAACATGTCAAAAGTAGTGTACCTTTGTCTAAAATAAATTTCACTTGCTAAGCTTATCATATAACTCATGCTCTCTTAGCAATCTCAATACTGCTGCTAAATGCCCAACATGCTCTTCCTCATTCTTAAATATACCAATATTTCATCAATGAATACAATAAAAAACTTGTCCAGATAAGGACGTAACAAGATATTCATTAAACACAATGTAGTTGGGGAATTATTCAAACCAAATGGAACTACGACAAACTCATAATTCCCATACCTAGTCCTGAAGGCAGTCTTATAGATGTCCTCTTCTTTGATGCGTACCTGATGGTATATAGTATATAAATTATACAACAAGCATGTATATCATGGATTCAATCTGATTTAACAATGTACTAAATTTAAATACTGAATCAATTCTACAAATATTTTGCGGAATTAAAAACACAATCACCAATCACATGAAGCAAAGAAGAATCAAATCAACCACAACACAGATAATTTCCAGAGGAAAGGTTGCTGCTCAAAACCCCACTATATTCTATTGTATATTCAGCATGGAGTCATGAAAAAATTACATACAACTCTTCTCACAAGAGCCCTCCCGTACTCAACTAATTGTCTCACATTGTCATACAAAAACTGACCAATACTTAGCCAATTTACTGCCTCCAAACAACCTCCCTTGCTTGTACAATCCCATATGAATGCAATCCCTAAAGAATATGAATTTTTTCCTTCCTTGACTGCACAATTATCATGGGCACTCCAATGGGTGTTTTGTTGCATGGTGCAATCCAATAATCCTACAACTTATAGTCAACTTCCCTTTCACCTAGATCTCAACTGGTGTAATGTCCCAAAAGGGAAAAATAGGCACAATAGGGAATATCTTAAGATATTCCTCTATGGGATCATAGTAGTGTGGGAAACACACTATCAACTTCTAAACCAGAGATAGAATAGTAGGGCATTTACTGGTTACATCACCTCTAAAGAGAGGATGAAAACCAGAGGCTTCCTGGCCCGTTCTAGACTCTGTCTATAGAAGACTGATGAAACACCAAAGGTATGGGAATGACACACTCCTATTGTATTTTAATACCCTTGGGACCCTTAGATCTGTAGATCTAAATACTGGATCCAAAAGAGAAGCAAAAACCAAACAAGGGAGAAGCGGGAAATTCCACTACTAGGAAAAACTACAAGAGGCTTAGGAAAAACGTTGTATACGAAAAATGGTAAAATAATAATGCTGCTCAAAGCTGGGTTACCTTATTATAGGATGTGTGGGACCTTCATGTGTAATTTTAGGAAAAAAAATTGGTTTAAGGGCCTTAAACAGATCTCCCACGAAGCTGACTAGTTAAAAATAAGCTAAGGAGAAGAGCTAATGGAAAGCAGAAGAACCCTCTTCAGAATTGCGCAGTTTTTCCTAAAAATAACTGGAAATCAGACATCAGACATATACTATAGTATGGAAGAAGAAAATCAGACTTTGAAGGATTTCCTTGAGAAGTACAGTGAGTTGCAGGAGGAAATAAGCGATAAATCTTTAGAAAGTGAAGATCTGAATAGACAGTGTCCCTCTAAGTATGCTTCAGTAGTATAACATTATATTACTGATATACAACAGAAACATGGCTGAAACATCAGATCCATATCAGATCTGGAAACTACTCAACCTTCTAATCAAGATCCCCTTAAGGGTTTTACAAAATAATGCACTAGAAAGTGTAGATCTAACTTTTTATACACAGGACTGCAAAAAGCTTCAATAATTTTTGAAGATGAATTTATTCATAATATACATCAGATCTGAACATAAGATATGAGCAAGCTACTTCATTAATCTTCAGGGTGAGAGGCAAGCCTAAATCACCAGAAACAAGTACAATGACAAATCTAAACAATGGTGAAGCAATACATGAGAAATAACACAATTATCCAAGTAGACTACGCAGTAGATAGGGCTGAATGTTACAATATGTAAATTATACAGATCTGAAATGGAAATATGATAGAGATCCTCGTCCCGATGGTCACAAGACATCCTCCCTGAGAGAAATCCCACAAAACTACTAGATCCTTGCAGATCTAGAATTCCCACTTACTACACTTGCTGTAGCAGCAAAACCCTCAATGAGCCAGCGCTATCAATAAAAGCATAGCTTGGCCTCCAACCTGGTAGTGGTTCAATATAGCTCACTTACCTCCAAGAGCTACTCAAAGAAGGATAGAGGATTCCTAAGCAGGAGATCCTCTCTTTCTCTTGCTAAACAACAAAGAGAAATGTAGTTGCCTTAGCAAGCTCTCAAAATGAAATCTGATCAAAAACCTCCTCAGCCTTCATCCTCCTTTTATAACATTTGAGTCTCTTGGAAAACCCTAAACCACTTCCTCTTTTGGTTCTTTTCTCACTTGGAAACGACTTCTAGAACTGCACAGTCCATCAAGGTGGTTCAATGAACCTAGACATTGTTGTTGACTTGGTCAAACCGGATCTCCTTTGGTGGTCTTGGCCCTTTCACACCTGCAAGATTTTATTATGATGGCCTAAATATGCCTCCTTTCACATAGGCACTGATTTATTCTTGATCTACAAGAGGATTAGACATTCTTCCTTTGCAATTTATTCATTAACCGTGAAATACAAAATGAATAAGGAAAAATTAATGTCCAAATTAGCTGAAGCTAATTTTGGAACATTACAACTGGCTCTCCACTGGATCTGACATGCATGCAACTAATAATAGTAAATCCTTAGTTTCATGTGAGATCACTGATTGTGAATTAATTAAAATTTAATTCACTTGATCTCTCACTAGTGTATCAAGAAGTTATAACTAGCACTACTGAGTTTAACTCACTTAACTGAGTTAAACTACTTACAACATGCATTAACTAATGCACCACTACAATTCAAACTCTGTTACAACTAGAATTACTCTTAATGCCTCACCAACTACCTCTAACTCAAAATTCATGAGCTAACTGATTTTATCACTCTCAGTTAACTATTACAAGTTATTTTGAGACTATATTGCATTTTATTGTCCATTTTAATTAAGGGATAACTAAAATATACATGCACCAAATTTAGCACCTGTGGGCCCCACCCTAGTGTAGGAGGTTAATGCACTAGGCGTGGGAGCTGAAATTTTCTTATTGAATCTCAACACTCCCTCTCAACAAGAAAGGGATTATCCTTCACCCCGATCCTATCTCCGTGGTATTCGAATTTTCTCCTGGTGAGCTCCTTCATCAGAATATATGCATCATGATCTTCCGTGGGAATGTACTAAAGAAATATTATTCTCCTCTACACACAATCTCTGAGATGATGGTACCAGATATCTATGTGCTTGGACCTATCATGAAACATAAGATTAATTAAGAGTTTAATGCAACTATGACTATCACAATGAATCACTGTTGGATCCATATGAGAACCAAAAAAACCAACCAAGATCTTTCTCATCAAGATAACCTCACATGCAGCTTGACTTGCTGCCATGTATTCTGCTTCCGCTGAACTAAGTGCCACAGATCGCAGTTTCTTGCTGTACCAGGAAACTGATGTCGATCCTATGCTGAAGATCCCTCCTGATGTGCTCTTTCTGTCTGATGGACTGCCCACCCAATCTACATCTATGAAGCCTTGAAGCTTCACTCCCTCTATCCATCTGTACCATAGACCACACTCTGATGTGCCCCTTAGGTATCTCAAGACATGTTTCCCCGCCTTCCAAAAGAGCTTGGTAGGCTTAACCATAGCTTGACTCAACTGGTTAATTGCGTAGAAAATGTCTGGTCTGGTGTTCACTAGATACATCAGTGAACCAACTAACTGCCTGTAGACAATATCATCCACTACCTCTCCAGAAGTAGCATCCTCTTTCCTCCAATTTCCTGGAAGAGGAGTATCCGTGTGCTTGCAAATTTCTCCTCCATATGAAACTTACCTCAAGATCTCTCCTTTGCATACTTTCCT
Source organism: Pinus albicaulis (assembly GCA_034641835.2). Lineage (NCBI taxonomy): Eukaryota > Viridiplantae > Streptophyta > Pinopsida > Pinales > Pinaceae > Pinus > Pinus albicaulis. The sequence goes on along the minus strand of CM076577.1, from coordinate 1,414,012,661 downwards.
TGAGACACAAAATTTCACCATCCCATTTCCATATTTCCGTGCCAAGGAAATGATGAAGGAGTCCCACAGTCCTTCATTTCTAACCCCCTCTAAGATCCTCCTTGCATGAGTGTATCAACCGCTTCATCACCAAATAAAATTAGATCATCAACATACAAAAAAATAATCAATAGCTTATCCTCAACCATAATCCGGTGTTGTAAGCTGCCATCCGTTCACTTTTGGTGAAGCCCGGGCCCATTTGATTTAATAGTTATCTATCCAAGTGTACCAAGCACTAGGTGCTTCGTCATGTACCCCATACAAAGGTTTCCCCCTTGAGTTGGCACACATGCAATTTGTTAGCGCTCCAATCTACCTTAGGCTGAAATAAGGTAAAACTCAAGGCAACATCAAACCAAGCTCAGCCTCGTAGCTAGCCCTACGAGAATGGGAGAGGGATCTCTCCGGGTCTATCTCGGCAAAAGTCTTCAAAGGGGCTGAGATGACCTATAGTGAATGTTTATTTTAGGCTAGTAAACAGATCAGAAAGGGGTTTTTGATAAATGATGGGTTTCTGGGCTGCATGGGGCAAAGACAGCAAGAGCAGAGATTTAATCAAAGGCACAGATTACTCCATAAGGCAAGGTAGGCAAGAGCTTAAGCATCCAAACTGAAATTATATGAAATGGAAGGAATGTTAAGAAAGCTGAAAGGGGCATTAATGTATGAATCCCTTTCAGAAAGAGGAAGAAACACAAAACATGAATGCTTCTCCAGGGCAAAGCAATAAGCTGAATTTTACCCTTCTCACTCAGAAACATTCAAATTGAAAACGATTTATGAATGAAATGAAAAACATTACAAGATACATATGAAACAGAGAAAAACATATGCCAAATTTCAAGCCACAGGAATCTTATAAATCAGAGCTGTACTCTTCAATTAATCTCTGTCAAACAACTGTACAATAAAGCTCTCTTTTCTCCTCCACGCACCTCTCAGAACTCTCTCCTCTTACAAGTGATTTACAATGTATATATAAAACCCAACTCTGAAAAAACCAATCGATAAAAATAAGGGATTTTTTTTATCATTATTAAACAAACAAGACTAAAAAGCCAATCAGCTTTTCTGAAAATAGAATAGCGCTCCATCTTCTACTCGAATCTGTTGAGGACAAATGAAAGAATCAAAACTATAGCTGAAGACCCTTTAAATCTGCAACTGAAGACCAAAATAGGCAATCGAATCCTTTCGCTCTGCTGTGATGAATATCTACGTTCCAATTTAAGCTTTGACTTTGACTTTTTACTTTACGTTTGCCTTTTTGTTTGGTAAAATAGACTCGTAATTTTTAACAATTCCTAAACAACCTATCCCGCGTGTTGCAATAATCTCCTTTAAAATGGTACATAATAGATGAAAATGAATTAAAGGCCGTTTGACTGCGCACAATTTGTCTCCATCCAATGCGAAAAGCTTGATCTTGTCACTGAGATGGCAAAATCTGAAAGCAATTGTGAAGTATTTACAACAGCTAAACAATCACCACTTATACTCCATACAACAAGCATAGTACCAGCTGCTGTTATCAACTCACCAGTCATTTCATTTGCATGTACAGCTGAATTTGGTGCTGCAAATTTTGGAAGCTGCCTCACAAGTTTCAAGGTTGTTGAGGTCCCAGAAAATAACACTACAGTCTTCAGATCCAGTAACAATCAAACTGTAAGGTTGGAAAACAGCTATGCATGTTACTTTTCGAGTGTGTGCACACAAAGACATTTGAAAATGGCAACGGCGCTGACCACGAACACCATCCTTCTGAAACCGCCAGACTAGAACCACACCATCATCACTGCCAGTTACTAGAACTTTTCCATCACGGCTAATTCTGTTTGCTTGTCTCGCAGTTGTTCAACGAAACCACGAACCAGCAATATATGACAATTTAAAACATCAGTTTTTGTTATTTTTAAACTCTTCCAGCAACGTGGAACCATAGCGCTCCTCTATGTCACCGATTGCAGGCAAAATGAGGTGATTTGACATGAAACTGAACGCAGGAGAAATTTTTTTAGTTCTGAGACTATATGGGTAGCGTGTTTACCCAACGCATAGCGCATACCATATGCGTAGCGCCCGTGTTCTTTTGCAAAGGCTGGGGAGGCTATATGCGTAGCGCCCGTGTTCTTTTGCAAAGGCTGGGGAGGCTATATGCGTAGCGCCCCTTATATGGGTAGCGTGCCTCCTGTATGGGTAGCACGCACCTTCAATGACTATCCACACTTTGCAAAACACGACTTCGGCCTTTAACAACACAAGCTCGATTTCCGCCTTGAGGATTCGTGCAAATGAACTGTTTGTAAATATTTGGTGTAACCTGAATCTTGTTAACAATAGTGCCATGATAACTTCCAAGATCAAAAATGAATACATCACCATTTCCTTTGTACTGCAGAACTGCATGATACCAAGAAATGGTTGGATGATCCAAAATAAAATCACATAGGAGAAAACGTCCAAACATATATGCACCTTGTCTTCTGGATTGTGCACAGCCCCAAGCCATCGTGGCTTCATTACAGCTGAAGTCTCTTTAACAATACCCACAGTAGTATTCTTATCATGTTTCAAGTACCTTAACATCAGCCACTGCTGTTGACAAAGATATTTTGTCTTCAGAATTTGTTTTTTCAACATCATACCTTTTTGTAATATGGTAGGATTCTTCTGGTCTGAAGAAGCACTTTCGTTGATAGTCTACCTCAATAACCGATGAGATCACTCGTTTTCAATGAATACAACCGTGCCTCTCGTTTTAGAGAAGCCTCTCCATTTTGGGTCTGCAATTTTAAGTAAGTAGACAACCCTCTCCATTTCAGATAGAAGAATTTCCAATTTATGTTGAAGCCGCATAGCCCGATCTTTCACTATTTGAGTGACTATGATCCCATAGCAAAACTTAGCACGAAACTCAAATGTCTCCGCACCTCATGGAATATCATTAAGGGGATACCTTGTCATTCATGGATTCATGAGCTTCATCAGCTAGTTTCTGCAGTTGACCAGACTTTGAAAGCAGTGGAAACTTGTGCAACAAGAACTTTGTATCCTTAACTTCCACAACATAGCCAGTAGGCACTTGTATCAGTTCATTCCGCCAATGCCTATAGGCTTGAAAACATTTTGACAAATTACATATTCTAAGAAAACACATTCGATGATTTCTTCTATGATTTCTTCTTCAAAACAGGGTTTTGAAGAAGAAACACTCTCAAGCCTTATTGACTATGAAACTTAACAGTGGAAACTGAACCTTTCATGCGGCTAAGTCAACAAAACCCTAGACCTAAAACTCTTAAAGACTCTTTGCCATCCATGACTATGAATGATGAGAAATGAACCTTGATGAATTTGATTCTGACAAGGGACTGACAGGACGGAGTCTAACATTGGCTCCAATGGGGATGGCAGCTGCCGTTTCTTGGAGGTGCCAAGAACAGTAGATCTTTGGGAGAGCAGACAGTGCCTCCATCCATTGGGCAATGGAATCATTATTCTGACAAACAGACTAAAGACTGACAACTCAACTTATTAACTGGAAAATCGACTCAAACTGACTCGATGCAAACTGAAATGACTGAATTAAAACAAAAACTTTCTTCGAAAAAGTGCGGAAATATGATGCGCAGTGTTGTCCTTGATGGCAACCCACTGAATGAAGATGAAGACATGAGATTGTTGACTTGTGTTGTCCTTGATGGCAATCCACCTGATGAAGTTATTCTTGATCTGATGGACTTGGTAAATGATGTAAATATGGTGTGAAATGATGTTTGGTAGCAATATGATGCTAAGTGTTGTCCTTGAATGAAAACCTACTTGATGAAGATGATGGCAACTTATTTGATGAAGTTGTGCTTGATAGAATATGTTCTTGATGAGCTAAATATGATGTATCTACAGTGTGTACAGAAGGCAGTGAAGAAAGGAACTCAGCATGTACTAAATCCATGATGAAAAGAGTATGTTTCAAGGCATACGCGGATATGTCTAGGGGAAGTCGCGTATGCACGCGGGAAATAACGTGATAAGTCGCGTATGGGCAAAAGCGCTCAAAAAGTGCAAAACCAGGGGTAACCACCATGGTATTGACCCATTGTATTGGGTAATGATTCGTCTAAATGACCCCATCCAAGAATACCATCGGAAGTGATGTGGTTTTGGCTCATATATCAAGGCCTGGGCGGTATTGGTGGGCTCATGGTATTGAAGGCTCATGGTATTGTTTTGGCTCATGGTATTGAAGGCTCATGGCATTGCTCAGGGCTCATGCACCAGGGGCCCGCGGCATTGAAGGCTCATGGCATTGTTTCTGCTCATGGTATTGAAAAAGGGTAAACCTATATAAAGAGAAGAATTTCATTGTGCAAATCATGAGAGTGGGAGCAAGATGTCTGAGCTTGAATGAATACTTCTCTCTGAAGTATATCTGAATGGAAAGGGTTACAGTTGAATGATAGATCTGAATGTATGATGCACCAATGATGAAGAAGGGGATATAGATCTGAAATGTACTTGTATTTGCCAGATCCTTTTAAGGAGGTACTAGATCTGCTTATGGAAGGCCTAGATCCGTGATGAGGCGAACATCTAGGCGAACATCTGTCTGAAGTGAAAGGGTAAATCTGAACTGAATATCTGATCTGAAGAAGTATGCTGCTCTGGAATAATTGAAGATCTATACGCTACTTCGACGGGGAGGAAGCGCGTATATACGCAGCTTCAGCGAAGAGAAAGCGCGTATGCGCAATAAAATATACACTGAGGTATACGCCGGTTTGTGTGGACGGAAGCGCGTATATACGCGAAATCAGTGAAGTAAAAGAGCGTATGCAAACTAGGGTTTGCTGAAGCAAGGGGTATGAAATATCTGATCTGTTCTGCTGTGTTTCTGCTATCTGATCTGTGTTGATATGTATTTGTTGGTGATGTATGTCTGTGCTTAAAAGTATGGAAAGGGTCCAGTCTGAAAATATGATGAAACGTGGCCTGCAAGTATTGTTCTATTGAAGTTGTTGGATCCAGTGTGAAAATTGATGAAACGTGGTCCAAGGTGGTGCTGAAGGTTGTAGCCTTCAGTCAGGGGGTTGTAGCTCCCTTCCAGGTGAGGCTGGTAAACGAGATCGGTGGGTCGTAGCTCCCTTCCAGGAGAGGCTGGTAAACGAGTCAGGGGGTTGGAGCTCCCTTCCAGGAGAGGCTGGTAAACGAGCGCAGGTGGGTGCCTGCGTGCTGGTCAAGTCTGCGCCAGCACACATGTTGTAAGATGTTTTCTCTATAATAAAATATTGAAGGCTGAGCAACTGCAGCGGTGGTTTTCTCCCGATTTGGGTTTCCACCTAAAAATCCTGGTGTTCATGTGTGATGCTTTGTGTGATGGTTTATTCTGTTCTTACTGCACATGTTTACTGTTTGTTAAACATCTGATGAATGAATGATGGAATAATAGAAGTGAAGATTTAATGACATATCTAGATCTCTGTGTATACGCTAGTTTCATAAAGGGGATCCGCGTATATACGCTAGTTTACTGAAGGAAAGTAGCGTATGGGTTTTAAGGAATGAAAAAGTAAAAGGTTTTGATTATGCAGTAAATACTGATTCACCCCCCCCCTCTCAGTATTTTTCCCAACAATTGGTATCAGAGCAGGTCCTTGTGCAGAAGCTTGATCGCTTAAAGGAGATCCGTCGCAATGGGAAGTCAAGAAGGAGTAATGTCTATAAAGCCACCTCTATTCAATGGAAGCAATCTGATATTCTGGAAGGTACGAACAAAAGAATATCTGCAAAGTCTTGGTGCAGATGTATGGGCAATCGTGCAAGAAGGTTATCAATACCCGGCAAATATTCCTACTGATGCAGCTGAAAGAAAGAAGTATGAAATCAATGCCAAAGCAGTGAATGTCTGATTGGGAAGCATGTCTGAATCAGAATTTGCTAAAGTGATGCAACTACATTCAGCTAAAGATATATGGGACAAAATCATTCTAAGCTATGAAGGAGACACAAAGGTAAAAAGTGCAAAACTCCAAACTCTTAGAATTGAATATGAAAATTTGAAGATGCATAGTGATGAGAGTGTTGCCAGTTTCTTTCTTCCTCTGGATGATATTGTAAATCGAATGAGAAATTTGGGTGAAACCATAACTGATACTACTCTGGTGGAAAAGGTCTTAAGATCATTGACTTCAAAATTTGACTCTAAAGTTTCAGCTATTGAAGAAAGGCAAGATCTGCAAACTGTTACTGTTGTTCAATTACATGGTATTCTGACTGCTTTTGAAATGAGACAAGGAGGTCCTTCTCAAATTAGAGAAGCTGCTTTTAAGGTATCTGCAAGAGGAAAAGAAAAGGAAGTTGTCAAAGAAACCAGCTATATATCCGAAGAAGAAGAAGCGAATTTTGTGAGAAAAATCCAACTAGGTACTGGAAGATTCAAAGGTAAGCTTCCCTTCAAATGTTTTGAGTGTGGAAAAGTTGGTCACTATGCTGCTAAATGTCCTTATAGAGAAAAACATGGTAAAGGGAAACAATTTGAAAAGAGAAAGAGTTATTATGCAAATGAAGATGATGATGAAGTATCAAGTGAAGATGAAGAAGATTCTGACCATGATCTGAAAGTGCTCATGGCAAAGAAGCAAAAGAAGAAGGCTACTCGAAACAAGAAGATAGCTCAGAAAACAGGTATTGCAAAAATCGAAGAAGATGAATCAGATAGTGATTGCGGTCCTTGTAATCTTCTTTGTGCAAACAAAGGCAAAGATAGTGAAGGTAACAGTATGGATCTAGAAGAAGCTGTCAAGATTGAAGTTGAAGATCAGCAAAAATCATCTAAAAGGAGTGAAAATCCAGAAGCAAAGGATGAAAGTAATGATTGGCATCAATTTGAAAGGAAGGAATCTATCTACAAAGATGTGATCTCTAGGATGAATGAAAAGATAGAAACACTAAATGGACAGATAGACAAGTATCAAGGGTTGTACACTTATGCAACCAATCAAGGTGAAAAACTTGAAGCAGAAATCATCTCTCTAAAAGCAGATCTTGAAGCATCAAGTAAGAAGAATGAAGAACCTCTGTCATTTGAAAAGGAAGGCCTTGAAGCAGAAATCATCTCTCTCAAAGAAGATCTGGAAAAATCAAATAAGAAGAATGAAGAGCTGGAACAAACATGTGAAGAAAACGAAAATTGGCTGAAAGAAGAGATTCTAAATCTAAAGGATCAAATAGAAGATGGAAGAAGGAAAGAAGAAAGCATGACAAAGCAATGTCAAGACTTGGAGGTTGAGGTAAATATTCTCAAAGGTAAATTAGAAGAAAAGGTTAGACTTTTGAGGTTTCAAGATAGTACTAAGATTCTGGATAATATTCTTAGTAGTCAAAGGTCTCCTTCTATCAAACTTGGTCTTGGTTTTCATGAAACTGTTAAAGGAGAATCTAGCTCACAAGGAAGTGCTAAAAATTCGGAGGTAGTCAATGCAAAACCTGAAGTGTTGAAAGAGACAAAAGGTCAATCAACAATGATGAAATGTCAAAGGAAAGCATTCAATAATGTTGAATGTTTCAAATGTCATAATTATGGGCATGTTGCAGCAAATTGCAGGAGCAGATCATTTCAGCCTCAATCAAACAATTCCTACATAGAAAGGTACTCTGGTTTCTTCAAAGGATATTGTTTTTCATGTAACAAGTATGGACATAAAGCAGCTGATTTTAAAAGGAGGAAGAATAGAAATACTCATTATGATTCTTATGTTTATTTCTCTGGCCACATGAGATGTTATGCTTGTAACAAGTATGGACATGTAGAAAAAGAATGCAGGATGAACAGATCTGGGAAAGTGGACAACTTTCAGCACACAGTTGGAAAGCTCAAGCAAATTTGGAAAAAGAAGGAAGACCAATCAGAAATGTAGGGAATTCTGACCCTACTGCAGTCATCCGCTTCTGAAGCTTACTTCTCTGATTGACTGCAGGAATGATGTGGGATACATTATGAGATTTAGTAATGTATCGTGACAGGGGGAGCAATGTATGATGTCTCTCATGGTTGATTTTATTATTCTGGTTATATGTATTTCTGACAGTGCATATGGTGTGAAGAAAAGACAGGAACAGAAGGTAAATTTGCAGGGGGAGATAAAGGAATGTGAAAAATTTCTATGTTTCACTTTCCATACGCGGGTTCTATTCACTAGAGTCGCGTATACACGCGAGTTCCAGCTGACACAGCCGCGTATGCATTGATGATAAGGAAATTTATCTGATAGCTGAAGATATGGAGCAGAAGTCCAGGGGGAGCATCAGTCTGACTGCTGATGATTTCACTATTAGCATTATTCTGGTTATACTCATAATAATGAAATGATACATGGGTTCTTGTGTTGAACATTATGGATGAAGCCTGGTTGCTTTATGATGAAGAGCATTCATTGGTGAGATGAAAGTCTTATATTTCAGAGACAAGGACAGATCATGCAGAGATTTTTGCTGATTACTGGTTGTTGAAGGTGTTTCAGATTGCATAAGTTAAGAAGGAGCACTGATTTAGGGGGAGCAGCAGGTTGAATACTAATGATTGCATTGTTGGCAATATGACTGCTTATTCTTTGGGTTGTTGTGATACTCATGCTCAAATGTTGATGTCTTGGTACATGGTTTATTATGATGATTTTTTGAGCCCTGGTTGCTGATAAGTATCTTTTGTGCTCACACTTGAATGAAATTGGAAGTCTTATGATTCAGAGATAAGAATAGCTCATGCAAAGCTTGTTACTATGGTTGAGATCTTTTGCCTACATATGTTACTTCATGTTAAATCTTAAAGATCATGGTGATGTTGGACCACATGGATGATTGCTTGACACTTATGTGAAGATGCTGTTCTGGTATGGAAAGATTGTATTGATGTTGCAAAGAATCTGAAGAATTGGTTACTATTGTGCTGATGCTACAACCATTGGATGACGCTTGAAGACACCACTACACCATTCTATATATCTGTAGTCCAGGGAAGCATTCAAATGTCTCAGAAAGAAGCTGAACACTGTCTTTGCCTTACAAAGAATCAGATCTGGTTGAAATTTAGAAGATGTCTTGGGATACGCGGGTTTCCTGAAACACAGTCGCGTATGTACGCGAGTTCCTGCACAGAAAACCGCGTATGTTTGGTTGCTGGCAATTTTTGGTTGGTTCAGCTCTCTTCAGCACAGCTGCAGTGCTGTTTGGTATCTCTGATACTGTTTGGTATCTCTGGTGGTGTTCCAGTTCTCATAATTCTGTTTCTAATGTTTCGATGAAGATGCCTTGATGATTTGTTGGTGGAAGTTTTCAGGATGCACAAACTAAGGGGGAGCCTTAGTCATTTGGAAAGATTGCTTGGTTGCACAGATTCAGGGGGAGCATTAGTTTTGTTGAGTATAATGCATTGCTGGCATTATGGTGGTTCTGATACATGATCTCTCTTGAGGTCTTTTTGGTATTAATTATGAAAATTCATATTTGTACTTTGATGAAAAGGTCTGGTTGAGACCCATGTTGTAAAATTGTAATATTCAGTCATGTAAGGACTTGTCAATTTGTAAACCCACTTGGTTGGGTAGCTGAGTTATGTTTGTAAACCCACTTGGTTGGGTAGCTGAGTCAAATTTGTAAACCCACCTGGTTGGGTACTTGAGTCTCATATGTAAATCCACTTGGTTGGATATTTGATGTAAGTATGAGTCATTGGTGATAGGAACTTCATAAAGTCATGTACTTCATTGAAAATATGTTTGAAGATTCAGCATGAACTCAGGGGGAGCTTGGTCACTTCAGTATACATCAGATCTGCAGAACGCTTCTTCTACATGAGGAGAAAGGGGGTGAGTATGATGGTTTTTGATCTGCCTGTTGCCGTTGATGTCAAAGGGGGAGAATGTGTTGGTTTTGATCCGCTGGTTTTGATCTGCCCTTTGCCCTTGATGTCAAAGGGGGAGAGTGACATGGTGTTTGAATGAAGAGAAGATAATGATGTCAAATATTTGGGAGAGTGACATGGTGTCCTTGTATTCTTAATGTACCTATCTATTGTGGTATATCGGTTGTGGTAACCAAACACCATCATGGTTGCCATCAAGTCCAAAGGGGGAGATTGTTGGAAATATGATGCAGAGTGTTGTCCTTGATGGAAACCCACAGAATGAAGATGAAGACATGCGACTGTTGACATGTGTTGTCCTTGATGGCAATCCACCTGATGAAGTTATTCTTGACTTGATGGACTTGGTAAACGATGTAAATCTGATGTGATATGATGTTTGTTAGCAATATGATGCTAAGTGTTGTCATTGAATGGCAACTTACTTGATGAAGTTGTGCTTGATAGAATATGTTCTTGATGAGCTAAATATGATGTATCTACAGTATGTACAGAAGGCAGTGAAGAAAGGAACTCAGCATGTACTAAATCCATGATGAAAAGAGTATGTTTCAAGGCATACGCAGATATGTCTAGGGGAAGTCGCGTATGCACGCGGAAAAGAACGTGCCAAGTCGCGTATGGGCAAAAGCGCTCAAAAAGTGAAAAACCAGGGGTAACCACCATGGTATTGACCCATTGTATTGGGTAATGATTCGTCTAAATGACCCCATCCAAGAATACCATCGGAAGTAATGTAGTTTTGGGCTCATGGTATTGAAGGCTCATGGTATTGGTGGGCTCATGGTATTGAAGGCTCATGGTATTGGTAGGCTCATGGTATTGAAGGCTCATGGTATTGTTAGGCTCATGGTATTGAAGGCTCATGGTATTGAAGGCTCATGGTATTGTTTTGGCTCATGGTATTGAAAAAGGGTAAACCTATATAAGGAGAAGAAATTCATTGTGCAAATCACAAGTGTGGGAGCAAGAAGTCTGAGCTTGAATGAATACTTCTCTATGAAGTATATCTGTATGGAAAGGGTAAAGGTTTGATGATAGATCTGAATCTATGATGCACTTATGAAGAAATGATGAAGCGGGATTTCTAGATCTGAAATGTACTTGAATTTTCTAGATCTGTTTATGGAGTGATTAGATTCGCTTATGGAAGGCCTAGATCTCAGACAGCTAACACTAGCGAACATCTCGTCCTGCCAAAGGGTAGATCTGAATCGAATATCTAATCCGACATGATAGTTGCTCCAGAATGCATTGAAGACTATACGCTACTTCGCGTGGAGGAAGCGCCAGAGAGCACACAGCCTTCCGCTCGGCGAAAAAGCGCCAGATACATAAAATATACACTGAAGTATACGCTGGTTTGTGTGGACGGAAGCGCGTATATACGCGACATAAGTAAAGGGAAAGCGCGTATGCAAACTAGGGTTTGCTGGAGCAAGGGGTATGAAATATCTGATCTGTTCTGCTGTGTTTCTGCTATCTGATCTGTGTTGATATGTATTTGTTGGTGATGTATGTCTGTGCTTAAAAGTATGGAAAGGGTCCAGTTTGAAAATATGATGAAACGTGGCCTGCAAGTATTGTTCTATTGAAGTTGTTGGATCCAGTGTGAAAATTGATGAAACGTGGTCCAAGGTGGTGCTGAAGGTTGTAGCCTTCAGTCAGGGGGTCGTAGCTCCCTTCCAGGTGAGGCTGGTAAACGAGATCAGGGGGTCGTAGCTCCCTTCCAGGAGAGGCTGGTAAACGAGTCAGGGGGTTGGAGCTCCCTTCCAGGAGAGGCAGGTAAACGAGCGCAGGTGGGTGCCTGCGTGCTGGTCAAGTCTGTGCCAGCACATATGTTGTAAGATGTTTTCTCTATAATAAAATATTGAAGGCTGAGCAACTGCAGCGGTGGTTTTCTCCCGACTTGGGTTTCCACCTAAAAATCCCGGTGTTCATGTGTGATGCTTTGTGTGATGGTTTATTCTGTTCTTACTGCACATGTTTACTGTTTATTAAACATCTGATGAATGAATGATGGAATAATAGAAGTGAAGATTTAATGACATATCTAGATCTCTGTGTATACGCTAGTTTCATAAAGGGGATTCGCGTATATACGCTAGTTTACTGAAGGAAAGTAGCGTATGGGTTTTAAGGAATGAAAAAGTAAAGTTTCAACTTTGCTTCTAAATACTCATTCACCCTCTCGCATTTTCCTAACAAAAGGGCAGCAGTCCATCAAGCTTTAAAATCATGATGGCAACCACCTGCGTACTGATGTGATATGTACAATCATGTGTAATGTGCCTTCCAATGTAACCAATCCAGCAGATGGCTACACCCCAAATTTCTGCTCTTACTCTCCTTGAGCAGGCGGAATGATGAACCTGTAGGCAACTCAAAATAACCACTGAAACCAAAGCTTATGATAATGAACCAAGCAATATTTATCCTTTCTAATGCTTGAAGAAGAATGTTGAAGGGGTCTTGAAAATCCTGAAGCACTGGCTTATCTATAGATCCAGTTGCAAAAATACAAGTATTTACTCCATTATGATCTGAAAGGACAATTGATTTATGAGGAATAGAAATGCACAGAGAGGTATCTGACATCTGAGTGTTAGCTGTAGGTTCCTTGACCATGAGAAATTCTGGCATATATTCCTCAACTTCATGATCTAGGTCATTCTTAAACAAAAAACAATATTCAAGATTATCAAACATGACAGACTTATCATCTTTGTGAAAGAAAAAATTATATGTTTGCTTATCTACACAACTGATTACAAGACAGTCATATTTTTCAAAAGAGGAAGAAGTTTCACCAACACTTTCCTGACTATGCATGCACTGCAAATCTTCTGTAGCTTGGGCTGTAACAAGACCTCTCAAAAGTAGATCTATCTCATCTTCACACAAAGGAGACAATGCTTTTTGTTTTCTTCTGCTTAAACAGTAATTATCTTCATATGACAAGGCATTCAAACTATCATTTATTACTGAGCTATTGAAAGGAGATTTATCACTTACTTGCACAAAGATCTCATTCTGTTTTTCATGAACCGAATGGATTGTTTCTTCTTGAAGGCTGTGTTCTAATGATGGACTGACAGTATGACTGAGAACATTTGGATCCATTACTGTGTCTTCTGCATTCCAGATGGTTTCAACAGCAGAGTTCTCTTTGATGGGCTTCAGCATAAGATATGCTTGGTCATCATGATCTGAATCTGAATCTGAAGTAGCTGACTGGTCATTATCACAATCTGCCATCTGCATGTTGTCTTCTTCTGTGGGCAGATCTGAAATAACACTTTCTCTTTCATCATTTTCAGCCATATGGCACTCTTCAACCTCTTGATCTTGATTCTGCTGCAAAATTTCCTGAGCATCTTGATGGGTATCCTCTAGGTTCTCTTCATTTTGCTGAAATGGATTCTCGTACAGAGCTTCCATGATCTCATCATCCATGAAATTATCATCTTCATAATATTTCTCAAGGCTTTCAATAAAGGTAGAAGCATGTTTGCAACAGTCATGAACTAAATTTAATGATGGATAAGATACTAGATATCTTTCAATGAACAGGGCATGAAAATCTTTTAAACAGTAAATACAGGCCAGCGGCAAATTTTCATACCAAGATTGGGCTTCACCTTCCAGAGTGGCTAGGAATATCTTCATCAAACAATCTTCAGGAAAAGCCACCTTCAACTTACGAATATGCATGTGAAATCTAATCAGATGTAAAGCAGCATCTTTCTTACCATCATCGTTAAACGTAGGCAGACTCCTTGACCAATATACCTTGGGCATCTTATTCGGAAAACCTGGAATGTGATCTCGGCTCATGGGAGCATATATTCTCGTGATTCGGTCCATCTTGAAAATCTTAAAGCTACTGATCTCCCTGCAGTGAAGTCACCATGAAGCATTGATTTCTGGATTGTTCAGTGAATGAAGTCGCCAGGTGAATGATTTCAGCCTTGTGATGTCTGACTGCTGTCCACCATCAACAATCAGATCTGAACTTTGTCATCCTTTACCGGGGAGGATCTTCCCCAGTATGGTCGCCACTATGTTAGCGCTCCAATCTACCTTAGGCTGAAATAAGGTAAAACTCAAGGCTACATCAAACCAGGCTCAGCCTCGTAGCTAGCCCTACGAGGACAGGAGAGGGCTCTCTCCGGGTCTATCTCGGCAAAAGTCTTCAAAGGGGCTGAGATGACCTATAGTGAATGTTGATTTTAGGCTAGTAAACAGATAAGAAAGGGGTTTTTGATAAATGATGGGTTTCTAGGCTGCATGGGGCAAAGATAGCAAGAGCAGAGATTTAATCAAAGGCACAGATTACTCCATAAGGCAAGGTAGGCAAGAGCTTAAGCATCCAAACTGAAATTATATGAAATGGAAGGACTGTTAAGAAAGCTGAAAGGGGCATTAATGTATGAGTCCCTTTCAGACAGAGGAAGAAACACAAAACATGAATGCTTCTCCAGGGCAAAGCAGTAAGCTGAATTTTACCCTTCTCACTCAGAAACATTCAAATTGAAAACGATTTATGAATGAAATGAAAAAACATTACAAGATACATATGAAACAGAGAAAAACATATGCCAAATTTCAAGCCACAGGAATCTTATAAATCAGAGTTGTACTCTTCAATTAATCTCTGTCAAACAACTGTACAATAAAAGCTCTGTTTTTCTCCTACAGCAGCTTTCAGAATTCTCCCCCCTTACAAATGATTACAATCAAATATATAGACTCCTCCATGAGAAAACAAATCGACCAAAACAAGGGATCTTTTTTATCATCATTAAACAAACAAAACCAAAAAGCCAATCAGCTTTTCTGAAAATAGAATAGCGCTCCATCTTCTACTCGAATCTGTTGAGGACAAATGAAAGAATCAAAACTGTAGCTGAAGACCCTTTAAATCTGCAACTGAAGACCAAAATAGGCAATCGAATCCTTTCGCTCTGCTGTGATGAATATCTACGTTCCAATTTAAGCTTTGACTTTGACTTTTTACTTTACGTTTGCCTTTTTGTTTGGTAAAATAGACTCATAATTTTTAACAATTCCTAAACAACCTATCCAGCGTGTTGCAATAATTTCCTTTAAAAGGGTACATAATAGATGAAAATGAATTAAAGGCCCTTTGACTGCGCACAATTTGTCTCCATCCAATGCGAAAATCTTGAGCTTGTCACTGAGATGGCAAAATCTGAAAGCAATTGTGAAGTATTTACAACAGCTAAACAATCACCACTTATACTCCATACAACAAGCATAGTACCAGCTGCTGTTATCACCTCACCAGTCATTTCATTTGCATGTACAGCTGAAGCTGGTGCTGGAAATTTTGGAAGCTGCCTCACAAGTTTCAAGGCTGTTGAGGTCCCAGAAAATAACACTACAGTCTTCAAATCCAGTAACAATCAAACTGTAAGGTTGGCAAACAGCTATGCATGTTACTTTTCCAGTGTGTGCACACAAAGACCTTTGAAAATGGAAACGGCGCTGACCACGAACACCATCCTTCCGAAACCGCCAGACTAGAACCACACCATCATCACTGCCAGTTACTAGAACTTTTCCATCACGGCTAATTCTGTTTGCTTGTCTCGCAGTTGTTCAACGAAACCACGAACCAACAATATATGACAATTTAAAACATCGGTTTTTGTTATTTTTAAACTCTTCCAGCAACGTGGAACCATAGCGCTCCTCTATGTCACCGATTGCAGGTAAAATGAGGTGATTTGACATGAAACTGAATGCAGGAGCGAAATTTTTAGTTCTGAGACTGTATGGGTAGCGTGTTTACCCAACGCGTAGCGCATACCATATGCGTAGCGCCCGTGTTCTTTTGCAAAGGCTGGGGAGGCTATATGCGTAGCGCCCCTTATATGGGTAGCGCACCTCCTGTATGGGTAGCGCGCACCTTCAATGACTGTTCACACTTTGCAAAACACGACTTCAGCCTTTAACAACACAAGCTCGATTTCCGCCTTGAGGATTCGTGCAAATGAACTGTTTGTAAATATTTGGTGTAACCTGAATCTTGTTAACAACAGTGCCATGAATACTTCCAAGATAAAAAATGAATACATCACCATTTCCTTTTTACTGCAGAACTGCATTATACCGAGAAATGGTTGGATGATCCAAAATAAAATCACATAGGAGAAAACGTCCAAACATATATGCACCTTGTTTTCTGGATTGTGCACAGCCCCAAGCCATCGTGGCTTCATTACAGCTGAAGTCTCTTTAACAATGCCCACAGTAGTATTCTTATCATGTTCAAGTACCTTAACATCAGCCACTGCTGTTGACAAAGATATTTTATCTTCAGAATTTGTTTTTTCAACATCATACTTTTTGTAATATGGTAGGATTCTTCTAGTCTGAAGAAGCACTTTTGTTGATAGGTCTACCGTCTGAAACTGACAGAGACTGCCCTGTGTTCAATGAATACAACTGTGTCTCTCGTTTTAGAGAAGCCTCTCCAGTTTGGGTCTGCAATTTTAAGTAAGTAGACAACCCTCTCCATTTCAGATAGAAGACTTTCCAATTTATGTTGAAGCCGCATAGCCCAATCTTTCACTATTTGAGTGACTACGATCCCATAGAAAAACTTAGCACGAAACTCAAATGTCTCCGCACCTCCTGGAATATCATTAAGGGGACACCTTGTCATTCATGGATTCATGAGTTTCATCAGCTAGTTTCTGCAGTTGACCAGACTTTGAAAGCAGTGGAAACTTGTGCAACAAGAACTGTTGTATTCTTAACATAGCCAGTAGGCACTTCAACAGAAACTGTCCTGCCAATGCTGCAGAGTTTGAAAACACTTTGAAAAATTACATATTCTAAGAAAACACATTTGATGATTTCTTCGATGATTTCTTCTATGATTTCTTCTTCAAAACAGGTTTTTGAAGAAGAAACACTCTCAAGCCTTATTGACTATGAAACTTAGCAGTGGAAACTGAACCTTTCATGCGGCTAAGTCAACAAAACCCTAGACCTAAAACTCTTAAAGACTCTTTGCCATCCATGACTATGAATGACGAGAAATGAACCTTGGTGAATTTGATTCTGACAAGGCACTGACAGGACGGAGTCTAACACAACTCACTGTTGAAGATCTAGAAACCTTTATGTTGCTCTATGTACACTTCTTCCTCAATGATCTCATTGAGGAACACAATTTTCACATCCATCTAATGAATGTGCCAGCCCATCTGCACTAAGAGTGCAAGGAAGGATCTTATGGAAGAGTACCTTGCAACAGGTGCAAAAATATCATCATAACCTATCTCCTCGATATTTGATAATCCTTGGGCCACAAATCTGGCCTTTTATTTCTCCAAACTCCCATTAGTAGCTTGATTTACCTTGTATATCCATCTCAATCCAACCACTAATTTTTCGACCGGTCTTGGGACAATCTCCCATGGACTATTCTTGACGATGGATTCATACTCCTCCACCATTGCATCAACCCAAGTTGGTTTCTGCACTGCTTCCTAAAAGGAAGATGGTTCAGTCACAATACATTTTCTCATAAGAGCCATGCATCCAGTAAACCTGTCAGGAGACTGTCTCTGTCTGTGCTGTGAAGTAAAGGCTCCTACATTCTCTGCAGCATCAAGTCTCAATATATCAACTTCTGTGGTGTGCCTTCTTCTATTTCTGATGGATGGATTTGCATGAGAGTTTTCCTCTACTCCATGAACCTCCTCATGTGGTTTCTCCACATCTTGAGGCTCGTCCTTGGGAACCAACAGTTCCTCCTCTGCATGCAAGTCCAGCTCCCTCTCAAGGGACAACTACATGTATTTCTCCTCTTCAAATTTTATATCCCGTCGCACAACATTCATTCCGTTGTTTGGAAAATACACTCAATAATTATGGGGCGTTTCAATGTAGCCCACAAAAATCCCAATCTTAGCTATCGGTTCCAGCTTCTTCCTGGCATCCTTGGTCACATGCACATAAACAGATGAGCCAAAAATCTAAAAGAGAGAAACATCAATTTTCTTACCAGTGAAAACTTCTTCAAGTGTACTCATTCCAAGTATGCTATGAGGACAATGGTTCTACCCAAATACAGCAGTTTTTCATGCTTCCGCCCACAGATGCATCAATATGCCTTGATCATGCAACATCACTCTTGTTGCACCCAAAATCATTATGTTCTTTCTTTCAGCAACCCCATTCTGTTGTGGGTTATGAGGTGCTATTAGTTCTCTTTGAATTCCTTCTTTGCTTCAGAAGTTCTTGAATTTGTTAGAGATGTACTCTCCACAATTATCACTCCTAAGAGCCTTCACTTGCTTCCCCGACTCTTTCTCCACCAGTGCCTTAAACTCAAGAAACTTAGAGAATGTCTGATCGTTCTTCTGCATGGAGAAGATCCAACACTTATGAGAAAATTCATCAAGAAATATTACATAGTACTTATGTTTTTTTGTAAAAGCAATAGATAATGGTACACACACGTCTATGTGAACTCTCTTAAGGATCCCCGAAGCTCAATTATCCTTCTCATAAAAGGTGGATTTTACATATTTTCCCATAGTACATCCCTTGCATGTGTCTTACTTCGCAAGTGTACCCCTGGGAAGACCAGTAGAAATCTGTTGCATGACTTTCAAGGCTCCATGGTGAAGATGGCCCAAGCTCCTATGTCATAATTCACCCTCATCTTGACTCGCCACTTTTTCCACCTTGCCCATCATTGCTTCACAACCATCTACCTCCATCTTGTAGAGATTCTTAACTTGAATCCCTATATTCTTGGCTTGTCATGTTGTTTTGTGTCGCAGGAAAGCTTTGCCTTCACTAAAAACAACATCATAGCCTCTATCCTCCAACATTGCAACTAAGACTAATTTTTCTTCAAACTTGGTACATGCATTACATATTTTAATTGAAAGGTTTTATATGAATGACTCTGGAAGGTAATGGTACCAATCCCAGTGGCGTTGTATTTCCCGCCATCGCCCATTTCAATATGCATCTGGAGATCCTTCTCCTCCAATTCACTGAAAATTTCTTTGTCTCCTGTCATGTGAAAGGAAGCGCCACTATAAAAATACCACACAGATCCCAATGCACTTGACACCATGCATGTGATCAATCAGAATTCAAGCTCAAATTGCGAGACCAAAGCCTCACTAGCTACCGATCATCCAACCTTCTTTTTCTTCTTCTTTTGTGGACAGTTAGTAGAAAATGCCCATGCTTGTGACAGTGAAAACACTTCACCTTGGACATGTCCTAATTCTTGCCATGTTTGGACTCGAATTTGGAATTGAATTTCTTCCCTTCTCCTTCCTTGCCTTGGTAGCCAAAGCACAATATTCTTCATCTTAATTCTTAGATGAAGATCCATCTCTGGTGTTCTGTCTGAACTCCTCCTACACCAAATTGGATCACAGTCGTTTCCAATCTGGAAATTTTTCCCTTCCATTGACAGAGTCTTGATAACTGTGCCAACTCATGGGAAGTCCTAGGAGAGCCAAGCTCACCAAATCATCATCAGCAACAGTTATACCAACTATCCCCAGTTCATCCCGACATTGGACAAAATTTGTTAGATATTTTGGTATGGAATCACCTTTCTCCATCTTTATCTTCCCGAGTTTATCTTTGAACACCAATTTCCTATGGTCGTTGTTGCTCTGGAATAGATCCTTCAAACCCTTCCACATTTTGTATGGTGTGGCTTTCCCATGGAGGCTTGAGACAATGTGATCCCATACTCCCTCCAATAGGATCCTCCTTGCCTTTTCCACTTTCTTTTTCCATGTATTAGCCCTCCGTAATTTGTAATATTGGTAAGAACAAACGACAGAGGACAGCATCAAACTGCTTTGGAGTCCAGGCCCTAGCCTTCCTAGACTTAGAGAGGGCTCTCTCAATTTAGGATTTAACTTGATGATTATAAGTGCTAATATTAGGCTAGTTATAAATATTGTGAGGGTTGTTTGTTTGATTTACTGGGTGGTTGGACAGACAGAGCTGTGAGACTAATCCATTGGGCTATGGAGTCATAAAAGGTTGAATTGTGCATCAAATTTTCAAGGGCATTCATAGGGCAAGCTAACTATGCAGACTGAATCTTACTTGTAGTGTGAATATGAGATAAAATAAAGTAGTGAGTTTAGTAATAACTAAAGAGCAGTTAATAATTCTTTAACTATACTTCAGAAGAAAACATTAAGATAAAAAACACAAACAGAATTAAGGTACTCTCTGAGGAAATGTTAATCTAAATTTTCTGTTTTGAAATTAGATAAATTGATTCACAAAATGAAAAGATAGAGTAAAAACATTAACAAAGAGGAAAAACATCACCATTAACATAGCTCAAGAATCCTGTGAATGCACTAGAAAATTTGGTGGAAATTCCGACGGCCAATTCGTCGCTATTCCGACACATAGTCGTTGCAAGAGTGACAGTTCGAGGGCGGAAAAAATGTGGTTTACCATGCCATCGCAGTTCCAACGCAATTAAAAAGTGTCGCACTATCAACACCTTTTTCGTCTCTTCCAAACAAGCGTCACTCTTCCGACATTTCCCAATCCGTCGCACTTCCAACCTTTGTAAAATGTCGCACTTCCGAAGAAATGTCGTCCGAAGTTTTGAACGTTGCTCTTCCGACGTTGGTAAACTATCACAATTACGACGAAATGTGGTCCAATGTTTTGAACGTCGCTCTTCCGACATTTGTAAACTATCGCAATTCTGACACAATGTGGTCCGACGTTTTGGACGTCGCTCTTCCGACATTTATAAACGGTCGCAATTCCGAAGAAATGTGGTCCGACGTTTTGAACGTCGCTCGTCCAATGTTTTTATACTGTCGCTCTTCCGACGTTTCTAATCTGTCGCAATTCCGACGCTTACAAGGCGTCGGTATAGCGACGACAGGTTCAATTTCAAAAAAAAAATGAAACTTTAAAAGAGGAAAAACGTTGTTTTGAATATATTATTTGAAGTAAAACAGTCCATGAAGTCATTACATTTTCACATCTGAAGATTGGAACCCAAATATCCATCCAGAAAAGTGGAAGTCCCACCCCAGACAATGATAGAAAAATACCCCATGTCACATACAGGACATGATATAAAACCCAGTAATGGTCCACATGGAGATTATCGACAATCTGAGAAAGCATCCAAATATGCCCGAGGCATCTATAAGAAAGTGAAATAGCAGTATGTAGAATAGTAAAGCAACAGATAGAGTACCGACGTCCATTGTTCCAAATACAAATTAAAGTACCCAAAATCCTTGAACAGAGGAAAACGCTAATCATGTGAGGAGTGTGATATGTCCAAAATATAAAAAGACCATCAGACCATATCAATAAACCAGCAACATAGACCAGCATCGCTAGTTTTGAAGGCAGAGTGATAAACATTAATTATTTTTTTTTCACAAGAGAAAAAACGTTGTTTTGAATATATTATATGAAGTAAAACAGTCCATGAAGTCATTACATTTTCACATCTCAAGATTGGAACCCAAATATCCATCCAGAAAAGTGGAAGTCCCACCCCAGACAGTGATAGAAAAATACCCCATGTCACATACAGGGACTTGATATAAAACCCAGTAACGGTCCACATGGAGATTATCGACAAATCTGAGAAGGCATCCAAATATGCCCGAGGCATCTATAAGAAAGTGAAATAGAGTATGTAGAATAGTAAAACAACAGATAGAGTACCGACGTCCATTGTTCCAAATACAAATTAAAGTACCCAAAATCCTTGAACAGAGAAAAACGCTAATCATGTGAGGAGTGTGATATGTCCAAAATATAAAAGGACCATCAGACCATATCAATAAACCAGCAACATAGACCAGCATCGCTAGTTTTGAAGGCAGAATGATAAACATTAATCATTTTTTTTTTCAAAAGAGAAAAAACGCTATTTTGAATATATTATATGAAGTAAAACAGTCCATGAAGTCATTACATTTTCACATCTGAAGATTGGAACCCAAATATCCATCCAGAAAAGTGGAAGTCCCACCCCAGACAATGATAGAAAAATACTCCATGTCACATACAGGGACATGATATAAAACCCAGTAACGGTCCACATGGAGATTATCGACAATCTGAGAAAGTATCCAAATATGCCCGAGGCATCTATAAGAAAGTGAAATAGCAGTATGTAGAATAGTAAAGCAACAGATAGAGTACTGACGTCCATTGTTCCAAATACAAATTAAAGTACCCAAAATCCTTGAACAGAGAAAAACGCTAATCATGTGAGGAGTGTGATATGTCCAAAATATAAAAAGACCATAAGACCATATCAATAAACCAACAACATAGACCAGCATCGCTAGTTTTGAAGGCAGAGTGATAAACATTAATCATTTTTTTTTCACAAGAGAAAAAACGTTGTTTTGAATATATTATATGAAATAAAACAGTCCATGAAGTCATTACATTTTCACATCTGAAGATTGGAACCCAAATATCCATCCAGAAAAGTGGAAGTCCCACCCCAGACAATGATAGAAAATACCCCATGTCACATACAGGGACATGATATAAAACCCAGTAACGGTCCACATGGAGATTATCGACAAATCTGAGAAAGCATCCAAATATGCCCGAGGCATCTATAAGAAAGTGAAATAGCAGTATGTAGAATAGTAAAGCAATAGATAGAGTACCGACATCCATTGTTCCAAATACAAATTAAAGTACCCAAAATCCTTGAACAGAGAAAAATGCTAATCATGTGAGGAGTGTGATAACCATCTGCAGAAACCCAGGCTTGCTTGTAAGATCAGGCTCGCTTGATTCCAAAATTGGTAACCATCTGTTGCATCCGAGATGTAAGGTTCAGGCTCGATTGTTTCCATTAGTAGCCTGCTACAGCATCCACCCTGTTCATAGCAAAAAGGTTCCTGTAGATATACAGAGAAAGAGTATAATACGTAGACCATATAAACATGGCTCTGTATTTCAAAAAATAGGTTTAAAATAGAAACAGGGCAACATTTGTTTTTCTAAGTAAAGTTAATCTATTAATAGTGGGAATAAAATTACACCGAAGTCAAAATCATTGCCCAGAATCATGGCAAATTTGTCATCAAAAAATCAAAAAATTAAGAAGACTGCCCTCATACGGGGAAACCAGTCTTGAACGTTTAATTTACAGAATTCAAAAATATTACAAAGGTCCAGCATAGTAAAATAATCTAAAAGCAGCCCAATTAAGTGGGCCGTGAAGCAAGAAAAACAAATTAACCAAACTACTCCTCCGGCTCCTCGACGATTCGGCACCATCCTTCGGAAGGTCCAGGATCGCTAGGTGCTACCTCCACATTCATGCCACGGCTCCCCTCCTGAAGGCCCGAATGCTGGCCGGCTTTTTCCGAGCTTAGACCCGCCGGACGGGTGCATTCTTCCTCCGTTTGGGCCTCCTCGCAGAAAACCACAGTGACTGAAGCTGTAATTCGTGGGCGGTTGAGAGAGAAATTAAAGGAAAATTGCGCAGTGCGCGTCATGGGAGAAGGTGAACTAGCGGTGGGGAAACGAGGAGCAGGGGAATCCATACGGTGGCCAGATCCTACAACCCGACCCCGCCCACTCCTAGTATTTGGATAGCGACCTGCATAATAATCACTGGACTGGCCGGAAGACAACTCGGTTGAGGGGCTGGAGGGAGCGCGCAGGAGTTGACCTCTAGTGCTCCCCTTGCGGCAACGCATCCTTTGACGCACACGAGGCATGGGTGCAGTCTCACTAGCAGTGGGCACAAGAGGAGACGGAGAAGCAGAATTCCAAGAAACAGAGGAAGACAGACAAGGACCAGACCGAGAGAAATGAAGATATGCAGCAAGGTCTACGCAGCAGTTCAGCTGGCCACTTCTCCTTCTCGTCACAGTGAGAAGGCAGTGTAACCCAGCAACCGGCTCGTCTAAAAAACCATAGCGAAATGCCATTTTATCAATGCAATGCAATCGAAGGACGCTCGTCATAATTAATCTCTGATCATTAATGAGAGCCAAAGAACGGATCATATTGGAGCATGCAAAATCGCTAACGGGAGTGGAGGTCCGATCTTGAACAATGTTAAAATTTAATGCGATTTGATGTGAAAACCTTGGAACTTAATTGAACAGCGTTAAATCTTAATGCAATTGATATGAAATCGCCACATCCATGTCCCATCGCCTTAAACGCCATCGAATGCACCCGCAGCCGGGAGCAGGGCAAGTTTTTATTGAGGACACGTGGCAGAAATTGATTGGAGCAGATCTTTGTTTGGGCCGCTCGCGCAGTGGAAATCCATACCCGAAAAAGATTAGGGCGAATTTGATAAGAAATTTGCGTCACAACTCTCCCTCCGTACGCCAGCCCAACTTCGGACCTGAAAAATATTAGGGCGAAATTCATTTGGTTTTCGTGTCACAAAATTGGCCGACGTCAGCAGGCTATTTTGGAACGTGAATTTGGTTTGAATTATGGTTTATTGCCGTTTGAAGTCCGGCGGGCTCGACTTAAGAACAATTTTGTTTGATCCCATCTTATAAAATTTGTGTTGGTTTTCTTTGATAATACACATATTTATAATAAATAATGGGAATACCACACTAAACATGTGGAAAAGTTATATAAATTATTGAGAACAATCATTTTTATGTAAAAATATC
The DNA here is from genome assembly GCA_034641835.2 of Pinus albicaulis. Lineage (NCBI taxonomy): Eukaryota > Viridiplantae > Streptophyta > Pinopsida > Pinales > Pinaceae > Pinus > Pinus albicaulis. Next base: position 1,413,988,001 of record CM076577.1, on the reverse strand, counting down.
CAAATGTGCTTTTGGGAAATAAGAATTCGAGTATTCGGTTCATATTGTTTTAAAGGAAGGAGTGAAGTTGGAGCCTCAAAAGATGCAAGCTATTACAAAATGACCTATTCCTAAGAAAATCAAGGTTCTTAGAAGATTTTTTAGACTTACATGATATTATTGATCATTTGTTAAGAATTATGCGTGCATTTCAAGTCCACTCACATATATCTTGAAGAAAATATCATTTATATGGAATGATGAGGCGACTTTGGCATTCTCTCTTTTAATGGATGCCATGTCTTCTACACCAACATCGGTTGCACCTACTTTTGGTAAAACATTCATAGTAGAGTGTGAGGCACTAGGACAAGGAATTTACGTAACATTAACACAATAAGGGATATCATTGGCTTTTAAAAGCAAGGAATTCAAAGAAAATATTTGGTGAAATCTACGTATGAAAAATAAATGGAAGTAATATTACATGCAATAAAAAATGGGGATAGTATATCATTGGGAGGTACTTTAAAGTCAAGATATACCATGATAGCATAAAGTATTTTTTGAGGCTATGGATTTCATTGGAAGATTAACAAAAATGAGGAGAAAAAATGCAAAGTTTTAATTTTGAGATAATCTGCAAAAAGGGTAAGGAAAATTTAGTACATGATGCTCTTTCTAAAATATAAGAGGCCTCAAATTTATATCCAATTACATTTTCTATTCCTAGGTGGCTAGAAGAAGCTTGCCATAATGGAAAAATGACAATAGTACTAAACAAAAACTAAAATTTATAAAGGATGGATGAACTCTATGGAGCATTGGGAGTGAAAGAGAGATATACTTTGGTGCAAATGTAGAATATTTTTATGCACGCAAGCATATTTGAATAAAAAAATATTAAGGGAGTCCCATGTCTCTATGATGGTAGGACGCAGGGTTCCTTAAAACATCTCAAAGGATCAAAAAATATATTTTTGGAAGGAATGAAGAAAGATATTCAAAATTTTGTAAGAGAAGGTCAAGTTTGCATAATAAATAAAAGAGAGATAGTAAAATCTCTAGGGTTACTTCAACCATTCCACATACATATTCAAAGACTAGAATATATATCAATAGACTTTATTACAGGGTTACTGAAATATAAAGGTAAGTATTATATTTTTGTGGTCATTTATATAGACAAATTTTGTAGATTGTTTTTGTAGAGCTCAAAGTACATAAACAACAAGCCAAGTGGCAGAAGTGTCCGTGAAAGAAATTCATAGTCTTCATGGTTTTCCTAAAGTAATAGTAACAAGAAAATTTTGGAAATAATTATTTAATATGAGTGGAGAAACACTAGCTGCCATGAGTTCTACATATCAAACACAATCAATGGTCAAACAAAAATAGTTAACAAATGTTTTTAAGGTTATCTACAATGTTACTCTTTAGAAAAGAAACTTAGTATGCCATAATTAATAATCATTCCCTGTTCACTTTTGTTAATAGGTTTATGTCAGACGATGATGCAGGGGCATTAGGCACTAGCCAGCAATGTAGGAGGTTTTTTCCACATGTTGTGGCTAGGAGGGTTCGAAAACATTTGAGTTGTAATAGCTAGGTGTCAATACCTCAGCTGACTGTATTACTTAGACTAGTTAGAGTTGTAGGAGTCGAACAGTTTCAGTTAGTTGAATTATTATAATTAGAACTTTTGATTTCTAGAACGGTCCTCTCAGAGGAACCGAAGAGCCATATGTTATGTATATAAATTGTAATTCCTCGGATGAATAAAAGTAGAGAGGGAAGAGGAGAGTAGAGAGGGGATTTCTGCAATAAACCTCTGTGTGTGAACAATTGTTTCCAGTTAAATGATTTCCAAGCTTAGTTTCCATTGAATTATCTCGAACTACTAATTGTGAAGAATTTTTTAATTGTGAGGCGATTGGGTACTGATAATTCCATTCTTCTGTCTTTGAATTCCCTATGAACTCACCCCACCCGAAGGTGAGGTCTGTGTAGAGAACAGGGGTCATGAACACTATTCAAATATAAAAATCTCGCTTAATAAAGAGACAAAATTGTTGTGCTTTTAGAACCTGACCCGAGGATTGGACATGAGTTAAAAAACAAAAGGATAGCAGAACCAGACTTGCATGCGTGGTCAAGCCCTGTACCAAAACCATGAGCAGAATCACAAAAGCGGGTTGCCCATATCACACCGCTTTTGCGGAGTAGGCAATATTTCCTATTCGGGAGCGATTCCATAGGGAATGTGACACGTGGCGAAGTGACCCCCCGAAAAACCACCGTTTAACCCGCGCCATCACACGTTAAAGCCCGACGTTGGAAGCCGAGTGAAATTGCCAAGAGTCGTTGATTTGGAGAAGGACCATTGGACAGTGGTTGCACGTTGAACTTGCCCGGAGGTTAACTAAGGTGTGCGGAGGATAGCCAGGTACGATACGAGTGTTTTATTGGTTATTCATATATATAGGTGGGGCCGGAGTATAATGAAATTGTTTAATTAAACAATTGGCGGATAATTAGCATAAGTCTGGAGCGTGATTGTTGTAAGGCTGGGTGGTGAAATATAGAGCCGAAAGTTCATTACAAGTTATTTATTTAAAAAGAAATGTGGAGTATAAATACAAAGTGTTGAAAGTTAAACATTGGTTATAAGGCTTGGAGATAATATAAAGTCGGGAATATAAATTAAAGTCCAAGCATTGTGGATATTATTTATTTATCAAATTCTACTAATTTCTACGAATTTGATAAATAAACCCGAAGAAAGAAGAAGTCAATTAAGACTCAGGCTGGAGGAAAAGAACGGGGTAAACCAAGGGAAAATGCTGACAGAGCGATTGTAGACACACCAGCTCTCCTTAGGGGTCCAATTTCAGTTTTGTTGCGTCACACGATGATCTTTCTTCTCTGGCATTTACTTGTATTGAAGATCACTATTCTAGGAATAAGGAGTTATTTTCTCCAAAAATAACCCTAGCTAAACATTGACAATGCATCAAGGATATATTTCTATGCTTCATAAGTACATATGTTCTACTTCTAAATCATGTCTTGGAAGTGGTTGTTTTGCTGGAAATTATTCACCAGTTGGTTTCATAACAAAGTCTTTTCACATTTTCAGCATCCAATACATGAAAAAGATAATGGTTTAAAACAACATAAATATTTGAAATTTTGCAAGAATTGTCTGGCACACTTTGAATATGAATTTTGAAGTCAAGTGAATGATGTTGTATAGGATCAAGTGTCATTTTGAATACCAAATGTTTCACAAGAAACTTCTCAACATGCTACCCTTCAGTAAGGATTAAATGACAATATTGCATCAACTATTTCCATAATAAAAGTGCACCTCGGCCATAAGACTAAACAACTACAAATGTTGTAGATCTAACAAGACCACACAATCAAATGTATTCCACAAGGCCAATACTGTATGAAAAATGAAAAGGAGTTTGCAACCAAAAATACCTTAGGCAACTAATTCAATTAGATACACCAAACCATCAGCAAAAAGGAAAACCAACCTACTTGGCCCCAATATTTTCAATTGGGTCCTCTAATTCAACCAATAAAAAGGCCAAAACCATAGCATTGAGATACATTTCATTACACTGTCAATAACAATAAAATTTGACTCAGCCATAACCCTTTCCTTTTATCGTTGTGAAAAGCTTTATGCATTACTCTAATGTGGCTAGTCCATAGGCCAAGTAGACCACTGGGTAACAAATATGTTTCCTTTCACCTTTGAGTTTTCAAATTATGCCTACCAAATCTAAGACATTTAAGATGGGGAACTAATACAATGTTAAAAAGAAAACCAGAGCACACATCTACAAATTACCTCCTTATCTATTGTCACACCATCATTAACTATTTTCAGAGAACCATGCTTGCTCTCCAAGACAACATTTTTCCCTTCACCCCAAGGGTGACTCCAACAAGATCAGCAAGTTTCTTCACACCACCTACAAGACAAATTGACAATGCTTTCAGTAAGTGTGCAATTGAATGACAGACCATATGCAAAAAAAACCCTCCATGAAAAATTAAAATAACACATTAAAATCGAATATAAGTGGAAAAGGAAAGATCCACCGCAGTGAAGTTTCACATGCAGGTGACCTTTCTTTAAACATATTATTTTCTCTGACCTGAAATTTTTTTGTCACTTAGCCATCCTTGTTGAAGTACAACTCCTTTTCCATAGCTCTTGTATTAACTACCTTCTCTATGTCGCGTAATCTCAGAGTCCCTCTTCTGCTTGAGCGATTAAAGGAAATGGGTGAAAAAACTGAAAGAGAAGACAATTGTCTGCCATAATGATCAAACATTGCACCCAACTTCTTCCACTTTCCATTGTTACCCAATGAGGTAGATGTGGAAATTTTTGTCATACTGCCCAAAGCAGAGGCCATCTTCTCTTATGTTGAATATAGAATTACAAGATCTTCATATTACTATGAACCTTAAAAAATATGACTCCCATTGCTAAAAACCACTTTTAAGTTGTAACAGGCAAACTAAACAACTATCACAACCTTTGGCAACTTCTGGAGCATTAAGAGAGAAACAACCAAAGAGAAATAAAACCAAAATACTCATTTTAATGAGACCGGACTATATATTTGCATTAAGATAATAGAAAGAAATCACGACTATATTAAGGCCAGCACAAAACAATCTTTAACCAATGTCTCTCGCGGGCTTCAGGTTGCCATGCTAGAGGTTGCATATTTTTAATTTAAATTATTGACCTCTTGTGCCCATCTATGAATGCATACAATGGGATATCTACATCAAATTCTCCTTTATATCCCCAAAAACAAATTCCCTACTACAAGAGCACCAGTATTGATGGATCACCCCACACCATCCCACCCACTAGAAACGGTGAAAAAGGAAACCCGAGAAAACTTCTGAAATATATCAAGATGACTATATGGGTGGTTCTTATGAATCAACCAACCATTCAGAATATGCTCATCAATCCAAACCATGAGTATTATGTGACAATATTCAAGCAGGCACTGAATCAGATTTCTGAAGCTATGTTAGAGAAACCCTAAACTCTCACCGAAAATAGGTGAAATGTGGCACCACTCAGGGATTGACATGTGCCAATTGGTACAAGTGGTAGAAAATTTTCATGCTCAAACAACGAGGTGATGCAGGAATGACATGAGGGAGAAAATATCAGAAAAGCCCCAAATCTGGAGAACTAAAGCTCATCACCAACCCGAGATTGACAACTTTACATGATGTAACCTATGAAATCGTAAATGGAGAAATCATAGTAACAATAAAGTAACCTATGTAACAATAAATTCAGATTCATCCTGGGAGTGGTAATGGGAGAAATCATAGTGAACAACAGGAAACATGCAGAGTTGCTTACAATCAAATAGATGAAAAAACACATACAAAAAACCGAGATAATAATCATGAACAAGCTTAATATTGAATTATGAACTGTAAAGGAACTTAAAAAATGTGACATTACGAACCTGGTCAAGCGCACAAGCAAAAATATCCTGGACATGACCCTGGTTGACAAGTTGTATTGCTCATGATGCAAGAGGATTTGTACCTGCACTGCCAAGTCAATCAAAATCCATCATTATCTATACAATAAATACAAGTAATTGATGTAGTATTTTTTACTCTAAGATGCATTCTTATGATAATGTTAGAACATATGTTGAAAATGTCAAAACATACCTGAATAAACTCCTCTTCATTTCAAGAACAATTTATTGGAGTCGCATGAAATTGGAACAAGCCTCCCATGATCTAAAAGAGTAGCAACTAAGTCAACAGTGACTTTTTTTTTGCTACGCTGGATCGAGGGAGGTTTGCTCCAAGATTAAATCGCTCCAATAAATTATTCTCTACTAAAAAGGGCCAACCACGTGAAGGTGGAAGCTCTTATGGCCCCTCCCCCCCCCCTCACATCACTCTCAATTCCCCAATACCCAATCTATATTTCATTTTTTACTTTCATGAGCATAAAAAAAAATATTCAATAACTAATAAAAAAACAATTCAACAAAAGTACGCAAGGAAACATTGCAATTAATGCTTGACATAAAAATAGTATGATAAATGAGTTTTTTATATAACGCAAAAAACGTTCCAAGTATGGTAACATTTGTCTTATAATAATACAATATTTTACATTATCGATTTTTCTTTTTCTTCTTCCTATTTATAAAGCTCCTAATTACATCATCAATATCATCATGCTCTGCTCCTGTTTCATGCCTTTCGACCCGCACTGCTGACCTAGTTGCGTAGTCACGATGTCTGGTCTCATCCAGTGACGGGGCATCGCCTACAAAAACAGATAATATTAAATTTTAATTGTCAGTTTTTAAATATCATTGAACTAGTTCGGTAATATTAATAAAAAAATTGCAATGAGGTTATTTACCTGGTGCACCAGTTGTCGCCGCTGACCTAGTTGCGTAGTCACGATGTCTGGTCTCATCCAGTGACGGGGCATCGCCTACAAAAACAGATAATATTAAATTTTAATTGTCAGTTTTTAAATATCATTGAACTAGTTCGGAAATATTAATAAAAAAAATTGCAATGAGATTATTTACCTGGTGCACCAGTTGTCGCCGCTGACCTAGTTGCGTAGTCACGATGTCTGGTCTCATCCAGTGACGGGGCATCGCCTACAAAAACACATAATATTAAATTTTAATTGTCAATTTTTAAATATCATTGAACTAGTTCGGTAATATTAATAAAAAAAATTGCAATGAGATTATTTACCTGGTGCACCAGTTGTCGCCGCTGACCTAGTTGCGTAGTCACGATGTCTGGTCTCATCCAGTGACGGGGCATCGCCTAAAAAAACAGATAATATTAAATTTTAATTGTCAGTTTTTAAATATCATTGAACTAGTTCGGTAATATTAATAAAAAAAATTGCAATGAGATTATTTACCTGGTGCACCAGTTGTCGTCGTTGGGATTGTTGTCCTGTCTTCCTCTCTGGTGGTAAGATCCTCAAGGGAAACATTCTCTGTCATTTAAACAAAAAACGTTATAAGGACAACCATCAAGGTATAATTAGAAAAAATTATAAGTGGAATATAATTACCGTCACGGCCCTCACTGATAGTAGCATTGTCGGCCTGGTCCCCACTACAATGATCAGGTTGTACGTGAGGATCATCTACATCTGGCTCTAAAACTGTGTTATTTTCCTCGTCGGTAGTGCTGCTCCCCTGATTTAAACAAAGTTGTTAGACATTAAATTTAATGGACGAAAAAAAACATATTGAAAGGTTAATGTTTTACCTTATCAGGCATTCTGGATCTTGGGACCTGCCCCAAGCTTCTGCGACGTTCAACTACGGCTTGATAGCCGAAATGGAAAGCAATATTTTTATCTTCCTCTATAGTTTCTGTTCCGAAGTCATCACCCTACATTACATATGATTGTGTATTTTTAATCATATTTGATAGGATTACAAAAATGTTGGAAGGCGATACAATTAATTATAAGATGTTTAGCTACTTAATTACAATTCTTGCAGCTAATTTCAAGTAGCCACCCTAACCTAGCTTGTGATGGCCCTTTTTCGCAATCCTAGCTTTGGTTGCCTTTGAGGTGTCAGGAAACCTAGCATCAAAACAATTGAAGTCAGATATGACGTAGCACACTTTTATTTTAGACATAGAGAAAATTAAAGCTATTGAATTAAAGTTGTAATTTACCTTGCGGGTCCAGTTGGCATTTTTCCTTCTTTCTTTGCCCTTTTCTCTTTTCCTTCATGGATGAGTGCTCTCAACTCACTCTCTGGAACTGCAAGAGGACACTCATATCTAGGGTTAAATTTCAATTGCGTCCTATAGGTGTCCCTGGTATATTTCAAATATTTGCCGGCTACCCGAGCCACCGCTGTTCTGTCAAATGTGCCAACCCCAAAAAGGACTTCTAGATAATCTAGAAGTTCTTTTTTCAGGTTGGAATTCTGGGAATTCCACCCTATGCATATGGTTGGGCCAAAAATTACCAACCCATGGCTCTCCAGAAACCTATAGAACTCATTATTTCCTACACAGGAAAAAGAAGAAGAAGAAGAAGATATTATCATTAATTTAAAAATAAAAATCATGATAAATATGTTTTAGATAAAGTACATGAAATAGTTAAAATATTAAATTTACCTGGGAGTTGTACATGCTTTATAGGGACACCTTCATCTTTCACCAACAACGTGCCATTAATGGTCCTTGTGGAGCTGACACGTGTAGCTCCAGGAAACGCAATAATGTAGTTGGCCATATCAGCCTCATCATTTCCAACACGTTTAGCGGTTGGCTGGGTGTCTGCTTGGGCAGGGTGTGTTTCTTGGCTGGCACCTAAAGGAGTAGAAGGTGTACGAGAGGGTTGTTGGGCAATCTCTTGCCCTTGTGTCCCACTACCACCAACACCAGGTTTAGCAAGTGCCATAAAACGTTACATACAAAAGAACTTTTTGTTAGTTTAGTCAATGTAAAAATTAAAAATCAAACTATCACAATTCATCTCATGCAGAACAAAAAAAATATCCTTTTGACTTTTTATTATTACCTAATATCTTTCTAGCTGGCTCATAAGATGTTTTATCCTCTCTTCTGTTTCAGGTGTTTGAGGCGCGTCTATCAAAGTATTAAATTACGATCTTGCATCTCGTGCCTGTTTTTGCAACAAGAACACTAGAGATAGGGATGAAGAAAGCTCTTCCTCAAAGAGTGAATCATCAGGCGTACCATGGCTAGGTGTCTGCATATTTGAACAAAATTAATATTATTTCAATTATGTAAATAACTAAAATACCTGAAGATAGAGAAATGCTGGCACTTTACATGTTTTTCCGCTGGCCTCTTTCCACGATCATCCCCTCTCGGGGTTGTTCCTGCACTGCTTTGATCAGTTTGCCACATTGCAATACAATTATAAATGTAAAAACTTGAAAACAATATCTAACTTCAAAACACAAAATGAAAACTGAAATAATTTCTAATAAGACACCGGAAGACAGAGTTAGAGTTTCAAATATGCCTTGCATTGAATTCAATCCTGGAAACATGTCATTGCACATTAAGGCACTCACACAAGAGACGAGTTGAAAATGAAGACCTTATTGAATATATTGTTGGAGCAACTTCTAGTAAAATTGTTGTGAAGACCTTGAGGACATTTTTGGAGCAACATTGTTGAAGCTAATGGTATAGCATTGTTGGAGACGATCTTGAAGGGCCTTGAAGTGAAGCTTTTGGAGCAACTATTGAAAAATCCTTAGAGCATTTAAGTAAGGCACTTTCTATCTTCCATCACCTTTTTCCTTTCAATATCCTTTAAACGATTTTGTTGATATTTAATGTTTGGAATCACGTTATAATTCCTTGATTATATGTGTTTGGGGACTTTCCCTTTGAAATTACCCAAAAATACCCTGGCAATTTTATCTTCAGGATGCATGTCTGACCCTATTGTTCAATATTTTGATTGATAGTAGTAAACATAGAGAGTTAGGCGGCTCTTGACTTGGTTTGGTTGGGCCATTAGATCCCTAACATCTACTAGGGAGAACCCCCCTTGAGTTGGAGGAGAGCTAGCCCGAAGTGAAAAGAGGTTGATGAGGTGACAATGGGGCTATTGAATTACACATGGTATCACACTTTAGCTTTAGGACTTTATCTTGAGAAGTGTGAGATTTTGCTATATCAATTCTCAAATTGTTTACAACACTATTTTTAAGAACTAATAATAAGTAATGTTGAGGGGTTTTTGGGTATAATAAACAATACCATTTAAAAACTAGGGTTCTCAGTCCTTGGCATTCCTTCACCTGGGCCTAGGGGCACACTAGAATAATTTCACACTACACCATGCAAACTTAAAATTAAATTAACAAATCCATAAAGTAATAATAATCATAATTCCTAATTTCCTATTGTACGATATGATGCAAATTATTCAAACATGAAGCAATGAAGACATGTAATGTCTGAATTTCAAGATTGATGAACCAATACAAGAAGTTAGAAACTACAACTTTGATTCAATACTATGTGTCCTAACTCCAGGAAGGAATCTAGTTTGTAGGAATGAAGAGGTTGTTATCTTTACAATCCCATCCCAACATCAAATTCAGTGATAATTTTCTATGAGGTTCTGGGTCAAGGAAACATTCACTCCACGAATGATATATTTAAGTAGGCTTCTCCTATTCTGGGAAAACACCATACCTATAATGCATTCACTTGCATGTATAAAGGGAAAGGAAACATGTTTTCATACAACAGTGACAAAGGCATCTTGGGGAAAGGTATCTTCACTTTTTATTTATGTTGTTCACCCACACCACTCTCGTGTTTTCACTAATCCCGTTTTGTCATTTTTGGATTCAAATTAAGTTAAGGCCTTAAGTATTTTTTGACCTTTCGGTGTAGTTTTCATAAGTGGCATGTATGGATTTTCCATTAATTCTACACTTTTTCTCTTCATGTGCATGTTTCCCTGGAAATCAAATGCATGATTTAGTCCCATACATTTAACTAGTTGTTGGATCAACTCCATTGGCAATATCATGTTTCCTATTCAATCAAAATTTATCTCAGTTAGGGTAGGTAGGAAGGTTTTCCCTTTGTATTAATAGGGCACTTATAGCTTGCATTTTTATTATATCTTTCAAATTTAGTTTCGTTTCAATTAGGGCATGAATTTTTGCAACTTTCAAGGTGAGAATTAACAAAGACAAATTTTTGTGATGGACTACTGTATATGACTCCATGGCCAGAGGAAAAGTTTCTAATCTACTTCTTCAAATATCTATAGTTCTCATTCACCTCATACGGAGATGGTCCCTGATTTTGAGCCAAATGTTGCAGCAAAAAGTCCCCCCCCTCCATAATTTGATATTCAGTGGAAATTTCTTAAATTGATGATGGGGCATGATTATGGAACATTGGCACATACATATGTAATGGAATTCCAAGATCATGATATATGTTTGCATATGTTTATGGAGGTGGTGGAGCAAAAAAGAGCTCAAATAGAGCTGAAAAATTTCACATAAAAAGGACTGTGGGCTTGAATAATGGTTCCATTTAAAAAATGATATCTAGATAGAGAATAAGTGTAGCATGCAAACATGCATTGAAAATCCATCTGAGTTTGCATTGTATTACTTATGATGGATTCAAATTTGGGTTTCAAAATGCCAAGTTATGGCATGATTTTTTTGAGAAACCCTTAGTTGGATTCTCATGTTGGTTTAATTTATATTTTAAGTTTGTTTTGCAGTCTTTGGGTGATAGTAACTCATGAAATAGGTTACCAATGTGTAACAATCATATTTCAAGAATAAAGTTGTGATTTTTTTATATTATTATTATTATCTATTAGCTATGATTATTGACACCTAATGCCTGGAATTTTGACATCTTGATAGCATGGATAATTTTGAAAATGTTTCTAGTAATGTTAACATAATAACTATCATTACGTGTCTTCACTTTTGTCACCATAATAGACCTGTGATATGGACTCATCACACAACTTCATATGCTATGTCCCAACAAGTTCCAACTGGTTGAACCTACCTCATAGTGTGGTTATTAAGGACAAGTTGCTTGGTATATAAATCGATAGCATAGACCGTGTTGCAGTTCTAAAAAGAATCCTCAAGTGTCAAAAAAACTTCACAATATGTTCTACTATAAAGCCTTTTTGGATACCTGAAATAATATATGTATCATTGATGACTTTTAAAGTATGACAAGATCCAAAGGGAAAGGAAATCAATGGAAGAGTGATCCACCAATGAGAACCTAGAATTTAGCATCAGATGAGTTAGAGTCTAGAAAATTGAAACCCTATAATTTTAATTAGTGATGAAGGACATCACATAGGTAATTATATTTTCATGTAGAATAATCTGTTAATTCAAATTTAAACTACATAATATGAAAGGCATACCATAAATTTTTCCACGTAAGTCCAAACAACCTATAAAAAGGGAAAACCTTCTTTTTCCATGGGAAATAATTTACCTTTCCTTTTTCAAGATAATATAAATCACAAAAAATATGAACTATACTACACACATTCTTGGATAATGTGAAATTGGAAAAGGAATACCCTACACAAGTGATGCACACATGTACATTTGAACACTAATAGATTTTTGTAGTTGAAATGCAATGCTTGTTTTCATTTAAATGTAGGGTTTTTAAAGCAGGGAGAAATAATGGCAGCCAAATTAATAAGCGTTGCTTTGGGAAAAATTTAAATCTTGTATTGGGTGATGAAGATAATAGAGGGTATTTAATCTTGATTCTTGACATCTAGATAGAACCCTACGGCCTAACACAATCCAATGGAATTGACCAAAAAAACTCAAATAGAGTCAACCCTACTATAGGAGGAAGCGCCTGCAGTAAGAACTTACCATTTTGCAAGAGCTAAGGGCGAATGCTATTCTACAAGAGCTAAGGGAAAATGCAGGGCGAATGTTGTTCTGCAAGAGCTGAGGGCGAATGCAGGGCGAATGCTGTTCTGCAAGAGCTCAGGGCGAATGCTGAGGGCGAATGTTGTTCTGCAAGAGCTGAGAGCGAATGCTGAGGGCGAATGCTGTTCTGCAAGAGCGGAGGGCAAATGCGTGCGTGATATCAGACGTTAATGTATCACACATGTACATTTGAACACTAATAGATTTTTTTAGTTGAAATGCAATGCTTTTTTTCATTTAAATGTAGGGTTTTTAAAGCAGGGAGAAATAATGGCTGCCAAATTAATAAGCGTTTCTTTGGGAAAATTTTAAATCTTGCATTGGGTGATGAAGATAATAGAGGGTGTTGAATCTTGATTCTTGACATCTAGAGAGAACCCTACAGCCTAACACAATCCAGTGGAATTGACCAAAAAAACCCAAATAGAGTCAACCCTACTATAGGAGGAAGGTCCTACAGTAAGAACTTACCATTTTGCAAGAGCTGAGGGCGAATGCTGTTCTGCGAGAGCTGAGGGCGAATGCTGAGGAAAAATGTTGTTTTGCAAGAGCTGAGGGCGAATGCTGAGGGCGAATGCTGTTCTGCAAGGGCAGAGGGAAAATGCGCACGTGATATCATACGTTAATGTAGCTATTGCGACAGATACGAAACAATAAAATCATTTTTATGTAGCACGCATATAAGTTTTGTATTTTTATGTAGTGCACATATAAGTTTTGTATTTTTATGTAGCGCGCATATAAGTTTCGTATTTTTATGTAGCACGCATATAAGTGTCGTTATACCGACGGCGAAAAAAACGTCGCTACTGGGACGACTGCCTCCAAACGTTGCAATTGCGACACTTAGACGTTGTGTCTTACTTGCGGCGTTTAGAGGCAGCCATCGCAATAGCGACGCTTTGGGCCATAGTGTCGCAATTGTGACGTCTTCCTCCAAACATCACAATTGCTACACTTTGTCTAAGTGTCGGTATTGCGACACTTTTCTATAAACGTCGGTATAGCGACGGTTTTGGGTGGGATGGAAAAAATTTGGGGAAATTTCCGACATTTGGTCAAAAGCGTCGGAACCAAGTGTCAGAATTTCCACCAAATGCAGTAGTGATGGTTTCTTATTATTGATGCCCAGTTCAAACAGTTACAGTGTTCCAATACTTCTTACAATGCAAGTTTTAGCAGGGTCCAATTTTCCAACTCCTCATACTGCTAAGGCATGCATTATTTATCTAAAGACAAAGTTGGTTTCCCTATATAACTTAGAAACCTTTCATTGATTACAATTTAGATGAAAATGGACAAGTGTGGCCATTCAAGGTCTGATCAGAAATATCTGACAAAGACACCACCTGTAGAATTAATTTTGGGTGGCTCTTCATGGATCCAAACACTTTGATGACCCTTCGTAGGATCAAACAATAAGCTTGGAGGTGGTTGTGATGGTCACGAAGAGGCAACCCATGGTGGCTTTGACATCTGGCTCTGTTTTGCAGAAAAATCGGCGTTGGGTAATCAAATCTAGTGAAGTGCTGGCCACTTTCATTGATTGGTGATGGTGCCGATGAGTCTACTGCCTTTTCCATTTCTGCTGTTATAACATAAAAATTTTGCATGAACACCATTTGCCCAAATCGACCTCATCAGCCTATTTACTTGCTAACAAGATGTTTAGCCTCACTATGCGTTTTGCCCCTTGTTGGGTGTTACCCGAATCCTTTTTGTCGTGTTTTAATCCTTTTTCTAAACAAAACAGTGTAAAAAATCATTACGCACACTTGAAATTCTGTAGACTTCAGTTATAAACTTTATCACATCCACAAAAAATCACACAATATCACATTATTTACAGTTCATGATAAGAGAAAGGAATCAGTGATGCGATGCGAAGAGGGAGGTGACGTGGCAGGTAAGGTGGGAACCGACTGCATAGAAAATTGCAAATCATAATTTTTTGTTATAAGCAATGGAAAGTAAAATCTAAAACACGTGAATTGAAAAATGCGGGGAGAGAAAGTGACGTGGCAGGTAAGGTGGGACCGACTGCATCGCAAACCTCAAATCTTAGGTTTTGTTATGAGCGGAGGGGTTAAATACTAAAAATTGTAAAGTGTGGTACATGATTGGGACCCACCTGCATCGCAAATTGAAAATATTAGGTTTTCCAGCACGTCGTAGAGTTTTAGAGTTTGGGAAGTGTGGTAAAGGCTAAAATTAGCAAAGTGCAATTTGCACCAGCGGAGGATGATGTGGCATGGTGGAGATGGAGCCCACTACATCGGCAGAGTTTATAAATCAGCGAAAGGTTTTTGTGGTAAGTGTATGAGGTTTCATATTATATGATATGTATTGCACACTTCCAAAAGTGGGGGGTGGAGCTGCTGTGGTGGGGCCAACCGCATCGCAAGTTAAATAAAATACATTATGTGCACTTCAAACAGTAAGTTAAAAAATGTGCGATGTGATATATTGCAAATCAGCAATCGCGAGTGTTAAGGTTTTGTTGCGATGTGAAAATTTATAATCTTCGAAATGTGATGGATGGTGGGGGAAAAGGTGACGTTTAAGGGAGAATGGCCCCACTTTAATAGCAATCAGGGAAATGGGAAGGTGGAGGTAAAACAATGATATAGCGATGAAAAGGTAAAGTAGAAATATAAAGCAAACAGGCAGAAAATGGTGAAGTTTCATGTTTTAAAGGAAAATATAATGAAAAGGAAGTGTGGTGGGTGAATGGGTCCCACTTCATCGTATATCGCCTTTGGAATATTATATCATGAACTTAAAACCCAAGGTTGGTTTTTGGAGGGGTCCTAAGGTGGTAGGCGGTATTGTGAAAGGGGGGTGTGAAATAACTGTGAATTGACACATGGGAGTAGGGTGGACTTGAAACTACCCATTTCAGACCCCCCTTCATGGTTAAAGTTTGAAGGCTAAGGGGGTGTGAAATGCATCTAAAACCGTTGGATGTGAAGGTGAGGGAATAGGGATGGTTAATGCGGATGGGCCGAGACATGAGAGTCGAAGGGGAAAAAATGAAACTTAGGATAAGAGGAATAAAAAAGGGGCAAGGTAAAAGGATATGCAATATGGTAGGGGATATTTTTCTATGGTTTAAAGCTTTACGATATGAATTTATAATCAGGATTTAAACCATACAAATAACCTTTTCCATGGGCGCATTTAGAATAGCAGCCAATCAAGTCTTTTAAAACATAAAATGAAGCTTTCCTTTTCCTTCTTTTTTTCTCTTTATCTTTGCCTTAATGATATTTCTAGTGCTAATGTTTTGTCTCCCTTTTCTTATCAGTAACATTTTCCCCTTCTACTGAACTGAAAGGCACATAGATTCTTTTGAAGCTCTTGACAGTAAGGAATTCCCATTTTTCCTGAAAATAAATGATAGCCATGGAATATTATTTTCAATATGAAATACCTGAGAAAATAATCAGTCACCTAGTGATGTTGTGAAATACAAGAGTCTAATAGTGGCTCCAGCTGGGGATGGAAGCTCCTCGAGGAGGTGTCAAGAACACTACATACTATTAGCCTAATCCATTGGGATGATCCCAACCCTTGTATCTTGACCTGTCAGGAAACTTAGTGACTGGAAACTAGTTGATTTTCCTCCTAAATTTGACTGATAAAAATAAACCACATGCTTGGCCAGCCAGCTTATTAGCATATTGAAATCTAAACTGAAACTAAAATTGAACTTATCCACTGCAATCCATTGAGCTGAACATACTGCTGCACCTTGAAAATTTGAATGGTGAGACCGGAACTGGTTGAAAATAAAGTCTGAAACACACTGATCTGAAAATGAAAACCAATATAAAAATAAGATTAGAAATATGCTCAGAGTGTTTATCTTATTTTCACCCTTACCTACCCTAATCTAACTTTGAGATGATATATACACTAAGTGAACTCCTTTCTCCAATGCAACCAATCAAGTAAATGACTAAATGATTAATTCTTGTTCACTTTTTTTAGTAGGCTGAGAAAACAAAAGGGCCACTCCCATCTTACTTTCCATTGAACAACAGTGCTCAAAATTTTCCTTAAACACTGCAACAAACCATTCATGGCATATAATACTCCTTCTTCAGATGATTCTAAGAAACTAGAAAAAGGATCTTGGAACAATACCTGGCCCTGAGGATTTAAATAACAAACTTCTTCTAGGGCTTATCCTTGTTCCACTTTTTCAAGCTCAGGATCCTTCTGAAAGAGAATATCTACACAATCTTCATGGTCATATGACATGACATCCTCATTATATACCACTATGTTTTAATCAAGCAAACCTGATATGCCTTGACTGAGTTGGCTGAATTCTATTTGAAGGCCATCATTTTGATGAATAGGAGCAATTTCTGGCAATAGGCCTTCTTGAGAAGGCATAACAACCTCAATTTAAATCTGTTCTTCTGTTTCTTCATGAGGAAATGCTTTAGTACATAAATCAGCAGTAGAAAAAATAGAAATAATCTCTTCATTACATAAAAAATTAGAGGTTGGTTGCATCCTTATAATCTGATTGATTTATTCTTCAGTTAAAGGAGGAGGAAATATTTGTTTTCTTTCATTGAACAGAAAATGTTTTCTTTCTCTTGTGAAGATTGATCATGAGGCTGAATGTCTTCTTTAGCTTCACACAAAAGAGCAGATGAATTATCATTTGTCCCCACAAAGAGATCTTGTGGATCTTCTTTCATTTCCTAATTGCTTTCATTTTCAACTAACTTCTCTTGGTTGTCATGACAGTTAAATTGAGAATGAAATTAATGAATTTCTTCTAAGATATCCTCAGGATGCCAATTTCCTAAATATTCATCAATATTTACAAGGTATTGAATGAGATCCTCAGATTGATCACAATAATTTTCAACTAATGATAAAGATGGAGAATTTTCTTTATAATTCTCATAAAACTTTTTGTGGAAATATTTTAAAGAAAACAAACTACTAGGGTTCATACCTTCATACCATTCTCTTACTTTCCCTTATAATGTTACCATGAACATATTCATGAGGAAATCATCATGCCATTTGACTTTCAACCTCCGTGAGTGTATATGAAATTTAATGAGATGTAACAAAGCATCATCAACCTTCTCATCCTAAAAATTAGGAAGATTTCTGTCCCAATTTACCTGAGGCGTTTTGTGTGGGAATCGAGGAATGTGATCTCCGTTAATTGGAGCATACATGCATTGTATTCTTGGATCAATCTTGTCAATTAGTCAGAGAGTAGGGTCACTGTATATTCACAACCAATCTGGTTTCTTCTACTAGTGGAGTCTTTAGGCCAACTAAAAAATGTGGAGTTGCCAGGTGGATGATTTCAACTTTCTTGTGTCTGGCTATTGTCCACCATCAACAACCAGATAAAAATATTGGAACATACTTGAATCATACAATATCTTGATTGGGGTTTCTAAGTTCTGAAGAAAAAATAAGATTTGTCAATAAGTTTCTCCCCAGTATGGTCGCCATTATGTTAGCCCTCTATAATTTGTAAGATTGGCAAGAACAAACGACAAAGGACAACATCAAACCACTTTGGATTACAAGACCTAGCCTTCCTAGACTCAGAGAGGGCTCTCTCGGTTTTATGATTTAACTTGATGATTATAATTGCTGATATTAGGATATTTATAGAGATTATGAGTTTTGTTTGTTTTATTTATTGGGTGGTTGGATAGATAGAGCTATGAGACTTATCCATTAGGATATGGAGTCATAAAAGGCTAAATTGTGCATCAAATTTTCAAGGGAATTCATAGGGAAAGCTAACTATGCAGGCTAGATCTTACTGGCAGTGTGAATATGAGATGAAAGAAAGTAATGAGTTCAGTAATAGCTAAAGAGCAGTTAAGAATTATTTAAATATAATTAAGAAGAAAACATTAAGGTAACAAACACAGACAAAATTAAGGTTCTCTCTCAAAAAATATTAATCTAAATTTTTTGTTTTGAAATCAGATAAATTGATGCACAACATGAAAAAACAGAGGAAAAAAATTAACACGGAGGAAAAGCATCACTATTAACATAGCTCAAGAATCTTGTGAACGGTCTCTTATTATTAATGCCCATCTCAAACAGTTATAGTGTTCCAATGCTTCTTACAATGCAAGTTTCAGTAGGGTCCAATTTTCCAACCCCTCATACTGCTAAGGCATGCAATATTTATCTAAAGACTAATTCAGTTGCCCTATCTTGCTCGACAACCTTTCATTGATTACAATTCAAAATAAAATAGATAAGTGTAGCCATGCAAGGCCTGATCATAAATCTTTGACAAAGACACCGCCTGTAGAATTAATTTTGGGCATCTCTTCATGGATAAAAACACTTCGGTGAACCTTTGTAGGATCAAACAATAAGCTTGGAGGTGGTTGTGATGGTCACGAATAGGAAACCCATGGTGGCTCTAAAATTTAGCTCTGTTTTGCAAAAAAACTGGTGTTGGGTAATCAAATCCAGTGCAATGCCGACCACTTTCATTGATTGGTGATGGTGCTGATGATTTTGCTGCCTTTTCCTTTTCTGATGTTATAACATAACAATTATTCATGAATGCCTTTTTCCTGAATCAACCTCCTCGGTCTATTTCATTTTATCCGAGACGTTCAGCCTCATTATGCCTTTTTCCCCTTGTCAGGTGCTACCCGAATCCTTTTTTGTCGTGTTTTAACCCTTTTTCTAAACAAAACAGCATAAAAACTCATTACCCGAACTTGAAATTCTGTAGAATTTAGTTATGAACTTTATCGCATCCACAGAAAATTGCACATTGCATGCTTTACATTTAATGATAAGAGAAAGGAATCAACAATGTGATGCAAAGAGGGAGGTGATGTGGTAGGTAAGGTGGGACCCGACCACATAGAAAATCGCAAGTTATAAGGTTTGTTAGAAAATTATATATTACAGAGCAATGCAACACATAAAATATGTGGAAAACACAAGCACACAAAACACATAAAACCAAAGAGACATAGATATACGTAGTTCACCCATTTTGGGCTACGTCCACCCCGAACAGCCAGCCCTTCCTTTCTATTATCTAGAAAAATCAAGAGACACAACCTATAACAGATCCGTTGTAATATCCTCTGTTCTCTCTCACAGTCTCCCTGTCTATTTATTGCTCTAAGAATACACATACAATACATAGCTGCAATACAATTCCCTCATACAAGTGAGGGTTTGCAGTCCAGGGCCAAAAACCCTAAACTAAACATAACTTCTACCGTCAGATCATTCGCCTAATGAATGACCCAGATTGACTAGAAATTACTATACTTTTACAAGGCAATTTTACATTTGCTTTTAGCTTCGGGGGTGGTGCCCCTGAAACCCCCTGCCAGGGGGGACTCCATAAAGTCGCAGCCACCCCCCTAGACCCCCTAGGCAGTGTTTGATTACGAGTGGTGTTGCCACCCCATTAAGGTACAGGGGTCCAATGCTGTGATACAAAATAAACAAGATAATCAAGCTCCACACCCAAAAATCTCCCACTTGGAGACTGATTGTAGCAACTCCACCGCTGCTTCATTCATTGGACAATGACTCCTATTTGGACCTGGCTGTTTCTCATCTTCATTGTCATCCTTGAATATCAATTGAAACTAAGCATAATCTTAGTTTCTCCCTGGTTACAACTTTTGTTATCATATCTGTAGGATTCTGGCTAGTGTGTATCTTTTTGAGCTTCAACTGCCCATCTTCCAATATTGACCGTATGAAATGGTACTTGAGCTATATTTGTTTAGTCTTGGAATGAAATCTTGAGTTCTTTTCAAGATGAATGGCACTTTGGCTATCACTGTATAATGTGTCCATATCATGCTTCTTACCCAATTCATCCATAAACCTTTGTAACCAAATCATTTCTTTACTAGCCTCTGTAGTAGTAACATACTCTGCTTCTGTTGTTGAAAGTGCAACAACACTTTGGATTTTTGAAACCCAACTAACAGTTTTTACACCTACAGTAAATACATATCCTGTAGTGCTCCTCCTATTATCTCTGTCACCTGCCATATCTGCATCAACATATCCATGTAGAGCAATGTTTGAACCACCAAAGCATAATGCTTGATTTGTGGTACCTCTCAAATATCTGAGAATCCATTTCACTGCCATCCAATGTTCTTTTCCTGGATTTTTCATGTACCTTCTTACAACTCCCACTGCATGTGAAATATCAGGCCTTGTGCAGACCATTGCATACATTAAGCTTCCAACTGCTGATGCATATTGAACTTTAGACATATAGTCCATTTCTTCTTGGGTCTTGGGGCATATCTCCTTACTAAGTTTGAAATGGCTAGAAAAATGTGTACTAACTGGTTTTTCATTCTGCATATTAAATATTTTCAACACCTTTTGTATGTACTCATTCTGAGACAGTGTTAATTTGGAATTTTTCCTGTCTCTAGTTATTCTCATACCAAGGATTTGTTTTGAAGCTCCCAAATCCTTCATTGCAAATGAATTTGCCAATTTTATTTTGAGCACATTTATTTCCTGCATGTTAGACCCTGCAACAAGCATGTCATCTACATACAATAACAATATAATATAGCTGCCATCATTTTTTTTTTCAAATAAACACAATGATTAGAGTGACATCTAGTATAACCTTGTTCATACATAAACTTGTCAAATTTTAGATACCACTGCCTTGGGGCCTGTTTTAAGCCATACAAGCTCTTCTTTAACCTGCACACTAATTTTTATTTCCCTTTGACCTCATATCCTTCTGGTTTCTCCATATAGATCTCTTCCTCCAAATCTCCATGGAGAAATGTTGTCTTTATATCTAACTATTCAAGATGTAAATCTTCCGCTGCTACAAGACTTAAAATAGTTCTGATTGAAGTCATATTAACAACAGGAGAAAATATTCCATCAAAATCAATACCTTTCTTTTGTGCAAACTCCTTCACCACAAGTCTAGCTTTGTACCTTTGTTTTCCTCCATCTTCTTCCTTTAGCCTGTAAACCCATTTATTCTGCAATGTAGTTTTACCTGCAAGCAACCTAAATAAGTCCCAAGTCTAGTTATGCATTAAGGAGTCCATCTCTTCTTCCATGGCTAGCTCCCACTTCTTCGTGCTTTCAACTTGCATTGCTTCTTCATAAAATTCAGGTTCACCAAAATCAGTCAACAATAAATACTATAATGAAGGAGAGTATCATTCAGGGGGTATACTTATCCTGGTAGATCTTCTAACACCACTTTCAGGTGTTTGAGGTGCCTGTTGCTGTTGTTGTGGCAGTTGATTATTATTATTTTCAGGAACCTTTAATTTTTCTATGATCTCATCAAGAACTGTGTATTCTTTGTTTTCTTTTTCCTGTTTCTTTGCTTACAACTGATTCTTATACAAGACCTTTTCATTGAATATTACATCTCTGCTCCTAATGATTTTCTGATTTTCATAATCCTATAAGAGATAACCAAAATCATTAATACCATATCCAATAAAGGTACATTTCTTTGATTTTGCCTCAAGTTTTGTTCTATTTTCTTTATTAATATGGACACAGGCCTCACAACCGACAGGCTTTAAAAATGAGTAGTTTACCTTTTTACTTGTCCATGTTTCCTCTAGGATACCACCATCCAAGGAACTTGAAGGCCCTCTGTTTATTAGATAAACAATAGTATCTACAACATCTGCCCAAAATTGTAAAGGAAATCCTGCATGCAATCTCATGCACCTTGCATGCTCCATGATTTTTCTGTTCATCCTTTCTAACACACCATTTTCTTGTGGTGTTCTTGGAACTTTATTCTCTCTGTGAATTCCATGCTCTGAACAGTACCTATCAAACTCTTTTCTGCAATATTCACCTCCATTGTCTAATTTGAGACACTTCAACTTCTTTTCTGCCTCAATCTCAACCAAAGCTTTCCATTTCTTGAAAGTATCAAATACATTAGATTTATTTTGAATACAATAAATCCAATTTTTTCTAGTTGCATCATCAATAAAAGTAACATAATAACAAGAGGCACCAAGATATGATACCTGAGTAGGTCCCCATACATCTACATGAACAAGCTCTAATTTTTCGCTCTACTTTTCTTTCCCAACTCTGAGAAACTTGACTCTCTTTTGTTTTCCATAAATGCAATTCTCACTGAAATCCAAATCAACATTCTTCAAACCCGACAACAAATTTCTTGAGTGAAGAATCTTCATCCCCTTCTCACTCATGTGTCCGAGCCTATGATTCCATAATTTTGCATCTGCTCCTTTGGAAGTTAAAGCATTAACAGAGTTAGAAATACCATTACATAAATACAATGTACCAACCTTTTCACCTTTTTCTATTACCAGGGCTCCTTTGGTGACCTTCCAAGTTTTATCTGTGAAAGTTGTCACACAACCTTCACTGCCTAACTACCCTGTTAAAATCAGATTTTCTTTAGATCTGGAACATGCCTTACCTCCTTTAATAGCCATTGGTTTCCATTCTATTGTTTTACAATAACTTTACCCATTCCAACAATTTTACAGTTTTTATCATCACCCAAACGAACTTGTCCAAAATATCCTTGAACATAGTCATGAAAATATTTCTTATTGGGTGTGGCATGGAATGAGGCCCCTGAATCTACCACCCAGGAATCAATAACAATTTTGAAAGAAAGAATCAAAGCATCTTGTAACACATCATCTGTCACATTTTCTTCATGATTGTTTTCTTGATGTGCATCTCCTTCTCTTCCCTTCCAAGATCTACAGTCTTTCTTCAGGTGTCCTTTCTTTCCACATTTACAACACATTATCCCCGATCTAGACTTGCATCTGCCTTTCCTTGATTTACTGCAATATCCTGAGCTCTTTCCTCTTTCCATTTTTCTTCCCCTAGACTCTGCACTCAAAGCATTACCCGATGTCTCACCGGAGCTTTTCCGTCGCATTTCCTCGCTAAGGATAACACCGAAAACATCATCAAACTTTAAAGTACTAGATCCAACGAGAGAGTTACTAATGGCCATAACGAAACCATTCCAGCTTTCTGGCGATGAGCATAGAAATAAAAGATCCCTAACTTCATTATAAAAGTTTACCCCTACAGAACTTAACTGACTGGTAACTGTATTAAAATCATTTAAATTGTTTGCAATAGATCCACCTTCCGACATCTTCATATTAAATAAATTTTTCATAAGAAATACCTTGTTTGAGGCCGAGGGTTTTTCATATAGTTTCGCCAATGCCTTAATCAAACCCTATGTTGTTGTTTCCTTCAAAATATTGAGGGCTACCAACACCACAAGGCACAAACGTATTGTTCCAAGTGCCTTTCTATCAAGAATCTCCCATTCTACATCTGTCATAGCCGTCGGTTTATTTTTTTTCTGCTTAATGGTAGGCACAAAAAATTCTAATACAGATAATCTTCCATCTTCATCTTCCACAGAGGGAAGTTTTGGCCGTTAAATTTCTCGACCCTAAACTTACCATCTTTAGCCATTGCTCCCACTCGAACCAAGAACCCTTCTTTCCTGCAAGTTTATCAGCCAAGTAGACCTTCGGCTCTGATGCTAGTTGTTAGGAAATTATATATTACAGAGCAATGCAACAAATAAAATATGTAGAAAACACAAGCACACAAAACACATAAAACTAGAGATACATAGATATACATGGTTCAACTAGTTTGGGCTATGTCGACCCCGAACAACCAGTTCTTCCTTTCTCTTATCCAGCAAAATGAAGACACACAACCTACAGCAGATCCGCTGTAATATCCTCTGTTCTCTCTCACAGTCTCCCTGTCTGCTTCTTGCTCTAAGAATACACATACAATACATAGCCGCAATACAATTCCCTCATACAAGAAAGGGGTTGCATTCTAGGGAAAAAAACCATAAACTAAACACAATTTCTACCATCAGATCATTTTCCTAATGAACAGCCCAGATTGAATAGAAATCACTATACTTTTACAAGGCAATTTTACATTTTTTTTTAGCTTTGTGTTAATTTCAAAACCCCCCCGCCGTGGGGCTCCATAAAGTTGCAACTGCCCCCCCTGGGCCCCCTAGGTAGCGTTTAATTATGGGAGGTGTTGTCGCCCCATTAAGGTACATGGGTCTAACGCTGTGATACAAAATAAACAAGATAATCAAGCTCCACATCCAACAAGGTTTTTTTATAAGCAGCGGAAAGTAAACTCTAAAACACGCGAAGTGCGAATTTCGGGGAGAGAAAGTGACGTGGCAGGTAAGGTGGCAATGACTGTATCACAAATCACAAATATTAGGTTTTTTTATGAGCGTGGGGGTTAACTACTAAAACTTGCGAAGTGCGGTACACAATTGGGACCCACCCGCATCGCAAATCGCAAATATTAGGTTTTACCGCACATCGCATAGTTTTAGAGTTTGGGAAATGTGGTAAAGGATAAAATAAACAAAGTGTGATTTTCATCAGTAAATGATGATGTGGTATGGTGGAGATGAATCCCACTACATCGGCGGAGTTTATAAATCAACGAAATGTTTCTACAGTAAATGTATGAGGTTTCATATTATATGATATGTATTGCAAGCAGCTAGAAGTGGGGGGCGGACCTGCTATGGTGGGGTCAAATGCATCGCAAGTTAAACAAAATTCATTCTGGGTGCTTCAAATGGTAAGTTAAAAAATTTGTGATGTGATATATCGCAAATCAACGATCGCGACTGTTAAGTTTTTGTTGTGATGTGAAAAGTTATAATCTGCGAAATGCGATGGATGGTGGGGGGAAAGGTGATGTGTTAGGGGTGAATGGCTGCACTTTAATCGCAATCGGGGAAATGGAAAGGCGGAGGTAAAACAATGATATAGCGATGAAAAGGTAAAGTATAAATATAAAGCGGAAAGGTGGAAAAGGGTGAAGTTTCATGTTTTTAAAAGAAAATAAAATGAAAAATAAGTGTGGCGGGTGAATGGGTCTCACTTCATCGCATATCTCCTTTGGAAGGTTATATCATGAACTTAAAACACAAGGTTGGTTTTCAGAGGGGTTCTAAGGTGGTATGCGGTATTGTGAAAAGGGGGTGTGAAATAACTATGAAAGAAAATTGGGAGTAGGGCTGGACTTGAAACTGCCCATTTCGGACCCCCATTCATGGTTAAAGTTCAAAGTCTAAGGGGGTCCGAAATGCATCTAAAACCATCGGATGTGAAGGTGGGGGAATAGGGATGGTTAACGCGGATGGGTCGGGACATGAGAGTCGAGGGAAAAACAATGAAACTTATGATAAGAGGAATAACAAAGGGGCAAGGTAAAAGGATATGCAATATGGTCGGGGATATGCTTTCATGGTTTAAAGCTTTAGGATATGAATTTATATTCAGAATTTAAACCATAAAAATAAATTTTTGACAGGCGCATTTAGACTAGCATCCAATTAAGTCTTTTAAAATATATTTCTTGTGTTGTTGCTTTGTCTCCCTTTTCTTATCAGAAACATTTTCCCCTTCTACTGAACTAAAAGGCACATAGATTCTTTTGAAGATCTTGATAGTCAGGATTTCCCATTTTTCCTGAGAATAAATGATAGCCATGGAATATTATTTTCAGTATGAATGACCTGAGAAAATAATCAATCACCTAGTGATACTTTGAAATACAAGAGTCTAACACCATGCATCAAGATTTGCAGCATCTGTCATAGCAGGTTTAGGAGCATCATTGTCAGTGAATTCCTTCAAGCCATTTTCTTCGAGTAATACCTCCATCCTATCCTTCCAAGCAGTATAGTATAAGCTTCCCTAAAGTGCATACTCCAACCTCAAACCATTGAAATCCATTTCGATCCTGAATCAGTTATAGCACCAAGAAATTACTTCTACAAATTCGAATTCTATCCAGTCACAAACTCATCTCCTCCTTCACAATTTTGATTTCCTGTGCTCTAATACCATGTAGAAATTATACAACAAGCATGTATATCATGGATTCAATCTAATTTAAAAATTTACTAAAGTTAAATAGTGAATCGCTTCTATAAATCTTTTGCAGAATTAAAAACACAATCGCTAATCACATGAAGCCACAGAAGAATCAGATTAGCCACAACAAAGATAATTTCTCAGGAAAGGTTGCTTCTAAAAACCCCAGTATCTTCTATTGTATATTCAGCATGGAATCATGAAACAATTAAATACAACTCTTCTCACAAGAGCCCTCTTGTACTCAACTGATTTTCTCACGCTGTCATACAAAAACTGACCAATACTTAGCTAATTTATTGCCTCTAGAAATCCTACCTTGCTTGCCCAATTCCTAATGAATGCAATCCCTAAAGAATAGAAATTTTGGCCTTCCTTTAATGCGCAAGTATCATGGGCACTCCAATGGGTGTTTTATTGCATGGGTACAACCCAATAATCCTACAACTTATAGTCAACTTCCCTCTCACCTAGATCTCAATTGGGTCTCCACTAGATCTAACATGCATGCAGCTAATAATAGTAAATCCATAGTTGCATGTGAGATCACTGATTGTGAATTAATTAATATTTAATTCACTTGATCTCTCACTAGTGTATCAAGCAGTTATAACTAGCTCAACTGAGTTTAACTCACTTAACTGAGTTAAACTTATTACAACCTCCATTAACTAATGCACCACTTCACTTCGAACTCTATTACACCTAGAATTACTCTGCATGCTTCACCAACTACCTCTAACTCGAAATTCACAAGCTAACTTAGTTTATCACTCTCATTTAGATATTAAAAGTTATTTTGAGACTAGTTTACATTTTATTGTCCATCTTAATTAAGCGATAACTAAAATAGACATGCACCAAATTTAGTACCTGTGGGCCCCACCCTAGTGTAAGTGCTTAATGCACTAGGCATGGGTGCTGAAATTTTCTTGTTGAATCTCAACATCTAGATCTCAAATTGATCGTTGAGAACATTGTTGCTCCCTTCAAATGATAAAAAAAATCATCAATCCTCGGAAATGGGTACATTTTCTTGATCGTCCCCTTATTTAGCTGTCTATAATCAATGGAGAACATGTGAGTACCATCCTTCTTCTTTATGAACAACATTAGTGCACCCCTAGGTGATACACTTGGCCTAATGTATCCCTTGTGAAGAATTTCCTTCAACTGCAACTTCAACTCTACTAAATCTAGTGTGCTCATTATGTAAGGTTCCTTTGATGTTTAGTACGACCCCTGGTACCAACTGTTGGGCGAGGCCCAACTTGGTCCAATTTTGGTCAAAATACACCACAACTCAAGCAGTGGAGTGCACGGTCCAGCAAGGATAAATCAATTGCATGAAGTTTATTTTGGTTTTTTTTTTTTTTTTCGCCCATGTTATGTGGACCATGATATTGTAATATGTAAAGGCTATATAAATTGATGTATTTTCAAGTCATGATTAATACAGAATGAATATATAGATCCATGTATTTATTATATATTTTGCGCTATTTTTTGGGCTTTGGGAAAAAGGGAAGGCTCTGCAGCTGTGTACGCGGAGGCCTTGGTTTTTTTTGTGTGTGCAGACCACACACAATTGTGTGCACGGTGTGAAGAAGGATTGTACGGAAAAGATTCATCATTAATAAAGAGAGGAAGGTTTTGAAGTTTTTTTTTTAATTGTGCTATCTCTTTATTACCTATATTTGAAGTATTTTTATTGATAGAGAAATATTTTCTGTTGTTTTATGCATAGTGAGGTTTTTCATATTGTTTATATGCATTATATTGTATTGAATACTGCATAAGGCTGGTAAAGGCGGAGTGCACAATAACATTAAATAAGGTATGAACTATGAATTTAGATAACTTCCTCTACGCAGTCTAGAATAGCATAAGAGAAAATTTTAGAAGTATATTCACATGATATTGTACCTCCGGATGCAGAAACCTATTTCTAACATCCCCTAATATTTCCTCGAGTGAGACTACAATCTGCGTTGCAATTTATTTTCGAAAGGGCTGGTGATAGATGATTTTCTTGGTTGCGGAACAACTCTAAACCTAGTTTGAGACCCCTTTGGGCCAACAAATGGTTTCATTGTTAGGAGGTTTGATTAAGGTATGTGTGGATGTGACACCCAACCAAGAATTAAATACAATATTGGGTAGAATTGAAAGAACAAGATCTCGCAGCTCAAGAAAGCAAAAATTTGTGACTATCAACTGAAGCTTGGTTGCAGAGGTATATTTTTACAGAACAACATGATGTTTTC
This sequence comes from Pinus albicaulis, assembly GCA_034641835.2. Taxonomy (NCBI): domain Eukaryota; kingdom Viridiplantae; phylum Streptophyta; class Pinopsida; order Pinales; family Pinaceae; genus Pinus; species Pinus albicaulis. The sequence continues at coordinate 1,413,959,240 of CM076577.1, read as the reverse complement.
TTCGCGACTCTTGCTAACGAACTACATGAATGGTTATCAAGGCTAAATAAGAACAAAAACTGTTTTAAGAACAACGATACTAATGTGTGGAGCCCTAAATTCTTACAACGACTCACAGAGACTGATAACAAGATCTAAAGAGCTATTGATTTTTAGATCGATAGCATCTTGGGAGGATTTATCACCGAGTTTACAATAGACACTTTTGTATCTTATAGTGAAGCTGAGCGGAGATTTTTTAAGGGTCCATGAGGTAAGTGTCTAAAATCTTTGAAGTTGTGGATTAAAATGATTTTATATGAGAAGGGTTTACTATGAATGTGTTGTACTATTCAAAAAACCCCCAATTTCATTTTTATAATAATCAATATTATAATAATAAATGGGGACCCTTAATTTTTCCAAAAAAAAAAAAAACTAACAAGTAAGAGTTCTTTCCCTTTAGAAAGTGTTAAAGCATTGAGCTAAGTCACTTAGGACCAAGCACTTTTTGCTTTATCGCAAATCGCAAAAGCCAAAGGTAACGCAACTCACCATTAGTCGCAATTTGCGATACACGATCAATAAAACCCTTTTTTAAGATCAAATGTTATGTTGATATCTAAAATTCCATAAAGCGCTTGAAAAATTCTTCATATAAGGAAAATATGCTCAAATAATACACCGTTCATCGCAAATCGCAAGACAGAAATAAATTTTGAAATAGCATAACTCCAACCTTGCAATCTTGCGATAATGTGACATGGCGAACCTTATGATCTTGCGATACTATGACATGGAAAACATTTCGATCTTGCGATACTCCAACATGGAAAACCTTGTGACCTTGTGATACTACGACATGGCGATATATCAATCTTGTGATATTGCGATGTTGAGAAATATTAACATTAATACTTTATGATTTTGAGATTTTTCGATATTGATATTTATCTCAATCGCAAAATTGGCATCGCACTTAAATCATATCATTTTGAAATATCGTTCGGGTTTACGATGCGATGTTTTGACAAGACCTGAAAAGAATCACATGAAATCCATAATGCATAATTAATAGAAATCAACTACATTTACTCTTTTAAAGGCACGAGGATATTTGTATATGTTTACTCGTGCTTGCAATAAAAGTCCCATCCTTGTCGAATTTACTATTTTAATTGAATTTCTACTCTTATCTCTGCTTTACGTTCATTTTAATTTCTCTATTTTTCAATCTCAGGAAATAACACTCAGAGATGACTAAGAAAGGAAAAAAGATAGTCGAGCCTTCTACATCCAAGGATTCAGACATGCATCCACTCTTTAGTGATACTACATGCAAAAAATATGGTGGAAGTACATTGTGGGAAGCTATGTATAATCTATTGGAGGATGAAGATCCAAAGTTACTAGGAATCAGAGCAAAGACTGACGCTAAAATCTCATCTGAAGCTTCCTATTTTGAAGCAACTTGTTATTTCCTACAAAGAATAGCTGCGAGGCCTAAAATCTTGCCATATACAGATATGGTGAAGTGGATTAATGAAAATGTAGATATATCAAACATGACATTCAGGAATTCAAAACAAGAAGTCATGGGGTCATTTTCCGCAGACAATTTACGCAGAATGTATCATCTTCCAAAACCTCAAAATTCCTATGATAAAGCTTTCATTGAATAGTTCGAAGAAGAGAATGAAGACTTAATCGATGCTATGCAGACTTTGAGGTCTTGCTCCAGCAAATTCAAATGGGAGAAAATTGGTATGTGCCCAATTGCACCTTTATCAACCACACATAGTTATGTAGCTGCTATGATGTGTAGGATTTTTGGAAAAGTTGATAGTACCAAGTTTTCTATGGAATGGATTCCATTAATTGATGCAGTTTTTAATTCCATGGTTATGAATTGGAATAATATTTTATCTAAAAATTTGGCTATGGCCATCAGAAAGTATAGACAGTATAGAGTTGTCTCAACTCGGGTCATCCCTCCCTTTTTTATGAGTTCTTACATGATGGATGTTATTTGTTTCTGTAAAACATTTCCTAATATGGGTTGGAATTGGATTCTCAAAGACCCTACTCCTATCCATATGTGTCATAAGGTTTTGTGGGAATCTTAATTTTTTCTCCATTTTTATATTATTTTTCAAAGTATTATGCTTCCAATCTATCAAACTATTTTTGATGTAAAATCCCCCGGGCTTTCAGAAGAAGCAAAGATAGATATATTTCCAGTGGTAGGATGGTTTGGGAGTATTGCTGCTACCCATGTTCTTCCTTATTATGTTCCGGATAAGTTATTGGTAAGATATATTGCATACCAAACAGTAAGGGAAGGTCTTACCAAAATCCTAAAAGAAATGAAGAAATCTATCGGGCCAACTTTTCCAACACAATGTGGTTATTTCGCATTGTTTTATTTTGGACATGCAGTTAAAGAGGTGTAGAATATTATATGCTTAAATCTGGCAACTATTCCAGGCGAATAATATGATCACAACCAATTCACCCAATACTTTACTGCTTTAGTTAAAATTAGACAATTCATTCTCGAGAAAGGTGAATTTGATGACCTATTTGAAAAGTTCAAGACTTTCTCACAAGTCTTGAATTTTGCATCAATCAAATTAACCACAGCCGACATCAATCATTTTCATATTTACATAAACAAGAGATTGACAAGGGTTCCATTATACCTATTGCAAATTGCGGAAACAAGAGAGCCTACTCCAAGTGTAATTTTAGAAGATAATTCTGATCACAATTTTGACCAAGAATCACCAGAGAAATCAAGTCAAGGTTCAGATCTTTCTGAAAATCAATCTCAAAATCATGAAGAAAACCCTAAGGAAGTTTTGAGAAGGATGCAGAGAGAAATAATGGAGAAAATGCTAAAGAAACCTTGGCTTGAGAACAATTGGAAATTAATTCTACACAGGATCAGACACAGAAAATCATAGTAAATGATATGGATAAATAATGGGAGCAATTCAAACAAAAGCTCCAAGCACCATAGACACACACAGGAATTGAAGGAAATTCTGATTTTCAAACTCTTAAGAAGACCTTAAAAGTTGAAAAATCAGAAGCAGAGGTTGAAAATCATCCTGGCCTACCCAACGTCACAAATTGTTTTGAAAATTGAAGAGATACCCCCTTTAGATATATTTTATAGTCCAGCAAACAAAAAAGTGGTAAGGAGACAGAGAAAGAAAAGAAACCTTAATTCATCAGCAGCAACTCCAAAGAATGAATCATTGGAAGTTGTCTGGAAAGACACCCCCATTGATCCATCAGAAAACTTGACAAGGTTGTCACAATTTGCAGGTGCTTATGCAACAACTACAATGGATAAGGAAGAAAATTTTAGTATTTTGCTTAAAGATAAAAATGCAAGAATTCATTTGTTAGAGCAATAAATTGAACAAGAAAGATAGAATGTCAACAATAAAATAGAGTTACAGATGATACAATTTCAGAAATATTTTGAGCAAATGAAGTTACAGCACCAGGCAAGCATCATAGAAAAAGATACACAGATTCAACTAATGAAACCTGAAGTAGATAAATTCAGAAATTAGCATCAGATAGAATAATTCATCAAAGAAACACTTGAGCTAAATACTCAATTTTCAAAACAATAATAAATATTATGTTAGATAATCTCAATGATCAAACCATATTGTGAAACAAATGATACATTAGTCCATCAAATGGTTTATTATAGATTGGAATATGAAGAATTTGATAAGAATATCTTAGAGTTTATCTCCTGGAAATAGTCTGAGGAAGGAAGAAAAGTTGATTTTCCGAAGATTGAAGAATCCCATAGAGATATTATATTTACAGACTGTGATCTGTAATTAAATTAAGAAGAAAGGGCAACAACTAGAGTAGATGATATAGAAACCAATATAATTGAAGTTTTGAATGAAAACCTTCATAGTATTAATTTGATTAAATAATACAAGCCTCGAGTTTTCCCATGTATGAAACAATTAGAGGGATAGTGGAAATAGACTATCAAAAATCAAATTGAAGTAGTCAAAAATCTATCTAATCTTGATCGTAAATCTTATTGGCAGTTTCTAGTAAAACCATATAGTCAGTGGATGGATTTACGTTGTCTAATGAATTCCACTCAAAAGATGGTGCCACTGCTCTCTGTTGTTGTATTTATGGGAAAACTAAGATCCAAATTCGATTAGCCATCCCAAGTGAAGCCAATGTTGGATATCTACGAACTGAAAAGCTCAATGGAAAGGAAGGACCATTCAACATGATAAAGCATGTCCTTATCTTTATTTTAGTTTATATATTTTATTTTCAGTATTATGAGGAAGGTTTTTTGAAACCTCCTCAATTTTTTATGTAATATTCTATTTTTTATACATATGTGATATTATGTAAACCTCTCTCATGCATTTAGAGAGCGTTCCAGGATTTTATCAAAAACACTTTGCAAAATCTTGCATTTTTGTACCTTTGTGATTCTTTTGAAGAAATACATGGAACAAGATCTTGATTTTCTTGCATATTGAATCATACTCTACTGAATTTTCATTTTTGTACTCTTAGAGTGTATTTGGCTGAAAAGAAGAAAATATCAGTGTTGTTGATTTCATGAATATAAACTATCATATCTGGTACTATTATCTTTACGATTGAGTTTTATTTATGACTTAGCAATAAACTTCTTTATATTGTATTTTGTATGAGATTGTGATGTTCATTTTTCAAAAATATCACAAGTCTGTGCCAAATATGGACTACGGGGGCATTTACTGGATATGTTACCTTATAAAGAAGGGTGAGATCCGGAGGCTTTCTGGCCCTTTGCAGACTCTGTCTACAGATATGTGAAATTCCCTAGTAGAAATGGCTAGCAACCCAAGCCTGGAAAACGCATTTTCCAGAAGTGGAGACAGCAGGATTTGATCCCTGGTCTGGAATCCTTCAAATATATCTGTCTGAAGCTGAAATCCTGAAGTGGACTCAAAACAAATCTTTCTAAGAGCTTGAGACAAGCCTCCTTCAGCTGTTATCTTCAAAAAGGGCCCAATGAAGAGGGCTGCAACAACACTTTGCTCAACAAAGGAAATGATTGTGTTATTTCTAATAAGCCATGTCACATGAAGATGAAATCAATCTATAAATATAGGTGCAACATAAAATGTAGACAAAATCTTGAGGAATCTCTTACTTAAATCAAGCCAAAGAATCTCAAGGAGACAATGTACATAAGAATGGAGAAAACATTGCTCACATATTCTATTCCTACTAAGACTGCGCAGTGTATGGGAGGTACTGCAACAGTAAATACATAAACATGAAGGATACATAAATGTAATCTCAAATAAGAAGGGGGAGCAAGGCTTCAACCCTTGAAAATACAATACAACAATCCTCTAAAAGGATTGGATGAAGACTAGACAAAATGGAATTTTACCCAAAATGCCGGAGTTGCTGGGCACCTGTTGCAACTCAATAGAAACTGGAAATAGGAGGAGCCTAGCTGAATATGATGGAATCTCTGATGTAACTCCTCTGATTAATCTTCCAAATGAAAGGCTAATCCTTTCATTTAAGATCTCACTACCCACTGAAATACTGCAACCCTCACTGTAAATGCTCTCTATGAACTGCGCAGTCAAGTAAGAGGGATGCTCTTCTGCTAATGGAGAATGTTTGGCTTGATGCCAAAGATGATGGAATGAAGATCAAAACTCCCTCCACTGATCTCCCGAAGGAATGGAGGCTCCCTCCTCTGAAATACAATGCCGGAAGTGGTGTTGAGAAACCCTCCCCTGCAACACCCAGCAACACAACTCAACCACCAATGGAGACTGCGCTGGAGCTGAATGGAATGCTTTGGCCTTAAGCTAGAATATGGGGAAAATGAAGAACAATCTCTTCCAAGAGCTACTCAATGGAAGAGATGGGATTCCCGCCTGGGAACACCTAGTGCTAGTAGCACTGCATCTCAGCTAAGCAACCAGAGAATGCTCTTGTCTGAGAAGACAAGAAAAAATGATAATCAAAAGCATGAATGAGAATGGATGCTTCATTATCCTTTTAAACAAGTGAAAGGTGCTTTTCCATGGGCCCCACACCTTAGGGTTTCCTCTCTAGAATGATCTCCTCCTCATGCAAACTGCGCTGGCCCACCAAGGGAATCTTATCTTCTCTATCTGCGCAGTCACTTGGCTTCTTCTAGAATTATCCACCTAAAAATTGTCTCTTTTAACACATGGGGTGTGAAATCAAGTTCTTTATTGACCCCTTTTCACATTATAAGGGTTCCTTATTCAGATTTTTATTATCAATGGGTTTTCCTACCCATTTATTCTCCTCCTAAAGCAAAACAAAAGTTTTTAATGTTCCATAAAATTTTGGAACATTACAGAGATTTGGATTATATATTTCCATTAAAGCACTATTGCATGACATCTCACCTATAATTCCTTATTGAGTATATAACTAATTGATATTTGTGATATAGTTTCACAATTATTTTTCCTAACTATTTAGTCAAAATATTTATCTTTAAACAATATCATCTCTTATAGTAATTGAATGATCTTTCATTATCTTTTGCTTTAAAATATCTTTGTAGATCACATAATTTAAGTTATTTCTAAGTATAGATTAAGTTAAATATTAGATTAAATTGATGCATGTGTTTGTTACTTAAATAGATTATTTTCGTTAGTTTAAATTCATTTTCCATTTCACCTTGTGTCAAACCCACCATCATCATATCAAATATTTGTTGGGAAATTGGTCCCATTATCCCCAGTTGAAGCCACTATACCAAACGAAAAATAAGTTGCTTTCAAGCTCTGGACCGGGTGGTTATCCCCGATGTTGTTGCAATGGATTTCCGTGGCTTCAACATTTTGGCGCTCGAAGGAGGGGAAATTGTGAATGGAAAAGAAAGCTAATAAAAGATCAAGAAGCCATCCTAATAGTCATTCTCCCTCTAGATCTCATCCAAATTCTAGATCCCCATCTAGAACTACCATTTTAAGATCAGGAGTTGAACAATGTTCTCCTAAATCTCCTAGTAGATCCCAAAAATTACTTTCTTCAAATTATAAATATGAATCAGTAGAAGTTCAGAATTTAATAGAGAAGTTAGAACAAATCTCTATTTCAGCTGAAAAACCTGTAATTTCCCATCCATCTGAAGAAAGTGTTTCATCTATTTTACAACTTAGACAAATCTTGACTTGTTCTCTAAGTAAGAAGATTGGAATTCCTCCTTTTGAATTTCCCATTACTTATTTTGGAAAGAATACAAAGAAATATAAATCAGAAACATCTATTAGTGAGGCTTTGTCCAATTTTCCATCTAAAATCCATTCATTCCCTCCACTTGTTTCAACAACTTTCATTCTAACTACTGGTTCTAGTTCTTCTAGTTTAGGTAGTCAACTTGCATCTTCTTCAACTCACCTCCCACTCATATCTTCATCCATCCATACTCATATCATCATGGCAGGACAAAAACCACCACAGCAAATACAACGATGGAATAATCTAGGCGTTGTAGCAATGCTAGGTCCTCTTCACCCTCTTCCTAAACATCCTGAAAGATGGTTGCCCAAATTTAATCTTGATGATGGTATACCAGCAGAATAACATCTCCACAACTATATGTTATCCATAAATTTAAATGAAGTTACTGAAGAGGACTACGTGGTTAGATTATTTCCATATACTTATATAGAATCTATAGGATGCTGGTACTTTTCATTACCCCCTCGCTCCATAACTAGTTGGGATATGTTTGAAAAAAAATTCTTAGCTAAGTTTGGATATGATAGAACCATTGCATCACACATCAATGAATTATCCAATCTGAAGGCTAAAATGGGAGAAAAGATCAAATATTTCAATTCTAGGTTCAATAAACTACTCAATAAAATTCCTATTGCATTAGCTCCTGGCGCTGATGTTCAAATTGAGTGGCATATATCTTCTCTTCCCTCTAATATAGCCATTTTTGTAGATAGAGTTTTGTTATCCACATTAGCAGAAAACATGAAGAAAGCCTTATCTGTGGAAAAACACATAGTTTCTCTTGAAAATAAAAGCTCTCAAGAATGCAGAAAAATCTAATAAAGTGTCTATAAAAGATGACTCTAAAAAGAATTCTATAAATATCCTTTTGATCTTGAAGGCCTTCAAAAAGTGTTGAAGAATATGTCTAATGAAATGGTTGAAATGAAGAAACAAGTTGTTGAATCTTCTACTGTAAAAAAGCCGTTAAGATATTTTAAGAGACTCTCAGTCTTCTAATTCTTAGCCACCAAATACCATATCTAATGCCTGTAGAAATTTGATAACTGATATGTTATACACCGAGATTCTCCTGATCACACACTATTTTAACTTCATGCACAATACAGAATCTCTTCTACCATTGATCATTAACTACGGAAATAAAAACAATCGTATGCGCACATTAAAACCATAAACAATCACACATATGAACACAGTATTTTATGGGAAATCTTAAAGCTGAAAACCCCCAACTATATGTATATTATATGTCATAGAGATCATGTAACAATCATTATACAAAGCTCCTCACAAGCTCTCAGTACAATATCCAATTGCTACACACTAATAAAGCTCGATCTAGCAAATCACATGCTCCAATCTCTGCCACCTGATAGCCAGCCTCTACTGCGCAATCCCTGCTGAAGAATGGCTCATAATGAACTTCGAACCACCTGGCTTGTACTGTGCAATCCTCATTGGCATCTCCATCAATGTGTGGTGCAAATTCATGCACCAGTATATTCACAACTGATAGTCACACTGCTCTTTCACCTACCTCTTCACTGGTCTCCACTAAAACTGTCTATGCATTGAATTTAACTGATGTATTATTTAGTTGATTAATGAGTTTATAATTAGTAAATTAATTAATAATTAATTCACACCACTCTCACTAGTGTATCAATCAGTTAGACTAGATACAACTAGCTCAACTATGTTTAACTCAGTTAACCTGAACACAACTCCATTAACTTCCTCAATCAACTCCACCAAACTCTCTCACATGAGTTCTAACTGAAGTCTCCATGAAATAGCTCCACTTAACCTTCAGGAATAGCGTAATTCCTTCTGTCAACTCTTGTGCCACATCTGTGCACTTAACTGAAGTGCTCCAAGAGAATAAGATAATGTTTATAGTCCAAATATTATTAAGATCTAATAATATTCGCCATATCTATTTTTAGACTGGCAATCTAAAAATAGATTCTTCCCAATATTTCTAAAAATAGAAGTCCATCTATTTTTCCAACTTGACCAACCATCCACAAATAGCATCCTGCAACTCATAGAATATGATCAACATGTCTAAAAATATACTTTGCGCCAAAAATAGCCTGCGGGCCCACTTAGTGAAGGCGACTTCTTTCCACTAAGCTCATCATCTTGTTGCAATCTCAACACTCCCTCTCAACAAGATAAGGATTAGCTGCCACCCCTATCATGCCCCTATTGTATTCGAATTTGCTCCTAGTGAGCACCTTCGTCAAGATATCAGCATCCTGAACCTCTGTGGGAATGTATGAAAGTAACATGATCTTCTGCTACACACAATCTCTGATATGATGATATCGGATGTCAATGTGTTTAGATCTATCATGAAATACTGGATTAATAAAGAGTTTAATGCAACTCTGATTATCACAATATATCACAATAGGATCTAAGTGTGAACCGAACAACCCGACCAGGATCTTCCTCATCCATATAGCCTCGCATGCAGCCAAACTCACTGCCATATACTCGGCCTTTGCTAAACTGAGTGCCACGGATCTCTGCTTCATGTTGTACCAAGAAACTGTTGTCGACCCAATACTGAAAATCCCTCTAGATGTGCTCTTTCTATCCGTTGGGCTCCCTTCCCAATCTACATCCATGAAGCCACACAACTTCACCTCATCCGACTGTATATACCATAATCCATATCCCGATGTGACTCTGAGATATCTCAATACATGCTTGCCTGCCTTCCAAAAGAGCTTGGTAGGCTTAACCATAGCTTGTGAAATCTGGTTAACAGCATAGCATATGTCGGGTCATGTATTGACCAGATACATAAGCGACCCCACCAACTGTCGGTAAACAGTGGCATCCACTACATCTGTCGATGTAGCATCCTCCTTCCTCCAACCACCAAGAAGAGGAGTATCAACAGGCTTGCAGCCATGCATGTTTAACTTCTCTAGTATCTCCCAGGCATACTTTCCTGGAGACACAAATAGTCCATCATTGCGTTGCCAAATTTCCAATCCCAAGAAATAATGAAGGAGGCCCAAGTCCTTCTTCTCAAACTCCTTTGCAAGATCAACCTTGCATGAGTGTATCAACAGTTCATCACCTGTCAAAATCAAATCATCTACATAAAGTACAATGATCAGTAGCTTACCCTCCAACACAATCTGTTATAGGTTCAGATCCGCCTCACTCTTGGAGAATCCAAGTCCAGTGAAATAACTGTCTATCCGTGTGTACCAAGCACGAGGTTCTTGTTTCAACCCATACAGCGCTCTCTTGAGTTTGCAAACATGCGACTCACTACTGAAGATCTCGAAACCTTCGGGTTGCTCTATGTACACCTCCTCCTCAATCACTCCGTTGAGGAACGCAGTCTTCACATCCATCTGATGAATGTGCCACCCCATCTGCGCTGAGAGAGTAAGAATCGTCCGTATGGAAGAATACCTTGCGACAGGTGCAAAGGTTTCCTCATAATCGATCCCCTCAATCTGTGAGAAGCCTCGGGCAACAACTCTTGCTTTGTACTTCTCCACACTCCCGTCAGCTGCTTGCTTCACTTTGTAGATCCATCTCGAACCTACCACTGATTTCCCTTCCGGCCTTGGGACAATCTCCCATGCACTGTTTCTGACAATCGAATCATACTCTTCCACCATGGCATCTACCCATGCGGGGTCCTCCACAGCTTCCTCGAAAGAGGATGGCTATGTCATGATACACGTGCTCATAAGAGCCATGTATCCAGTATACTGGTCATGTGACTGTCTCTATCTGCGCTGTGATGTAGGTGCTCCTACAACCTTCTCTGCATCTTGAGCCAGTCGCTTAGCTTCTGTAGTGCGCTTCCTCCCTCTGATGGTTGGCGCTGCATGAGTGGTCTCTTCCACTCCATGAACCTCCTCTTGTGGCTAATCCACATCCTGAGGCTCATTCTGAGGAACTAATAGCTCCTCATCTGCATGCAAGTGTGGCTCCCTCTCAAGCAAACACTTCATGGATTTCTCCTCATGAAATTTGATATCCCGTCGCACAACAGTCTTGCAACTATCTGGAAAATACACATGATAGTTGTGGGGTGTATCAGTGTACCCCAAAAATATCACAACCTCTGCAGTCGGCTCCAGCTTCTTCCTGGCATCCTTCGTCACATGAATGTAAATAGGTGAACCAAAAATCCTCAAATGGGAAATATCAGGCTTCTTACCAGAAAATGCATCCTCGGGTGTACTCATGCCAAGTATCCTGTGAGGACAACGGTTTTGCACATAAACCATAGTATTGCATGCCTTAGCCCACAAGTGTATGGGAAGGCCCTGATCATGCAACATCGCCCGTGCAGCACCCACGATCATTCTGTTCTTTCGCTCCGCAACCCCATTCTGTTGTGGGTTATGAGGCACTATGAGCTCTCTTCGAATTCCTTCTGCACTACAAAAGTCCTTGAATTCTCCAGAGATGAATTCACCACCATTGTCGCTCCTAAGAGCCTTCACCTGCTTCCCTGATTCTTTCTCAACCAGTGCCTTGAACTCACAGAACTTTGAGTATGTCTCACTCTTCTTTTGTATGAAGAAGATCCAGCACTTACGAGAAAAACCATCAACACATATCACATAATACCTGTGCTTTGCTATCGAAGATACTGAGAAAGGTCCACACACGTCTGTGTGAATTCTCTCAAGGATCATCGTGGCATGACTATCCTTCTCGTGAAGGTGGGTTTCACAAATTTTCCCAAAGTACATCCCTTGCACTAATCTGACTGTGCAAGTGTACCTTTTGGAAGCCAGGTAGAAATCTGCTGCAAAATTTTCAAAGCTCCATGGTGAAGGTGGCCCAATCTCCTGTGCCACAGCTCGCCATCATCCTGACTCACCACTCCTTCTACCTTGCCTGCCATTGTTGCGCAGCCATATACCTGCAATTGATAAAGGTTCTTAACTCGAACCCCTATCCTCCGGGTTTGACCAGTTTCCTTACTACGTAGGAAAGCCTTTCCCTCACTAAAGACAACATCATATCCCTGTTACAGGTCAAAATACCTCCTCATCAGCTCAGAGGGGAATACAAATATGGAAGGAGTACAAAGACCTAAATTAAACCTATTTCTGCCAGGGTAATGCCTATCTAGAACAATACAAGAGCGTTATAACACAGTACATCAGTGAATATGCCACGTTAGTGGCTAGGGCAACGCTCTGTTAACATTAAAGGGCAGCGTTACCCGTGTTTTAAGTTTGAATCGGGAAAATCCCGTGGAGAACGATTTGAATCTCCGACTTTCCCTCACAAAAGAGTCAGTTCACAAAAGAAACTGCAGAGCACCAGTTCATTATTGGTCATTGCTATAACAAGACTGAACTCCAAAGGAGGCAAAAGCATAGAGATTAAAGAAACATCTAAGTTTTTTCCATTCCAAACTAGTGGAAAGAGAAAGGCAACAATGGCTTTCTCCCTCTCCTATAAGAAGGAGTTGAAGGCTCTTAATTGGAGGTCGAAGGATTGCTAAAGGTTTTTTCATACTTGTGGAATAGAGAATAGTGTTATATTGTGAAGGTCAAGAGTCAAAGAGGTTCCTATAGAGCTTGTTGACTTGGACTTCTTTACTTGAGAGATAAAAGAGATTGGGAGACTGAGGAGGGCTTGGTACAACCAACGGTCGTAATCCTCCTTCTTTCAAAATAAATAGAACTGTGTTTGTTTTGTCCATTCAATGCTTAATATTGTCATTATTGTTTGAACATTTACATAGTATGATATGAATGGCTCAGATGTGTATAATTTATAAGTTCATTATATATTGACTTGATTGATAGGATATATGTTATGTTAGAAATTACACGGGTGCTTTGACTGATTGCAGGACTAAGATTTGGAGCTGGTGAAGAAGGACTCTTGCTTCGCTACCTAGCACTCTCCAAGGGACTCCAAGATTGTCAAAGAGGTAATTCTTCATCGCATTCTATCAAGTTATTTTAAGTTAATATGAACAAGCTCATGCCATATTTTTGAACAGCACAGCTAATCTTACTGTCTGCCTCGGGCACCGGAAAGCCCTGAGAGGGATATTTGAAAACCAACAACCCAAGCAGTTTACCCTATAGCAGAATTGGTAACTCCACTGGGGAATTTCCCCATAGCTTCCGGACTATTTCTTCCCTCCTCTCTTCTTTCCTCTATTCACAGACCCTTCCGACCAGTTTTGATGCCCAGTAGACATATCAAACGCTCGGAGAGTTCAATCCTGTTTCTGTTTGACCAACTGAATAACTTTTCCCTGGCTAACGCTACCTCTGTAGGTTGTCCAGTGCATTATAACTCTGTCTCTAACTAAATACAGTGCGTTAGTCGCTGTCCTTACTCACAGACAGAGCGTTACTTAACCAAAACCTTGTTGTTCACTGTTGTGATGGTGTTTTAGTTGCAGAGTTTTTTGGCCATCAGTACCTTTCGCTGACTAAATCCCTGTGCTTGTCTGCTAAGTTGGCATTTCTATTTGTTTCTCTTGTTTGAAAAGTCAGTGTCCAAAGCATTTACTTTTTAAGAGAAATTTTTTTTTTTATTATTATTTTTCTGCATCTAGCTGAGTTTATTCTGAAATTTTCAGTTCATAGACTGTTTAAAAGAGGTAGATATAAATCTGAATCTTTAAAAGTTGAACTGAGCTATTTGAATGTTAGTGCATGGATGTTGAAAAGAAATCTCTCCCTGTAGAAACACTCTTCATCGAATTTAATATCTAGAGCATGTTTTGCATGGTTTCTTGAGTCAGAGTCTCATCACATTTCATACGTCCACTCCCCCTCCGCAAGACTAATAATCAAGTACACTAAGAATAAAGCGATAATAAAATCAATCAACTCTTTTTTGAACTCACACAAACAGTATTTCAGGCTAGGATCTTGGGTTAGGAGCAGTGAGAAAACTACCCAAGATCTCAAAAATTGAAACTAGAGTCATTAACGATCGAAATCCTACTGCACTCATATTATCGGGACCGTTCCTTTACCGGAGCTCAGCGCGAGACAACACTTGGGTGCACAAGAAGGTAGCCCGCCTTCGACTGCATCCGGTGGGTGTGTTATATATTGGGGTTCCCTTCGGGGATTTCAAAACTAGATCGGGGATCTAGGTATTCTGCCCATATAGCACACTGTCCTTCACTGTGGACCCCCCTAATGATGTCTATGATTTGAGGTATCTTTAGTGGCCATACTTTTTAGGGAATTACAAAAGGTGACTGGGACGAGCTGTCCTGGTACCTGAAACAGACGGACCCACTCTGTCTTCGGTCTTTAGGAGGGTACTCATCTCCACGAGAGTGCTTACACCTATCGTCTAAGATTCGGGTGAAGCTCTAGAGTGACCATAACTGTACTTTTGACCAACCCTCTCTGTATACTATGGTGATACTGGATTTCATCACCAGCAAACGGTAGTACTCAGACAGGGCACCCTATTATAGCTGCTTGCTGATTGATTTTAGAGAGTACTTTTTTTTCTTTTTTAGGTGTGTAGTTACTGTCACTGAGACTTTATAATACATCACAATTAATTTTTTTTTAAAATAAGCAGGTCACCGTGGCGTCCCCCGACCCACGCCGTCTATTTAGACGACAGCAAGGTCTACCTCCTCTAACTATTGAGGAAGAACTGAACCTTGGTGACCATGTGCCTAATACGGAAGAGCAGTCTCCACTGACTAATATTGATTATCACATAGCCTCATATCATCCGAAATTTCTGGAGGACCCTTTCACTGAAGGGGTTGTACCTCATTACAATCCTCCGCTCACTGATCCGTTGGGGCTTGTGATAATTCAGATTCCACCACGCAAAGATATGTCTTCGGCCACACCAACATCCATTTCACCACCGGCACCCACAGGGTCGATGCCAATGGCAACCATCCCAGTTTCGCCACCATCCTCCCCGCTGGTGGTCAGTTCTATGCCATCACTAGGTAACCCCAGTAGTCAACATATACCTACTCCCAACCCTATGGTCATCAAAACTATTAGTAGCTTGTCGAATCCTTCAGCATATACTCCTACCGTGTCCACATTGGGACCCACGGTAGCTCCTCCCACGAGTGTGACTACTTCGGTACCTTTTAGCAACCCTTTCAGTTGGAACCCTCTGCTGAGTTCAAACCCCTCGGCCTCTATGCCTGGGGGCAGTGTCACCAGCATGTAGGTAGTAGGGAAAATTTCACTTCCTCTGCAATCCTTAGGACAAATAGGACAACCTATTGTTAATACTCTTCCCTTAAGTGGTTCAAATATAGGTGTAGGGTCTATGCCATTTCCAAACTATGCAAGTAGTAGCATGCCTCCGGGAAACTCTATTGCATCCATTTGGACTAACCAACCCCAACCTCCATCTAGAATGGGAGGGCACTTTTATACTGGGGGCAACCAACAGTCCGCCCTGCAATACAACATGCCCTATGGACAGCAGCAGTATGTCCCTACTCCTCCGCCTATAGGAATTTTTTACCAAAGTCCTACTTATCCTCCTGGTAACACATTGATGGGTGGACCCTATGGTCTAAATAGTCAGCCCATACTGCCTTGGTTAGATTCGGGGGAAAATCCACAATTTCCATTCTTGGCAGCTTTGGACATCCCCGATATCCATAAACTGACTAACGATCCCATCAATCACAACCCGCTTTGGCCTCCAGTACCGCATAAGATTCCTTTTGACATCCCGAAGTTCGACGGGAAATAAGGGGACCACCCAGCCACAGACATCACTACCTTTCACCTTATATGGTCTATATCCAATTCCATGGTAGATGACAGTGTCCGACTTTGACTGTTTCCCCGCACGCTTACAAGAAAAGCTGCCAAGTGGTACATTGAATTACCACGCGCCACCATCAATACGTTTGGTGCTTTAGCAATGGAGTTTCTAAAGAAATTCCAACGACCAATTAGATTTGAAACAGGAACGGAACTATTAACCTCACTCCACCAAGACACCTCCACCCACATCTCTGATCACATTCATGAATGGAGACGTAGGAGGAGGCTAGTCAAAGCGCCAATTCCGGATCATCTCTTAGCCAATTGGTTTTGCAAGTCTCTCTTACCCCACATAGCTAAAGACATTGGCCTTTCTGGTGCGGTTACAGAAGATCAATGCATTCACCGTGCCCAGCATTTAGATTTAATCTATTCACAATCTGGCACGCTGTATGATTTTCTTCCCCATGCCCCTGGCAACCCAAATCCTCTGGCTACTCAGAAAACCGGAGCTCATGTCGATGGTCTCATTGGCACGATCTCTAGCGTAGCCACAAAGCAGTCTCGGGGCCAAGCCTCCCAGCCATCTTTGGCTGCCACCGCCCCTCACCAAACGACTACTCTGCCCATCGCTGAGGTAAATTCGGTGCAAACCTCACAAAAACCTAGCGGGAAAAATAAGAAGAACAAGAAAAATTCATCTTCTTCGGAAGAGCAGTTGGATAATCAGAATAACCCTAATCAGAAAAACACTGCCAAAAATGACAAAGGGAAGGATAAACCCATGAAATTTCCTTGCAAAATTTGTGTGCAGGGCCACTTGACATACAAATGTCCTCGGCTGCAGGAATGCACCGATTTTATTGCCAACAAGGATTCTGGGCGAACACCTGTCATTCTTCATAATCCTTTCCCTAATCAACAGCATCAACATCAACACATGGTTGACAATCCGCCAAAACCCCATCAACGGGGCAATGGTGGTTCATATCCTTCCGGCGAAGGACCATCTTCCATTTATGGCATTGAGAGTGTTGACCTTCAAACTCGAGCTAAGCTTTATGGAAACCCTACCATAGATGCTCAAAAACCTGGAACTAGTTCAAATCCACCACCGCCCAACAATTTGTATATCGAACGGCCTACTGCTGAACCCGTGATTCGTCCCCCCAAAGGGACACTTCGACGCATGATTCATAACACCTATGCACGTGCAGCCCAAAACTACAACATTGTAGAAGATTTGGCACAAGCACCGTCAACCATGTCTACTCTCGAAGTATTACAGACCTGTCCAACACAAAGGAAAGCCTTGCTTTCGGCCATTGGTGGAATAGACCCCCAGGATTCCATGCTAGCTATCTTTGATATGGAAAAGGCTAAACCTCGCCTCTCACACCAACTCGCATTCCAGGTGCAGGTTGTGTCGAAAGGGAGACCAATCCATCGCACTGTCATAGACAAAGGTGCTTCGACCTGCGTTATGTCACAAGCTTGCTGGCTCGCTTTAGGTTCTCCTACCTTAACACTGCCGTCGAATTCCCTCAAAGCTTTCGATGGCCACAAGTTCCTCCAAAAATGATACCTTGCTAGCTTTCCCATCACTCTGAGTGGGAAAACAGTAACCGTGGACGTTGAAGTCGTAGATCGCCATCTCGACTATAATCTATTGCTCGGTCGCAGTTGGTCTTATGCCATGACTGCCATTGTTTCTTCGGTCTTCCGACTCGTCCTATTTCCATTGGATGGGAAAATAGTCACAGTGGATCAGTTATCCTTCTACACCCCTGGTTATTCCACGTTACCAAGTAGCACTGTACCCCTAATAGGAGGCAGTTCTGAATCTTACGTCAGTATCGGTACCGGTCTTCTGAAGGCATCTTCCCTACTGGGTTGTTTTCCTCTCCCTCCGCCACTGATCCCAAACACCATTGCAATGATATCCACCACTTTAGATGGCTCTATCGACCTAGGGATCATTCCGACACCTTCATACATTGATTCCTACGGAGATCAGATGCCGCTCTCACCAGCAGAGTTGGCTTACCAAGCCATCCAAATAGCATCTGAACCATCCACTGTTATGGTTTCGACCGAAGGTACAAGCCTCCCGCCCATCATAGTTCTCTCTAAGGATATCCTCAATGAAGTCTTGCCTATAGACGAAGCTATTTGAGAGATCATGTCTTTAGAAGAATGACCTTGGCGAGAGTTTCACCATCGCGCTTCGATGATTGACTCGGAGGCGATAAAAACTGAAATCCCATCTTTTGACCAACCTGAGATAGTTCCCTCTGCTTATATGACTGTTCAAACTATCGACTCAGAAGGGAACATGGGTAATATTTCCAAGACAATGCTCATTGATATCTCGGTCAAAACGGGTATCGTGGAAAATATTCAGATTGGAGAAGCTTGCAATCCCGAGGAAATTGCGCACTTCACATCCATTTTCAAAGAATTGCGCAATGTGTTTGCTTGGTCTCACAAGAAAATTCCTGACATAGATAATTCTATTGATGAGAAAGAGATCAATAAATTCCGAGCATTCTTTTTATGGTATTTTTCTTGCTCGTTAATCCGAAAAACCTCGAGTTCCCTTCTTCGGACTCGTTAAACTTACACGAAGAAGCTCCGAGCATTCTTTTTACGGTATTTTTCTTGCTTGTTAATCCGAAAACCCTCAAGTCTTCTTCTTCGGGCTCGTTAAGCTTACTCAAAGAAGCATCGAGCTTTCTTTTTATGGTATTTTTCTTGCTTGTTAATCTAAAAAACCTCGAGTTCCCTTCTTCGGACTCGTTAAACTTATACGAAGTTGACATCGAGCGTTCTTTTTGTATGGTCTTTTTCTTGCTCGTTAATCCGAAAAACCTAGATTTTTCTTCTTTAGACTCGTTAAAACTATGAAGAAGCACTGAGCTTTCTTTTTAGGAATATTTTTCTCGCTCATAAAACTGAAAAAACCCCGAGTTGCCTTTGTCGGGCTCGTTAAACTACCACGATAGAAAGGATGGAGCCATTCTTTTCTCTTTTTCAAAGCTCTTTAAACTGAAAAAGTTACCGAGTTTTCTCCGCGTGACTCATTAAAATTTCACGGAGGTAATTGAGTTTTCTCTGCGCGACTCGTTAAAATTTCACGGAGGGCACCGAGTTTTTCTTTGTCGGACTCGTTAAAATTTCAGAAAGATTATTGAGTTCACTCTGTCTCCTCGTACTCATAACAAAATGAGGTAGACGTCTATCGAACATAGATTTCTCACTTTTTTCGGTTTCGATGGACTAACTTACGGAAAATGAACTATTTCGGGCTTACTATTATCCCTTTTCCGTGCCTGGTTATCAAGACATGACAAAGTTACCCCAATGGAGTTGTCTTTTATGATATTTTTCAGACTCTCTAAACATGAAAAATTCACCGAGTTTACTTGTCTGGACTCGTTAAACCTAATCAGACGGGATGTAGAGTTGTCTTTACTGACATTTTTCAGACTCTCTAAACATGAAAAATTCACCGAGTTTACTCATCTGGACTCGCTAAACTTAATCAGACTGGGAAAAATTTGGACAAAATGGATACTACCTCTGTTTCATTTTTTTTTTAAAAGGTCGATTTGGCAGCAAAATTCTTGAACATCGCACTTCCCAGAAAAATCTTTCGCAGTTAGCCGAACCCTAACATCTATGAGTATTAGCCTTCATTTCCCAGTGTCCCTGCACCGGTAAAATCCTAACACACTCTTTGGTGTTCATCAAAGCTTCAGCTGCCTAGTACCCTGCTAGAGTTCCTTCTATTGTTCAAGCAGATCTCGCTATCTACTGCTCCTGTTATCAACCAAACCACTCATTATGCCAGAAATTATTTGTCATCTGACGTTCCCATTTACTCTTAATTATCTCAATCATAAACAAAATCAGTTGGTTTCTATTTCTTGTTGACTGATGTAGGGCGCCTCAGTGCCTACCTTTCAACAGATCCCTTCCTATCGACTGCAACTCCTTATCTAGGAAGTTGATCCAGAAACCCATCAGTACCTGGATACTTGCAGACATCAGTGGCAGGTAGTCCTTTGTTTGATCAGTGGTCTTCATCATTAGCTCCTGGTCGAATGATTCTACGAGTGTTTGAATTCAACTCATTTTATTCACACTCACTAGATTGTACTGTGCATCTTAGGGACCATCATCATTATCGGTGGCCACCTTCGCGTCTGTTAACAGTTTTCATTATCGATTGGTAATCAGACGATTTCTCACATGTTCGATGACAACTCCTTCATTCACATGTTGAGAAATATGCAGTTTAAGTGAGTTGGCGGTCAAGACCTTGGGGAAAAGGCTACATCATTAAAGTTGTGTTTCCTTCCCCAAGTTGCGATATTGTTTATGGAGACAGCTTCTTCAGCCTGATCATGTTATGACAGACACTTCCACATTTTGCCTATCGGTGGATAGATTATTCATATCTCTATTCTAGAGAAATCATGTTGTTTAAGCTACTGAGCATGGGATATGCTCAACTCAAGGCAGATACTATATTTTCTGACATATGTTGTTGTTTCAGGTTTTCCTCAGTCTTTCAATCTCTTTATCTCTACACAAATTATAAAGTATTTCAGCCATCGTCTTCGTCTCTGACCTCACACTTTAGGGGGCATCTGTTACAGGTCAAAATACCTCCTCATTAGCTCAGAGGGGAAGAAAAATATGGAAGGATTACAAAGACCTAAATTAAACCTATTTCTGCCAGGGTAACGCCTATCTAGAACAATACAAGAGTGTTATAACGCAGTACATCAGTGAATATGCCACGTTAGTGGCTAGGGAAACACTCTGTTTACATTAAAGGGTAGCGTTACCCGTGTTTTAAGTTTGAATCGAGAAAAGCCCACGGAGAATGATTTAAATCTCCGACTTTCCCTCACAAAAGAGTCAGTTCACAAAAGAAACTACAGAGCACCAGTTCATTATTGGTCATTGCTATAACAAGACTGAAATCCAAAGGAGGCAAAAGCATAGAGATTAAAGAAACATCTAAGTTTTTTCCATTCCAAACTAGTGGAAAGAGAAGGCAACAATGGCTTTCTCCCTCTCCTATAAGAAGGAGCTGAAGGCTCTTAATTGGAGGTCGAAGGATTGCTAAAGGTTTTTGCATACTTGTGGAATAGAGAATAGTGTTATATTGTGAAGGCCAAGAGTTAAAGAGGTTCCGAGAGAGCTTGTTGACTTGGACTTCTTCACTTGAGAGATAAAAGAGATTGGGAGACTGAGGAGGGCTTGGTACAACCGACGGTTGTAATCCTCCTTCTTTCAAAATCAATAGAACTGTGTTCGTTTTGTCCATTCAATGTTTAATATTGTCATTATTGTTTGAACATTTACATAGTATGATATGAATGGCTCGAATGTGTATAATTTAGAAGTTCATTATATATTGACTTGATTGATAGGATATATGTTATGTTAGAAATTACACGGGTGCTTTGACTGATTACAGGACTAAGATTTGGAGCCGGTGAAGAAGGACTCTTGCTTCGCTGCCTAGCGCTCTCCAAGGGACTCCAAGATTGTCAAAGAGGTAATTCTTCATCGCATTCTATCAAGTTATTTTAATTTAATATGAACAAGCTCATGCCATCTTTGTGAACAACACATCTAATCTTACTGTCTGCCTCGGGCACTGGAAAGCCCTGAGATGGATATTCGAAAACCAACAAACCAAGCAGTCTACCCTATAGAAATCCCTTGTCTTCTAACATCACCACAGAGATCAGATTCTTCTTCAATCCTGGAACATGCATCACTTCCTTCAATACTAAGGGTTTACCAGACTCCCTCTTAAAGGAAATGGTACCGATACTGGTCGCATTGTATCTACCATCATCGCTCATCTCGATGTGCACTCCAAGATCTTTCTCATCCAGATCAGTAAACAAATATTTGTCTCCGATCATGTGAAAAGATGCACCACTGTCAAGAAACCACACTGAACCCATCACACTTGAGACCAAGCATGCAATCAGTGAAAAATCCAGCTCAAACTGCGAGGCTAAGGCCTCTCCAGCTGCAGATCCAGCAGCCTGCTTATTTTTCTTCTTCTATGGACAATTAGTGGCATAATTTCCATGTTGGTGACAATGAAAGCACTTCACCTTGGACATGTCCTGCTTATTGCCTTTTGCACCAGATTGAGAAGCATTCTTCTTGCTCTTCCCCTTCCCTGATTTGGTAGCCAAAGCAAAATTTTCTTCATCTGAGTTCTTTGATGAAGATCCGTCCCTGGTACTTCACCTTATCTCCTCTTGCACAAGATCCGATGAAAGTTGGTCCCATCCTGGCAATTTCTCCCGACCATTGACAGAGTCCTGATAGGAATGCCAACTCTTCATAAGCCCAAGGAGAGCCAAGCTCACCAAGTCCTCGCCATCTACAGTCATCCCCACTCTTCCCAACTCATCCCTACATTGGATGAACATCGTGAGGTACTTGGGCATACTGTCACCTTTCTCCATTTTTATGTTCCTGATTTTATCCTTGAGCACCAACTTCCTCTGGTCTCTCTTGCTTTGGAATAAGTCTATCAACTCTTTCCACATAAAGAATGGAGAAGCCTTACCATGAAGGCTGGACACTATGTGATCCTTTACACCTTCCAACAGAATTCTTTGACATTTTTCTGTCTTCTTTTACCATGCGTCAAGTGCGGCAGCATCGCTAGAAGCAGGTTTTGGAATTTCTACATCTATGAACTCCTTCAACCCATTGTCATCCAGCACCGCCTCCATCCTATCCTTCCATGAAATATAATTCGAGCTACCCTCAAGGGCATACTCCAATCATAATCCGTTGAAAGACATCTCAACTTCGACACCAAGAAAACACTGCTACAAATTCGAATTCCACCAGCTCAAAACTCAACTGCTTCAATGTTTTGCAATTACTCCAATGATCAATATCCCTCTTATACCATGTCGAAATTTGATAACTGATATGTTATACACTGAGATTCTCCTGATCACACACTTTTTTAACTTCATGCACAATACAGAAGCTCTTCTACCATTGATCATTAATTGCGGAAATAAAAAAATCGCATGCGCACATTAAAACCATAAACAATCACACATATGAACACAATATTTTATGGGAAAGCTTAAAGCTGAAAAACCCCAACTACATGTATATTATATGTCACAGATATCATGTAACAATCATTATACAAATCTCCTCACAAGCTCTCAGTACAATCTCCAATTGCTACACACTAATCAAGCCCGATCTAGCAAATCACATGCTCCAATATCTGCCTCCTGATAGCCTGCCTCTATTGTGCAATCCCTGTTGAAGAATGGATCATAATGAGCTTCAAACCACCTGGATTCTACTACGCAATCCTCATTGGCATCTCCATCAATGTGTGGTGCAAACTCATGCACCAGTATATTCACAACTGATAGTCACACTGCTTTTTCACCTACCTCTTCACTGGTCTCCATTGAAACTGTCCATGCACTGAAGTTAAATGATGTATTATTTAGTTGATTAATGATTTTATAATTAGTAAATTAATTAATAATTAATTCACACCACTCTCACTAGTGTATCAATCAGTTAGACTAGATACAACTAGCTCAACTATGTTTAACTCAGTTAAACTAAACACAACTCCACTAACTTCCTTAATCAACTCCACCAAACTCTCTCACATGAGTTCTAACTGAATTCTCCATGCAATAGCTCCACTTAACCCTCAGGAATAGCGTAATTCCTTCTGTCAGCTCCTATGCCACATCTGTGCACTTAACTGAAGTGCTCCAAGAGAATAAGATAATGTTTATAGTCCAAATATTATTAAGAGCTAATAATATTCGACATATCTATTTTTAGACTGGCAATCTAAAAAAATAGATTCCGCCCAATATGTCTAAAAATAGAAGTCCATCTATTTTTCCAACTTGACCAACCATCCACAAATAGCATCCTGCAACTCATAGAATATGATCGACATGTCTAAAAATAGACTTTGCGCCAAAAATAGCCTGCGGGCCCACTTAGTGAAGGCGACTTCTTTCCACTAAGCTCATCATCTTGTTGCAATCTCAACAATTCCAGTCTGACTTAGAAGAAGAGGAAGAAGAATCTGGAGATGAATAAATAGTCGAACTAAATGGAATATGGGACTTTGTTCTTCCAATTGAAGAAGAACAAGAAGCTTTTCCCATTAGCACTAGAAGCAAAGGACCTACTGATATAGCTCACTTGAATCAAAAGCATAAACCTCAAACTCCTCATGCTAATGAAAAATAAAGTAGTAAAAAGTCCTCTCCCAAAACTTCATAGCTAAATACATCTTCATCAAATATTCCATCTACATAAAAGACCCTGGTAGTCACTGATACTATGGAGTATAATATTGTGTAATATATGAAGAAAAGGAAAACATCTCATTACATGAACTTAGCAAATTGAAAAAACAACAGAAAATATTACTTAGAGAACTGAATGCAGTTCCTGTATCACCTTTACCTATTGTTGTTGTATCTCACACTACTAAAGGAATGGGAAAACCCCCAACATATTCAATTAAATTTGATCCTACCGATTTCATCCTGATCAGTGACAGATCTAATTCACATACACCTCCCTTCCTCTTAACTTACAAAATTTTCAATAAAAACCTTCATAATTGTTTGATTGAATTAGGAGCCTCTTCCACTATAATTCCAACAATATTCTGTGCTAAGTTGAATATCACTCCCCAAAATTCATTCATCCACATAGTACACTTTAATAGAACTAAAGTAGAGGTCTTAGGGAAAATTAATTATGTCAGCATTAGAATTTCATCAAATCCCAAAGTATGTCAAATAATAAATATTTTGGTTGCTGAACTTCCTGAATTTTATGGTCTAATTCTAAGTAGAGAT
Source organism: Pinus albicaulis (assembly GCA_034641835.2). Taxonomy (NCBI): domain Eukaryota; kingdom Viridiplantae; phylum Streptophyta; class Pinopsida; order Pinales; family Pinaceae; genus Pinus; species Pinus albicaulis. The sequence goes on along the minus strand of CM076577.1, from coordinate 1,413,934,276 downwards.
TTCTCTGAAACAATCCATGGATATTTTGCTACAGACTGGTCTCACATGTGGCTTCCTTACAATGGGAAGCCAAATCAAATAAGAGTTGACCCAGAGAAACACCTGAAACATACAGTGACTGAATTTGGAGGTGATAATGAGCCAATAGCATTCAATAAAAATATTATTGGGAATTATTCATCTGAATAATTTTTAGGGAATTTTAATGCACAAAAGTCTCCTTTTCTGGATAATGTTTTCATCTCAGAGATTGAAAACTTTTCACAAACAGATACTTCAAAGTGAAAAACGTTTGTAAATAAACCAGTAGTTAAAACATTGTTTTGGACTTTGTACTTTGATGGTTCCAAATCTAACGATGGTGTGGGAGTTGGTTTTATTTTAATCAGCCCAGAAGGAGACAAGACCATGTTAGCTTGCAGGTTAGAATTCAAATGTACAAATAATACTGCAGAATATGAAGCATTAGTACAAGGATTATACAAAGCAGTTGACCTCTATATTAAATATTTGTAGGTTTTTTAAGACTCAGAAATCATCATTAGACAGGTAAGAAATACTATCCATTGCCTTTCTGGACATATTAGACATTATCAATCATTAGTCCAAGATCTTACATCTCATTTTTTGGCATTTAATATTTCTACTGTACCTAGACTGCAAAATGCTAGTGTTGATCTGTTAGCGAATGTTGCATCAAAACTCATAGCATCTGATAAATTTAGTCCTGGTAGATTTTCTATTGAATTATTTTTTAGACCATCCATTCCTGATAGTGTCACTAACTAGTGAGTCTTCAACAATGATTATGATATTGTGAATTTTCTAACATCAGAAGGGTCATATGATGTGAAAATGAGCATGACATACAATTAGAACAAAACGTTGATGATGCAAATACAATACCCAATGTTGTAGTCAAATTAGAAGATCTGTATGATCTCAAAGACAGATTTATAAGGTAACTAATGCCAAAATTAAAAGTTCAACTCTGAAATTTGAATTAGTAAACCTTGGAAATGTTGGCAATATGATGCAGAGTGTTGTCCTTGATGGCAATCCACCTGATGAAGTTATTCTTGACTTGATGAACTTGGTAAATGATGTAAATCTGATGTGATATGATGTGTGTTGACAATATGATGCTGAGTACCCACTTGATAGAATGTTGTCCTTGAATGGAAACCCACCTGATGGAGTTGTGCTTGATAGAATATGTCTTGATGAACCTGTTTTAAGATGTAAATCTGATGTATCTACAGAGAATATAGAAGGTAATGAAGAAAGGAATTCAATATGTGCTAGATCCATGATGAAAAGAGTATGTTTCAAGGAATACGCAGATTTGTCTAGGAGAAGTCGCGTATGCACGTGGTTAAGTACGTGACAAGTCGCGTATGGGAAAAAGCGCTCAAAAAAGTGCAAAACCAGGGGTAATCACCATGGTATTGACCCATTGTATTGGGTAATGATTCGTCTAAATGACCCCGTCCAGGAATACCATCGGATGTAATGTGGTTTTGGCTCATGGTATTAAAAAAGGGTAAACCTATATAAAGAGAAGAAATTCATTGTGCATATCATGAGTGTGGGTGCAAGATGTCTGAGCTTGAATGAATACTTCTCTCTGAAGTATATCTGAATGGAAAGGGTTACAATTGAATGATAGATCTGATTGCATGATGCACCAATGATGAAGAAGGGTATCTAGATCTGAAATGTACTTGTATTTGCTAGATCTGTTTAGGGGATGATTAGATCTGAGAAGAGGCGAACATATGTCTGAAGTAAAGGGTAAATCTGAGTAATGTATCTTTTTTGAAGAATTGCAATGACCTAAATGTCTGAAGAACCATACGCTAGTTCGCCGCAGAAGAAGCGCATATATACGCGGCTTTGCTGAAGAGAAAGCACGTATGCGCAGTGAAATTAGCTCTGTAATTTGTACAGAAGTATACGCGGGTTGATGTGATTGGAAGCACGTATATACGCAGTATCAGTGAAAGGAAAGCGCGTATGCAAACTAGGGTTTGCTGAAGCAAGGGGTATGAAATGTCTGGACTGGCCTGGTCAGGTTACCGCATCCGTGGAATGATGCATTCTACAAATCAAGACCACTGATAAGTTTCAGCTTGATGGCCATTGTGCTTTGCATGGATGCAACCCACTATCCGAAATATGATGAAACGTATTCATAAGTGGTGTCCTAAAGGAAGCTTTGATCCAGTGTGAAAATTGATGAAACGTGGTCCAAGGTGGTGCTGAGGGTTGTAGCCTTCAGTCAGGGGGTTGTAGCTTCCTTCCAGGTAAGGCTGGTAAACGAGATCGGGGGGTCGTAGCTCCCTTCCAGGAGAGGCTGGTAAACGAGTCAGGGGGTTGGAGCTCCCTTCCAGGAGAGGCTGGTAAACGAGCGTAGGTGGGTGCCTGCGTGCTGGTCAAGTCTGCGCCAGCACATATGTTGTAAGATGCTTTCTCTATAATAAAATATTGAAGGCTGAGCAACTGCAGCGGTGGTTTTCTCCCGACTTGGGTTTCCACCTAAAAATCCTGGTGTTCATGTGTGATGCTTTGTGTGATGGTTTATTCTGTTGTTACTACCCATTTACTACACATGTTTACTATTAACTTACCATCAGATGAATGAATATTGCAAAGAACTAAGTTAATAAATATCTGCATATTTAGATCTCTGCTAATACGCGAGTTTTATGAAGGATATCCACGTGTATACGCGAGTTTAATAAAGGAAAGTAGCGTATGGGTTTTAGAGAGTGAAAAAGTAAAAAGTTTTAAATATACAGTAAATACTGATTCACCCCCCCTCTCAGTATTTTTCCCAACAATTGGTATCAGAGGAGGTTCTTCTGCAGAAGCTTGATCGCTTGAAGAAGATCCGTCGCAATGGGAAGTCAAGAAGGAGTGATGTCTATAAATCCACCTCTATTCAATGGAAGAAATCTAATATTCTGGAAGGTACGAACAAAATCATATCTGCAAAGTCTTGGTGCAGATGTATGGGCAATCGTGGAAGAAGGTTATCAATACCCGGCAAGTATTCCTACTGATGCAGCAGAAAGGAAGAAGTATGAAATCAATGCCAAAGCAGTAAATGTCTTATTAGGAAGCATGTCTGAACCAGAATTTTCTAAAGTGATGCAACTACATTCAGCAAAAGAAATATGGGACAAAATCATTCTAAGCTATGAAGGAGAGACAAAGGTAAAAAGTGCAAAACTCCAAACTCTTAGAATTGAATATGAAAATTTGAAGATGCATAGTGATGAGAGTATTGCCCATTTCTTCTTACGTCTGGATGATATTGTAAATCGAATGAAAAATTTGGGCGAAACCATAATTGATACTACTTTGGTGGAAAAAGTCTTAAGATCCTTGACTTCAAAATTTGACTCTAAAGTTTCAGCTATTGAAGAAAGGCAAGATCTGCAAACTCTTACTATTGTTCAATTACATGGTATTCTGACTGCTTTTGAAATGAGACAAGGAGGTCCGTCTCAAATGAAAGAAGCTGCTTTTAAGGTATCTGCAAGAGGAAAAGAAAAGGAAGTTATCAAAGAATCCAACTATATATCCGAAGAAGAAGAAGCGAATTTTGTGAGAAAGCTCCAACTAGGTACTGGAAGATTCAAAGGTAAGCTTCCCTTCAAATGTTTTGAGTGTGGAAAAGTTGGTAATTATGCTGCAAAATTTCCTTATAAAGAAACATTTGCTAAAGGAAAAGAAGCACAAAGAAGGAATAAGAACCAATTTAGCTCTAAGAAAAGTTACTATACTAATGAAGATAGTGATGAGTCATCTAATAGTGAGGAAGAATGTGAAGAAGACCTTAGACTTCTCATGGAATTTGAACAAAGAGAAGAAAAGGATACTTTTGTGGATGCTCTAGAAGACAATGATTTTCTTGAAGAAAACAATCAACTCAAAGTAAGCCTAGAAGAAAAGAACATAATCATAGAGACTCTTGAAAATCAGCTTGAAGCAAAGGAAAAACGCATTGAGGAATTGGAGTGTGAAGTAGTAAGTCTAAGGAAAGAAAATGAGAAAGAAAAAACTCTCAATCTTAGATTTGCTAAAGGTTCAAAAACCTTAGATGAAATTATCAATGCTCAACGTTCTCCTCTCATAAAAACAGGTCTTGGATATATTGGAGAATCCTCTCAGGATTCAACACCAAACTATCTAAAGGCAGCAACTACTGGTTTACAATATTCTGCCTCTCAACAAGGAAGCAAGGATTCTTTACAGGTAAAGCAGGATCATCGCACTTCAAGGAACACTGATAGGAATAACTTTCAAAGGAGCTCCAACCAGCAGGTAAATCCAAATAGAAGATTTCGTGATTACAAAAATGTCTATTTCAATGGACAATGTTTTACATGTCACAATTTTGGTCACAAAGCTGCTCAATGTGTTGCTTACAAAACCATCATGACAAGAGAAGAAAGAAAGAAAAGGTTGGATACTGAACCAAAGAAGAATACCTATAACAAATTTTCTCCTCTTCAAAATGAAGTTGAATGTGCCTATTGCAATAACTTTGGCCATGAAGAATCTGAATGCAGGAGCAAAGTCCAGCCAAAACATCACTTTCCCTCAAGTTCCAAAGTATGGAAAAAGAAGGAATTACAGGTTGAAAATTGTGGCATAGCATTATTTGCAGAAGGTGAAGAAAATCAATGGTACATTGATAGTGGATGCTCAAGACACATGACAGGTGAAAAAATCAAACTTCTTGCATATAATGCTCTAGAAAAAGAAAAGAAAGTAACTTTTGGAAATGATTCTCCTGCTGTAATTAAAGGAAAAGGGTCTGTGTTTCTAAAAGAAAAGGTGAAGGCTAAGGATGTCATGTATGTGGATGGATTAAGGCATAATCTATTGAGTGTAAGTCAAATGTGTGATCAAGGAACTGAAGTTGTCTTTAGTTCAAAAGAATGTGTGGTTCGTGATCTTGATACAGGTAAAATCATTATAAAAGGGAAAAGAAATCCAAGCAACCTGTATGTACTAAACTGCAAAGATCAATGTTACTTGAGCAAGTCTTCAGAAAATTGGCTATGGCATAGAAGGCTGGGGCATCTGAGCTTCTCTCAAATCAACAAAGCAAGCAGACTTCAAGTTGTTCGTGATCTTCCCAATATTAATCTACCGGAAAGTATCATATGCAAATCTTGTCAATTCAGTAAGCAGACCAGAGTACGATTCAATGCCAAAGAAGGATCTTCAAGTAAGCCTCTTGAACTCATTCATACTGACATCTGTGGACCTATGAGGAAAAAGTCACTACATGGGGAAGAATACTATATCTTATTTATTGATGACTACTCTAGAATGTGCTGGATCGGGTTCATTAAACACAAAGATGAAGCATTTGAAAAATTTCAGATCTTCAAAGCATTGGTAGAAAATGAATTAGATCTAAAAATCAAGTGTCTTAGATCTGATCGAGGAGGAGAATATACATCAAATGAATTCTTTGAATTTTGTGAACAACACGGCATAAAAAGACAGTTCTCTGTAGCAGGCACTCCAAAACAAAATGGCGTAGCGGAAAGAATGAATAGAACAATTCAACAAATGGCTAGAGCTATGCTTGATGATTCTGGAACTCCTGACATGTTCTGGGCTGAAGCAGCACACACAGCAGCTAACATTCTCAACAAGGCTCATGTTCGGGTAAATAGTGACAAAACTCCATATGAACTCTGGTATGGTAATTCTCCCTCTGTGAAGCATTTTAGAGTTTTTGGAAGTAAATGCTTTATCAAAAATAATGATGAAAAGCTTGGCAAGTTTGAACCTAGATCGGATGAAGGGATATTTCTTGGTTACTCATCTTCAAGCAAAGCTTACACATGTTACAATAAAAGGCTTCGAAAGATTGTTGAATGTATTGATGTTGTTATTGATGAGTATTCTGCAGCTCCTAAAGAAGAAAAACAAACAACAAAAGAAGATGATGGTGACTTATGTCCTTCTACATCAAATAGAAATGATATAGACAGTGGATCCAATGAAGAACCTGAAAATGATCTATCTGAAAAAGCTCCTTCCAGATATGTTCAAAAGAATCATCCTGAGTCTCAAATTTTGGGAGACAAGGAATCGGGTATACGAACAAGGAGAACTCTGGTGGGATCTTCTAGTCATCTGGCACTTCTATCCACAATTGAACCACACAATGTCAATCAAGCTAGCAAAGATGAATGTTGGAAGCAAGCCATGGATAAAGAGCTTGATCAAATTGAAAAGAATGACACTTGGGAATTGGTACCAAGACCACATGATAAAAATGTCATTGGAACTAAATGGATTTTCAAGAACAAGTTAAATGAGAATGGGGATGTTGTAAGAAACAAAGCTAGATTGGTTTGCAAAGGGTATACTCAACAAGAAGGTATAGACTTTGAAGAAACTTTTGCTTCTGTAGCTAGACTTGAAGCCATAAGAATGTTTCTTGCTTTTTCAAGTTATCAACAAATCAAAGTTTATCAAATGGATGTTAAATCTGCTTTTCTTAATGGTGATCTAGAAGAAGAAGTATATATAGAACAACCGGAAGGATTCATTTTGGGAAATGATGAAAATCTTGTTTGTAGACTTAAAAAGGCTCTATATGGCCTCAAACAAGCTCCAAGGGCATGGTATTATCGTCTTGACAAATATCTTCATCAACAAGGATTCTCAAAGGGGTCTGCTGATAGCAACTTATATACAAAAATTGAAAATGATAAACTATTGATTATGATTGTATATGTTGATGATATAATTTTTGGAAGTAATGAAGAATCTATGAGTCAAAAATTTGCTTCTGTCATGCAGCAAGAATTTGAAATGTCCTTACTTGGGGAACTAACATTCTTTCTTGGCTTGCAAGTGCATCAAACTACAGATGGTATATTCTTATCACAAGCAAAATATCTTAAGCAAATTCTGAAGAAGTATGGGATGGAAGAATGCAAACCTGTAAGTACACCAATGATAATCGGATGTAATCTCAGTTCTCATGATGATTCTCCCACGGTGAATCAACCAGAATACAGATCGATGATAGGAAGTCTACTTTATCTCACTGGGACTAGACCAGACATTATGCATGCATTTGGGATTGTTGGACGATTCCAAGCTAATCCAAAAGAGTCTCACCTTCAGGCTGTGAAAATAATTTTCAAATATCTACAAGGAACTCAAGACTTTGGTCTATGGTATCCAAAGAATGTTGATCTTACTCTTCATGCTTACACTAATGCAGATTGGGCCGGAAGTGTTGATGATCGGAAAAGCACTAGTGGTGGTGCATTCTATATGGGACCCTGGTTAGTATCTTGGTTCAGCAAGAAGCAAAATTCTATTTCCTTATCTACATCAGAAGCAGAATATGTGGCTGCTGCATCTTGTTGCACTCAACTCCTTTGGATGATGCAAACCTTACAAGATTTTCAAATCAAGTGTACACCTCCTATCCCCATTATGTGTGACAATACAAGTGCCATCAGTATTTCAAAGAATCCTGTTATGCATTCGAAGACCAAGCACATTCCCATCAAGTATCATTTCTTACGTGAACAAGTGCTTGAGAAAAAGGTGAAGTTGGAGTATGTTCCCTCCAAAGAACAAGTTGCTGATATCTTTACCAAACCTCTGCCCAGGGAAGCGTTCGAGTATCTAAGACAAAAGCTGGGAGTGTTCTCTGCCAGTCAAAAGAAAAAATCTGTTTAAATTTAGAAGATGGCATTGGATACGCGGATTTCCAGAAACACAGTCGCGTATATACGCGAGTTCATGCACAGAAAACCGTGTATGCCTGATTGCTGACAAATTTCTGTTTGGAGTCAGCTCTCTTCAGCACAGCTGCAGTACTGTTTGATTTCTCTGATACTGTTTGATATCTCTGGTGGTGTTCCAGTTCTCATAATTCTATTTCTAATGTTTTGATAAAGATGCCTTGATGATTTGTTGGTGAAAGTGTTCAGGATGCACAAACTAAGGGGGAGCCTTAGTCATATGAAAATGATGCTTGGATGCACAGTTTCAGGGGGAGCATTGGCCTTGCTGAGTATAATGCATTGTTGTCATTATGTTGATTATGAAAAATGATCTCTTTCTTGAGGACTTTCTGGTGTTGGTCATAAATGGTCATATGTGTAATTTGATGAAAAGGTCTTGTTGAGACCCATGATGTAAAGTTGTAATATTCAGTCATGTAAGGACTTGTCAAATTTTGTAAACCCACTTGGTTGGGTAGCTGAGTTGAAATGTGTAAACCCCCTTGGTTGGGTACTTAAGTCTCATATGTAAATCCACTTGGTTGGATATTTGATGTAAGTATGAGTCTTTGATTATAGGAAGTTCATAGAATCATGTACTTCATTGAAAAATATGTTTGAAGATTCAGCTTGAACTCAGGGGGAGCTTGGTCATTTCAGTATACATCAAATCTGCAGAACGCTTCTTCTACATAGAGGAGAAAAGAGGGAGAGTGTGTTGGTTTTGATCCGCCCTTTGCCCTTGATGTCAAAGGGGAGAGTGACATGGTGTTTGGATAAAAGGAAACATGATGGGAGAGTGACATGGTGTCATTGTATTCTTAATGTATCTATCTGTTGTGGTGATCAAACAGCATCGTGGTTGCCATCGAGTCCAAAGGGGGAGATTTTTGGAAATATGATGCAGAGGGTTTTCCTTGATGGCAATCCACCTGATGAAGTTATTCTTGACTTGATGAACTTGGTAAATGATGTAAATCTGATGTGATATGATGTGTGTTGAGAATATGATGCTGAGTACCCACTTGATAGAGTGTTGTCCTTGAATGGCAACCCACCTGATGGAGTTGTGCTTGATAGAATATGTCTTGATGAACCTGTTTAAAGATGTAAATCTGATGTATCTACAAAGAGTACAGAAGGTAATGAAGAGAGGAATTCAATATGTGATAGATCCATGATGAAAAGAGTATGTTTCAAGGAATACGCGGATTTGTCTAGAAAAAGTCGCGTATGCACGCGCTTAAGTACGTGCCAAGTCGCGTATGGGAAAAAACGCTCATAAAGTGCAAAAACGGGGGTAACCACCATGGTATTGACCCATTGTATTGGGTAATGATTCGTCTAAATGACCCCGTCCAGGAATACCATCGGAAGTAATGTGGTTTTGGCCCATGGTATTGAAAAAGGGTAAACCTATATAAAGAGAAGAAATTCATTGTGTAAATCATGAGTGTGGGTGCAAGATGTCTGAGCTTGAATGAATACTTCTCTCTGAAGTATATCTAAATGGAAAGGGTTACAGTTGAATGATAGATCTGATTGAATGATGAACCAATGATGAAGAAGGGTATCTAGATCTGAAATGTACTTGTATTTGCTAGATGATTAGATCTGAGAAGAGGCGAACATCTGTCTGAAGTAAAGGGTAAAATCTGAGTAATGTATCTGTTCTGAAGAATTGCAAAGACCTAAATGTCTGAAGAACCATACGCTAGTTTTCCATAGAAGAAGCGCGTATATACGCGGCTTTGCTGAAGATAAAGCGTGTATGCGCAGTGAAATCAGCTTTGTAATTTGTACAAAAGTATACGCGGGTTGATGTGATTGGAAGCGCGTATATACGCGGTATCAGTGAAAGTAAAGCGCGTATGAAAACTAGGGTTTGCTGTAGTATGGGGTATGAAATGTCGTTTTTTTGCTATGTTACTATACAATGAATGATGTATTCTACGGTTCTGGGTTGTACGAATTGATAAGTTTGGGTTTGATGTATGATTGTGCTTAAAAAAGTATGGAGTGGGTCCGATGCCGAAAATATGATGAAACGTCGCTGCCAGTGGTGTCTGAGAGCTTTGGATCCGATGTGAAAATTAATGAAATGTGAGGTATAGAGTCTTGAGGGTTGTAGCCTTCGGTCGGTTACGCTCCTTCCGGTGAGGCCAGTAGCGAGAGCGGTCGTAGCTCCCTTGGGGTGAAGAGTTTGATGGCAAGGAGCGGTGCGTGGCTCCCCTTCCGGAGAAGGCATGGTAAATGAGCACGAGTGGGTTCTGGCGTCTTCCCGAGTCTGCACCGACACATATGTTGTAAGATGTTTTCTCTATAATAAAATATTGAAGGTGAGCAAGCTGAGGCGGTGGTTTTCTCCCGAAACGGGTTTCCACCTAAAAATCCTGGTGTTCATGTGTGATGATTTGTGTGATGGTTTATTCTGTTGTTACTACACATGTTTACTATTAACTTACCATCAGATGAATGAATATTGCAAAGAACTAAGTTAATAAATATCTGCATATTTAGATCTCTGCTAATACGTGAGTTTTATGAAGGATATCCGTGTGTATACGCGAGTTTAATAAAGGAAAGTAGTGTATGGGTTTTAGAGAGTGAAAAAGTAAAAAGTTTTGAATATGCAGTAAATACTGATTCACCCCCCCTCTCAATATTTTTCCCAACAGGAAATTATGACAAGCCTTCGAATATCAATCTAGGTCTAGATTTGTCCGCTGATGAAAGTTATCATTTATTCGACTGTTGAAGAAATATAAAAGTATCTTTTCTTGGGATTATTCTGATATTAAAACTTATGATACCTCTGTTATACAACACACCATACCCATGATCTCTAATGATAAACCAGTGCAACAAAAACTAAGGAAAATTCATCCAAACCTTGAGAATAAAATCAAATCAGAGCTGAATAAAATTATTAAGGCCAAAATCATATTTCCTATTAGGCATTCAAAATGGGTATCCAATTTAGTGTCTGTTAGGAAAATGAATGGTGATATTCGTATATGCATATATTTTAGAAATTTAAATAAAGCATGTTAGAAATACAACTTTCCACTACCAACCATGGAACAAGTACTGCAATCAGTAGCTAGTTTTGAGCTCATGTCTTTTCTTGATGGATTTTCAGGATATAACCATATCCTAATTCATCCAAATGATAGATTGAAAACCACGTTTAGAACTATATGGGGAACATATACTTATCAAAAAATACTTTTTGGTTTGATTAATGCAGGTGCCACATTTCAAAGAGATATGGATATATCCTTTAAAGGACTCATTAAAAAATCAGTTGTTAATTACTTTGATGATATCATTGTTTATTCCAAGAAGATAAGAAGCCATTTAAATGGCCTTAAATGGATCTTTGAATGATGTATGAAATATGGGATCTTGCTAAATCCAAAAAAGTCTTATTTTTCCTTAATCGAAGGTAAGCTTTTAGAATTCATCGTATCAAAAAAGGGTATTTATATTAATCAAGAAATAGTTAAGGAAATTGAAAAAATACATTTACCTCATAATAAGAAATCAATGCAGTCTTTCCTTGGACAAATAAATTTTGTAAAAAGGTTTGTCCCTGAATTTTCACAAATAGTTTTACCTTTACAGAATATGATTAAGAAAAAAATTGTTTTCAATTGGGGTCACAATGAAAAATAAGCCTTTGAATTGATCAAATAAGCTATTATTAACACTCCATCCTCGAAAACTCCCAATTTTTCTAATCATTTTGTTTTATACACATTTGTATCAGAAACATCATATGTTGTCATTTTAACAGAGCTCAATGATCAACAAATAGAAGCACCTATCTCATTATTTAGTTTGAATATGAAAGGTGTCAAATTAAATTTCTTTGTTGTGGAAAAACAAGAATTTGTTTTCTTCAAGTAAATAAAAAATTTCAGACCATTTCTCATCAAAACTCATACTAAAATCATAGTTCCATTTTCAGCAATAAGGCAATTACTGATGCAAAGAGAAGTAGGAGAAAAAAGAGAAAACTGGGTAACTGCATTGCAAGAATATGTTGAAATTAGACCAACTAAAATTGTTATAGGTCAAGGTCTTTTCAAAATGTTAAGAGAATCATCCACCTTACCATAAGAAGAACATTCAAGTGACAACATTCAAATATCTCAGGTAAGCCTCAACGATACCGAATCTCAATATGTTGATCTCATTTTTTATTTAAAAAATGGATATGCCCCTACGAAATTCAGTTACAAAGAGAAAAGAGCTTTGAGATTGAAATCAAAGCAATATCAAATTGTCAATGATGTTTTATTCAGAAAAAATTATGATTCTATTTTTCTAAGGTGCCTTGAAAAATTTGCGGTACAAAAGGTTTTGCAGGAACTTCATGATGGACTAGCTGGTGGAAATTTTGGAGGAGAAACAACAACACATAAAATCCTGCATGTTGGCTATTAATGGACAACCTTGTTCAAAGATGCACACGAGTATGTAAGTAAATGAAAAACTTGTCAAACTGCAGCTGGAAGACAAAGGAAACCTACATTGCCATTACAGCCAATCAATATTGAACAACCATTTGAGCAATGGGGACTGGACATAATAGGTGAGATCATTCGTCACTCTTCAAAGCAACATAGATACATCTTTACAACAACTTATTACTTTACTAAATGGGTGGAAGAAATTCCACTAAAGGTAACTAATTCTGAGAACATTATCGAATTTATTGATCAATTTATCATTACTATATTTGGATTACCAACTTCCTTGATGTTTGACAATGCATCTGATTTCTCAGGAAATGATATGATAAAATTTTCTCTCAAAATAGGTTTCAAACTTAAGTATTTTTCTAAATATTATCCCCAAGGAAATGGTTTAGCAAAATCAACTAATAAAAACCTCATTAGGATCATTAAACAAACTATTGATCAAAGTCAAATAAATTGGCATAAATTTTTAACATTTTCTCTCTGGGAAGATCGGATAACACATAAAGCCTCTATAGGTACTTCTCCATTTAATATAGTTTATGGGAAAGAAGTTGTTCTTCCTACAAACTTAGTTATTCCATCTTTATCCTTGGTTCAATTTATTGAAGAAACTCCTTCTTCTTTGTAGTTAAGACAACCACAAATTCTCAAACTTGAAGAAGAGAGAGAGAAAGCCAAGATCACCCATGCTCATCATCAATAGTTAGTTAGATCTTCCTTTGATGCAAATTCTATTAGTACAAAATCATTTCAACTTGGAGACCTTGTATTGAAATGGGATAAAGCACATGAGGAAAAAGGTAAGCATACAAAATTCCAAAGAATGTGGCTTGGACCATTTCAAATTGCAGAAAAAATCATCCCATCAACATTTCTATTACAGGATTTATCAGGAAAGAAATATTATATGCCTGTGAATGGGAAGATTTTGAAAAAATTCTTCTCATATGAGATAACCTCTTCTATCCCCTTGTTGTGGTAAAACACAACACCTCCATTTTCTACTTATGTACTTCAAATAACGGGGACCATTTCCACAAAATTTTTGGCTAAACACCTTTTAGGATTTTGATTAAGTTAATTATTTTGTAAATTTGTAATTTTTCATTTTTATGGGATTTCTATTTTTATTGTTTCATTGAATCTAGTTTTTCATAAGCTTTCCAACGATACATGTTTCACTTCATTTGGTCAAATGGTTTGTAAATGACACTCCTTTGAAGTTTTGATTATTTTCTCGTTTGGGTTAAAAATGTATAAATGTATCAATATTTCAATTCTCATAGTTAAAATAGTCATTCATTGTAAATATTAAACTTTTAGTTTGTTTTTACTATTTTCACCTTTTTCCCTAATATCCGAACGTTTTTATTTTTTAGTTAACTTATTCATTTTAATGATTATAGCTCCACCCAACCACTGAATAGTCATGTTATATGACATTAACCTTACAACATTATACATTACAAACTACCGCTTAAAACCTATTGGTAGAACCCCTTATCTTTTCGCATATCGGCCATCGCAGAAATCTTCACCACATTCATATGCTATCTTTCCAAAAATTCGATGCGATATTATATGGGACCCGCCACATCACTCACATCGCATATCTTATTGTTTTATTCCGAAAACATTTACCATTAATCATCTCTAACTGCAATTTTCGATAAACCTTTAACTTTGCGATTTGTGATTTGGTCCCTGCCTGCCACGTTACCTGCCCACCACTCCTTCACTCCCAACGCGCATCGTATATCTTACTTTTTATTACCGAACATTCATCGCTACCCATCTCTAAGTGTGGTTTGCGATAAGTTTTGACTTTACGATTGCGATTGGCCTCACCTCTACCAAGCATGTCACTTTCTTTTACCGACATTCCCTCCTCTATTACTCCCTTATCACTCCATACTCTTCCTCCATTCCTCTCTCTCTCATGTGGTGTGCATTTTTTATATTTTTTGAATTATTAATTAAAATAAATTATATTATATAATATTATAATTAATATTATATTTTAATTATAATATTTTTACTATAATTTTAATATAATTTAAATTATAATATTAATATAATATTTTAATTAATCAATAAATCATTTTTTTATTAATTAGTTTAATTGTATTTTTCAATTAGTTTTTATTAAAATTAATAATGTAATTATAAATTAATTAGTAGATAATTATAAATTAATTTAGAATTAGATTATAATTAAATTAGATGACTAATATAATTACAATTAATTATAATTAATCAATTAATTATCATAATCTAATTTAGGATTAGAATTTAATTTAAAATTTTGATTTTGTTAGCCCAAGCAACAAAAATTCCAGATTTTTGGTAATTTTAATATACCAACTTTAAAGGCTCATAAATGGAGTTTTACTTGGCCAAATGAGGCCCAAGACAGCTCATTGGAAATATATAATGATAGATATTATTCCTCAAGAGGTTTCATTTCCAGATTTGATTATTTATTGGGTATAAAATTCAGCAAAAGATCAAGCTACGAATTTTTCAACAAAACTAATTTTCTGAGTTTTATTTTTTGCATTTTAATTTGCCAAAACTTATTATGAGTGTAGATCCATTCCTCTATGTTCTCTTTGGGCAATTGGATCAGCACAGACATCAAAAGAAAGCTTATATTTTTTTTCAATTATTTATTTAATTAAGTTTTAATTGGATTTATTTTAATTTCTAGATGTAACATTTTGATTTTATTTTTGCATTTTAATTTTGTTTTTGATTTTTTTTGCAGGAAAACAATTGAGGAGATGAGAAGAATAAAATCTCAATCAATAAGAAGGCTCCAACAATTTCAAAATATGATTTTGAACCAATTAAAATTGATGGAGCAAAACCACTCTTCAAACAAACTTTCCTATGAAGAAATCCTTTTGTAAATTTTATAAATAGCAGATATCAAAATGTAATAGAGGCTTCTCTCCTTTGCAATTTTGGAATTATAAAAGCACTTCTGTAATATGAATTTAGGGTTGTAGTGTGAGAGGAGAGGAATCTCAGATTCGGAGATTATTGAGGTTTTTCTTTTACATTATGAGTTATGTATAATGAACAAAGTCTTGCACTATTGTAGCTCTAATTTTGAAAGGAGAAGTTCAGGCATTGTAAAAGACTGTTAGAGACTGGAGCTGGAGAAATGGACTTAATAAATTGGTATTTTTATTTTAAATGTTGGTTTCATTTTATGATAATAGAAATGTGTCAATTTACTCGCATACTTGTGCACTTTTGTTGGTATGAGTAATCTTCCTTAATTTATGTTATTATTTTTCTCTACTCTTATGGGTTGAATTCTGATTTCCGAGTAACTATTTACTCAGAAACCTGTCTTATAAAATTGATTTATTGAATAGTGATATGTTGTGAACTATTTTCACATGTTATTGTTTAATTATTCAAGTTACTGATTAAATGATCAATACCATTTTGAGAACTACTTCCTGAGTGTTGTTGATTGATTATTTCAGTTAAGAGGCATCTAGATATAATGTGTTTGGTATTCACAATATCAGTTAATTGAACTACTTCGTTAGCTTCATATTAATTTAAAACAAACATATTTAAATCTCAATTATTTTAAAACATCTTTCTCTCTGTTGGGATGGATCTATATCTACCTAATTGAGATAGAATTAAAATAGTTTCTTTTTCTTGCATCTTAGAACAATATTGCATTTAGATTAAGTCCTATTATCCAAAATCTCTTCCTGGGTGGGGGAGAAAACTTTAGGGTACCCTGCTGGTCTCAAATTAGCTTAAGGATCACTTTCTTATCCGATCGGAAAGAGAATTTATCTGATGTCTATTTCTCATTGATAGATAAAAATCATATTTTAAGCCAATGGAGATTGAGATAAGGTAATTGGACCCAGTTAAACCATTCGGAGCCACCATTCCAAACGGAAAAGGAACTACTTTAAGGTCCGGACCAGGTGGTCATCCCCCATGTTGTTGCAGTGAATTTCGAGGCCTCAACATTTTTTGCGCTAGAAGGAGGGCCTGGGACTTGTTTTCCTTTGGAGTCTTTGTATTCTAATATTTTATTTTTATTACAATGGCTCCTCTAAAAACTTCCAATTTAGAGTTGTATTTCTAGACAAGCATCTTCTAATACTCCACTAGAAATAATAAGACTCTTATCTTAGGTAAATTTTAATAGTAAGAGGAATACTTCTGCATTTGATCATACTTTACAATTCATTCAAAAAATGCAAATTCTACTTTTCATGATATTGATGAAGATATTTTATGCAGGATTTTTACTCTTACATTCTTGGAAAAAGCTAGAAACTGGTGTAAATCACTTCTAGCTGCATCAATCCACACTTGGGAACAATTTATTACAATCTTCCTTTGTAAATTTAATGGATATATCTACGAACAGGTATGTGATGATTTTGAAGATCTACGAAGGTTTGAAGGTGAGTCATTAATTGATTTTATGATCAGGTTTCGTTTAAATTGTTTGAAATTTAAAATTGAAGATAAACCTTCGAAAAAAGAATTATTAGATTGGTTTGAACATATTTACTCTCTTCCTTCCATTCATAATCCATGTGAAATTATTTCAAACTTTGATTAATCTCCTTCTAATTTCATTGACATAAGAAAGAATTCCAATATGGAGGTGCAAACAAATAACGATGAAGAGTCCTCTATTGTGTATAATCAATTCCTTTAATTACTGCACACTTCCTACAATATTGAGAAAGATAAAGGTGCAACTTCACATGTCAATGAAACTCAATCACAAAGGTTGGAAAATTTCACTAATCAACCGCAAGAAGATATTAGCAACATTCCTCAAGAAAGCATAAGTAGCCAAGTAACTGATCTTAAATCTGAAATTTGCAATGAAGAAAATACACAAGATGTTGGAAATATTGTCATTGATGTCAATAAAGGTAGCAAAGACAGAGACAGACAAAGGAGGCAGCAAATAAGCGAACAAAGGAAGCAAAGGAAATAGGCAGAGGGAGAGGCAGCAAATATAGAGGTAGATTCATTATCACAGCAGAGGCAAAGTCGTTATTAGAGGCAGAGGCAGAGGCAGAGCCGTTATCACAGTAGAGGCAGAGCCATTTTTTAATTCCGAGAATCGCTACCCCAACTAGACGATACATAAACACAATTCCGGTAATCGTATAACCCAAGAAGAAAATTATATATATAAATCTCATTTCGGGAATCGTTACCCACGTTGGAGTATATATGCAACATATTTACATATATTTCGCCTTATGCAGAAAGTTCCAAAGCATATACATTAATCTATATGGAGCGCTTTATTATCAGAACCAAAGTACCATAAGGTGGGACCCTTCCCAATCGCATCGAAGATTATAAGGGCAGCAGAACAGGTTAAAAATAGGTTGCGATTAAGATTGAAGCCTAGACCTGATGGGTCTATAAATCATGTTTAATATGTGTTTGAGTTCCAGTTCCAATCGCATCGACAAAATGCAGTGAACAGTGGTCAATCGCATCGGACAAAAGCAGAACATCAGAGCAATATATTAAAATAATTGCAACTGCAATTGAATCCTGGACCCGATGGGTCTATAAATCATGTTTAATATGTATTTGAGTTCCAGTTCCAATCGCATCGGAAAAATGCAGTGAATAGTGGTCAATTGCATCGGAAAAAAGCAGAACATCGAAGCACGATATTAAAGGATTTCGATTGCGATTGAGCTCCGGACCCAATGGGTATATGAACTATGATTCAAATATGTTTAATTCCGGCATTAAAATAGGCCATCACATCGAATGATAAAACAATTTCAACAAGTGGGACCGTAAGGGACCAAAGGTATAATACAAAGAATATGTATTATATCTTCTGGCGCAAGATCAAAAGAACCAAAGGTTTTAACGCTTGGTTTTAAAACAAACAAAGATTCGATATGGTGGGACCCTCACCCAATTGCATCGGAGAAATTTTGCAAGCGGAACATGTTAACAAAGAATTGTGATTGCGATGAAAGACCGGACCCGATGGGTTTATAAACCTTGGCTAATATATGTTTGAGTTTCTTCATAACAGTGAATCATCAGAATCGGAGCATCGGAGCATTGGGATATCGGTACATTCAAATGGAAATTGCGATTGCGATTAATCGCAATCGGAAGAAGTCGAGAAGGGATACATCGCATCGAAAGATCGGCGAGTGGGCCCGTAAGTACATTTTATGTATTAAAATGATTTCTCAGCAGTTAATTGTCGGAAGTTACATATGTTATATAAAACAACATTCTAGATGTTAAAATCAATTCTTATCATGCCGAGAGTTAAATTTTGATGTATAAAAATGGCAGTTACATAGGTATGGCAGTTACACTGCGATAGTAAGCAAAAAAGCCAAATACAGCACAGTCACAGAAAAGAAAAGCGCCGTGAACCAGGAGGCTGAATAAGTGAGCTGAAGTTTTCATTGTAATTGATTGTAAATGTTTTTAATTAATTTATATTGTTGTGATGCATTGGCAAGTCTCCAGAAGAAAACAAAATCCCACTGTAATATTAAAATAAGCACCTACAGTTACATTTTTCTGAATGAGCAGATAAAAGGAATGAGAAGACAGAAGCCAAAGACTCATGACTGTTCACTCCAAATTCCTAGTGAAAAACAGACAGTCATGTGAGGAACTCTATATATAATATCAACTGGATATGCATAAATGAGGTAGATAGATTAAATATAGAGAATGCAGAGTATAGAAGAGTGAGGCAGAGAAGATTAAGAAAAGAAGAGCAGAAAGAGATGCTACAGAACAGAGCTGATATCTGAGGTAAATCAGCAAACTTTCAGTTTGATAAATTGAGGAAGTTGGAGCTTCCCTATGAAGTTGCAGCTTGATAGCTGTCAGTTGGAGCTGACTGAGGTTGGAGCCTCCTGTAGGTTGGTGCCTGCAGAAAATTGAAGGGAGTTGGTGCTTCCTTGCAAGTTGCAGCTTGCAGAATTGAGGTTGGAGCCTCCTGTAGTTTGGTGCCTGCAAACAAACAGTGGTGAGAGGGAGTTGGAGCTTGCCTTTGCATCACAACAATAATAAGATGTGGTTTTCTCCCTTTATGGGTTTCCACTTATATCTGGTGTCGACCAGGTATGAGAGACAAGACTGATTTAAGAGGATTCTCCGTTGACATCTTACCTATACTTATTAAGTCTACTAGCATATTGTATTAATAATTGCTGCTCATATTCTGAGATTACTCACATATTAATTTGGACATGAAATGAAGGTGTAAACAAGTTTTAATGAAATTTTTTAAAATTCCATGAATGTGTTAAAGTAATTCACCCCCCCCCCCCTCTTATTTTAACTAAGGGTTCAACAATTGGTATCATAGAAGGTTCCTTTGTACCAGTTTAACAACTGAAAGGAGATTCTAGGTTCTTAGAATGGCTAGTAAAGAAGGATGCTCAACCAATAAAGCCCCTTTGTTCACCGGTACAAATTATGCCTTCTGTAAAATAAGAATGAGGATGTACATAATGTCTCTAGGAATATAAGTTTGGGTGCTGAATTAGATAAGTCCTTAAAAGGCAATCACTAAGAGAAAGAACTAAAATTAAGATTTTAAATTGATTGTAAAGCTATTAGTCTATATGTGTTCTTGAATGGATTGTGCAGTCAATTTATCAAAGTAATGTACAAAGACATTGCCAAAGAGATGTGGGATACTCTGGAGAACATCCATGAGGGAGACAAGAAAGTAAAGACTGCCAAACTTCAAATCTATAGAGCCCAGTTTGAGAACTTAAAAATGAATGATGATGAAGACATTGACAATTTCTTCCTAAAAGTTGCAGAAATTGTTAACACTATGAAAGCTCTTGGAGAAACCATGCCAAAAAGAATAATTGTGCAAAAGATTCTAAGATCTCTTCCATCCAGGTTTAATCCCAAGGTGTTTGCAATAGAAGAAACAGCTGATTGGGAGACCTTGACCATGAACCAGCTACTTGGAAATCTAACAACATATGAGATGAGGCTCCCACAGAATAAGCCAAGTACGAGGGAGGCTGCCTTCAAAACAAAAAAGAAGAAAGAAGAAGAGGAAGACATATGCTCTTGCTCGGATGAAGAAGAGGCAAAATTTGTCAAGAAACTGGATAGAGGCTCAGGTAAATACAAAGGTAAACTTCCTTTCAAATTCTTTAACTGTGGAAGAGTTGGACACTATGCTACTAAGTGTCCTCACAAGAAAGTAAGGAATTAGGCTCAAGAGTCTGAGAAAAATACATCAAAGAACTGGCAGAAAGGAAAGAAGTTCAGCAGAAAATCCTTCTATGCTCAACAAGACAACAGTACATCTGAAGATCTAGATGAACTCTCAACTGAAGATGGAACCTCTAAATTTTTATTGATGGCTATAGAAGAACTTGAAGGTCTCCTGCTAGAAGATGAAGAAGAAGAAGGTGACGTCGACCTTGAGGGGGAGCAAAGAATTTTTCTGGAAGAGATTGATAGACTCAAGCTGAAATGCAGAAAACAAAAGGACATTCTCCTCAAGTATGTACGAGAAGAACAGAATTCATAAGGCCTGATGCAGCTAAAGATAGATCTTGAAGAAGCCAAGAAGATAGAGGACATGTTACTTAAGCAAATCAAGGAAAAAACTCAGGAAAAAGAAAAGTTGGAAGAAGAAGTAGTATGTCTCAGGAAGAAATTAGAAAATTCTCAAAGGAAAGTGGTTATAAACTCTTCTGAAACAACAAGCTCTAGTAAGTTGAATGAAATTCTGGTTGCTCAAAGATCGCCTATGATAAAAACTTGAATAGGCTATGAAGGAGAATCAAGTAAAAACAAAGAAAAGGAAAACAGAGAGATTATTTTTGTAAAAGCAAAGAAGGATGATGAAGTTACCAACAATTCCTACAAAAGTTACAAAACCGTAATAAGGAAGATGATATCAGAAGAAACCACCAAAGAGCAAAGGCCGCAATTCATACACCCATGAGTATGTCAAATTTGGAACCATCAAAGGAGACTTTTTCTCCCAAGGTAGGCAACACTTATACATACCGTCAATAACAATACATTGTCGCATATTGCCATACAAGGAGGAGTAATCAACACCGGGAAGAAAGGATGCAAATAAAGGTGATGCAAATAAAGGAAGACATTTTGTCTCTGGGCAAACAAATGGAGAAAACAACTCTACATCAAGTATGCAAATAATTTTAGTATATTTTTTTATTTTGCAAGGAATTTGGCCATGTAAATTATTACAGTTCTGAGAAAGTATGGATACATATTGATGTTCAACACCTCAAAGAGGTTTATGAACAAAAGGAATTTGTCTGATACCTACAATTCTGCAAAAACTATGATCAAATGATGTATATGCAATCAAGTTGGACATATGCCTTCCAAATGTCCTCTGAAAGGATGTGATTCATCATCTCACAAAAGAAACCAAACAAAATGATGCCTCCAGTGGAAAAAGAAGGAGAATAAGTGTGACATCGCTCTAACTGATCAAGATCTAAAAAGCCAATGGTATTTGGACAGTGGCTGCTCTAAACACATGACTGGAGACAGAAGCAATTTTATAACTTTTGATGAAAAGAAAACTGGTAATGTTACTTTTGGCAATGATAAATCAGGAAAAATCAAGGGAAAGGGCTCATTCAGCTTAGATAATGGCAGAGGTAAGGCCCAAGATGTACTATTTGTAGATGGGCTGAAAGCAAATTTACTAAGTGTCAGTCAGATGTGTGACAAAGGCTATGAAGTTCTTTTTAGAGCACAAGATTGTGAATTCAGATCAAGCACCACAGGTAAGACTCTGCTCAAAGGAGTCCGAACAGAGAGTAATGTTTACATCGTAAAGGAGAAAGATGAAGCATGCCATCTTAGCAAACTTGAGGAGTCATGGTTATGGCATAGGAGATTGGGACATCTCAGCTTCGATCATATTATCAGACTGAGCAAAAAGAAAGCGGTCAGAGACATGCCAGAAATAAAAAGGCCTTCTAATACCATATGCAAATCTTGTCAATTGGGTAAACAGACCCGTACATCATTTAAGGCCAAATATGAGTTATCAACAAGTAGACCACTCCATCTTGTGCACATGGATCTGTGTGGACCTGTAAGAACTAAAACACCAAGTGGAGAACCCTACTTCATGCTAATAATCGATGATTTCTCCAGAATGACATGGGTTTCATTTCTCAAGAATAAATTGGAAGCTCTGGACAAATTCAAAATATTCAAAGCATTAGCAGAAAATCAAACAGGATGCAAGATAAAATGCATCAGATCGGACATAGGAGGTGAATTCACAGATTATGACTTTGTAGATCTATGCAATGAATATGGCATAAAACAAAAATTTAATATTGCAGGGACACCTCAGCAGAATGGAGTAGCAGAGAGACAAAATAGATCTGTTCAACAAATTGCCAGAGCCATGATGCAGGAGAATAATATTCCTCAAACCTTCTAGGCAGAAGCAGTACACATAGCGGTGCATATCCTTAATAAAGCTCACTTAAGGCCAAGCAGTGACAAGACTCCCTATGAACTTTGGCATGGGAAACCAACTTCAATCAAACATTTTAGAATCTTTGGAAGCAAGTGTTACATAAAGAATAATGATGAAAATATTGGAAAATTTGATGCAAGAGAAGATGAAGGGATATTTCTAGGATATGCATCAAAAGTAAAGGGTACAGGTGCTACAACAAGACTCTTCGAAAAATATTAGAAAGCATTGATGTGAGATTTGATGAAGAACTTCCAGACAATACAAGAGATATAGACTGCTGCAGCCCTTCAGACAACCATGAAAAAGAAAACCAAGATGATGAGGAAAAAAGCAAGACAACAGAAGATACAGAGCTGAGTTCTAAATCCCCCTCAAGATACACTTAGAAGAATCATCCTGAAGACCAGATCATTGGAGACAAGAGATCAAGGGTCCAAACAAGAAGGCAGCTCACTGAACAGAAAAAAGAGGTATACATAGCCATGTTATCACAAATAGAGCCAAAGAGATTTGAATAAGCCAACAAAGACAAGTATTGGGTGAATGCTATGAATGAAGAATTAGAACAAATTGAGAAAAACAATATCTAGGAACTAGTTCCTAGACCCACTGAGAAAAATGTCATAGGCTCAAAATGGGTATTCAAAAATAAAATGAATGAGGAAGGACAGGTAATCAGAAATAAAGCCAGACTTGTCTGCAAAGGATACTCACAAATTGAAGGACTTGATTACGATGAAACATTTGCCCCTGTAGCCAGAATGGAAGCTATCAGAATGTTCCTGGCATTTGCATGCTACCAAAACTTCAAGGTATATCAAATGGACGTAAAATCTGCATTTCTGAATGGAGACTTAGAAGAAGAAATCTACATGGAACAACCAGAAGGCTTCTCATTAACAGACAAAGAAGAATATGTATGCAGACTGAAGAAGGCTCTTTATGGACTAAAACAGGCTCCTCGTGCTTGGTACTCAAGACTAGATAAATATTTGCAAAAACAAGGCTTTAAGAGAGGTGGAGTAGACATAAATCTATACATAAAAGACCATGAAAATGAACTCCTGATTGTTGTAGTATATGTTGATGACATTATGTTTGGAAGCAACAAAGAAGAACTAGCAAAAGGGTTTGTTGATGAGATGAAAACAGAGTTTGAGATGTCTATGATTGGAGAGCTTAGTTTCTACTTAGGACTTCAAATTCAGCAAAAGAACACAGGTACATTCATCTCACAGGAAAAATACTTAAAAGAAATGTTGAAAAAGTTCAAAATGGAGGACTGCAAACCTGTGTCAACTCCCATGATCACGGGATGCAAGCTGTGTGCTGATGATGGGTCTGCAGATATAGATCAAAAACTCTACATATCCATGATAGGAAGTCTGTTGTATCTGACAGCATCAAGACCAGACATCATGCTAGCAGTAGGACTAGTGGCTAGATATCAAGCAGCACCTAAACAAAACCACCTTCTTGCAGTCAAAAGAATATTTAGATACCTACAAGGAATAGAACAGTATGGCCTTTGGTATCCTAAAGGAAAAAGCTTCACTTTGACAGCATACACAGATGCAGATTGGGCCAGCTTTGTAGATGATAGGAAAAACACAAGTGGAGGTGCTTTCTATCTAGGAGAAAGTCTGGTGGCATGGTAAAGCAAGAAACAAACATCTATCTCTTTGTCTATAGCAGAAGCAGAATATATAGTAGCAGCAGCATGTTGTACACAAATCATGTGGATGAAGCAAACCCTCCAAGACATGAAGGTAAGCATTGATGAACCTATCTCAATCAAATGTGATAATACAAGTGCTATAATTATATCTAAAAAAATTTGTGCTTCACTCAAAAACTAAACATATCCCAATCAAGTATCATTTTCTCCGAGAACAAGTGGCTCAGAAGATAGTAAAACTGGAGTATGTACCAACAAAAGAACAAACATCAGATATATTTACCAAACCACTTGCTAGAGAACCATTTGAATATTTGAGAGACAGACTAGGGGTAGTATCTGTAGATGCTACTCTCTAATATGAAGAGAAAGCACAGTTTCAAGAGGAGAACAGAAACGAAAATATCATTCTCAGGGGGGGATCAACCAGCCAGGGAAGCATGAAAACAGGTCCTTAGGATCAAAAGGATTATGGAAAGAATACATTCAGCATAAAAGAATCAGTAAAAAGGCGAAAAGGTCAGTGGTGCAGCGGAAGAGTGGTGAACCCGACGTGAACCGAACACGGAAGAGTAGTGAACCCGATGTGAATCTAATCCAAAGGTTGAAGCAGCAGCGTACAAAGTCAGAAAATTTCAGGGAGAGGAAATGCACGAAATATTGAAAAAGGATAAAATCACAAGATCAAAGAATAGAAGCTACACTAAGAATTCAAACCCCTTTCCATTGATGTCAAAGAGGGAGGAAGAGCAAGCAACAGGAGAAAGGATCCTAACAGGAAAACAGAGGAAGTGTATTGCCATCAATGCCAAAGGGGGAGACTGTTGGAAATATTTTCATTGATGGCAATAAAGGTAGCAAAGACAGAGACAGACAAAGGAGGCAGCAAAGAAGTGAACGAAGGAAGCAAAGGAAACAGGAAGAGGGAGAGGAAACGAATATAGAGGCAAAGCCGTTATCACAGCAGAGACAGAGCCATTATCAGAGGCAGAGGCAGAGGAAGAGCCATTATCAGAGGCAGAGGCAGAGGAAGAGCCATTATCACAGTAGAGGCAGAGCCATTTTTTAATTCCGAGAATCGCTACCCCAGCTGGACGATACATAAACACAATTCCGGGAATTGTATAACCCAAGCAGCAAATTATATATATAAATCTCATTCCAGGAATCGTTACCCACGCTGGAGTATATATGCAGCATATTTACTTATATTGCGCCTTATGCACAAAGGTCCAAAGCATATATATTAATCTATATGGAGCGCTTTATTATCAGAACCAAAGTACCATAAGGTGGGACCCTTCCCAATCGCATAGGAGATTATAAGGGCAGTGGAACAGGTTAACAACAGGTTGTGATTGCGATTGAAGCCCGGACCCAATGGGTCTATAAATCATGTTTAATATGTGTTTGAGTTCCAGTTCCAATCGCATCAGCAAAATGCAGTGAATAGTGGTCAATCGCATCAGACAAAAGCAGAACATCGGAGCAATATATTAAAATAATTGCGATTGCGATTGAAGCCCGGACCCGATGGGTCTATAAATCATGTTTAATATGTGTTTGAGTTCCAGTTCCAATCGCATCGGCAAAATGCAGTGAATAGTGATCAATCGCATCGGACAAAAGCAGAACATCGGAGCACGATATTAAAGGATTGCGATTGCGATTGAGCTCTGGACCCGATGGGTATATGAACTATGATTCAAATATGTTTAATTCCGGCATTAAAATAGGCCATCGCATCGAATGATAAAACAAGTTCAACAAGTGGGACCGTAAGGGACCAAAGGTATAATACAAAGCATATGTATTATATCTTCTAGCGCAAGATCAAAAGAACCAAAGGTTTTAACGCTTGGTTTTAAAACAAACAAAGATTCGATATGGTGGGACCCTCACCCAATCGCATCAGAGAAAGTTTGCAAGTGGAACATGTTAACAAAGAATTGCGATTGCGATGAAAGACCAGACAGGATGGGTTTATAAACCTTGGCTAATATATTTTTGAGTTTCGTCATAACAGTGAATCATCGGAATCGGAGCATCGGAGCATTGGGATATCGGTACATTCAAATGGAAATTGCAATTGTGATTAATCGCAATCGGAAGAAGTCAAGAAGGGATACATCGCATCGAAATATTGGCTAGTGGGCCCGTAAGTACATTTTATGTACTAAAATGATTTCTCAACAGTTAATTTCCGGAAGTTACATATGTTATATAAAACAGCAGTCTAGATGTTAAAATCAATTCTTATCGTGCCGAGAGTTAAATTGTGATGTATAAAAAGGGCACTTACATAGGTATGGCAGTTACACTGCGACAGTAAGCAGAAAAGCCAAATACAACACAGTCACAGAAAATCCAAATACAACACAGTCACAGAAAAGACAAGCACAGTGAACCAAGAGGCTGAATAAGTGAGCTGAAGTTTTCATTGTAATTGATTGTAAATGTTTTTAATTAATTTATATTATTGTGATGCATTGGCAAGTCTCCGGAAGAAAAAAAAATCCCACTTTAATATTAAAATAAGCACCTACAGTTACATTTTTCTGAATGAGCAGATAAAAGGAATGAGAAGACAGAAGCTAAAGAGTCATGACTATTCACTCCAAATTCCTAGTGAAAAACAAATAGTCATGTGAGGAACTCTATATATAATATCAACTGGATATGCATAAATGAGGTTAGAGAGAGTAAATATAGAGAATGCAGAGTATAGAAGAGTGAGGCAGAGAAGATTAAGAAAAGAAGAGCAGAAAGAGATGCTACAGAACAGAGCTGATATCTGAGGTAAATCAGCAAACATTTAGTTTGATAAATTGAGGAAGTTGGAGCTTCCCTATCAAGTTTTAGCTTGATAGCTATCAGTTGGATCTGACTGAGGTTGGAGCCTCCTGTAGGTTGGTGCCTACAGAAAATTGAAGGGAGTTGGTGCTTCCTTGCAAGTTTTAGCTTGCAGAATTGAGGTTGGAGCCTCCTATAGTTTGGTGCCTACAAAAAAACATCGGTGAGAGGGAGTTGGAGCTTGCCTTTGCATCACAACAACAATAAGATGTGTTTTTCTACCTTTATGGGTTTCCACTTATATCTGGTGTCTCTATGCATGATGTTTATGTGTTGATCTGATTTATATCATCTGCTTAATACCTGTTGCTGTCATTTTAAAGTCTACTGTTATATTATATTAATACTTGCTGCTCACATTCTAAGATTACTCACATATTAAGTTGGACATGAAATGAAGGGTAAATAATTTTTAATGAAAAGTTTCAAAAATCCATGAATGTGTTAAACTGATTCACCCCCCCCCCCCCTCTTCTCAGTTTAACTAAGGGTTCAACACAAGAGTTTTCAAATAGAGATATTTTCAAATGCATTGTTTCAGATTCATATTTTTCCTTTTATCCTGATAATTTTTCTAATAACAGTTTATCCTCTCTTCACGTTAATGATATTTTAGAAAACAGAGAATTTAATCTAAATGAATTGCCATTTAGTTTTTATCAAGATAAAGAATTAATTAATGATCATTCGTATGGCACTAAAAAACATTTGCACAATATTCCTTCTTGTTTTGATACATTGAATGACATCGAAGGGAATTCTAATGAATGTCATGAGGTCATTTATGATAAATACTTTGACATTGAGAATATTGATTTCTCTTCTTTACAATTGAATCCTCATAATCAAAGTCTAATCACATGTGAAAATGAAAAACAATCAAATTTAGAAATTGTCCCAAATAGTTCTCATTTTCAAACAAATAATCATACTTATGATTTCAGCATTCAAGAAACCATTCCAATCTATGATTTTTATGATGATCAAACTTGCACTCCTATTCAGAGTCATATCATTCTCTCTAATTCACAAATGGGTATCAACAATCATTCTAATTGCATTATTCTGCCCAATTCTTGTGAAGAGGAAATTGCTTTAAATCAATCCCAATTGTGTTGTGACAATAATTGTAACGCTAGTGTAATCTATGATTCAATTTTGTTATTTTTTCAACATTTATTTTTAACTTTAGATTTATTTTATGTTTTTAGTCCTAGATTTTTAGATACTTTGTGTTGGCATATTGAGCAACTCAATATTAAACACTTAATTGATGCATTACCTCAAGGGAAAAATGAAGATTCAAATTATAATTGTGAACATCAAAAGTTATTAAACTTCCAATTTCAATTGATGTTCATTCCTTATCAATTAATTTTTACTTCTCAAGAGCAGTGACAACAAGAGAATATATTTTCACAATATGACCAGC
The DNA here is from genome assembly GCA_034641835.2 of Pinus albicaulis. NCBI lineage: Eukaryota > Viridiplantae > Streptophyta > Pinopsida > Pinales > Pinaceae > Pinus > Pinus albicaulis. The sequence continues at coordinate 1,413,905,505 of CM076577.1, read as the reverse complement.
AATCTAATTGAATTAATAATCTTCCATTAGATCTAGCACACTTCCATTCGTTTTTCATTAACTCATTTGAAAAACATTTGGAAATTTTTCTTTCATGGAAGATTGTTAATAATTTAGCACTTAATCATAACACTAACAAAATCACACAGGCCATTGTTTCTGAAAGATCATTTTTACACCATGGCTTACCATCTTAGCTTTTAAACCTCTCCAACTCAATAATGGAAATCCATCCAGATTTCTATGACCCAATTGAAATTTAGCTGGAAATGACATTTCAAGAGAAGGTAATGGTGAATAAGCTACTAACAATAAAGATGCATTCTGCTTTCAGATTTAGTTTTTGTAGTTTGATTGTATTTTCATTTTTACTAATTTTTGACATGTACATACATGCAGGAATTAAAATACCTACATGGTTACATTGGAAGTATGACTATACCTAGTCATGTTTCCTTCATTAAGTTATAAATAGAAATAGATTAATTTTCTTTTATGTTTTCATTTATTTCATTATTTCAAACTTTTAATAAAAAAATTAATGAATCCAATTTCTTGCGAGCATCCCATTTCAATAGTAGAAAAGCAGCCTAGAATATTTTAGAAGTTCTTGAGTTATCATATCATACTTATTTGTCGAGCCTCCAATTTTCTCGGTTTTCAAAATTCATAAGATTGATCATACATGAAGAAATTCCAAGAATTTTCTACCACTTGACAATTTTGATTTACAAGTAATTCTAAGAACTCATTTTTACCACTCTTGCCTTCTGATGAAATTTTGGAAATGATGCAATTTGAAAAATTCATTACTTAGCATTTTAGATTAAAATAAGAAGGTGATGTTGAAATTATGAAAATTTTGAGAAAAATTGGGAGAACTTAAAGATTCATGAGGTAAACTTACAATTAAAATTCTTCTGGGTAAGTATTTACAGGTTCATCATCATCTATTGTTTGTTTTAAAGATTGTTTCTTATTTCTATTTTGTTTTGTGTGCAGATCTTCATTAACTTGATTATGTAGATATGAGATACGTAAGAAGCCAACCCTTGTTTTCAAAATCCGCAACATGTTCAGGGAAGTATTTATGATTTCACTTGAAATTGGAAGGATATATAAATTTTGCTTATATTGAAATCCTGATAAGTCTTAATAAATTGTCAGAATAATCATATCAGATCATTTTATTTCATAAATATCTTTATAAGAAAGTTCTGATAAAATTAATTTCCAATCAAAAATTTCGACATTTAATTAAATTATTAAAGGGTTATTTATTATAAAGCAAAGTTAAATCACTCACTTTATTTTTTAAATTGAATAAATCATCGACCCCACATATGGCTCATTATATATCGCAAATTGGATATAAGAGTCTGAAATGATCATACACTAAATATATCCGACCTCCTGATATTCTCATTCCCTCCAATCTCCAATGATCTCTCCATCTGCTATCGCATTATCTGTATCACAACATTTGATCAGAGGCAACTCTTAACAATTCTTGATAGGAAACCTTCGATGCATATCTTCTGAATCAATTTCAATAATCTCACTCCTTTTTTCGATAAAATTACTTTGTCAAAATTGACATATCCATATAACCCGAACTCGATATGACATTTAAATCTTCTTTATATACAGATATCACATCTATTTATAAATCGAAAATTTGGTAGAGACATATATTTAAAAGTTCTGATGTCTCGGATCCGATATGAAATTCAAATTCATATAATAAAAATATCGGGTCCATTCTTCATCGCACATCGGCGCATCAACGAAATTCATTTCGCATATCAGAAATTTTAGTGGTTATTGTTAAAAACCTCACTCGGTAAGTTACATTAGTTGCAATGCGATAAATGACAAGGTAAAGATTTTGTGATGTGATGATACACATAATGCATATCGCACGAGATAAGTAATATGTTAAACAATAAAAGTTGCAACGAGCGATGTGGTGTTCGCTGCGAATTGTGAAATCGCAAAATTGAAAAAGAATTAAATTTTAAAATCTGCAGGAAGGGAAATTATAAAAGATGCGAAGTGTAAACGTGTGTGATTGGTCACCATTTGTGTGGGCCGCAAAACCAAATTTTTGCACATATATTTTGATATTTGCAATCACATTGCATCAGTCATTTACCACATTTTCATTATCGCAAAAAAAATATCAGTGTTTCCTTTTTTGAACAACTTCAGTCTTCCAATATAACTATTCTCCAATATCACATCCACTCCTTCGTAGTTTGTTATCACATATGCTCATATCGCAACTTTTCCATCGTAAAATTTATATCGCATCGCTAAACTTAAAAGAAGCTTTGCCTTGAAGATCTTTTGATGCGATAAACTTTGATATTTGAATTTCCACCATTTTTTTTGTTGTATATATAAAATTCTCAATTACATATTGACAAAAGTGGAAGTCACAGATTTTAAGTTATGCATGGCAAAGAATCTCGCGATATGAAAAATTTAGCAAGAATTCTGGATCAATTTCAATACTTTGGGGCTGATATAAATTCAGAATGAAAAAAGAAACAAAAAAAAAAAATCATTGCTACAATTCATAAAGAAGCATAATTTCATCCTCATTTCTGATGGATTCAATTTATTTATGATTCCTTGAACATTAAACATTGTTTTCTTTTAGTTTATTGTTTGTTTTACTTTAGATTTAATAAATAATTTTTTTTTCAATAAAACTTCTTCGTGATTTTAATTCTAATTAAAGAAAGAAGTTAACTTGCATTGGAGAAAATCATCTTTCTCAGGTAAGATTAAATGCAATTCTTCAATGGTAAGTTTCATGTGTCCACTTTCATTTATTCACATTTCTTCATTTTTATTATAGTCTTTGTTGATCTTGAACTATGTTTCTACAAGCATTCATGAACCATTCACACCTCTACCAAATTAGTTTTCAAAATTTCTTTTTGCCCTATGAGATTCCTGTGAAAAGCAATAATGATCTTCATCAAATCAACTTCACTTGGGAGTTTCTAAATCTCTAGTCTATTTCTTTAAAGCATTAATTTTATTAGAAAATAATTAAGATGCTTTTATGTAGATTTTGTCTTGAAAAAAAAAATTTGCAACAGACAGAACTTCTCATTCAGCATATTATCTATAATAACTGTTATTCACCTTCTACATTTTGAGAGCCTCATTTTTATATAACTCTACAAGATAAAAAATTTAAAAATCTCAACATAGGAATGAACATATATATGCTTGTTTTCTTTTATAATCTTTTGTTGAGAAATTCATATAAGCGATTTTGTTAGAGTTTAGCTTTTAAATTTTGTTTTTCTTTTAATTTTTCTTTCTTCATTTTTTATTTGCTAGTTTCTTTTCTTACTTTAGTTTAGGAATTATTTTCCTTTTATTTTCAATTTTGATTTGATTTTGGTGACTTTGTCATGATTTATGTGAAAGGAATTTTTCTTACCTTACAGTTGTTGACATACATGGGAAAACTTTTACTCTATCCATTCAATTGAATTTCATTTATCATTAAAATGATATCTTTATGAAACCATAAAGCCATCTTGCTTTAAAAATATTTTTCATAGAGGAACACACATCCTTTCTAAGTGATTTAGTTTAATTTTTCAAGGAAAGAACTGATTTGAGTTTAATTCAATGAATCCCTCCCACCCCTCCACATAAAAATCCTCTGATTGATAGTTGCAGGGAAAGAATTTGGAGTAAACATTAGGAAAGTATTATGTCTATTAAACATAAATCTCTACTTTCAATCTCACCTCTTTCACTCAAATACATCAATAATAAAAAGCTTGCAAATGTGTTTATCAAAAGAGCGATAAAAGGAGGAAGCATGTGAAATACAAGTAAACCCATCGAGGCTATGGAGGCTCGCTGGCAGCGGGACTAGGCTTGTATGGCATAAAAGACAACTTCGTCGGGGTATTGTTCAGGCTCGTTGGTAGTGAAGCGATGTCAGAGACAATTACAAAATGGATATATGTTTTATCAAAAACTCCTATCTCTACCTTCTTCTATTTTTCACATGAAGAAAATTATAAAAAAAAAATTCCCCAAATTTGGATTCATCACTTTTACTCAAGTTTGTTCTAAGTACTTATCTTTACAAACTCATATTGCTTAATCTATTTATGTGGGGCCTATGGAAATGATTTACTGTTAGACGATGTCGTAATTTCCATTATTTTTAAACTTTAGGTAAATTTAAGTTTATTATCTTTAATCAGAGATAACGGGTTCTTCTCCTGAATGTCACCATTGTTGTGGTAAAACACAACCCCCCCATTTTTTACTATGTACTTCAAATAATGGGGACCCTTTCTACAAAATTTTTGGCTAAATTCCTTTTAGGATTTTGATTAAGTTAATTATTTTGTAATTTTGTAATTTTTCATTTTTATCGGATTTCTATTTTGATTGCTTCATTGAATCTGGTTTTTCATAAGCTTTCCAACGATACATGTTTCACTTCATTTGGTCAAATGATTTGTAAATGACACTCTTTTGAAGTTTCGATTATTTTCTCTCTTGGGTTAAAAATGTGTAAATGTGCCAATATTTCAATTCTCATAGTTAAAATAATCATTCATTGTAAACATTAAACTTTTAGTTCGTTTTACTATTTTCACATTTTTCCCCAATATCCAAACTTTTTTATTTTTTAGTTAACTTATTCATTTTAATGATTATAGCTTTGCCCACCCACCGAACAGTCATGTTACATAACATTAACCTTACCACATTATACATTACAAACCGCCACTTAAAACCTATTGATAGAACCCCTTATCTTTTCGCATATTGGCCATCGCATAAATATTCACCACATTCATATGCTATCTTTCCGAAAATCTGATGCGATATTATATGGTACCCGCCACATCACTCACATCGCATATCCTATTATTTTATTACGAAAACATTTACCGTTAATCGTCTCTAACTGCAATTTGCGATAAACCTTTAACTTTGAGATTTGCGATTTGGTCCCTGCCTGCCATGTTACCTGCCTACCACTCCTTCACCCCCAACGCGCATCGCATATCTTACTTTTTATTTCTGAACATTCATCGCTACCCATCTCTAAGTGCAGTTTGCGATAAGTTTTGACTTTGCGATTGCGATTGGCCTCACCTCTACCAAGCGTGTCAGTTTCTTTTACCGACAGTCCGTCCTCTATTACTCCCTTATCACTCCATACACTTCCTCCACTCCTCCTCTCTCTCTCATGTGGTGTGCATTTTTTATATTTTTTGAATTATTAATTAAAATAAATTATATTATATAATATTATAATTAGTATTATATTTTAATTATAATATTTTTACTATAATTTTAATATAATTTAAATTATAATATTAATACAATATTTTAATATTTTAATTAATCAATAAATCGTTTTTTAATTAATTAGCTTAATTGTATTTTTCAATTAGTTTTTATTAAAATTAATAATGTAATTATAAATTAATTAATAGATAATTATAACTTAATTTAGAATTAGATTATAAATAAATTAGATGAACAATATAATTGTAATTAATTGGAATTAATTAATTAAATATCATAATTTAATTTAGGAATAGAATTTAATTTAAAATTTTGATTTTTTTAGTCCAAGCAACAAAAATTCCAGATTTTTGGCAATTTTAATATACCAACTTTAGAGGCTCATAAATGGAGTTTTTCTCGGCAAAATGAGGCCCAGGACAACTCATTGGAAAGATAAAGTGATGGATATTATTCTTGAAGAGGTTTCATTCTCAGATTTGATCATTTATTGTGTCTAAAATTCAGCAAAAGATCAAGTTACGAATTTGTCAACAAAACTAATTTTTTGAGTTTTTTTTTTTGCATTTTAATTTGCCACAACTTCTTATGAGTGCAGATCCATTCGTCTATGTTCTATTTGGCCAATTAGATCAACACAAACATCAAAATAAATTTTATATTTCCTTTCAATTATTTATTTAAATAAGTTTTAATTGGATTTATTTTAATTTCTAGATTTAACATTTTGATTTTATTTTTGCATTTTAATTTTGTTTTTTATTTGTTTTGCAGGAAAACAGTTGAGGAGATGAGAAGAAGAAAATATCAATCAATGAGAAGGCTCTAAAAATTGAAAAATATGATTTTGAACCAATTAAAATTGATGGAGCAAAACCACTCTTCAAACAAACTTTCCTATGAAGAAATCCTTTTGTAAATTTTATAAATAGCAGATATCAAAATGTAATAGGGGATTCTCTCCTCTGCAATTCTGGAATTCTAAAAGAAATTCTGTAATAGGAATTTAGAGTTGTAGGGTGAGAGGAGAGGAATCTCAGATCTAGAAAATATTGAGGTTTTTCTTTTACATTTTGAGTTATGTATAATGAACAGAGTCTTGCACTACTGTAGCTCTGATTTTGAAAGAATAAGTTCTGGCATTGTAAAAGACTATTAGAGACCAGAGCTGGAGAAATGGACTTAATAAATTGGTATTTTTATTTTAAATGCTGGTTTCATTTTATGATAACTGAAATGTGTCAATTTACTCGCATACTTGTGCACTTCTGTCGGTATGAGTAATTTGTCTTAATTTATGTTATTATTTGTCCCTACTCTTATGGGCTGAATTCTGATTTCTAAGTAGCTTTATACTCAGAAATCTGTCTTATAAAATTGATTTATTGAATAGTGATATGTTGTGAACTATTTCCACATGTTATTGTTTAATTATTTAAGTTACTGATTAAATGATCAATATCATTTTGAGAACTACTTCCTGAGTGTTGTTGATTGATTATTTCAGTTAAAAGGTCTCTAGATAGAATGTGTTTGGCATTCACAATAAGTTAATTGAAATACTTCGTTAGTTTGATATTCATTTGAAGCAAACATATTTAAATATCAATTATTTTAAATTTCTTACTCTCTATTGGGATAGATCTATATCTGCCTAATTGAGATAGGATTAAAATAGTTTATTTTGCTTGCATGTTAGAATAATATTTTATTTAGATTAAATTCTACATCCCTAAAAAGTCCTCTTCTCGAAGAGGAAAAACTTTAGGTGTGGCCTGGCTAAGCCCAAATTAGCTTAAGGATCACTTTCTTGTCTGATTGGCAAGAGAAATGATCAGATGGCTCTTTCTCATTGATAGATAAAAGTCATATTTTAAGCCAATGGAGATTGAGAAAAAGTAACGGGACCTAGTTAAACCAGTTGGAGCCACAATTCCAAATGGAAAAGGAACTGCTTTAAGGTCTGGAATGGGTGGTCATCCGCCATGTTGTTGCAGTGAATTTCAAGGCCTCAACACCCCTGTACATTATTGTCTTTGCTTTTCCTAGGAAAATAAAATTTATATAATATAATTGTTGGCCTTGCAATAAAACCTCTTGAAATATTTTACTTTTCACTTTTATAAATATAGATTGTTACAGAAATAGTTAAGAGGTTTGAAAATTAATTAAGTTCTGTCTCTTTGAAGTTTTCTTTTTTCTACCAAAATTATTCATCCTTTGAGAAACTCCAACTTTATAAAATATTTTTGTTCTATTATCAGTCAAGAAAAATATCTTTAACCAAGTAAAAGAATCTTTGTAGAAAAGTATTCTTAACTCTATAAATTTTCATCTAGAACTCTTAAAGAGGAAATGATTCTCCCTGTTCAGTAAACGTTTCTATTTTTAGAGTGTAATCCTAAGTAATGTACTAAAGCTTAAAATATAAGAGGTCTCATCAAGAGCTCTCTTACCATATTCATAGGGAAATAATATGACTGACATTACCACTACTGTAGGCCAAAACAGGGTAATGGCTTGAGATTATTTTAATCAAAAGACAAGGGGTATCATCATGAGCCAGCTTGTTCAATTGAATTACAAAAAAATAATGGCATTGTCACCATTTGGCCACCACACCAAGGCAATGGATTTTAAGTAATAAAAAGAAAATTTTGTTAAAAGAACTATTTTAGACAAAACAAGAAAAAATATATAATTGTGGATTTATCTCTAAAAAATTCATTCTTACATGGATGGGACACATAATCATTGTTTCTTAAAAGGTGACCCTGTCGAGGCTATTGACGCCTACTGGCAGCAGAGGCTCTACCTATGATAAACGATTTCATTTAAAATTTAATCTATAAAATCCTTCTAATTTATCTTTAATTTGAGTAATGACTAATATAGCCATAGGGATTTTCATCTTTAAGAGGATATAAAATGAATTATAATTAGCTGAGTTTGTTTTATTATTCAGATAAATATTACTTATCTAATATTTCATCCAATTTCTGTTTTCTGAACTATTTTTATTTTGAATTTTTTAGGGATTTCAAAATTATCAAAGATAACTGGCTCTTTCAGTGAATCTCAAATTTTTGTACTATTCAACTATGCCCCCATTTAATTTTTATAACAATCAATATTGTAATAATAAATGGGGACCATTTTAAATTATTCCCAAAAAAAAAAACTAGCAAGTAAGAGTTTTGTCCCTTTAGACAATGTTAAAACATTGAGATAAGTCACTTAGGAACAAGCACTTTTCTCTTTATTGTAGATCGTAGAAGCCAAAGGTAACATAACTAACCATTAGTCAGAATCCGCGATACGCGATCAATAAAACCCTTTTTTAAGATCAAATGTTATGTTGAGGTCTTTATAACTTAAAAGGCCTTGAAATATTTCTAAAGGTCCATAAAGAGCTTGAAACATTCTTCATAGAAGGAAAATTCGCTCAAATAATACATTGCAAATCGCAAATAGCAAGGCGGAAAGAAATTTTGAAATAGCATAACTCCAACCTTGTGATCTTATGATACTGTGACATGGCGAACCTTGCGATCTTGCGATACTGTGACATGGCGATATATTAATCTTCTAATATTACAATTCCACGATATTGCAATGTTGCGAAATATTACCATTACGACTTTATGATATTTTGATTTTGCGATATTGTGATTTATCACAATCGCAAAATCTGCATTGCACTTAGATAATATCATTTTGAAATATCATTCGAGCTTTCGATGCGATGTTTTTCCAAGACCTAAAAATAATCACAGAAATCCATAATTCATAATTAATAGAATTCAACTGCATTTACTCTTTTAAACGCTTGAGGAGATTTGTATATGTTTACTAGTGCTTGAAATAAAAGTCCCATCCTTATCGAATTTACTGTTTTAACTTAATTTCCTCTCTTATCTATGTTTTACGTTCATTTTGATTTCTCTATTGTTCAATCTCAAGAAATAACAATCGTAGATGACTAATAAAGTTAAAAGGGAAGTCAAGCCTTCTGCATCCGAGGACTCAGACATGCACCCGCTCTTTATTGATACTACATGCAACAAAGATGGTGGAACTACGTCGTGGGAAGCTATGTATAATCTATTAGAGGATGAATATCCAAAGGCACTGGGAATCAGAGCAACGACTCACGCTAAAATCTCGTCTGAAGCTTCATATTTTGAAGCAGCTTGTTCTTTCCTACATAGAATAGTTGTGAGGCCTAAAATCCTACATATATGGATATGGTGAATTGGATTATTGAAAATGTAGATATCTCAAACAAGACATTCAGGAATTCAAAACAAGAAGTCATGGTGTCATTTTCCGCAAACAATTTGCGTAGAATGTATCATATGCCAGTACCTCAAAAGTCCTATGATAAATATTTCATTGAGTAGTTTGCAATAGAGAATGAAGACCCAATAGATGCTATGCAGACTTGGAGGTCTGGCTCCAGAAAATTTAAATGGGAGAAAACTAGTATGTACCATATTGCACCTCTATCAACCACACATAGTTATGTAGCTGCTATGATGTGTAGGATTTTTGGGAAATGTGATAGTACCAAGTTTTCTATGGATTGGATTCCATTAATTGATGTGGTTGTTAACGCCACGGCTATGAATTGGAATAATATTTTACCCGACAATTTGGCCATGGCGATCAGACAGTATAGAAATTATAGAGTTGTCTCTACTTGGGTCATCCCTCCCCTTTTTATGAGTGCTTAGGTGATGATTGCAATCTATTTTTGTACAAAATTTTCTAATATGGGTTGGAATTGGACTCTCAAATACCCTACTCCTATCCATGTGTATCATAGGATTTTGTGGGAATCTCAATTTCGTCCCCATTTTTATAATTTTTTTCAGAGTATTATGTTTCCAAACTATCAAACTGTTTTTTATTTAAAATCCCCCAGGCTTTTGGAAGAAACAAAGATAGATATTTTGTCGGTGGCAGGATGGTTTGGTGAAGAAAAAATTACTTATATTACAGTTTTTTGGAGTATTTTTGATCCCCATGTTCTTCCTTATCATGCTCTAGATAAGTCATTGGCAAGAGAGATTTCATACCAAACAATAGGGGAAGTTCTTGCCAAAACCCTAAAAGACATGAAGAAATCTATCTGGCCAACTTTTCCAATTCAATGTGGTTCCTTTGAATTGTTTGATTTTGGGCACGTAGTTAAAGAGCTGCAGAATATTACATGCTTGAATTTGGATACTATGCCATGTAGACAATATGATCCCAACTAAGTCGCCCAAGACTTTACTGCTTTAGTTAAATTTAGATAGTTCATTCACGAGAAAGATGAATTTGATGACCTATTTTAAAAGGCCGAGACTTTCTCACAAGTCTTGCATTTTGTGTCAATCAAATTGACCCCAGCTAACCTCATTCGTTTTCATATTTGCAGAAACAAGAGATTGAAAATGGTTCTGTTAGACCTATTGCAAATTGAGGAAACAAGAGAGCCTATTCCCAGTGTAAGTTTAGAAGAAAATTTTGATCAAAATTTTGATCAAGAATCACCAGAGAAATCAATTCAAGGTTCAAAACTTTCTAAACATCAATCTCAAAATCATGAAGAAAACGTTAAGGAAATTTTTGAGAAGGATGCAAAGAGAAATAATGGATAAACAACCAAAGAAACCTTGGCTGGAGAAAAAATGGAAATTAATTCTACAGAGGATCATACACAGACAATCATAGTAAACGATATTGATAAAGAATGGGAAAAATTCAAACAAAAGCTCCAAGCACCACAAAAAGACACAGGAATTGAAGGAAATTTTGACTTCCAAACTCCTAAACACAGCTTACAAATTGAAAATCCAGAAGCAGATGTTGAAATCATCTCGGCCTACCCAACATCACAATTTTTTTTGAGAATTGTACAGATACCCCCTTTAGATATATTTTATAGTCCAACACACAAATCAGTGGTAAGGAGATGGAGAAAGAAAATAAATATTGATTCATCAGCAGAAAATCCAAAGAATGAATCAATGGAGGTTGTCTGGAAAGACAACCCCATTGATCCATCAGAAAACTTGACAAGTTTGTCACAATTTGCAAGTGCTTATGCAAAAACTACAATGGATAAGGCAACAAAGGTTAGTCTTCTGCTTAAATATAAATATGCAAGAATATAGTTGTTAGAGAAACAAATTGAACAGGAACGAACAAATGTCAACAAGAAAACACAGCTGTAGATGATACAATTTCAGAAAGATTTTTAGAAAATAAAGTTACAGCACCAGGAAAGCATCATAGAAAAAGATACATAGTGGTGTGGTCCTGTGATTTGGCTGATTGGAAAACCAAATGACAAGGCAACATATAAACCAAGCTTTAGAGCTCTAGGATCTAGCCCTCCTAGTCTTAGAGAGGGATCTCTCAATGTGTTTGTAAGGATATAGTTTGATTGCTTTTAAGGGTTGATTTTAGGCTAGTTATTAAGTGAAAGTTTGTTTTTTTGGGTTTGGTTGGTTGGACATGAATGATCTAGGAAACATATATAGAAATGGGAAATATCATAGCCATTGGGAAATGGAGTCAAGAAGAAGTTATAACAAGCTCAATCAATGGATATGGGATATCAAAGGGAAAATCTAACTTGGCCAGTGGATCTTGTGTTTGGTGGATGAAATGAAATGGAAATTGAGGATTTAGAAGGAGAAATAGAATTAAGGGTAGTTGAGAATCCTTAATTATATGTACTCCTCAAAAAAGGGAATTAAAACATAATCTGAACATGAAGAGGCATTCCATAGACAGGGCTAACCATAAATTCTAGAAACCACACTTTAGCAAATAACAATTTCAAGACAAACTTTTCAAATGAAATCTAGGAGTCGAGGAACACTCTATTTCATCCAAATATTTCACTTTCAAGGATAAGAAAACATTCAAGATTCAGAAATAACTGCATTCATAGAAGAGGGAACTCCTAGACATCTAAGACTGCAATTATAAAGACCTTCAAAACAATTATCTTAGCAAGAATAGAGGGTATGATCAAAACACACCTCTCTAGCAGATTGTAAACAATGGTACTTTAAAGGGAGACTTCAGAAATAGTTTTCAAGTGGCAGAATGTAAGCAGAGAGAACCATAAATCATTCTTGAGACCAACTGTTTGAACTATTTCTAAAATAAACAAGCATAAGGTTTCAAAAGTAGTTAAACTACTCAATAAAACCTTCAGTAGATGAAAACATAAAGGCAATGAAGATTAAACAGGCCTAAGGTGCTTCTAGGAGACATTTCTTAGCCTAAGCTTTTTACTCTACTGCAAGCAAAGCATAATGGAACAAAGCGAAAACAGGAAATAACATTAACAAATTATAATACATCACCAACAGCCATGCTCAGTGATCCAATGATAGAGCCTTCTCATTAACAAAACATGTCAAAACATAATCAATCTTCCAATGTTTCAATTTCTTCTTAATCTTCAGCCAGAATATGTACAAATTCAAAGAGTTTGAATGCCAGCAACCAACCCCTAACAAAGACCTCCTCATAGAGTATTTATAGAACAATGAGGAGGTGGAACTCTTTTTAGGGTTAAAGTGTCATTAATTACAAAGTAAATGCATTCCTGACCTTGAAAATCATGCAAGGCATAAGGCAGGAACATGTGTGCAGCTACTTCTATGTTTAATAACTCTTTCTTAACTTCTAAGGAAAGGTAGGTGAAAAGTTTGACTTTGCAACCTAATTCTTTTACAATAACTGCTTGACAGTTTAAAATATCTTCTATCTGTGTAATAACTGCCAATTTTGTCTTTGCAGGTAGAAAGTAGGCCAAGGTGTCAGTTAGATTTTGGATGAATAACTACCTCTGTTTTATTTATTCGAGGCTGCCTTTGGTCTACGTTTCCTTTGATTTAACCAATAAACCATGTCTTTAGGCCCTTTAGCCTTGATCTGTTCTTTAATTAATCTTCCTTGCTATCTATGCTTTGTCACTTCTTAGAAAATTTGTTCTATTTCTTTATCCTTTGACCTTCAGCTTTTATTTTTTATCTTTAATCATTGTTGCTAATCTTTATCCTCTGTTTCTTCCTTCTTTTACTAATATTTTTGTTTTACTGTGTGCAAGGTTTCCTTTGGTGCGCTGAAGGGTTTTATGTTTCCATTAGTGTTCATGAGACACTGATAAAAACATTTGAATCAAAAAACCCCATCCCTTTTTTGTTTCGAGCCCTCGAATCGTCATCTTGAGGCCTCAATCTTTATCCTAACTGTGGGATGGCCCTTTGGGCTCAGGGCACCATCAAACCTGCAAAATAAACAAAAAAAATTAATAAAACCTTGTTTTCTTGGGATAAGCTACTTTTCAGAGGTTCGAGGAGGCGGAGGAGCTATGTAGAGGAAGGGGAGAATCATAGGGAAGGGTTCCATAGGCAGAACAGGTTAATATCCACGAAAAAATTGAATTTGGTGCAAAAATGGAGGATGGAGGTTTTGCGAAACCACGGGTGGTTTTCGTGTAGAGGTCGAGTGGTTAGCAGTTTTGAGTGAATCGAACGCGATTCAATAGAGGTGATGACACTTGTCCCCTGGAAAACTGCTTTTTACGCGTTAAAAATGGTCATTAAACCCCGGGAGAAAATCACACGTGATATCTTTTTGGGACCATCGGATCTGGGAGAGCCAGATTGACGATGGAGGACAAGCGCGACGGGAGGAGATACACGGTGGCAGGGGATAGTGGAGGACAGGTTGAAAATGGAGGTTAACCACAAAGGCGTGGGTGGAAAGTGGGGCCAGGAGCGTGACATCGGCTATCTTGTCGGGTAGTGGGAGTGTACGTCGGGAGAAGGAGGAGAAGTGGGGAGCGCGGTAGCCGTTGGATCAGGGACCAAGGCCTTTGATCAACGGTCGAGATGTCCTGAGGAAAAAATGAAGCAGAAAGGTTGTCGGGCGGGTTGGAAGCTTGGGGTTTTCAACGACCGTTGAATGAAGATGATGAACAACCAGATCTTACTGTGGGGGTGAATTATCAAAGGAGTTCGGGAAATGAGGATGGAGAGGGGGAAAAAATGATCACCGTCAGATCTGTGGTGATCAACGGCTAAGATCTGTTGTGGGGGGACCATGAATGTATGGACCAATTTCCTACCCTATTCCTCCACAGTAAATCTTAGTCGTAGATCTAAGATCTCCCGTAGTCAAGTTGGTCAACTACGAGGGCACCAAAGGGTTGACCTGCTGACCAATAAGTGCCCGTGGGTGGAGTGGAGGAATGGTGACGACCGTTGGATCATCGTGATCGATGGAGGGGATTACTTCGGGGAAAATTAATGGCACAGGGTAAAAGGATAAGAGAAAGGGGCTAAGGGAAAGTGGAGAATGTGGTTCTGTGGGGAGGGGATAGGACCGAGGGTTTTCAAGAAAAGGGGTCGAGGGTTTTATTGGGTGGTCATACCCTCAGGTCATATGGTAAAAGGGTGGAGGACCTTAAGCCCGAAGGGGATTTAAGGCCTATTTTTTTCAAATGAGCGGAAATAAGCTCAAAAATGGGTTTTTAGACCCCTATTTAAGGTTTCGGATAGGCTAAAAGGTGCTTTTAAACCAAATAAAAGGGATTTTATAAGTTAAAGAGGGTTTTTTTATGGAGAATAGAGGGAGGAGAAAGGAAAATGGCGGTTTATTCATAGGAATTTGCAGTTTGTTTGGATAGGTGAATAATGTGTGAGATGGAGGGATTTTGGAGGTGAGATGATGGAGAAAATGGCTTAGAAACAGTCTTATTTGCAACAGCAGGGCTAATATTTTTAGGATTTCTTGTGGAAATAGAAATTAAGATGATTTGTAAGATAAAAGACATCAAGAAGGCTTCAAGAAATAGAAGTTTTCCATGAATATTGCTTCTTGAAGGCTTAAGAACATATTTAGCCATCATTTCGTGTAAAATAGATTATAGATGGCTAACACATAGAGTTAGCTAGTGCAAAATGAAGTAGATAAACTTAGAAATCAGCATCAGACAGAATAATTCATCAAATAAGCACTTGAGCTAAATACTCAATTGTAAAAACAGAAAGAAATATTATGTCAAAGAATCTCAATGATCAAACCATATTATGAAACAAGTGATACATTAGTACATCAAATGGTTGATCAGATATTGGAATATGAAGAATTTGATAAGAAGATCTCAGATTTTATCTCCTAGCAAGAGTCTGAGGAAGGAAGAAAAGTTGATTTTCCAAAGATGGAAGAATCCCATAGAGATATTCTATTTACAAATTGGGATACACAATTAAAGCAAGAAGAAAGGGCAAGAGCTAGAGAAAATGATATAGCAACCAATATAATTGAAGTTGTGAATGAAAACCTTCATAGTATTAATCTTATTAAATAATGCAAGCCTGGAGTTTTCCTAGATATCAAACAATTAGAGGGACAGTGGAATGAGACTGCCAAAAATCAAATTGAAGCAATCAAAAATATATCTAAGCTTGATCGCGAATCCTAATGCCAGTTTCTAGTAAAACCATACAGTCGATGGATGACTTTAAGATTTCTAACGAATTCCACTCAAAATATCGTGCCACCGCTCTCTGATGTTGTATTTATGGGACAACTAAGATCCAAAGTCGGCCAGCCATCCCAAGTGAAGCCAATGTTGGATATCTATGAACTGAAAAGCTCAATGGAAAGGAAGTATTGTTCAACATGATAAAGCACGTCATTATATGTATTTTAGTTTTTATATTTTATTTTCAGTATCCTGAGGAATTTTATTTCAAACCTCCTCATCTTTTTATGTAATATTCTATTTTTAATACATATGTAATATTATTTAAATCTCTCTCATGCATTTAGAGAGGGGTCCAAGATTTTATGAAAAACACTTTGCAAAATCTTGCATTTCTATACTTTTGTGATTCTTTTTATGAACTACATGGAACAAGATCTTGATTTTCTTGAATATCGAAGCATACTCTACTGAATTTGAATTTTTGTACTCTTATAGTGTATTTGGTTGAAAATAAGAAAAGATCAATGTTGTTGATTTCATGAATATAACCTCTCATATCTAGTACTATTTTATTTATGATTGAGTTTTATTTATGACTTAGCAATAAACTTATTTATATTGTATTTTGTATGAGATTTGGATTATAGTTTTCCATTAAAGAAATATTGAATGATGTCTTATTTGTAATTCCTTATTGAGTATATGATCAATTGAGTATATAGTTTCACAATTATTTTTCTTAACTATTTAGTCAAAATAATTATCTTTAAATGGTATCATCTCTTATAGTAATTGAATTATCTTTATTATCTTTTTCTTTAAGATATATTTTTATATCGCATAAGTTAAGCTATTCCCAGGTATAAATTAAGTTAAATATTAGATTAAATTGATGCATGTATTTGTTACTTCAATAGATTATTTCCGTTAGTTTAAAATCATTTTCCATTTCACCTTGTATCAAACCCACCATCATCATATCAAATATTTTTTTTGGAAAGTGGTCCCATTATCCCCAATCGGAGCCACGATACCAAACGGAAAAGGAGTTTATTTCAAGGTCTGGACCAGGTGGTTATCCCCCATGTTGTTGCAATGTAATTCTGGGGCTTCAACAGAAAGAAATATGATTAATGTTTGGTCTTAAGTCTGGAGGTGGATCTACGCAAAGTGGGAAATGATACAGAGTAGTTCATGAAATTACATTGAGATGGATTGTAGTCTATTATTGAGTGGCTATGAGAGTGAGGGAGATAGAATTAATCCCATAACCCCTAGAGGATGTGTGTTGCATTCAGTAGCTGAGAATAATCAGGGAACCTCTTGGATTTCCCATCCCGCAACACCCCTCACCCCACATCCCACTCCTTACACTTTCCCTCCACCTCCACCTACACCTCCATCTCCACCGCCACCTCCCCCACCCCAAGGAAACATGGAGAATGATATCAAGCTACCAATATTTAGAGGACTCAGATCAAAGGATCCTAAATTATTTTGGTTTGTAGTTGAAGTTGTATGGAAAGAAATATAGATTAATGACAATGATGTGAAGAAGGCACAGCTTGTCACAGTGATGCAAGAAAGAGCACTAGCATGGTACATGAAGTATTCTACTATAAATTAGGTTTGATTCATTGGATGATACAAATAAATCATTGACTGCGGAGTTTAAGAAGCCAAAATCGCAGTCCCATTTCATTATGAAACTAAAGGAGATTAAGTAAGTGGTAACTAAGTCTGTTTGGGAATTATATCAAAGGTTCAATATGTTAATGGGTGAAGTAAGATTTCAAATCCTTGAATAACATCATAAGGAGTGTTTTATATCTACACTAATTCCACATATTAGGATACCTTTTACATAACATAAGATATCAACACAGGCTGAAGATGTGGAAATTGTGATGAAGCTGGAAGCTTCGCCAGTGGGAGATACTCATTCAGGAGTACAACAGATTCAGAACCAACTAGAAGCAATGCATTTGGAGTTACAAGATCTAAATAAGGGTAAGGAATTCAACTCAAAAATTCGATCTGAAGTATGTTGCATAAAGTGTAAGGCAGAGGGCCATTATAAGGTTCAATGCCCTGTATTCAGAGACTACATCAATAGTGGAGGCCCTAATCCATTACATCCATGATCTAGTTCATGGTATGACTTATGTAAATTTGCAGGTTGACATCACATGGAAGAATGATATTTGTTATAGAAGTATGTGTCGACCACGAAACAACTTTTTTGTAACTTTTGTAGCTCGGTGGGGCACGATGAGAAGAATTGTCACAGTTATGATTTAATGATAGGCCAAATTGTGGGCACTTATAAAATGAAAGTTGAGGGATGTGAAAAAGAGGATCAAGTTCAACATGTTGGTTGAGGAGGATTCCAAGGACGAGGACGAGGACACGGATGAGGAGGAGGCATTGGTCGTTGATGTGGCCAACTCACTTATTACAACTGCATCGAAGTAGGACACTTCGGATGGGATTGTCAGATTCCTACCCGCACCTGTAAGTACTCTAAATTTTTTGATCATGTGATAGAAGAATATTGTCTAATCCTTATGAAAAATATGCAAGGGAAAAAAAACCAATAGCCTACGCACAATTTTCAAATGATGACTATTGAACCAAGGGAATATGATCCATGCATAAACTTCGTCACGTGAAGCGGCGCATCAACATGAGATGATATAGTCGAAGGTAAGAAACCGATGGTAGACACTTGGGTTAGGAAGACTAAATAAAGAGCCCATGGGTTCAATACTCAGGTGGAAAATGAATCATTCCTACAGTCTACGTGAAGTTTCATGAATCAGAGAGCTTCGACCTCTAGCACGTAGCCACAACGGACGTTGATACCGAAGAGGGACAACGTTGAAGTAGCTACTCAGCTAAACTAATTTGATCCAGATATAATGAAATAATTTTTGCAGGCCTGTATGAAGTTGTTGCAATATCAAAAGGTTTTTAAAGGACTTCAGGAGTTGATAGACTCCTACACTCGAAAAGAAGAACCGTGAAATGAGTCTCGTACAACCAACAAGTTTAATTGACGTAATAAGAGAAGAGGAAGGGAGATCATACTAACTACATAGATTGTAGAATATGACATGGATCAGGTAATTTTGGATCTAGGATTTGATGCCAATGTATTTCCTAATTAAACTTGGGAGCGAATTTGAAAGCCAACGTTGCAATGGTCATCGATCCAGTTGAGAATGGCCAACCAACAGAAGATCATCCCTATGGGAAGGTTCTATGGTGTTGTAGTATATATTGAAGGAGTGTTCATTGTTGCAGATTTCTAAGTAATTGAGATTTTATTTGATAGCAATTCATATCCGGTGCTTCTTGGATTGGATTAGGCCTTTGATACTGATGCAATAATCAATCTGAAAAGGATACAGATGGTGTTTGAAAAGGGCTTTCTGCGGGTCATTGTTCCTCTAGACCCATCAGAAGGAGCATGGTATACAGAGATTTTACATGATGAGTGTTGTGATGTAGACATTGATAATATCTACAAGATCATAGCTAAGGAAGAATATTGGATTAATCCCACTGCATATGGAAGGATAAGTTGGGAGCACGATAGTTCCTATATTTTTGACTCTGATGAAGAACTGGAAAATTGGTAGAACAAATTTCATGATGTCTCTACAAGAAAATGTAACAGATTTACAAGATCACTTCCCTACATAACTTCAAAGGTATGTAACTTACCTTATTACGATGGGATAGGCGATGTATGTGTTTTTCTTGACAAATTTGAAAAATAAGTTCCAGAAGAATGAAGATTCCAAGAATTGGATGTAGCCCTCAGATCTACACCTGCTAGCTCGTGGGGAACTCATAAAGAAAATATCAGAGGTTGGAAGGAGTATCGTAGATTCATGAAAATCAGATTTGGCCAAGTAAAGACTAGAATCGAAGAAAAATACGATGGAAAAGAGGATCCCCGAGAGAATATGTCTCATTGGACTAAGGCTTGGGCTGAAGAGCCAGAACCAAAGTGGGTACATATATTTTTCCATATATTGGATCTAATACCTATGAACTGGTATCTTGAGACAAATTTTTGCCATGGAACAACGAGTTAGACAGAATTGGTTGAAGGGTTCCTAGTGAAATTTACTTTTGAGGATGACTGCCAAAGAATTGATGAAGCCCTTCAAGAAATTAGAACAAGGATTTTTATAACTACTATTGTGCCAACTTAGATACATCCATATTGGTCCACGTAGTTGGAGCATGCACCAGAATGTTATAATGTGACAAAAAAAGAGGAGGATGAGGATCCAAGCAATATTTATATCCTAAAGTCAAAAGGACATCATGAAGTTGTTGGGCCAGATTCGAAAATCCCTAACATAATGCAACATGTGAAGACGCGGAAGGTGAATATTGGGTCAGAAGAAGAGCCAAATTTTGCATTGATTTGAGATTATTGGGATGAAGACACGGTTAGAAAAGTTGCAAAGATGTTTCATGAGTATCAATAGCTCTTTCCTATGATTTTTTGTGAATTGAAGGGAATATTAGGAGACCTCGGAGTTATTAGGATTACTCTAAAACTAGATGCAAAGTCAGTAAAACAATGACCATATAGAATGAACCCAAAATTCAAGGTAAAAGTGAAAGCGGAGTTAGAAAATATGATAAAGTTATAAAAAATCAAATTGGTTGAAGAATATGAATGGGTAAGTCATATGGTAATTCATGAGAAGAAGACAAAGGGTGAAATTTGAATATGTGTGGAATTGAGGAAATTGAAAGATGCATGTGTACATGACCCTTTTCCCACACCATTCACCGACGAAGTGTTGGACAATGTAGGAAGAAGGGAGGCTTAATATTTCAGAGATATTTTTTCGGGTTACCATCGGATCAGGATTGCGTCGGAAGATCAACGTAAGACACCGTTCGCTATAGAGTGGGGTTGTTACTAGTACACTGAGATGCCTTTTGGGTTGAAGAATTCTCATGTTATATTTTTTAGAGTTGTATTTGTGGATTTTAAGGAGTATATACAAAAATTTCTGGAGGTTTACTTTGATGATTGTATTGTTTTTGGGTTGTTGAAAATGCATGTATCGAGCTTGAGATTGATGTTGGACACTTGTAGAAGAAGTGCATATTTTGTGTAAATTTTGGTATACTATTGGGGCATGTTTTTTACAAGAATGGATTGATGGTAGACCCTGTAAAGATAGATTCCATTGTGAACCTGGAGCCACCTAAGATAGTGAAGAAACTACGCACAATACTAGGACATACTGAATACTACAGGAATTTTATAAATGCATATGTGCAGATTACTGCGTCGATGGGGGAGCTATTGGAGAAGGATGTTACTTTTTTTTTGGGATGAATAATGCCA
This sequence comes from Pinus albicaulis, assembly GCA_034641835.2. Lineage (NCBI taxonomy): Eukaryota > Viridiplantae > Streptophyta > Pinopsida > Pinales > Pinaceae > Pinus > Pinus albicaulis. The sequence goes on along the minus strand of CM076577.1, from coordinate 1,413,884,302 downwards.
AAAGAGCCTCAACATACTAAAGGAAAAGATGGTAATTGTGTTGATTCTAGTTTTTCTAGACTAGAATAAGGAATTTCATGTACATGTTGATGCCTCTTGCATAACATTGGGTGCAATATTGACGCAACCAGTAGAAGGAGATAATTATCACTCCATAGATTTTGCAAGTAGAAAATTTTCCAAGGCAGAGAAGAACTATTCTATGATATAAAGAGAGGGGTTGGATATGGTTTATGCATTACTAAAGTTCAGGAACTATTTATTGGGAGCACACTTCAAGATGTTCATCGATCACTCTGCACTGAAGTATTTAGTGAATAAGCTTATTCTATGGGGAAATATTTTTCAGTGGTTGTTATTATTTCAAGAGTATTATTTTGAAGTTATAGTCAAACTAGGGATATTAAACATTGGACCTGATCACTTGTCAAGGATAGAAATAGGTGCAGAACCAATGAGCATTTAGGATAACCTGCCTAATGTGAAATTGTTCGCAATCAGGGTTGTAGATGATCACTTCATGGATATTATTCAAATTTTGGCTACATTAATTATGCTCGTGGAGTACAGTATGCAGCAGAAGAAGGAGTCGGTAATCAAGGCAGCTAATTTTTCATTGATTGCAGGACAATTGTATAATATGGGACCAGATATGTCTCTCAGTATGAAAGGCAGCATATATCGATAGACTCTCATGAAGGAGTTGCAGGAGGCCATTATGCAGGGAATTCCATTGCGTGGAAGATTTTCAAAGCTGGATTATTGTGGCCCACATTGCATAAGGATTCCAAGTAATATTGTAGATCTTGTTATGCATGCCAAAAAATAGGAAGATCGTCTAGAAGGGATAAAATGCCCTTAAATCTAGAAGTAATGTTGCAGGCATTTGATAAGTGGGCGATTGAATTTGTTGGACCTATCAATCCACTAGGAAAGAATACTGGAGCAATATATATCATTACTGCAATAGATTATTTGATGAGATGGGATGAGCAAAAGTCAGTGAAGGATTTCACCGTAGACACTAGAGAAAATTTTATATTTGAGTATATTCTGTCCAGATTTGGGTGTCCAAAGATCTTGATAAGTGACTGTTACACAGTAATTTTTCACCATGCTCACTTCCCGTCCCTGATCCTAAAGTGCTCTATGACAGACCCTAAATACTTAAAGAAAACTTCCTTGGAAGATTACTGAAGGAACTTGGTCAAAATCCTAGTTTCTTGGGTTAGCTCATTTCCTAGTTTCATGCTCACGCTGATGTCAAATTGACAGTTCTTGCTTAGTGCTACTAGCGCTCTTATTTCTTGGAAAACTATGTTGATCTCTTTCTGGTAGTGTTTCCTCAAATGGAGGAGAAGCTTCAACCTATAGAAGTTCCAGGGAGGAAACTTGGGTCTTAAACTATGGTGATAGAGTCGAGATCTCTTATTTTAGAGTTTTTATTTCATCCATGGGAGTATATCCCTTAGAAATTGGACCTTCCTCCTCCTTTAATGGGCTCCAAACCTGTTCTCCCTTCCTATAAAATGGTCCCCTTCCTTCCACTAATGGTTGGTCATTGTTGGGCTAGTCTAAAATCACGTTCCCTTTACATTATTGCAATGTGATAATGCCTAAGTTGTTCAAGAGAAGGAATGATTTATAGCTTCGGTGAAGGACTCGGATTTTCACCAAAGCGAGGCCTCCAACATCAAGGCCTGGGTTGTAAACTGTTAGAAAATTATATATTATGGAGCAATGCAACACATAAAATATGCGGAAAATACAAGCACACAAAAAACAAATAAAACCAAAGAGACACAGATATATGTGTTTCACCCAGTTTGGGCTACATCCACCCCGAACAGCCAGTCCTTCCTTTCTATTATCCAGCAAAAATGAAGAGACAAAACCTACAGTAGATCTGCTGTAATATCCTCTGTTCTCTCTCACAGTCTCCCTCTCTGTTTCTTGCTCTGAGAATACACACATAATACACACCATAAGAATACAATGCCCTCATAAAAGCAAGGGGTTTCCTTCTAGGGAAAAAAAACCTAATCTAAACATAACTTCCACCGTCATATCATTTGCCTAATGAACAACCCAGATTGACTAGAAATTACTATACTTTTACAAGGCAATTTTACATCCTTTTTTAGCTTCGGGGGCGCTGTCCCCGAAACCCCTGCCAGGGGGGCGCTCCGAAAAGCGCTACCGCCCCCCCCCTAGACCCCCCACGACAGCGATTAATTACGAGCGGTGTTACCACCCCTTTTAAGGTATAGGGGTCCAATGCCGTGATACAAAGTAAACAAGATAATCAGGTTCCACACCCAACAATCTCCCACTTGGAGACTGATTGTAGCAACTCCACCGCTGCTTCATTTGCTAGACAATGACTCCTCTTTGGACATGGTTGTTCCTCATCTTCATCATCATCCTTGAAGACCAATTGAAACTGAGAACATTCTCAGTTTCTCCCTGGTTACAACTTTTTTTAGCATATCTGCAGGATTTTGGCTAGTGTGTATCTTTTCCAGCTTCAACTCTCCATCTTCCAATACTTACCGTATGAAATGGTACTTGAGATGTATGTGTTTAGTCTTGGAATGAAATGTTGAGTTCTTTGCAAGATGAATGGCACTTGGCTATCACTGTATAACGTGCCCATATCATGCTTTCTACCCAATTCACCCATAAACCTTTGTAACCAAATCATTTCTTTACTAGCCTCTGTAGCAGCAACATACTCTGCTTTTGTTGTTGAAAGTGCAAAAACACTTTGGATTTTTGAAACCCAACTGACAGTTGTTCTACCTACAGTAAATACATATCCTGCAGTGCTCCTCCTATTATCTCTGTCACCTGCCATATCTGCATCAACATATCCCTATAGAGCAATGTTTGAACTACCAAAGCATAATGCTTGATATGTGGTACCTCTCAAATATCTGAGAATCCATTTTACATGTACTTGCTTACAACTCCCACTGCATGTGAAATATAAGGCATTGTGCATACCATTGCATACATTAAGCTTCCAACTACTAATGAATATGGAACTTTCGACATATAATCCATTTCTTCTTGGGTCTTGGGGCACATCTCCTTAATAAGTTTGAAATAGCTGACAAAAGGTGTACTAACTAGTTTTTCATTCTGCATATTACATCTTTTCAACACCTTTTCTATGTACTCATTCTGAGGCAGTGTTAATTTGCAATTTTTCCGGTCTCTAGTTATCCTCATACCAAGGATTTGTTTTGCAGCTCCCAAATCCTTCATTGAAAAAGAATTTGCCAATTTTCTTTTGAGCACATTTATTTCCTACATGTTAGATCCTGCAACAAGCATGTCATCTACATACAATAACAATATAATATAGCTACCATAATTTCGCCTTTTACATAAACACAATGATCAGAGTGACATCTAGTATGACCTTGTTCAGACATAAACCTGTCAAATTTTAGGTACCACTGCCTTGGAGCCTGTTTTAATCCATACAAGCTCTTCTTTAACTTGCACACTAATTTTTCTTTCCCTTTCACCTCATATCCTTCTGGTTTCTCCATATAGATTTCTTCCTCCAAATCTCCATGGAGAAATGTTGTCTTTACATCTAATTGTTCAAGATGTAAATATTCTGCTGCTACAAGACTTAAAATAGTTCCGATTGAATTCATCTAACAATAGGAGAAAATATTTCATCAAAATCAATAATTTTCTTCTATGCAAACCCCTCAACATGTCTAGTTTAGACTGCTTTTCCTCCCCACTTGTCCTCACTGTAAACCCATTTTTTCCCGTAATGTAGTTTTACCTTAGGCAACCCGACTAAGTCTCAAGTCCGTTATGCATTAAGGAGTCCATCTCTTCTTCCATGGCTAGCTCCCACATCTCTTTCTTCTGCTAACCCGCATTACTTCTTTATGCAACATTCGTGTTCACCAAAATCAAATTTCAACAATAAATAATATAATGAAGGAGAGTATCGCTAGGGGATCTACTTATCCCGGTAGATCTTCTAACACCACTTTCTGGGTTGTTTGAGGTGCCCGTTGGCTGCGTGTGGTGGTTGTCACGTGCTGTTGATTATTATTATTTTTAGGCACCTTTAATTTTTTAGTTATCTCATCAAGAACCGTGTATTCCTTGCTTTCTTTTTCCTGTTTCTTTTTCTGCAACTAATTCTTATACAAGACCTTTTCATTGAATATTACGTCTCTACTCCTAATGATTTTTTGATTTTCCTAATCATATAAGCGATAACCAAAATCATTAGCACCATATCTAATAAAGGTACATTTCTTTGATTTTGCCTCAAGCTTTGTTCTGTTTTCTTTATTAATATGGACAAAGGCCTCACAACCAAAAGGATTTAAAAAAGAGTATTTACCTTTTTACCTATCCATGCTTCCTCTGGAATACCACTATCCAAGGAACTTGAAGGCCCTCTATTTACTAGATAAACAACAGTATCTACAGATTCTACCCAAAATTGTAAAGGCAATCCCGCATGCAATCTCATGCACCTTGCATGATCCATGATTTTTCTGTTCATACTTTCTAACACACCATTTTCTTGTGGTGTTCTTGGAATTGTCTTCTCTCTGTGAATTCCATGCTCTGAACAATACCTATCAAACTCTTTGCTACAATATTCACCTCCATTGTCCGATCTGAGACACTTCAAATTATTTCCTGTCTCAATCTCAACCAAAGCTTTCCATTTCTTGAAAGTATCAAATACATCATATTTATTCTGAATACAATAAATCTAAGTTTTTCTAGTTGCATCATCAATAAAATTAACATAATAACGAGAGCCACCGAGAGATGATACTTGAGCGTGTCCCCATACATTCGTATGCACAAGCTCCAATTTTTCAGTTTTCTTTTCTTTCCCAACTCTAAGAAATCGACTCTCTTATGTTTTCCATAAATGAAATTCTCACAGAAATCCAAATCAACATTCTTCAAACTCGGCAACAAATTTCTTGAGTGAAGAATCTTCATCCCCTTCTCACTCATGTGTCCGAGCCTATGATGCCATAATGCTGCATCTGCTCCTTTGGAAGTTAGAGCATTAACAAAGTTAGAAATAGCATTGCATAAATACAATGTACCAACCTTTTCGCCTTTTGCTATTACCAGGGCTCCTTTGGTGACCTTCCAAGTTTTATCCGTGAAAGTTGTCACAAACCTTCACCGCCTAACTGCCCTATTGAAATCAGATTTTTCTTCAGATCTGGAACATGCCTTACCTCCTTTAGTATCCATTGGTTTCCATTCTGTTGTTTTACAATAACTTTACCCATTCCAACAATTTTACAGGGTTTATCATCACCCAAACGAACTTGTCCAAAATCTCCTCGAACATAGTCATGAAAATATTTCTTATCGTGTGTGGCATGGAATGAAGCCCCCCGAATCTACAACCCAAGAATCAAGAACATTTTCGAAAGAAAGAATCAAAGCATATTGTAACACATCACCCGTCACATTTTCTTCATGATTGTTTTCTTGCTGTGTGTCTCCTTCTTTTCCCTTCTGAGATCTACAGTCTTTCTTTAGGTGTCCTTTCTTTCCGCAATTCAAGCACACTATTCCTAATCTAGACTTGGATCTACCTTTCCTTGATTTACTATGATATCCTGAGCTCTTTCCTCTTTCCATTCTTCTTTCCCTAGACTCTGCACTCAAAGCATTACCCAATGTCTCACCGGAGCTTTTCTGTCGCATTTCTTCGCTAAGGATAGCACCAACAACATCATCAAACTTTAAAGTACTAGATCTAGCGACAGAGTTACTAATGGCCATTACTAAACCATTCCAACTCTCTAGCAATGAGCACAAGAATAACAGAGCTCTAAATTCATCATCAAAGCTTACCCCTACAGAACTGTATTAAATTCATTTAAATGGTCTGCAACAGATCCACCTTCCGACATCTTCATATTAAATAGTCGTTTCATAAGAAATACCTTGTTTGAGGCCGAGGGTTTTTCATATAGTTTGGCCAATGTCTGAATCAAACCCTCTGTTTTTGTTTCCTTCGAAATATTGAAGGCGAATGACGCTGCAAGACACAACCGTACTATTCCGAGTGCCTTTCTATCGAGAATGTTCCATTCCGCGTCTGTCATGGCCGCCGGCTTCTTTGTTTTTTCACTCAATGGTAGGTACAGATATTTTTGATACATATAATCTTCCATCTGCATCTTCCAAAGTGGAAAGTTTTGGCCATTAAATTTATCGACCCTAAACTTACCATCTTCCGCCATTTCTCCCACTCGAACTAGGAACCCTTCTTTCCTGCGAGTTTATCAGCCAAATATACCTTTGGCTCTAATACCAGTTGTTAGAAAATTATATATTATGGAGCAATGCAACACATAAAATATGCGAAAAATACAAGCACACAAAAAACATATAGAACCGCAGAGACACGTATATACGTGGTCAATCTGGGCCAGCTACGTCCACCCCGAATGTGCCTGGCCCTTCCTTTCTATTGTTAGCTCCCCTATGAAATTTTCGACAAGCAAGCCGGGGGCTAGATATTTGAGCCTTCAAGGAATGCCTTTCCCCCCGAAAACCCATTCTCCTCAAGTATCTCAATTGTTGTGGCCTTTCCAAGATCCCTCGTTTTGCCTCTGATTTTGTCCAAGCAGGCCTGGAGTTAGATGACCTCTGGCCTTATCTATATACAGAGTTGGATGGTTCCCCTTCACTCATTTTAAATCCTTAATGTCCCATCCCACCAATCATCCTTTAAGATCCAAATGCTCTAGATGACTTGCCCAACTGAAAGCTTGCACATTGAACACAAGTAAACCCTTTCTTGACTCCATATCCCAATGGCTTTGATGTTCTCTGAGTTATCTACCTTTGCCTAGCTTCCCTTTTGCTCATCCTTGTCTTGTATTGGACACTTTTTTCCTGATTCCCAACAACCAAAATCAATCAAACCAATGACCCTGAGCCTACAACTAGCCTAAAATCATAACTTAGAGTTTCAAAGACATATCCTTTGACTTGCATAGAGAGATCCCTCTCTGGACCTAGGAGGGCTAGATCCTAAGGTCTGAAAGTGGTTATGATGTTGTCTCATCTTTTGGTCTTGCCAGTCTGGCCAAAACATGGGAACCCCAACATAATGGTGACTCCACTGGGGACGAATCCGAGAGTCAAGAACTGCTAACATTTGGTCTATTTCCCATTGTCGTTACCAACATAATGGCGACTCCGCTGGGGAAGAAACCACTTTTCCTTTAGATTGGCATTCAATTGCTGATGGTGGATAGCAGCCTGCTCCAAACAATCAAACTCATCCACCTGGCGACTCCACACTCCATAATCCTCGAAGACTCCACTGGAAGAAGAACCTGAAAGATGGCCAGACCTCATAGAAGGATAGAACATACGGGTTGGATTTGGTTTAAAGAATTCATTTTTTTTGTCTATCACTATGTTCTGTCCTACTTTAAGCCTAATCAAGTGTACAAAGATGAAACCCACACTGAATGTGGGAAAGACCTCAAGCCTCAGTCTGCAGACCGTGAGCAGACCTGTACTCCTGTGAAGAAACTACTGGAACAAGAAGCTCATGTTGTATCTCCCACCCTTCAAGAAGCTTCAAGCAGCCATGAGCCCATTGTTACACCACCCACACCTACAAAGGTCATAGAAAGATATAAGCCTCTGGTTTTACCTCTTTTCTTCCAACCCCTGCCTGTAGAACTTATTAACTAGCTACCTCATTTTGACGGAGAAAATAAAAGGGCCACTGCCGAGGAACATGTTCAAAACCTTGAGGATTTACTTGAGCTGTATGAAATAGAAGAATATGATGTGTGCATTATAATGTTTGCCTTTTCATTGCAAGGAAGTGTTAAGAGTTGGTTCAAATGCCTTCCAGTGGCAAGCATTTTCAGCTTTCATCAATTTTCTCGAGTTTTCCTTGATAGATGGGCAGCCCCGAAAAACACTCTCCTCATCCTAAAAGAATATCAAAATTTGAGAAGGCAGCCAGGAGAGACAGTGCAAATTTTTTTAGCCAGGTTCAATAAGGTATATGATGCAATGCCTTCTGATATAAAACCACCTTTGGAATGGGCTTTATTGCACTATCCAAGTTCTTTTGACCCCGAGGTGGAATTTCATATAAGGCAAAAAGAGCCTTTGAGCCTGGAGGAAATGCAGGATATAGCAATCACTGTCGAATACAACATACAGTGCAGGTAAGGAATATTACAAGCAGCAAGGAAGGACCGAACAGAGCAAATAGCACAGATCTCTTTAGAGGACAAGCTGGAAAGACTGATAAATACTGCCTGTTCCTTGCTGAAAGCAAAAGAGCAAGAATATGAGGCCGAAACAAGGAGGAAAAGGATGAAGAAAGTCTTGAGTGGAATGAATCTCCCGAGCCTTCTCCCAAAAGGATTGAGGTAATCAAAGAAACCCCCGCTCAATAATGTGTTAATTTTTTCACAGAGTTCCAGCAGAACTAGCCTGCGTTACTGGAGGACAACACAGTCAAATATAACGAACCCTCTAGCTCAGGCTGCAGTGAAGATGAGGTAGATCCCCTTTCCCATAGAAATCGTTGTCTTGATCAGGAAGAGGAGGAGTGTGATTACAAAGGCCTCTCTACAGATGCAGTGATTGAAACTGCCCAGGATGCAGGAAGCCTACCAGCCATGGGAGGTTTTGAAGAAAAAGGTTTACATCATGTTTTTGTTGATCCAGTGGCAGAATACATGGAGGCCCTAATTGGCTCAGTTCCTCAAGCATTGATCTTCTGCAAGAGCCAAACACAACAAAGTTGGTCACCACTGCTGGTGGCCTCAGTTTTGAGGAACCACATGCAGAGCACCCTCTGGTTATCTCTGACAGGCAGTCAGTGCTCATATCCTTTTTTGCTGATATTAGACTAGCTGCATTGGCATTATTGCATCACCTAGAGTATCAGGGATTTCCAGTTAGAGTAGGGTAGGTAGGAAGCTCAATAAAGCTCAGCCTGTGAGCATGTAGTTAGTGTTTTTAATTTATGAAAAGTCCAGCAGGTCAGACAGTCTAATCCTGACTTGGCTGTTTTTAAATTTCATGTCTTAGAATGTAGGTGAAGAAACCTGTTGGACAGTTTAATCCCAACAGGTAGTAGACTAGGTAGAGAATTATATGAGACCAACAGTCTAATCTGGTCTCATGGAGCAGTAAGGATAGATTTAGAATAGGTTTTTTTTTTTTTTATATAAAATGTAAAGGGTCTGCTAGTTCAAATGCACCCAAGGGAAAAATGTAGAACTGTAGTTTGGGTAGGTAGTTTGGTTGGGAAAATGTTTCTTCTAATATATCATGTTTTGTGGCAGCTGAAAAACAAAGGAGAGAGATGACTCATGATAGCAGGCATCTGGCCTACTCCAAAAATCATATCTGGTTTCTTGACTCCTCCAAGGAGAAGCCATCCCCATGTGGAGCCACTGTTAGCCCCCCTATGAAATTCTTGACAAGCAAGCTGGGGGCTAGATTGTTTTGAGCCTTCAAGGAATGCCTTTCCCCTGAAAATCCATCCTCCTTGAAGTCTCTCAATTGTTGTGCCTAATACAAATCCTCTCTGCTAGTACATTGCTCAAAAAGGGCATATTATTCCCTCCTTTACCCCTGCGAAATACATCAATTCCCATTCTTTTCCCTTTCTCCCCCCCCAAGATTCCCCCTCTCTATGCCTAAATCCCCCAAAATCCCCTTTAAATTTCTCCATCTCCCTTATTTCCCTAGTTTCCCCCTCCATCTCCCCTACCGTTACCCTTTGATTGCCCCCAAAACGCATTAAAAATGAATTAAAATGATAAATTTTATGTTTTTGGGTCTTAGCCCTTCTTCTGATAGCCCCGCATCCCTTCATCTTCCACGTGACCTGGCGCCGTGACCAAGGCTCTTTCCTTGCGGGGGCTCTTCTCCGTCCGTAGAATCAAACCACGGAGCCCCCGTAGTTGACTCTTCGGGATGTGGGAAAACCCGATCAATGGTCGTTATTCACTACGAGGGTTCGCTCCAAAGCTCCCATGCCCGTACACCTTGGCCCCTCGTAGTCCATCTCCGCCGTCCATTCACCCGACAGATCGACCGCTCGGAGCATGCCCGAAATGGTGGACCCCGCCAGCCATACGTCATCCGCCCAGAAACCGTCGGTTTATTCCGCACCGCCCTCGCACGCTTGGTGGTTTTTCCCCGGAGGCCAGTGATTCCATTCATCTCCCGCCACGCGTCCTATGTATTATTTTCAAAATCGCTTTTCCCACTCGTTAACTCCATCCCCCGCGCATTAACTTCTTGCCCAGGACGCCCAGCAAAATCTGTGTCAGCCGTTAGATCTCAAAGGCTCCATCCGACGGCTCCCGATCACCAGAGATGCACGATATTTTATGAAATCGCGCACGCGATAGCTCTTGTTCCGGCCCACCACCCGTCGCCCTCCACCATTGATCTTAGCCCGATCGACGGTCCAGATCTGTCCATGCATTTTTGACCTTTCCACCGTCGCCTAGGTCCCCACGTCATCTATCCACTTGGCTGTCCGTACGCCACATCGCCCCACGTGCATATCCCGTACCATTCAACCATTCTAACACATATAACGTCCCTTTTTCATGGTTTTTTAATATTTTTCATGCGTTTTTCATTCTGCAACGTACACCAACCTTACCAAAGCGATTTTTCACCATTTCCCCTGCAATCTTTCCCCACCATTCCATCTGCATGGCCATTTCCTCCATCCACACTGCATCCATTGCTCCGTCCATTGTTTTCTTCACAGGTTTGCTATGTTGCAGGGTTTCTAGAGGAAGAAAACCGTCGCTGTTCAGTGTACTGTCTCAATGGCGAGCAGCGTAGACAAGATCAAATCCAATGAACTAGTACCATCATGAGAGAGTCAAGGAATGGGGCTGTCAGGACTTGCATTAAAGAAAAGCGGAGTTCAAACGCCGGAAATCCTGCCAGCGCCATTTAAAGCTCGAGCTAACTCGACAGAGGTAGTAATGAAGAAGCAAAGAATTTCAGTACAGAGCAGAGGGATTAGGGCACATCAACGAAGATCTTAAGCCTTAAATCAGAAATTTAAAGAGGCGAAGCATCATTTTGAAGACCCCGAGGATTGATCTGGAGGTCCTGAACATCAGTAAGAGGTAATATCGGGGTTTATTTGTCAGCAGAATGTTTTTCCCCGTAAAGGACAAGGCGCCCATATAGTCTTTATTATGCACCATGTCCTTGAAGGAGTTTCCCACCCTAACAGTAGTTCGAGGAAACCAAAACATTTATAAGACAGACCTTTCAGTAGTTTATTTTATTTTGGTTCAAATCACTAGAGGTACCGCAACCTAAAATGTCAAGATCATATCTGGATAAAATCATTCTTTCCCAAGGGAGGTGACAGAGATTAAATATACAACATTTCAAACAGAATGGGTTTCGGCCCTGCAGTCATTCTTGGGTTTAATGTAACATTTAATATTCACCTACCTCCTCAGTCGATCTTCTGTGTCTCTTCTGCTATAAATCACAGAAGGATATTATTGTAATGGTTGTTGATGAGATATCAGTGAAACACAACCATTGTTCCTCTTGAGACAAGTTCTCTGTGTAATATTGTAAGATAGACTGAGACTAGATGTATTCAGACTGAATGTTCAAGCTATGGGCTATGATGTACCTGATTGGTGTTGTTTTTAATATGACAAGCATGTTTCTTTGGATCCTGATCTAAAGCAGCTGGTGATGTTTCCTCTTTCTCTGTATTTGTGATTGACTTGCTCTCATTGCATGCTACATTTCATTTCATTTCTACTAGTAGGCAACAGAAGTATAATATAGGATTCACCCTTGATAGGTGCCCTATGTTTCCTGCTCTCCCTACCTCAATGTTTTCTGCTTATATGTGTATCTGAATGTTGATTTCAATTGATTTAACCAGTGTAGTGGATGATATTGCCTACTCTCTGATGTATGAATTGATGAAGTCCATGTTTATATGTTCTTGGTAGGATTCAGCTGGAAGGTTTGGGAACACTGGGGATTAGTGTTAGCCCTGTCCACTAGGATCCTTGCGCGACCAGTTAACCTTTCCAAGATCCCTTGTTTTGCCTCTAATTTTGTCCAAGCAGGTCTAGAGTTAAATGACCTCTGGCCTGATCTATAGACAGAATTGGACGGTCCTCCTTCCTTCATTTTCAGTCCTTGATATCCCATTCCTACTTTCATCTTTAAGATCCATATGCTTCAGATGACTAGCCCAATTGAAAGCTCGCACATTGAACACAAGGAAATCCTTTCTTGACTCCATTTCCCAATGGCTTTGATGTTATCTAAGTTATCTATCTCTGCCTAAGCTTCCTCTTTGCTCATCCTTGTCTTATATTGGTCTTTCTTTTCCTGATTCCCTCCAACCAAACACAAACAATCAAACCAACAACCCTGAGCCTACAACTAGCCTAAAATCATAACTTAGAGTTTCAAAGATATATCCTTTGACTTGTATAGAGAGATCCCTCTCTGGACCTAGGAGGGCTAGATCCTAAGGTCCCAAAGTGGTTCTGATGTTGTCTCATCTTTTGGTCTTGCCAATCTGGCCAAAACATGGGAACCCCAACATAATGGCGACTCCACTGGGGACGAATCTGAGAGTCAAGAACTGCTAACATTTGGTCTATTTCCCATTGTCGTCCCCAACATAATGGCGACTCCACTGGGGAACAGACCACTTTGTTTTAGATTGGCTTTCAATTGCTGATGGTGGACAGCAGTTTGTTTCTAATGTCCAAATTCATCCACCTGGCGACTCCACACTCCATAATCCTCAGAGACTCCACTGGAGGAAGAACCTGAAAAATGGCCATACCCGATAGAAGGGTAGAACATACGGGTTGGATTTGGTTTAAAGAATTCATTGTTTTTGTCTATCACTATGTCTAGTCCTACTTTAAGCCTAATCAAGTGTACAAATATGAAACCCACACTGAATGTGGGAAAGACCTCAAGCCTCAGTCTGCAGACCGTGAGCAGACCTGTACTCCTGTGAAGAAACTGGTGGAACAAGAAGCTCATGTTGTATCTCCCACCCTTCAAGAAGCTTCAAGTATCCATGAGCCCATTGTTACACCACCCACACCTACAAAGGTCATAGAAAGATATAAGCCTCTGGTTTTACCTCTTTTCTTCCAACCCCTGCCTGCAGAACTTATTAACCAGCTACCTCATTTTGACGGAGAAAATAAAAGGGCCACTGCCAAGGAACATGTTCAAAACCTCGAGGATTTACTTGAGCTGTATTAAATAGAAGAAGATGATGTGTGCATTAGAATTTTTTCCTTGTCATTTCAAGGAAGTGTTAAGAGTTGGTTCAAATGCCTTCCAGTGGCAAGCATTTTTAGCTTTCATCAATTTTCTCGAGTTTTCCTTGATAGATGGGCAGCCCCGAAAAACACTCTCCTCATCCTAAAAGAATATCAGAATTTGAGAAGGCAGCCAGGAGAGACAGTGCAAAATTTTTCAGCCAGGTTCAATAAGGTATATGATGCAATGCCTTCTGATATAAAACCACCTTTGGAATGGGCTTTATTGCACTATCCAAGTTCTTTTGACCCCGAGGTGGAATTCCATATAAGGCAAAAAGAGCCTTTGAGCCTGGAGGAAATGCAGGATATAGCAATCACTGTCGAATACAACATACAGTGCAGGGAAGCAAGATTACAAGCAGCAAGGAAGGACCGAACAGAGCAAACAACGCAGATCTCTTTAGAGGACAAGCTGGAAAGACTGATAAAGACTGCTTGTTCCTTGCTGAAAGAAAAAGAGCAAGAATATGAGGCTGAAACCAGAGAGGATAATTGGAGAAGACCTACTCCTTGTCCTCAAAAGAGACAAATCATATCACTGCAAGACAGAAGTTAAATGCAAATCATGTATGAGGAACTAGATCTTAGATCAGAAAATGAACTTGCAGACTATTTTGTAGAAAGACTCAATAAGAGTTCTGAAGACTTGGTGGATAACAATGCTTGTAATTATGATTTCTCTAATGATGATCTGACTGATGATAATTTTTCCCAAAGGGAAACTGAGCTTGCAGGGCCATCATTAGTAGATTCATGGGAGGAAGGTCACGACCATCAACTTCAAGAAAACGATGAGCTAATGCAGGCCATCTATGATACTGATGGAGAAAGCATTGAAAGCATGATAGCAGACGAAGATTCTTTGAATCTTCTGTCTGCTTCATATTCGAACATCATTTATACTTTCCAAGAGGATGGAAGCCAGCAGCTCTCCAGCACAGAGGACAAGGAGGAAAAAGATGAAGAAATTCTTGAGCGAAATGAATCTCCCGAGCCTTCTCCCAAAAGGATTGAGGTAATAAAAGAAACCCCCACTCAAGAATGTGTTAATTTTTTTACAGAGTTCCAGCAGAACCAACCTGCGTTACCGGAGGACAACACAGTCAAATATAACGAACCCTCTAGCTCAGGCTGCAGTGAAGATGAGGTAGATCCCCTTTCCCATAGACATCTTTGTCTTGATCAGGAAGAGGAGGAGTGCGATTACAAAGGCCTCTCTACAGATGCAGTGATTGAAACTGCCCAGGATGTAGGCAACCTACCAGCCATGGGAGGTTTTGAAGAAAAAGGTTTACATCATGTTTTTGTTGATCCTGTGGCAGAATACATGGAGGCCCTCATTGGCTCAGTTCCTCAAGCATTGATCTTCTGCAAGAGCCAAACACAACAAAGTTGGTCACCACTGCTGGTGGCCTCAGTTTTGAAGAACCACATGCAGAGCACCCTGTGGTTATCTCTGACAGGAAGTCAGTGCTCATATCCTTTTTTGCTGATATTAGACTGGCTGCATTGGCATTATTGCATCACCCAGGGATTTCCAGTTAGAGTAGGATAGGTAGGAAGCTCAATAAAGCTCAGCCTGTGAGCATGTAGTTAGTGTTTTTAATTTATGCAAAGTCCAGCAGGTCAGACAGTCTAATCCTGACTTGGCTGTTTTTAAATTTCATGTCTTAGAATGTAGGTGAAGAAACCTATTGGACAGTTTAATCCCAACAGGTAGTAGACTAGGTAGAGAATTATATGAGACCAACAGTCTAATCTGGTCTCATGGAGCAGTAAGGATAGATTTAGAATAGGTTTTTTTTGTTTTGAAAATAAAATGTAAAGGGTCTGCTAGTTCAAATGCACCCAAGGGAAAAATGTAGAACTGTAGTTTGGGTAGGTAGTTTGGTTGGGAAAATGTTTCTGCTGATATATCATGTTTTGTGGCAGTTGAAAAAAAAAGGAGAGAGATGGCTCATGATAGCAGGCATCTGGCCTACTCCAAAGATCATATCTGGTTTCTTGACTCCTCCAAGGAGAAGCCATCCCCATGTGGAGCCACTGTTAGCCCCCCTATGAAATTCTTGACAAGCAAGCTGGGGGCTAGATTGTTTTGAGCCTTCAAGGAATGCCTTTCCCCTGAAAACCCATCCTCCTTGAAGTCTCTCAATTGTTGTGCCTAATACAAATCTTCTCTGCTAGTACATTTCTCAAAAAGGTCCTATTATTCCCTTCTTTACCCCTGCGAAATACATCAATTCCCCTTCTTTTCCCTTTATCTGAATTCCCTTTCTTCCCCCCCAAGATTCCCCCTCTCTATGCCTAAATCCCCAAAAATCCCCTTTAAATTTTTCCATCTCCCTTATTTCCCTAGTTTCCCCCTCCATCTCCCCTACCGTTACCCTTTGATTGCCCCCAAAACGCATTAAAAATGAATTAAAACGATAAATTTTATGTTTTTGGGTCTTAGCCCTTCTTCTGATAGCCCCGCGCCCCTTCATCTTCCACGTGACCCGGTGCCGTGACCAAAGCTCTTTCCTTGTGGGGGCTCTTCTACATCTGTAGAATCAAACCATGGAGCCCCCGTAGTTGACTCTTCGGGATGTGGGAAAACCCGATCAACGGTCGTTATTCACTACGGGGGGTCGCTCCAAAGCTCCCATGCCCGTACACCTTGGCCCCCCGTAGTCCATCTCCGCTGTCCATTCGCCCGACAGATCGACGTCGTGGAGCATGCCCGAAATGGTGGACCCTGCCAGCCATACGTCATCCGCCCAGAAACCGCCGGTTTATTCCGCACCGCCCTCGCGCGCTTGGTGGTTTTTCCCCGGAGGCCAGCGATTCCATTCATCTCCCGCCACACGTCCTCTGTACGATTTTCAAAACCGCTTTTCCCGCTCGTTAACTCCATCCCCCACGCATTAACTTCCTCCCCAGGACGCCCAACGAAATCCTTGTCAGCCGTTAGATCTCGAAACCTCCATCCGACGGCTCCCGATCACCAGAGATGCACGATATTTAATGAAATCGCGCACGCGATAGCTCTTGTTCCGGCCCACCACCCGTCGCCCTCCACCGTTGATCTTAGCCCGATCGATGGTCTAGATATGTCCATGCATTGTTGACCTTTCCACCATCGCCTGGGTCCCCACGTCATTTGTCCACTTGGCTGTCTGCATGCCACGTTGCCCCACGTGCATATCTCGTACCATTCAACCATTCCGACACATATAACGTCCCGTTTTCGTGGTTTTTTAATATTTTTCATGCGTTTTTCATTCTGCAATGTCCGCCAACCTTACTAGAGCGATTTTTCACCATTTCCCCTACAATCTTTCCCCTCCATTCCATCTGCATGGCCATTTCCTCCATCCACACTGCATCCATTGCTTCGTCCATTGTTTTCTTCACAGGTTTGCTATGTTGCAGGGTTTATAGAGGAAGAAAACCGCCGCTATTCAATGTACTATCTCAATGGTGAGCAGCGCAGACAAGATCAAATCCAATGAACTAGTAACATCATGAGAGAGTCAAGGAATGGGGCTGTCAGGACTTGCATTAAAGAAAAGTGGAGTTCAAACGCCGGAAATCCTGCCAGCACCATTTAAAGCTTGAGCTAACTCGACAGAGGCAGTAATGAAGCAGCAAAGAATTTTAGTATAGAGCAGAGGGATTAGGGCACATCAACGAAGATCTTAAGCCCTAAATCAGAAATTTAAAGAGGCGAAGCATCATTTTGAAGACCCCAAGGATCGATCTGGAGGTCCTGAACATCAGTAAGAGGTAATATCGGGGTTTATTTGTCAGCAGAATGTTTTTCCCCGTAAAGGATAGGGCGCCCATACAGTCTTTATTATGCACCATGTCCCTGAAGGAATTTCCCACCCTAACAGCAGTTCGAGGAAACCAAAACATTTATAAGACAGACCTTTCAGTATTTTATTTTATTTTGGTTCAAATCACAAGAGGTACCGCAGCCTAAAATGTCAAGATCATATCTGGAGAAAATCATTCTTTCCCAAGGGAGGTGACAGAGATTAAATATACAGCATTTCAAACAGAATGGGTTTCGGCCCTGGAGTCATTCTTGGGTTTAATGTAACATTTAATATTCACCTACCTCCTCAGTCGATCTTCTGTGTCTCTTCTGCTATAAATCACAGAAGGATATTATTGTAATGGTTGTTGATGAGATATCAGTGAAACACAACCATTGTTCCTCTTGAGACAAGTTCTCTGTGTAATATTGTAAGATAGACTGAGACTAGATGTATTCAGACTGAATGTTCAAGCTATGGGCTATGATGTACCTGATTGGTGTTGTTTTTAATATGACAAGCATGTTTCTTTGGATCCTTATCTAAAGCAGCTGGTGATGTTTCCTCTTTCTCTGTATTTGTGATTGACTTGCTCTCATTTCATGCTACATTCATTTCATTTCTACTAGTAGGCAATAGAAGTATAATATAGGATTCACCCTTGATAGGTGCCCTATGTTTCCTGCTCTCCCTACCTCAATTTTTTTTGCTTATATGTGTATCTGAATGTTGATTTCAATTTATTTAACCAATGTAGTGGATGATATTTCCTGCTCTCTGATGTATGAATTGATGAAGTCCATGTTTAGATGTTCTTGGTAGGATTTATCTGGAAGGTTTGGGAACACTGGGGATTAGTGTTAGCCCTGTCTACTAGGATCCTTGCGCGACCAGTTAACCTTTCCAAGATCCCTTGTTTTGCCTCTAATTTTTTCCAAGAAGGTCTGGAGTTAAATGACCTCTGACCTGATCTATAGACAAAATTGGACGGTCCTCCTTCCTTCATTTTCAGTCCTTGATATCCCATTCCTAATTTCATCTTTAAGATCCATATGCTTCAGATGACTAGCCCAATTGAAAGCTCGCACATTGAACACAAGTAAATCCTTTCTTGACTCCATTGGCCAATGGCTTTGATGTTCTCTAAGTTATCTATCTCTGCCTAAGCTTCCTCTTTGCTCATCCTTGTCTTATATTGGTCTTTCTTTTCCTGATTCCCTCCAACCAAACACAAACAATCAAACCAACAACCCTGAGCCTACAACTAGCCTAAAATCATAACTTAGAGCTTCAAAGACATAAACCTTTCACTACCATAGAGAGATTCCTCTCTGGACCTAGGAGGGCTAGATCCTAAGGTCCCAAAGTGGTTCTGATGTTGTCTCATCTTTTGGTCTTGCCAATCTGGCCAAAACATGGGAACCCCAACATCTATTATCCAGCAAAAATGAAGAGACAAAACCTACAGCATATCTGCTGTAATATCCTCTGTTCTCTCTCACAGTCTCCCTCTCTATTTCTCACTCTGAGAATGCACACATAATACACAGCCGCAATACAATACCCTCATATATACAATGGGGTTTCCTTCTAGGGAAAAAAACCCTAATCTAAACATATCTTTTACCGTCAGATCATTTGCCTAATGAACAACCCAGATTGACTAGAAATTACTATACTTTTACAAGGAAATTTTAAATCTGTTTTTAGCTTCGAGGACGCTGCCCTCGAAAAACCCCGCCAGGGGGGGGCTCCGAAAATCGCTGTCGGCCCCCCGTGGACCCCCCATGGTAGCGATTAATTACGGGCGGCGTTGCCGCCCCTTTTTAAGGTACAGGGATCCAATGCTGTGATACAAAGTAAACAAGATAATCAGGCTCCACACCCAACAATCTCCCACTTTGAGACTGATTGTAGCAACTCCATCACTGCTTCATTTTCTGGACAATGACTCCTCTTTGGACCTGGCTATTCCTCATCTTAATCTTCATCCTTGAAGACCAATTGAAACTAAGCACATTCTCAGTCTCTCCCTGGTTACAAATTTTGTTAGCATATCTGCAGGATTCTGGCTAGTGTGTATCTTTTCCAGCTTCAACTCTCCATCTTCCAATACTGACCGTATGAAATGGCACTTGAGATGTATGTGTTTAGTCCTGGAATGAAATGCTGAGTTCTTTGCAAGATGAATGGAACTTTGGCTATCACTGTATAACGTGCCCATATCATGCTTCTTACCCAATTCACCCATAAACCTTTGTAACCAAATCATTTCTTTACTAGCCTCTGTAGTAGCAACATACTCTGCTTCTGTTGTTGAAAGTGCAACAACACTTTGGATTTTTGAAACCCAACTGACAGCTGTTCCACCTACAGTAAATACATATCCTGTAGTGCTCCTCCTGTTATCTCTGTCACCTGCCATATCTGCATCAACATATCCCTGTAGAGCAATGTTTGAACCACCAAAGCATAATGCTTGATTTGTGGTACCTCTCAAATATCCGAGAATCCATTTTATTGCCATCCAATGTTCTTTTCCTGGATTGTTCATATACCTGCTTACAACTCCCACTGCATGTGCAATATCAGGCCTTGTGCAGATCATTGCATACATTAAGCTTCCAACTGCTGATGCATATGGAACTTTAGACATATAATCCATGCCTTCTTGGGTCTTTGGGCACATCTCCTTACTAAGTTTGAAATGGCTAGCAAAAGGTGTACTAACTGGTTTTGCATTCTGCATATTAAATATTTTCAACACCTTTTCTATGTACTCATTCTGAGACAGTGTTAATTTGCGATTTTTCATGTCTCTAGTTATCCTCATACCAAGGATTTGTTTTGCAGCTCCCAAATCCTTCATTGCAAATGAATTTTCCAATTTTCTTTTGAGCACATTTATTTCCTGCATGTTAGACCCCGCAACAAGCATGTCATCTACATACAATAAAAATATAATATAGCTGCCATCATTTTTCCTTTTTAGATAAACACAATGATCAGAGTGACATCTAGTATAACCTTGTTCAGACATAAACTTGTCAAATTTTAGATACCACTGCCTTGGAGCCTGTTTTAAGCCATACAAGCTCTTCTTTAACTTGCACACCAATTTTTCTTTCCCTTTTACCTCATATCCTTCTAGTTGCTGCATGTATATCTCTTCCTCCAAATATCCATGGAGAAATGTTGTCTTTACATCTAACTGTTCAAGATGTAAATCTTCCGCTGCTACAAGACTTAAGATAGTTCTGATTGAATTCATCTTAACAAAAGGAGAAAATATTTCATCAAAATCAATACCTTTCTTCTGTGCAAACCCCTTCACCACAAGTCTAGCTTTGTACCTCTGTTTTCCTCCATCTTCTTCCTTCAGCCTGTAAACCCATTTATTCTGCAATGTAGTTTTACCTGTAGGCAACCTGACTAAGTCCCAAGTATGGTTATGCATTAAGGATTCCATCCCTTCTTCCATGGCTAGCTCCCACTTCTTCCTGCTTTCAACTTGCATTGCTTCTTCATAACATTCAGGTTCACCAGAATCAGTCAACAATAAATAATATAATGAAGGAGAGTATCGTTCAGGGGGTCTACTTATCCTGGTAGATCTTCTAACACCACTTTTAGGTGTTTGAGGTGCCTGTTGCTGTTGTGGTGGTTGCTGCTATTGTGGTTGTTGATTATTATTATTTTCAGGCACCTTTACTTTTTCATTTATCTCATCAAGAACTGTGTATTCCTTGCTTTCTTTTTCCTGTTTCTTTTCCTGCAACTGATTCTTATACAAGACCTTTTCATTGAATATTACATCTCTGCTCCTAATGATTTTGTGATTTTCATAATCATATAAGCGATAACCAAAGTCATTAGCACCATATCCAATAAAGGTACATTTCTTTGATTTTGCCTCAAGCTTTGTTCTGTTTTCTTTATTAATATGGACAAAGGCCTCACAACCAAAAGGCTTTAAAAAAGAGTAGTTTATCTTTTTACCTGTCCATGCTTCCTCTGGAATACCACCATCCAAGGAACTTGAAGGCCCTCTGTTTATTAGATAAACAGCAGTATCTACAGCATCTGCCCAAAATTGTAAAGGAAATCCTACATGCAATATCATGCACCTTGCATGCTCCATGATTGTTCTGTTCATCCTTTCTGACACACCATTTTCTTGTGGTGTTCATGGAACTATATTCTCTCTACGAATTCCATGCTCTGAACAGTACCTATCACACCCTTTGCTGCAATACTCACCTCCATTGGCTGATCTGAGACACTTCAACTTCTTTCCTATCTCAATCTCAACCAAAGCTTTCCATTTCTTGAAAGTATCAAATACATCAGATTTATTCTGAATACAATAAATCCATGTTTTTCTAGTTGCATCATCAATAAAAGTAACATAATAACCAGAGCCACCGAGAGATGATACCTGAGTAGGTCCCCATACATCTGTATGCACAAGCTCCAATTTTTCTCTCTTCTTTTCTTTCCCAACTCTGAGAAATATGACTCTCTTTTGTTTTCCATAAATGCAATTCTCACAGAAATCCAAATCAACATTCTTCAAACCTGGCAACAAATTTCTTGAGTGAAGAATCTTCATTCCTTTCTCACTCATGTGTCTGAGCCTATGATGCCATAATGCTGCATCTACTCCTTTGGAAGTTAAAGCATTAACAGAGTTATAAATACCATTGCATAAATACAATGTACCAACCTTTTCACCTTTTGCTATTACCAGGGCTCCTTTGGTGACCTTCCAAGTTTTATCCGTGAAAGTTGTCACACAACCTTCACCGCCTAACTGCCCTGTTGAAATTAGATTTTTCTTTAGATCTGGAACATGCCTTACCTCCTTTAGTAGCCATTGGTTTCCATTCTGTTGTTTTACAAGAACTTTACCCATTCCAACAATTTTACAGGTTTTATCATCACCCAAACGAACTTGTCCAAAATCTTCTTGAACATAGTCATGAAAATATTTCTTATCAGGT
Source organism: Pinus albicaulis (assembly GCA_034641835.2). NCBI lineage: Eukaryota > Viridiplantae > Streptophyta > Pinopsida > Pinales > Pinaceae > Pinus > Pinus albicaulis. Next base: position 1,413,862,111 of record CM076577.1, on the reverse strand, counting down.
GTGGCATGGAATGAAGCCCCTGAATCTACAACCCAAGAATTAGTAACATTTTCGAAAGAAAGAATCAAAGCATCTTGTAACACATCACCTATCACATTTGCTTCATGATTGTTTTCTTGCTATGTGTCTCCTTCTTTTCCCTTCTGAGATCTACAGTCTTTCTTTAGGTGTACTTTCTTTCTACAATTCCAGCACACTATCCCCGATCTGGACTTGGATCTGCCTTTCCTTGATTTACTATGATATCCCAAGCTCTTTCCTCTTTCCATTCTTCTTCCCCTAGACTCTGGACTCAAAGCATTACCTGATGTCTCACCAGAGCTTTTCCGTCGCATTTCCTCGCTAAGGATAGCACCAACAACATCATCAAACTTTAAAGTGCTAGATCCAGAGACAGAGTTACTAACGGGCATTACTAAACCATTCTAACTCTCCGGAAATGTGCACAAGAATAACAGAGCTCTAACTTCATCATCAAAGTTTACCCCTACAGAACTTAACTGACTTGTAACTCTATTAAATTCATTTAAATGGTTTGCAACAGATCTATCTTCTGACATCTTCATATTAAATAGTCGTTTCATAAGAAATACCTTGTTTGAGGCCAAGGGATTTACATATAGTTTCGCCAACGTCTGCATCAAACCCTCTGTTGTTGTTTCCTTTGAAATATTGAAGGCGACTGACGCCGAAAGACACAACCGTACTGTTCCAAGTGCCTTTCTATCGAGAATGTTCCATTCCGTGTCTGTCATGGCCATCGGCTTCTTTGTTTTTCTTCTCAATGGTAGGTACAGATCTTTCTGATACAGATAATATTCCATCTGCATCTTCCATAGCAGAAAGTTTTGGACGTTAAATTTCTCGACCCTAAACTTACCATCTTCTACCATTGCTCCCACTCGAACCAGGAACCCTTCTTTCCTGCGAGTTTATCAGCCAAATATACCTTCGGCTCTGATACCAATTGTTAGAAAATTATATATTATGGAGCAATGCAACACATAAAATATGCGGAAAATACAAGGACACAAAAAACACATAAAATCAGAGAGACACAGATATACGTGGTTCACCCAGTTTGGGCTACTTCCACCCCGAACAGCCAGTCCTTCCTTTCTATTATCCATCAAAAATGAAGAGACAAAACCTACAGCAGATCCGTTGTAATATCCTTTGTTCTCTCTCACAGTCTCCCTCTTTGTTTCTCGCTCCAAGAATAAACACATAATACACAGCCGCAATACAATACCCTCATATATACAAGGGGGTTGCCTTCTAGGGCAAAAAACCCTAATCTAAACATAACTTCTACGGTCAGATCACTTGCCTAATGAACGGCCCAGATTGACTAGAAATTACTATACTTTTACAAGGCAATTTTACATCTGTTTTTAGCTTCGGGGGCGTTGCCCTCGAAAAACCCCACCAGGGGGGGGGCTCCAAAAAGCGCTGCCACCCCCCCTGGACCCCCCATGGCAGCGATTAATTACGGGCAGCGTTGCCACCGCTTTTTAAGGTACAGGGGTCCAATGCTGTGATACAAAGTAAACAAGATAATCAGGCTCCACACCCAACAATCTCCCACTTGGAGACTGATTGTAGCAACTCCATCGCTGCATCATTTGCTGGAAAATGACTCCTCTTTGGACCTGGCTATTCCTCATCTTCATCGTCATCCTTGAAGACCAATTGAAACGGAGCACATTCTCAGTTTCTCCCTGGTTACAACTTTTGTTAGCATATCTACAGGATTCTGGCTAGTGTGTATCTTTTTCAGCTTCAACTCTCCATCTTCCAATACTGACCGTATGAAATGGTACTTCAGATGTATGTGTTTAGTCGTGGAATGAAATGCTGAGTTCTTTGCAAGATGAATGGCACTTTGGCTATCACTGTATAATGTGCCCATATCATGCTTCTTACCCAATTCACCCATAAACCTTTGTAACCAAATCATTTCTTTACTAGACTCTATAGCAGCAACATACTCTGCTTCTGTTGTTGAAAGTGAAACAACACTTTGGATTTTTGAAACCCAACTAACAGCTGTTCCACCTACAGAAAATACATATCCTATAGTGCTCCTCCTGTTATCTCTTTCACCTGCCATATCTGCATCAACATATCCCTGTAGAGCAATGTTTGAACCACCAAAGCATAATTCTTGATTTGTGGTACCTCTCAAATATATGAGAATCCATTTTATTGCCATCCAATGTTCTTTTCCTAGATTATTCATGTACCTTCTTACAACTCCCACTGCATGTGCAATATCAGGCCTTGTGCAGACCATTGCATACATTAAGCTTCCAACTGCTGATGCATATGGAACTTTAGACATATAATCCATGTCTTCTTGGGTCTTTGGGCACATCTCCTTACCAAGTTTGAAATGGCTAGCAAAAGGTGTACTAACTGGTTTTTCATTGTGCATATTAAATATTTTCAACACCTTTTCTATGTACTCATTCTGAGACAGTGTTAATTTCCGATTTTTCCTGTCTCTAGTTATCCTCATACCAAGGATTTGTTTTGCAGCTCCCAAATCCTTCATTGCAAATGAATTTGCCAATTTTCTTTTGAGCACATTTATTTCCTGCATGTTATACCCTACGACAAGCATGTCATCTACATACAATAACAATATAATATAGCTACCATCATTTTGCCTTTTTATATAAACACAATGATCAGAGTGACATCTAGTATAACCTTGTTCAGACATAAACTTGTCAAATTTTAGATACCACTTCCTTGGAGCCTTTTTTAAACCATACAAGCTCTTCTTTAACCTCCACACCAATTTTTATTTCCCTTTTTCCTCATATCCTTCTGGTTGTTGCATGTATATCTCTTCCTCCAAATCTCCATGGAGAAATGTTGTCTTTACATCTAACTGTTCAAGATGTAAATCTTCCGCTGCTACAAGGCTTAAGATAGTTCTGATTGAATTCATCTTAACAACAAGATAACATATTTCATCAAAATCAATACCTTTCTTCTGTGCAAACCCCTTCACCACAAGTCTATATTTGTACCTCTGTTTTCCTCCATCTTCTTCCTTCAGCCTGTAAACCCATTTATTCTGCAATGTAGTTTTACCTGCAGGCAACCTGACTAAGTCCCAAGTCTGGTTATGCATTAAGGAGTCCATCTCTTCTTCCATGGCTAGCTCCCACTTCTTCCTGCTTTCAACCTGCATTGATTCTTCATAACATTCAGGTTCACCAAAATCAGTCAACAATAAATAATATAATGAAGGAGAGTATCGTTCAGGGGGTCTACTTATCCTGGTAGATCTTCTAACACCACTTTCAGGTGTTTGAGGTGCCTGTTGCTGTTGTGGTGGTTGCTGCTGCTGTGGTTTTTGATTATTATTATTTTCAGGCACCTTTACTTTTTCAGTTATCTCATCAAGAACCATGTATTCCTTGCTTTCTTTTTCCTCTTTCTTTTCCTGCAGCTGATTCTTATACAAAACCTTTTCATTGAATATTATGTCTCTGCTCCTAATGATTTTCATAATCATATAAGCGATAACCAAAATCATTAGCACCATATCCAATAAAGGTACATTTCTTTGATTTTGCCTCAAGCTTTGTTCTGTTTTCTTTATTAATATGGACAAAGGCCTCACAACCAAAAGGCTTTAAAAAAGAGTAGTTTACCTTTTTACCTGTCCATGCTTCCTCTCGAATACCACCATCCAAGGAACTTGAAGGCCCTCTGTTTATTAGATAAACAGCAGTATCTACAGCATCTGCCCAAAATTGTAAAGGCAATCCTGCATGCAATCTCATGCACCTTGTACGCTCCATGATTGTTCTGTTCATCCTTTCTGACACACCATTTTCTTGTGGTGTTCTTGGAACTGTCTTCTCTCTACGAATTCCATGCTTTGAACAATACCTAACAAACTCTTTGCTACAATACTCACCTCCATTGTCCGATCTGAGACACTTCAACTTCTTTCCTATCTCAATCTCAACCAAAGCTTTCCATTTCTTGAAAGTATCAAATACATCAAATTTATTCTGAATACAATAAATCCATGTTTTTCTAGTTGCATCATCAATAAAAGTAACATACTAACGAGAGCCACCGAGAGATGATACCTGAGCAGGTCCCCATACATATGTATGCACAAGCTCCAATTTTTCGCTCTTCTTTTCTTTCCCAACTCTGAGAAATCTGACTCTCTTCTGTTTTCCATAAATGCAATTCTCACAAAAATCCAAATCAACATTCTTCAAACCTGGCAACAAATTTCTTGAGTGGAGAATCTTCATTCCCTTCTCACTCATGTGTCCGAGCCTATGATGCCATAATGCTGCATCTGCTCCTTTGGAAGTTAAAGCATTAACAGAGTTAGATATACCATTGCATAAATACAATGTACCAACCTTTTCACCTTTTGCTATTACCAGCGCTCCTTTGGTGACCTTCCAAGTTTTATCTGTGAAAGTTGTCACACAACCTTCACTGCCTAACTGCCCTGTTGAAATCAAATTTTTCTTCAGATCTGGAACATGCCTTACCTCCTTTAGTATCCATTGGTTTCCATTCTGTTGTTTTACAAGAACTTTACCCATTCCAACAATTTTACAGGGTTTATCATCACCCAAACTAACTTGTCCAAAATCTCCTTGAACATAGTCATGAAAATATTTCTTATCAGGTGTGGCATGGAATGAAGCCCCTGAATCTACAACCCAAAAATCAGTAACATTTTCGAAATAAAGAATCAAATAATCTTGTAACACATCACCTGTCACATTTGCTTCATGATTGTTTTCTTGCTATGTGTCTTCTTCTTTTCCCTTCCGAGATCTACAGTCTTTCTTTAGGTGTCCTTTCTTTCTGCAATTCCAGCACACTATCACCGATCTGGACCTAGATCTGCCTTTCCTTGATTTACTACGATATCCTGAGCTCTTTCCTCTTTCCATTATTCTTCCCCTAGACTCTGCACTCAAAGCATTACCTGATGTCTCACCGGAGATTTTCCGTCGCATTTCCTCGCTAAGGATAGCACCAACAACATCATCAAACTTTAAAGTACTAGATCCAGAGACAGAGTTACTAATGGCCATTACTAAACCATTCCAAATCTCTAGCAATGAGCACAAGAATAACAGATATCTAACTTCATCATCAATGTTTACCCCTACAGAACTTAACTAACTAGTAACTGTATTAAATTCATTTAAATTGTCTGCAACAGATCCACCTTCCGACATCTTCATATTAAATAGTCATTTCATAAGAAATACCTTGTTTGAGGCCGAGGGTTTTTCATATAGTTTCACCAACATCTGCATCAAACCCTCTGTTGTTGTTTCCTTAGAAATATTGAAGGCGACTGACGCCAAAATACTCAATCGTACTGTTCCGAGTGCCTTTATATCGAGAATGTTCCATTCCGCGTTTGTCATGGCCGTCGGCTTCTTTGTTTTTCCACTCAATGGTAGGTACAAATATTTCTTATACAGATAATCTTCCATCTGCATCTTCCATAGCAGAAAGTTTTGGCCGTCAAATTTCTCGACCCTAAACTTACCATCTTCCACCATTGCTCCCACTCGAAGCAAGGAACCCTTCTTTCCTGCGAGTTTATCAGCCAAATATACCTTCGGCTCTGATACGAGTTGTTAGAAAATTATATATTATGGAGCAATGCAACACATAAAATATGTGGAAAATACAAGCACACAAAAAACACATAAAACCAGAGAGACACAGATATACGTGTTTCACCCAGTTTAGGCTACGTCCACCCCGAATAGCCAGTCCTTCCTTTCTATTATCCAGTAAAAATGAAGAGACAAAACCTACAGTAGATCCATTGTAATATCCTTTGTTCTCTCTCACAGTCTCCCTCTCTGTTTCTCACTCCGAGAATACACACATAATACACAGCCGCAATACAATACCCTCATATATACAAAGGGGGTTGCCTTCTAGGGAAAAAAACCCTAATCTAAACATAACTTCTACCGTCAGATCATTTGCCTAATGAACGACCCATATTGACTAGAAATTACTATACTTTTACAAGGCAATTTTACATCCGTTTTTAGCTTCGGGGGCGCTGCCCTCGAAAAACCCCGCCAGGTGGGGGGCTCTGAAAAGTACTGCCGTCCTCCCTGGACCCCCCATGGCAGAGATTAATTACGGGCGGTGTTGCCATCCATTTTTAAGGTACAGGGGTCCAATGCTGTGATACAAAGTAAACAAGATAATCAGGCTCCACACCCAACAATCTCCCACTTGGAGACTGATTGTAGCAACTCCATTGCTGCTTCATTTGCTAAACAATGACTCCTCTTTGGACCTAGCTATTTCTCATATTCATCGTCATCCTTGAAGACCAATTGAAACTGAGCACATTCTCAGTTTCTCTTTGGTTACAACTTTTGTTAGCATATCTGCAGGATTCTGGCTAGTGTGTATCTTTTCCAGCTTCAACTCTCCATCTTCCAATACTGACCATATGAAATGGTACTTGAGATGTATGTGTTTAGTCCTAGAATGAAATGTTGAGTTCTTTGCAAGATGAATGGCACTTTGGCTATCACTGTATAGTGTGCCCATATCATGCTTCTTACCCAATTCATCCATAAACCTTTGTAACCAAATCATTTCTTTACTAGCCTCTGTAGCAGCAACATACTCTGCTTTTGTTGTTGAAAGTGCAACAACACTTTGGATTTTTGAAACCCAACTGACAGTTGTTCCACCTACAGTAAATACATATCCTGTAGTGCTCCTCCTGTTATCTTTGTCACCTGCCATATCTGCATCAACATATCCCTGTAGAGCAATGTTTGAACCACCAAAGCATAATGCTTGATTTGTGGTACCTTTGAAATATCTGAGAATCCATTTTACTGCCATCCAATGTTCTTTTCCTGGATTATTCATGTACCTGCTTACAACTCCCACTGCATGTGCAATATCAGGCCTTGTGCAGACCATTGCATACATTAAGCTTCCAACTGCCGATGCATATGGAACTTTAGACATATAATCCATGTCTTCTTGGGTCTTTGGGCACATCTCCTTACTAAGTTTGAAATGGCTAGCAAAAGGTGTACTAACTGGTTTTGCATTCTGCATATTAAATATTTTCAACACCTTTTCTATGTACTCATTCTGAGACAGTGTTAATTTGCGATTTTTCCTGTCTCTAGTTATCCCCATACCAAGGATTTGTTTTGCAGCTCCCAAATCCTTCATTGCAAATGAATTTGCCAATTTTCTTTTGAGCACATTTATTTCCTGCATGTTAGACCCTGCAACAAGCATGTCATCTACATACAATAACAATATAATATAGCCGCCATCATTTTTCCTTTTTAGATAAACACAATGATCAGAGTGACATCTAGTATAACCTTGTTCAGACATGAACTTGTCAAATTTTAGATACCACTGCCTTGGAGCCTGTTTTAAACCATACAAGCTCTTCTTTAACCTGCACACCAATTTTTCTTTCCCTTTTACCTCATATCCTTCTGGTTGTTGCATGTATATATCTTCCTCCAAATCTCCATGGAGAAATTTTGTCTTTACATCTAACCGTTCAAGATGTAAATCTTCCGCTGCTACAAGAGTTAAAATAGTTTAGATTGAATTCATTTTAACAACAAGAGAAAATATTTCATCAAAATCAATACCTTTCTTCTGTGCAAACCCCTTCACCACAAGTCTAGCTTTGTACCTCTGTTTTCCTCCATCTTCTTCCTTCAGCCTGTAAACCCATTTATTCTACAATGTAGTTTTACCTGCAGGCAACCTGACTAAGTCCCAATTCTGGTTATGCATTAAGGAGTCCATCTATTCTTCCATGGCTAGCTCCCACTTCTTCCTGCTTTCAACCTACATTGCTTCTTCATAATATTCAGGTTCACCAGAATCAGTCAACAATAAATAATATAATGAAGGAGAGTATCGTTTAGGTGGTCTACTTATCCTGGTAGATCTTCTAACACCACTTTCAGGTGTTTGAGGTGCCTGTTGCTGTTGTGGTGGTTGTTGCTGCTATGGTTGTTGATTATTATTATTTTTAGGGACCTTTACTTTTTCAGTTATCTCATCAAGAACCATGTATTCCTTGCTTTCTTTTTCCTGTTTTTTTTCCTGCAGCTGATTCTTATACAAGACCTTTTCATTGAATATTACGTCTCTGCTCCTAATGATTTTATGATTTTCATAATCATATAAGCGATAACCAAAATAATTAGCACCATATCCAATAAAGGTACATTTCTTTGATTTTGCCTCAAGCTTTGTTCTGTTTTCTTTATTAATATGGACAAAGTCCTCACAACCAAAAGGCTTTAAAAAAGAGTAGTTTACCTTTTTACCTGTCCATGCTTCCTGTGGAATACCACCATCCAAGGAAATTGAAGGCCCTCTGTTTATTAGATAAACAGCAGTATCTACAGCATCTGCCCAAAATTATAAAGGCAATCCTGCATGCAATCTCATGCACCTTGCACGCTCCATGATTGTTCTGTTCATCCTTTCTGACACACCATTTTCTTGTGGTGTTCTTGGAACTTTATTCTCTCTATGAATTCCATGCTCTGAACAATACCTATCAAAATCTTTGCTGCAATACTCACCTCCATTGTCTGATCTGAGACACTTCAACTTCTTTCCTGTCTCAATCTCAACCAAAGCTTTCCATTTCTTGAAAGTATCAAATACATCAGATTTATTCTAATACAATAAATCCATGTTTTTCTAGTTTCATCATCAATAAAAGTAACATAATAACGAAAGCCACCGAGAGATGATACCTGAGCAGGTCCCCATACATCTGTATGCACAAGCTCCAATCTTTCGCTCTTCTTTTCTTTCCCAACTCTGAGAAATCTGACTCTCTTTTGTTTTCCATAAATGCAATTCTCACAGAAATCCAAATCAACATTCTTCAAACCTGGCAACAAATTTCTTGAGTGAAGAATCTTCATTCCCTTCTCACTCATGTGTTCGAGCCTATGATGCCATAATGTTGCATCTTCTCCTTTGGAAGTTAAAGCATTAACAGAGTTAGAAATACCATTGCATAAATACAATGTACCAACCTTTTCACCTTTTGCTATTACCAGCGCTCCTTTGGTGACGTTCCAAGTTTTATTTGTGAAAGTTGTCACACAAACTTCACTGCCTAACTACCCTGTTGAAATCAGATTTTTCTTCAGATCTGGGACATGCCTTACCTCCTTTAGTAGCCATTGGTTTCCATTCTATTGTTTTAAAACAACTTTACCCATTCCAACAATTTTATAGGGTTTATCATCACCCAAACGAACTTGTCCAAAATCTCCTTGAACATAGTCATGAAAATATTTCTTATCAGGTGTGGCATGGAATGAAGCCCCTGAATCTACAACCCAAGAATCAGTAACATTTTTGAAGGAAAGAATCAAAGCATCTTGTAACACATCACCTATCACTTTTTCTTCATGATTGTTTTCTTGTTGTGTGTTTCCTTCTTTTCCCTTTCGAGATCTACAGTCTCTCTTTAGGTGTCCTTTCTTTCCGCAATTCCAGCACACTATCCCCGATTTGGACTTGGATCTGCCTTTTCTTGATTTACTACGATATCCCAAGCTCTTTCCTCTTTCCATTCTTCTTCCCCTAGACTTTGCACTCAAAGCATTACCTGATGTCTCAACGGAGCTTTTCCGTCGCATTTCCTCACTAAGGATAGCACCAACAACATCATCAAACTTTAAATTACTAGATCCAGAGACAGAGTTACTAATGGCCATTACTAAACCATTCCAACTCTCTACCAATGAGCACAAGAATAACAGAGCTCTAACTTCATCATCAAATTTTACCCCTACAGAACTTAACTGAATAGTAACTATATTAAATTCATTTAAATGGTCTGCAACAGATCTACCTTCCGACATCTTCATATTAAATAGTCGTTTCATAAGAAATACCTTGTTTGAGGCCAAGGGTTTTTCATATAGTTTCGCCAACGTCTGCATCAAACCCTCTGTTGTTGTTTCCTTCGAAATATTGAAGGCGACTGACACCGAAAGACAGAACTGTACTGTTCCGAGTGCCTTTCTATCGAGAATGTTCCATTTCGCGTCTGTCATGGCTGTCGTCTTCTTTGTTTTTCCGCTCAATGGTAGGTACATATCTTTCTGATACAGATAATCTTCCATCTGCATCTTCCACAGCAGAAAGTTTTGGCGGTTAAATTTCTCGACCCTAAACTTACCATCTTCCGCCATTTCTCCCACTCGAACCAGGAACCCTTCTTTCCTACGAGTTTATCAGCCAAATATACCTTCAGCTCTGATACCAGTTGTTAGAAAATTATATATTATGTATCAATGCAACACATAAAATATGTGGAAAATACAAGCACACAAAAAAAACATAAAACCAGAGAGACACAAATATACGTGGTTCACCCAGTTTGGGCTACGTCCACCCCAAACAGCCAGTCCTTCCTTTCTATTATCCAGTAAAAATGAAGAGACAAAACCTACAGCAGATCCGCTGTAATATCCTCTGTTCTCTCTCACAGTCTCCCTCTCTGTTTCTCGCTACGAGAATACACACATAATACACAGCCACAATAAAATACCCTCATATATACAAGGGGGTTGCCTTCTAGGGAAAAAAACCCTAATCTAAACATAACTTCTATCGTCAGATCATTTGCCTAATGAACGACCCAGATTGACTAGAAATTACTATACTTTTACAAGGAAATTTTACATTTGTTTTTAGCTTCGGGGGCGATGCCCCCAAAAACCCCCGCCGGGGGGGGGGGGGCTCCGAAAAGCGCTGCCGCCCCCTTTTTAAGTTACAGGTGTCCAATGTTGTGATACAAAGTAAAGAAGATAATCAAGTTCCACACCCAACATAAACTCTTCCTTTCATATTTATAAATAGCACGTTTGATGTTTTCTTTCTGTATTTGTCTAATATTTTATGCAAAAATTTTGGTACTCCTTGATATGCTACGTAGCTAATGTTTATGATTATTATGTATTGGATTACATTTTTTGTTGCCTCTAATCGTCCACAAGTATTCGTGTAGCACCAGTAGAAAGGAGCGAGCCTAAAAGGATCATGGATCAAGATCATCATCAATGGGTTTGAACATAGCATCAAGAAAAAGGTACTCCTATCTCTCTTCTTGTTTCATTTTGAATATTAGCTAATAAAGCTTTGCATTAAAAAGAATCTCAAGTTTCTAGACCTGCTCTAGGGCTAGAGAGATCGCCTATGTCCATAGAGGGGATTTATCTTGACAATAGAATTGGTGAATCCATTAGGGAGCTTAGCCTCTTAGCCTTCCTTTCCCGAACTGATCTTGGATCAGTTTGACTGATCACTGAATCTAAGCTTGCTTAGGTCTCTGTTAGTTTGCATAGGCCTTGATAGTCATTTCGCTATGTCAGGTCTCGTTTTGATGTGAAACTCCTTTTTTTTTTCCTTTTCTTTAGCAACCAATGTGTTTTATGTTTGCACAGTAACACTGCCAATGTTGTTTTATATAGCACAGTCGCATTAATTTGTCTTTCAAAACCCTTCTTCTTATCACCAAAGCGTTGATACCTGACCTAGGAAAATTTAGGGTTTCCCCTTGTTTTTTCCAGTGTGTCCTCACCCCTGAAGCATGTTTGTAGAGTCTCAGTGACCTCCTACATGTGTGTTTGACTTGCTTGTCTTCTTTGAGCAAGTGTTTTCATCTCTTTGACTTGTTTGCGAGTTTGGAAAATTTTCACCATTTCAAACACATTTTGTCGCATTGCTTCTGACTTGGTTTGAAGTAATTTGTCATATGCATTCGTCATCACTCCATTTTTTACCTTACCTTCAACTTAGTGTCAAACATAAGATCACGAATTGTTTGATTCACGAGTCTAGAAGAGTGTATTTTTCCGAATTCAAAATAAATTGAAAGTGATTTTAATTTTAGTTTTTGATTTTTCTTTTATTTATCGTTTTTAAAAAAAAATGGGGAGTGAAAATCATTTCATTCGTGTATTGTTTTAAGCCATTTTGATTCTGTTCGATTGAAAGAAAAGTGAAAAGTGTGTTGTTTTTTCATTTCTTCATTAATTTCATTCATTTTAATTTTGATTTCATTTCAAATTAAAAAGTAAAAAAAAAAATGTATCATTTTATGCATCTTAGTGGAAAGGAGAAATTTTTTCATTTTTTCAATAATTTGCATTTTTGGGAAAAGTGAATTCGACTGAAAAGAATTGCATTTCTTAGTTTTGAACTAGTTTAGGGGGGAATCATTGTTTCTACATCGATTGCACTTTTTCTTGCATCTCTTTCCCTAAATATTTTAGACCTCATTGAAAGGGAAATATTTTATTTTTGCATTTAGCCTTCATCATAGGATTCAGGGGACATCGATTTCAAGTCAAAAACTGAAATTTAACTCAATATCAACATTATAATTTACCTAATTTACCTTAAGGAGCATTTGGAACTAGCGAGAACATTTAGAGGTCTAGGCTAGAGACGTGTTTCGGTGTTGTAAAATGTATGATTTATTGCTAATGGTCTATGTTACAACCCAGGGGTGATATCCCATCCCACGTATGGAAGTATATTGATGTATGATAAGTATATGTAAATATCCCAAATGGGAGAATGCAGTAATACTCAAACACAATATGAGAACTGCAACAAGATAAAAAATAAATCTAAAGACAACAACAGAATATATAGAGAAGCTGAGCCATTTTATGGATTACAGTTACAACAGTGTAAAAATAGAGGTACTCTAGCCAAAGAAGTGGCCTAGAATGACCATGCAAACATGCTACAACTAGCACTGCGTAACTAGAGAGCTATAGGAAGCAATATTGTGTTGTCCCTTTTGCTGATGATGTACATATAACTACTGAAAAAGGAAATGAAAATATATGGAGCTCAGGATCTCTGATCCCAAGATTCAAGATCTGGCCAATGTGATGGAAACCCAAGATAACCCAAAAAGGATTTTCCAGATCTATGAGTTTGGAAAATCAGCCTCCTAGGGTTTGATCCTTTGACTGCTGGGTTATGAAAATCTGAAGCTATATCTAATCCAAATATGGCTGAAATATGTTATACAAATAGATCTAATCTTTGAGGGCTGATCCCTCCTTTAGATCTCCAAGCTAGAAGCTTGAGATCTTGTCTCTTCTTCCTCCTCCTCAAAATGTAACAACTGAATATGTAGCTGCTGAAGAAACTGTGTAGTAAAAGAGGGAGAGACTCAAGATTGATTTAAATTCAGAAATATAAGCTCCAGGCTAATGGAAAAAATGATAACAAGGTGAGGGGATGATCCCTCATAGTATTACTAGTTGAAATGCTAGCAACTTCCTTCCTCCTCTGGATCTGCAATGATGGACTGCATAATACTTGATGGGAATACTACTAATATGAGGTCAATAAAGTTTGGCCTGATGCCAGATATGAAATGAGGCCCTGGGATTTCTGATCTTTAAGTCAAAAGTGATAGGAATAATCCTTCACCAGTTCTCCAGTTGAAATACTGAAGACAACCACCTCCTCCCAAATTGATCTTCAGAAATTGTGTAATTCCTGAAGGTATGTGTTCTGCAGAGAGTGGAAATGGCATGGCACCAATTCCTAATGATGAATGGTAGCTCAGAAGAACCTTCCCAAGGTAGGCACACAAGTCCTTCTTGGGTAAGGGTGGGATTCCCGCTCGAGAACACCCTGTGCTAAACAACACTGCAAACTTATCTAAACAACATAAGAGTGCATGGAAATGTCACTTGACAAATCCAGATCTAAACATATCATGAAATCATAAACTAAAGCTTACCTCCAATCTTGCCTTAATATCCTTTATATACAAAGTGAGCCTTCCCAAGCCCTGACCCACCTCTAAACTGTGTTGTTCATGTGGACATAATCCTCCATGGTTGGTTGCGCTGTCTCTCCAAGTCCTCCATCATGTCTACATGTAATGTGCACCCTCTCCATTATGTGTGCATTAAATGCACTACTTCCTTCATCACTTCATCATGAATGCTTTATAATCTTATATTAGATTCCCTCCATGATCTCAGTTGACTGCTTCAACCTCTATGATCTATCTCATTAGTGAGACATGATCTCCACTCCTTTCACATTAGTAGCTACTCCACTACTCCATTATGTAGATCTATACTTAATTAATCCACATTCACACATAAAAAGTGGATCTTTATTCATCTTGAGGATTATGGGTCCCTCCACCATTTTCTTTACTTAATTAATTAAGAAAATTAAGAACTCTAATTACAAATATCATGTGAAAATTTAGGAATATTACAGTATAATTGGGGCGCTCTCATCGAATGGTTACACATTAGACAACACTACTATGGAATAGACTCCCATGTATTGTCGCATATATTTGGGGAGACACCATTAGGTTACAAACCTACCATAGGTAACCGAGTCGGCTTCCTTGTAAAAGTGATACACTGAACACAGAACTCAGGGAGATCAGTTGTAGTACGTTAAGTCCTTGGTCATTTTTTCTATAATTTATCACCAAGGTGTATATTACAGTTCACGAATACTTGGTAAACCTTTATGCCTAGTAAACCCTTTTTTGTTTTTTCTTTTAAATTCTAAAAGTAACTGCCCACGAAAAAAATATTACCCGTATAGTTCACCAACCTCATTATTTCTTGGTAAATTGTGGATTTTTGATATTTTCACCTCTTCCTTCTTTGATCTTGTCTTGAAAGGTCATTATGGCTGAATTTTCAGATTCACCTCGTCCCTCCTCTGAAGGATCTCAAGAACCTCCTCCTGAATTCCCCCACTTTCCACTTGGACCCCTTGAAGCTCAAGGTGTCGAACTCGGGATTTTCATCAATGTACAACCCATTTCATCTCAACCACCACCTGACGATTCTCCTTAGAAAACATTAGAAGACTCTGAGTCAGAAAGCCCCCAACCATTTGCACAGTTTACGGTCTTTCCTGAAAATCCACCCTTTGATCTGATTGTGGTCTCGCCTCAACAGACTTATATTCCTTTTGATCAGCCTGTATTTCCCCTTCCTACTTCTCTAATAGTATCTCGCTCTACTTTTCGATAGTTATTTCCTAATGAAATGGCATCCAATTTTGATGATGTTCCATTCATGAGTGCTCCTCAAAGTACTCTACAGGAAACCACTAGCACCCATATCGTGAAAGCTTCCTCATCTGTATTTCCCTTGAAGGTGAATTTTTCAGCTCCACACCTCACAATTCAGGCAGTGGGGTTGAATTATCCTTTATTCAAGTTGCATCTCCACTTCCACAAGGGTATACCTCTTTTGGAAATCTTATTCAGGAGCTTTCAACGCACCACATATTTATTTTCTGATCCCGTTTATCCAATGGGTATTCCCCCATCTTCTGGCCCATTCATTTTGAATATGGCTACCACGTTTCAACCTATTGTTCAACCTATAATAATATTTTTCAAATGATTGTTTCAATAGGATCCTCTACCCCCTTTTCGCCATCTATGATTACTTTGGCTCCATGATTGAGTGGACAATCTATGATTTCACCCATGCCTGGGGGGGTATAATCCTCTTTACATACCTCCCCTCTCGAGTGGGGGGGAACTGAACTCTGAACCCATCCCTAGGGAAGGACAACCTAATGCTAGTATAAGTGGGACATGGTCTTCACAACCGGCTAACACTATCATAGGCGCCATTCCTTCGAGTGGTAAACCTACTTCAGCCGCATTAGTATTTCACCAACCCTACACTCAATATTCTGAGGTTCAGCATCCCCTTCAATAATCGAACGTACCATATTCCTATGTTCAACAACCCAACATCCCTCATTAGTATGTTCAACAACTGAACACACAATTTCATTATGTCCCTCGACCAAGTGCCTCTCAACAGCATGTCCCAAAACCCCAGCTTCCCGCAGGTGCTATTGTGACTAAACCTCAGTTTGGTTGTTACACCCAAACTAGTCTAAATCTCCCTCTGGGTGAACCTGATACTCAGCACCAACCACTTCCTCATGGTCAGTACCAGCAACACTAGCTTGGGCCTCAGTCTGGTGCTCAATATCAACAGATTCTTCAGTACCAACAAGACCAATTGGGACCTCAGGCTAGACCCTACATTCTGCAAGGACCATAGGCTGGACCCCATGTTCAGCAAGGACCACAGGTTGGACCTCATGTTCAGCACAGACCTCACCCTGGACCATATATCTAGCAAGTTCCACAACCTCAAATCCAACAAGTGATTTATCAACATCCCCAACAGGGTCCCTATGTTCAGCAGCAACTAGAGCAAGGTCCTTACTATAAATGGGGGAAATATGCATATTCAGGACAAAATTTGCCCTATTGGGGGAAGAATCTATATCAACCAATTTGGAATCCCAAAAAAAATTCTCCTCATCATCCTCCCTTGCCATTTTTGGCTACGTTGGAACTATCGGATGTGTCAAAGCTTACAAATGACCCCATCCAACATCAGTTGCATTGGCCACCAGTTCCGACCAAAATCACGAGAGATTGTCCTAAATTTGAAGGCAAGTTTGGGGAATACACCCAAACCCATGTCATGATTTACCACTTGTGGTGCTCCTCTAATTCTTGGGTCAATGATTCTATTCGTCTTTTTCTTTTTCAGCTTACTTTGACCGGTATTGCGGCCAAGTGGTATATGGAGCTCCCTCAAGGAATTTTCTTTGATTTCAACTCTTTGGATATGGCTTTCCTCACTCAATTCTAGTTACCTATGCGGTATGAAATAGGTACTCACCTCCTCACCTCATTGAAACAGTCAACTGCTACTCACATTTCGGATCACATTCACGAATGGCAATGTCGTCGACACCTCATAAAATTCAAGATCCCCAATCAGTTGTTGATTTAATGGTTTATGAAATCATTCATTTCAAGGATTGATAAAGATCTTGCCATGGGTGGATGTATCACGAAAGAGGAAGTCATTTCCAGAGCCCAATACCTTGATTTGGTCTATTTCCAATCTAGAACTCTATACAATCTCTGGCCTAACGCGCCATGACCTTAAATTGCTCTGGAATCATCTTAGTCTCCTACTACACCTATGGTTGTTGGAATTATTGAGGTAGTGTCTCATGTTGATAGTAGTGCACCTAAAACTTCTTTGAAGTATAAGTCCACTATTGTCGCTACACCCTCCACTCCTTTCAATAACCATAAGAATCATGGTAAAACCTTCGAGGAAAATGTTATCAAATCTACCACAGTAGACAAATCCTCGAGATTTAAGAAAAAGGGTAAAGGAAAATCCAAATCTGACAACCCTATACAGGATTCAAAGAATTCATATGCTGGCAAATCTTCAACATGCAAGCCTAAATATCCTTGTGTAATATTCCTAAATTAGCATGCAACTAATTAGAATATTTAATTTTTCTCTTGTCATTTAGCTAGATGAATAAATGGGTAGGGAGACCCATAAATCTCTTTAGTAGGAATAAAATCCCTCTTAATGTGAAAATGGATCATCTTCATAGCTAGATAAAGCACCCTCATGTGTGAACCTAGGCTAATTCATGTGGACAAGTTCAATTTTGACCAAATCAACAACACTGGTATGGAAGGAGTGGATCATCAATGAGAGATAGCGCAGTGTGAATGGGAGAAAGTCTCCATGATAGTAGTAACCCTAATGAGTGGGACCCAAGGTGAGAAGGCTCAAATTTTTTATAAGGAGGGCAAGGCAGCCATAGATGGGGATGTTATTGATTATTGATTTTGTGGTATGTATGACTTCTTACACTCTCTATCTGTTTAGCTGAGATTCTTGTGTTGTTTAGCACTGGGTGTTCCCGAGAGGGGATCCCACCTCTTCCCTTGAGGTAGCCTCTACAAAGAGTATTGTACTATCATTTCCACACTCAGGCATTCTAACCAAGCTTCATTCTTTAGCTACAACACAATGTTTGTTCAGAATTGTGTTGTGTTGCAGGGTGTTGCAGTGGAGGGTTGAGAAACCCACTTTTTGAGCTAGTTTTTCAGGGGAAGAAGCATTCTTGTCATTGGGAGATCATAAAATGAGGTTCTTGAGCTTTATTTCACATCTTGGCACCAGGCCAATCTATTCCCATCATCTACAGTGCATATTCCCTCTATGACTGCATTATTTTAGTGATCATTTGCAGTGGAGGCTTCAGTGCTTGTTTTGGAGGGAGAGATCTTCAGAATTAGGATCAGCCTTTCACTTGGAGGCTTTGTTGGAGGATTTATATTCATTTCTTTATCAGTTCAGCCACCTCCTTCTAGTATTCATTTTTGCAGCTGCTATTTAGCCCTAGGACTGCATTCCGGCATTTTGTACTTTTTGGTATTTCTGGAAACCCTTCCTGGGTTGTCTTGGAAATGTTTTTGGGAGCCTATATCTTCACTCCCAGCATTGTTTGAGCTATATAAAATAAGATCCATATTGTTATACCTTGCTGTAGCATTTTATGCCCTAAAAATACGTTGTCATGGCTCATGGCATTTCTATAACAATTTTTTTCTCATGTATTGACATACTGCTTAGAGGCTTGTTTTGTATTGCTTGAGTGACTTGATCCTCAAGATCTTGTGCCTATTGTTTGCTGATATGTTTAATAAGATGTTTGTACATTTGTATTATATCATGGTGTATTGATTTATTCATTTCTATTTCCATTATTTTTTTCAAATATTTCTACTTCCCCATTTGGGAATATTACAGTGGTATTAGAGCATAATCTTGGCTCAGCTTGTGGATCTCAACCATTATGATATCAAGAGAATAAGAAGAAGGAGAAAGAGATCAGAATGATGGAAAGAATGAGTTTAATCTCATCTCTTTTCAGATCTAAGAGGGACCTCATCAAGGAGGTCAAGCAAAGAAAAGTGAAGAAAAACAATGAAACCACACTAGGGTTTCAAGAAGAGGAAGGTCCATGTACTTCCTATCAGCAAAAGGAAGATTTGGTATTACATAGAGCTCCAAAGAGACATACTATGCCCTTTTCTTTTGAATAATAAAACAAGAGGAATGGATATGGAGGACACTTAGATAATGAGATCCTAAGTGAGTATCTTGCAGAATACAAATCTCAAACAAGGGCTTTCAAGGAGAATCTAACTCTCCCACAGTTCATTCAGCTCAAAGAATAAAGAAGAACTTGCAACAATATATTTATATTTCCTACATTTGATGGCTCATCGACATGTACAACAAAATATTTGGGACTGAATTTGGATGCATTTTTCCTGCTACATCCAGTAGTAGAGAGAGAAGCTGTTGAGATTGCAGTGCTGCACCTTGAGGGTGAAGCAAACATTTGGTGGTTCCACCATTTGAGTAATGCAAGAGTGACTGCATATGTATATTTTAATCAAATTTTGATCAAGAAGTTTGACAAGAAGAAATCAGAGGAGAAGAAATTTGCACCACCACTTGCTGCAGGAGCACTTGCAACAGGAGAAAGAACACTTGCACCTTTTCAAAGTTTTCTTTCTCTCTTGACATTTAGAGTCCCATGCACTATTTTGGAGATGCATGAGGAGGAGGAGACGTGTACCAGTGCTAATGAATCCATAGAGGAGCAGTCATCATCATCATTAGTTGGGGAAGTCATCACACTGGAGGGAGGAACCCTTGTAGTAGTACAAGATGTTCCCAAGCTTTACCAAGGTATGCACATATTTCCATTTACTTTTGTTTCATCACATCATATGGAGGATTATGGAAACATGCTATCAGGGAAAATTCATGACCTAGGGTCAAAGCACATTATTGATTTGGAGCAGCAGACTATCACTGCGCTGAGGACCCTTGATTTGTTTAAGGAGGAGATATACAGTCATCCTGGTTAGTCCTTGTTGAGATGCACACAAATCTTGGGGTTGGAGTGTATATTTTTAGAGGATGGGATGAGTATTATCCTAAACAATGCAATGCAGGACCATGTGCTCAACATTGAGCATGATCTTGAGACAAAAATTGCACCATCATGGATCTTAGCAACACCGTCAATGAGAAGCATTGATAGGTTGGGGGCCCAACCTTTATTGGATCATTCCAATGACCTTTCTACATGTATAGTAGAGGATAGGCAGATGGTTGATGGATGACATCTCTCATTATTATGATGGATACTTCTTGATGAGCACTTCACATTTTGATGAGAAGTTTTTTCCTACATCTTATTTGGATCCTTATGGGGTCAAATTGGTCATTGATGAGTGGTCTTCATTTGGAGATCTCCAAGAGGTTGTACTTCAATATCCCATGCAGTAAAAAGATAGAAATTTGATTTGGGAGGGTGGTATTCTCCATTGGAGGAATGCCAATTTTGAGCATGATGATAGACACTAACCATTGGTTGGATGGGTGATGTTGATGAGCAAGAGGCTAGAAAGCCACTTGCAAATCTATGACATAGGGCAGCAAGAAGCAAGGTTGTGTTGTCTACTCTTGAAAGATTTTGGCCATCATGTAGCATATCCTATCCCAAAGGGTGTGCTAATGGTTGGGACTTGGCATAGCACTTGCATCATATGTCAGCAAGGAGTTTGGGTGTATTTGGGTGGTGTGATGTATTTCATATCAACCATCATGTTGTTGCTCCATAGTTTACATGGTGATGGTGTGGGGAAGCAACAAGAGTTTTTGTTGCTTTGGAAGCTCTTGGGAGAGTATGGGTTGATTTTCTCCCATACTTTGCATGATGTTGCAGGAATAGGTGATGGCACTATCATGGTGCAAAGGGGATACTCCTTATCCTTGGAGGAACAGAAGGTACTTCCACTTTGGAAGGAATCTCCCATATATAGCATCATTATGGTAGATTACTTTGACATTTGTCATGTCAAAGAATGAAGCTATGAGATGACAGAAGCCTTATTACACAGGCCAACAGCGCTATCACTTGGGAGCTTGGGTTTGTTGATGGAGTGTTCCCAGGATCATTTCACATATGATGCACTTGATGGATATGGAGGAGATGAGGGTGATGGAGTGGTGGATGGAGACATTTATTACCATGATATGATCTCCCTGACTTGGATCTCCAAGCATAAGAATAAGGTTTTTCATGCAGCACATGGTTCATTCCTTTTCATGGAGATATGTCATACCAATATGGAGGGCTCATTCATGGATATTATTATAAACCCACTCTCAATACATGGTAATAATTATGTTTTTTCAGTTATTCATATCTAGCATAGTATTTGCATTCTCTTACCATCTATATACAGTGCATTTCTCCATAAGAGGGCAAGCCTCTATTTGGGCTTCATGGTCATTCTGGTACCAACATCAGTGATGGGGATAGCCATATATTGTATGGATTTTAGCAAGTATTGTACTATTATCTATATGCTCAGTTGATACATAATTCCATTTTCTATTTAATATTATGTGTGATGACATGCACAACTAGAAATTTGTTGGGAGACAACTTGCCATGTTATTTTTTGAAAAAGCAGTTAGAAAAACTGTGTTGTAGCTACTTTGGAGATTGTTGGTACTTTCCAGCACTATATGAAACATTTATTACCTCTCTCATTTGGGTTCCATATGATGATAATGCCATATTCACTTTATATGGAATGGTCTGGGCAAGAACCAAAGAATGGGTCTTTGAGGATCCAATTGTCTTTTTGCTTCATGAAGGCAACATTCATACATCCAAAATTCAGTAGTAGCTCTACACTTATCATAAGTGGAGAGAGAGACAGTGTGGGATGGACAATTTGATCCATCATGTTCAGCTATGCAGCCCACCTACTTTATAGGAGCCTAAGGTGGAGAATTTTCTCCATGAGTTACCATTTTGGAGGGTGACTCATTTTGTATGGATGATAGCTTGGGGATGGGAGCTTCACATGGGGATGATGATTCCCAATATAATTTAGATTCCATGCCTCAAGAAGGCCTATAGATAGCATATTTTTGTCTCCATGGGTATTTCACTCTTTCATGATGATAGTTATAAGGGATTGTCACCAAAAGCTAACTTGCATACTTGGGAGGAGCAGCTTGGAGATTTATTGATGAGACAAAATATTGTACATTGGAGGAGCTTATCATATGAGGATGCTACAAGAGGAGGAGAGGAGGCTCTTCAGTTCTATCCTTATAGTTTCTTGAGGACAAGAAACATTTGGGAGGGGAGGACTTTAATATTCCTAAATTAGCATCCAGCTAATTGGAATATTGAATTTTTCTCTTTCTATTTAGCTAGATGAATAAATGCATAGGGAGACCCATAAATCTATTTAGTAGGAATAAAACCCCTATTAATGTGAAAATGGATTATCTTCACAACTGGATAAAGCACCCTCCTATGTGAACCGGGGCTAATGCATGTGGACAAGGTCAATTTTGACCAAATCAATAGTGCTAGTATGGAGGGAGTGAATCATCAATGAGAGATAGCGCAGTGTGAATGGGAGGAAGTCTCCATGATATTAGTAACCCTAATGAGTGGGACCCAAGGTGAGAAGGCTCACATTTTTTATAAGGAAGGCAAGGCAGCCATAGATGGGGATGTTATTGATTATTGATTTTGGGGTCTATATGACTTCTTGCACTCTCTATCTATTTAGTTGAGATTTTTGTGTTGTTTAGCACCGAGTGTTCCCGAGCAGGGATCCCACCTCTTCCCTTGAGGTAGCCTCTAGGAAGAGTATTGTACTATCATTTCCACACTTTGGCATTCTGGCCAAGCTTTAGTGTTAAGCTACAGTGCAATTTCTATTCAGATTTGTGTTGTGTTGCAGGGTGTTGCAGTGGAGGGTTGAGAAACCTACTTTCTGAGCTAGTTTTTCAGGGGAGGAAGCATTCTTCTCATTGGGAGATTAGAAAGGGATATTCTTGAACTTTATTTCACATCTTGGCACCAGGCCAAACTATTCCCATCATCTACAGTGCAAATTCCCTCTTTGACTATGTTCTTTTAGTGAGCATTTGCAGTGGAGGTTTCAATGCTTGTTTTTTATGGTGAGATCTTCAGTGTTAGGATCAGCCTTTCACTTGGAGGATTTTTTGGAGGATTTCTATTAATTTCTTTATCAATTCAGCCACCTCCTTCTAGTATTCATTTTTTCATCTATTATTCAACCCTAGGGCTGCATTCTTGCATTTTTCACTTTTTGGCATTTCAGGAAACCCTTCCTGGGTTTCCTTGGAAATGTGTTTGGGAGCCTAGATCTTCACTCCCAGCATTGTTTGAGATATATAACAACAGATCCATATTTTTATACCTTTCTATAGCAATTAATGCCCTAAAATATCTCTATCATGGCTCATGGCATTTGTATAGCAGTGTTTTTCTCATGTATTGACATATTGCTTAGAGGAGGCTTGTTTTGTATTTCTTGAGTGACTTGATCCTCAAGATCTTGTGCCTATTATTTGCGGATATGTTTAATAATATGGTTATAAATTTGTCTTATATCATGGTTTATTGATTTATTCACTGTTATTTCCATTATTTTGTTAAAATATTGTTGCTTCCCCATTTGGGAATATTACACCTTGTCTAATATGTGATGATGATCATTACACCAAGGATTTTCCTCAGTGTGCCGAAGTTTCCCTTCTTCTAAAAGGCAGCCCCTAGAATTAAAATGTCTTGAAAGAGCCTTTCCCTTATCAGCAGACACAAATAATATATCAACCCCAATCGTTTGCAAAATCTCAAGTTTTCATGGCTAGCACAGAACCTATCTCTATTACCACATTATCGAAATACTACCCCAATCCATCCAAGGCTCCTATGGAACCGGAAGTCACAGATCACCCTTCCTATTCCATGCCTCCTACTTCTGGTCCTCTCTAGATTAAGAGACCTAGTAGTGAATCCATTGTCTAACCACCCCCAAAAGGTGTTCTTCGGAAATCGTCCTATAATATGAATGCGAGAGCTACGCAACAATAAAAAAAAATTGGAGGATCTAGCTCAAGTGCCTTCGGCGATGTCAGCTTTAGAGGTCCTTTAGTCATGTCCATCACAATGGAAGGCACTAATTTCCATTATTGGAGGGATTGGTCCCATATATTCTAATATTATTACTTTGGACCTTGCTCCTCGCCTCCCATCTTAGGTTCCTTTTCTAATTCAAGTTACTGTGATGGGAAAAAACATTCATAGGATTTTTGTTGATGAAGGCACTTCGACCTGCATCATGTCTATCGTGTGTTGGAAATAAATCGGCTCTCCTTTGTTGATTCAGCCCCTAAATATCTTGGAATATTTCGATGGTATAAATTTCTCAGCCGTATGGTATTCTCAAATAATTTCTCATCCTGTTGGAGGGAAAAATGGTGAGTTTAGAAGTCAAGGTGGTAGCGAAAACTTGAATTATAATATCCTTCTTGGATGCAGTTGGAGTCATGCCATGGTTTGTGTGGTCTCCACACTTTTTCGTGTCCTCCATTTTCCTCATCAAGGAAAAATTGTGACTGTTGAGCAGTTAGCATTATTTTCCTATGATTCTTCAACACAAAAAATTCCATATGTTTGGAATACCACTACCCCTATGAGAACATCGGGCCGGGTCCATTCAAAGAATCGTCCCTTATGGGAATTTTTCCACTCCCACCTCCAAATGTCGGGACTATCAAAATGATAGCATTTGGTCACAATCCATGGATTTTTACCAATCCTGACCATCTTGAAAGATTTGGTGACATTATGCATTTGAGCCCTGTTGAAAAAATGTATAATAGTATTCTCATATATTCTAAAGCTGCATATGGAACCAACGACTGAATGGTTTCTTCTCTGGACACTTATGTGCAATATCCCTAGTTTGATTCTTGGGAATCTCATGATCCCTTGAATGAGAATTTCCCCACCGAAGAAAGTAACGTTGAGGTAATGGCTCTTGAATAAACCCCGTGGGATGATGGACATCATCGTTCCTTGTTTCTCCCAACTCTAGCTGACATCTCCGCATGTCTGGAATCCCATGCTTCATATGTACCGACTAGCCCATTTCAGAATATGATCTTGATTCATTAAGTGTTTTCTAAAGGGAACATGGGAAATATTTCTCCAACCATTTTGATAAACATCTCTGTCAAGCCAGGGATTGTTAAGAATGTCCACATTGGTGCATCTTTTTCTCCAACGAGATCAAGATCTACACCAAGATTTTCCAGGAATCCTGCAATGTCTTCACGTGATCAGATGAAGAGATTCCTAGCATTGATATGAGTATTGTCATGCATGAAATTCCTACCTATTCAGACTTGAATCCCATTCTCCAACGGCTTCATCTTGTGCACCCGAGAAATTTTGTTTCCATAAAGGGTGAAGTTGAAAAACTTCTCAAATCCAGTTTGATTTATCCTATACCATTGACAGATTGGGTCTCAAATATTGGAAGATTGGGTCTCGATTACCATGATATCAATCGATCGTGTCCTAAGGATAATTAACCCACTCCTTTTATCAACCAGATCATTGATGAGTGTGCTAGGAGTGATATTTTTTCGTTTATGGACAGTTGTTCTCACTATAACCAAATTAAAATTTCTCCAGTTGATCAGCACAAAACAACGTTTATCTGTACGTGGGGGAAATTTCATACAAAAATCTCCCTTTTGGCTTGAAGAATGACAGGGCCACTTTCTAGGGAGCTATATCATATGACTTTCATGACATAAAGCACATAGTTCAGCCATATGTCCATGACCTTCCTGCTCATTCTATGAAACGTCGAGATCACCCGGAACACCTCAGAGCCATCTTACTTTGCTATCGACACAATAATATCAAGTTGAACCCTCATAAGTGTGTCTTTTGCATCGAATCCTATCGACTCTTGGGTTTCATGGTGTCCAAAGAAGGAATCTACATCAATCCTCTTAAAGTCGAGGCAGTCATCAATTTTCCTCCTCCCTCTTGTGTTCATCAACTGCAAAATTTTCAGGGAAAGCCAATTTCCTCCGTCGCTTCATACTGAATTATGCATAGCTTGCCAAAGGCTTTACTCGCTTATTGAAAAATGGAATCCCATTCATATGGGACGAAAATTCCCAAAGCTCTTTCGATGCTTTAAAATGATCCCTCATCAGTGCTCCTCTACTGCATCCTCCTAATTATCACCACGATTACTGCTTGTATTTAGCCATTTTCGACAGCACTATGGGTATGGTGTTGGTTCAGGATGATGACGATGGTCAAGAGCATGTAGTGTACTACTTGAGCCACAATATCTTTGATACTGATACATGGTATGCTCATGTAGAGAAACTCATGCTGGTTGTTGTCAATGATGTTCAGTGTTTTAGTCACCACATTATCCTACGTAAAAATTTGGTGATTTCTGATTGCAATCCCATGACTTAAATTCTCACCCGTTAGATTCTTGGGGCCAAGTACTCAAAATGGATTGTCATCCTTACAGAGTTAAACTTAGAATTCACTGCTACTAAGTCTAATAAATCCCTTCTCTTTTCTGAGTTGATTTGTGATCTTTCTACCGTGGTTGATCCCACTCCTCTTGATGAGTCGATTCCAGATGAATCCCTCTTTCTCATCAGTACTCTTGATCCATGGTGTTATAACTCAAAAAAATCAAGCATAATTTTGACAAGGTTACATAGGTTCATGGGTCAAAATAAGGTTTTAAGAGTCATTTTTTAGTTTGACCAAGGGAAATTATAAAAATTTTATAGTTTGAGTTTACCCTTAGGTCCAACTACACTCATTTTTAAACTCCTTCAAGTCAAATCATTCATCATTTTCAAATTCTTTTCATTTTCAAAAGTTTTTTTGTACCAAAAGTGCTAAATTAGCCAAGAATCCCTATTTTCGTAACGCATCCAGTGTAAAAAATTCAAAAAGCGCTACGAAACTGTTGAAAGTTATGAAGCAAAAACTTTGTTTTCTGGTTTTGAGCAGTCCACTTCAAAAGCGGTTTATGAGCAAAAAAAAGGTATTTGAAGAAATTAAGAGATTTTATTTTCAAAAAATATCACATAACAATAACCTCTCTCACTTTTCTCACAGGTGTTGTTAGTTGGGAGATATAAGGCTTTCTTTGAAGCCCTATTTTCAGAAAACAAATTTTTCCTGTCTTACACAAGTTGTTCAAAGGTAGTTTCTAGATAGCAGGAGATGTGTTTCAAAAACCCAAGAGAGGTTTAAATTCATGAAATAATTTCCTACAAAAACCTCCTTCAGTTTCTCAAACTACATCATGGATGAGGAGATATAGGCTCTATCCCAAGACCTATTTTTCAAGAAAAAAACAAGAGAAATCTGCAAGAAATGCCTCAAGGAAGCTAAAATGAAGTTGATTTATGGTTTGTATGGTTTGTAGATGATGAGGAAAGGTTAGATTTTGATTTTTTGGGAAACCACACTTTTCATTTGACAAATTTATGAATAATCTGCATACCCAGCAGTTTTGTAGCGCATTCAATGTAAAAAAGCAGAAAAGCACTACGAAACTGTTGTAGCTTCTTTTCTTACTTATTTTGATCAGTTTTTGAAGGGTTGAAGATAGAATCAAGAACTGAATTTTATATGGAGGATGTATTAAAGGGTAGTTAAAACAATATTGGAGGAAAGAAGTCAAATATTTGAAGAATAAAGGTTGAAATAGCAGCGCTACGAAAGGCGCTAGGAAATTGCTATGTTTTCGTAGCGCAGAACATTACAGCATTTTGAACAGTGTTTAAAGTGGTTTTAGACAGCTGGAGGCTAGGGAAGGATTATGGGACGTGTTATGCCAACTTCCAACAGCTAAGGACCACGAAATTAAGGGTACCTGATGGTCAGAATGTTCAAAGAATGCCAAAATATCTTATGCCTAAAAAACAGGGTTTTGTTTCCTATGTTGGTGGAGGTCAGCAAAATGGTCATGAAGAAATGAAGCCCATCATCCAGATTCGACCATGTGATGATGCACTTGGAAATGATGTTAATTTAAGTAGATAAGGTTGTTATAGATAGCAATAAGCAGTTTGAGTCCCTTTTGGAATAGGACTGTTAAGTAGATTAGGTGTCTTTTTATAATAAATTCCATGTCTTATGGTTATGAAAGGTGTCAGTAGTTAGAAATTCGATATATCTAGCCTAGAGGCAGATCATACCATGTGGTAAGATTTCTATTAAAGACCAAGAGGTCGAATTTGTAAAGGGTTGGAGATTTTTGGCAAAACTGTGCTTGTTGTGAATTCACTGGTTTCAGCTAATACAAAGATTTTCTACTTGACCAAATTGAGATTCAGAAGTAGTTTTAGTGTGTTCCTATTCTATTTTCATTTCTTATATTATCTCATTGCAGTGGTGTTCACTTATGTTACTTAGAATTCATCTATAAGATGCTCTGACTTCCTTTATATGCGAATTGATTGTGTATACTCATGTTTTATTTGTGTGTGTCCTACTTCTAGAAACTCTGAACAGCCTCAACTTCCATGTCAAGTAACTCATTTAATCACTGAAATTTTTGAATCCATAATCCAATGCCTACATACTGATATTATTTTCAATCTACACTCAGTAGGTTAGGAAAATGTGATCGGAGCAGACTATTTTATTGTAAATCCTTTGGAGTGTTCTGATATATACAGTAAAAATACCACTTTCCTTTCACCTGAGATTCTTAGTGTATTTCAATGAGTTTATGTCCTATATTTTGAAATTTTTTTCTTCCATATTTTAAGTGCTTATTACTTAGAATTCATGACTTTTCATGCTCTGACTTCCTTTAATTATTTAGCTATGGTGAAATCTCTTTCAGTATTTTTGCTTTCAATACCTTGATGTCTCATTACTCAGAATTCGTGTGCTACATGCTCTGACTTCCTTTGAACCTCAAGTTATTGGGATTTTCCTGAATGTGTTATTCTTTCATTGAAGTATATACAAGCATCAACTTCCACAAGGAGAGCCTTTGTCATCCTTATCCCTGTCACTGACTCCATAGCCCAATGGTAGTGTTGTAACCTTTACAACACCCTCCAAAAAAGACTACCTTTTTAAAATTTTGGAGCCCCTTAGAACTAAAGAGAAATTGCTAAGTCAATAAGTCGCAAAAGTACACATTCATGAAATTTGCGACCTTGCGACCTAGCGACCTCAGGTCGCCAGGTCGCCAGGTCGCATATCCCCTAAACGGATGAAAACTGCGACCTTGCGACCTAGCGACCCAGGTCGTCAGGTCGCCAGGTCGCAAGTTATCTATTTTTCAGAAAATCGCGACTTAGCGACCTTGCGACCCAGCGACCCCAGGTCGCCAGGTCGCAAGGTCGCAAGGTCGCAAAACTCAACGTTTGACGGATCTGCGACCCAGCGACCCGCATTAATTGCCCGCACGTGCGACTTTCTATAAAAGGGAGGTCGCAGGTCGCATTTTTTACATTCAGCGATTTGTAAGGAAAACGCTTCTGACAGCTCAACTGACGAGTTTTTCCCGGGTAAGTTGCCATTTCTTCCTGCTGTTTCCGTTTTAATGACTTTCTTACTAAAACCCATCTCCCCTGTAGCCTTTAAATTGTCTTTTGACCGTGCTTTAATGTTTTCTGAGGTTTTTACCAATTACATATTGCATAAATCGCCCAAAACCTCACTGTGTGCTGTTTGACCCCATGGCATCGTCCCTTTACCTTTAAAATCATGCCCCAGCTCTCCTTGGGCCCATAAACCTTGCAAATTCCCAAGAGAAAGGGGACAAAAAAGTTCAAGGCCGCGCGCACCAAAACCCCGGCAAGCCAGTCTGCGACCTGCGACCCAGCGACCTAGTCGCGAGGTCGTAGAGTCGCAATTCTCTCCAGTTTTCGGGATTTGCGACCTTGCGACCCAGCGACTTAGTCGCCAGGTCGCTAGGTCGCGTTTTCCAGTTTTTCATAGATCTGCGACTCAGCGACCCAGCGACCCCAGGTCGCCAGGTCGCAAGGTCGCAAGATCGCGCCCGGGCCCTGTTTATGTGATCCGCGACCCAGCGACTCACCAGTCCAGTTTTTGCATTAACGCAGTTAGATTTCATCACTAAATTGCAACTGGATTTTATCACCATGTCGTTCTTATCGTGGGACTCTTTTCTGAATTTGACAGGTGAAGACATAGAGTGCATACCAGTGCTTTCAGATTCTAGTGACATGGCGCCCCCACTATCTCGGAGAAAGGACAAGAAAATAGTGGAAGAGAGTGATGAGCTGGTGGTGGTGTCCCCACCCCCAATATTCCGAGATACACTATGCACTTTTTCAAAAGACGACAGCATGAGATGGTACCAGATTTATCAGGAGTTTGCCAAACTGGAAGAAGAATTTCCAGAGGAGCTCCCAGACCGGGAAGTATACTTGGCGGTAAAGAGATCCAAACTCCATCTGGCAGGGGCGCATCCAGCCATATTCCCATGTCCGGAGATCATAGACTGGATTATACAAAAGACATACCCCGAGAAATTTGTGATCAGGGATTACGAAGGCAGAGCTTTCACTACGCTGGCAGGCTCGGATGCACACCTTTATTATTCACTGCCTCGCCCAAACCAGCATTTCACTCGAGAATGGGCTTCTACTCACGCCGTCCCAATAGTTGATACTATTAAGCAGTGGTGGGAAGAGCCCGAGAAGTTCAAGTTAAAAAAGAACCAGGAATACCCAGTGGCGAGCCTAAGGAAGGTTTACAAATTGGTTGCTGCCATGCTCTGCAGACTTTACGGGCGCCCAGATTGCGTCACTTTCAACGGCAGTTGGGCCACTATCATGGAGTATGTGACAACACAGGGCACCCGTTTTAACTGGGCCGGCATGCTGATGACGTCGATGCAGACCAACTTGAACTCGGCATTGGCCCCGGACGAAGGAACGCCTGCTGAATTTTACATGGCCTCGTACCTACTAGACGCGGTCTGCGCCCGAGTAGAGTTCGATGGATGGGAGCACAACTGGGACTCCGAGAACGCGCGCGCAATTCATCTACAACTCAAAGTATTTTGGGAGTCCAAATACAAACAGGACATAGATCAGATCTCCCAAATATTCGTTCCCGCTCTGTACAGACATTTATTTGGCCAAGACGCCCCTTGCATGTCATGGCGGGCCAAGGAGACTCTGGTTAAAGTGGCGCACTGGTTCCCTTTCCCTGGGTACACCTTCATCCGAGTCTTTGGAACTTACAAAGCGCCACATGCTATGCCTCGTTTCGTGACGGACAAAATGCTGATGCAGGAGGTGTGCTTTCAGATGTCACACGGATTCTCCAGCATCCTGTCTAAGGGCAAAAAGAAGCCTTGGCCCACTCTGCCCCTCACTATTGGTGCATTCACAGTTAAAGACTTCAAGGAAGTATTAGCAGAGGCAGACGCAATGAGAAGTTATCAGCTGGGGGCACTTGAACACCGAAACTATGACCCAGAGAGATTAGTCCCTGAACACTGCCGGAGAGCCAACCTCAAGTGGACTTATCAGCATCTTGAGCGCCCAGCGGAAGATGAGAGAAGAAACTGGTATAATGCTGAAAGGCAACTTGCTCCGGGAATTGACGAGGTCCAAGAAGACTCAGATGATCAGAACTTAGAAGACAGAAGACGTCAGTTAGGAGGTGCCTCTTCATCCGTACCCAAGAAATCTCGACTCAACACAGGGCCGACCCCATCCATCAAACAAAAGGAAGCAGAGGCAAAAGCCCAGCAAGAAAGGGAGAAAAAGCTCAAAGAGGATGAGGAGGCGCGCCAAAAGAGTACAACAGCAACACAAAAGAAGAAGCTAACCAAAGAGGCCAGGAAAGAAAAAGAAGACAAAGAGGCGCAAGCTGCAGCGGAACAGGCGCTTAAGACAGAGCTGGACAAGGCAGAGGCTGAACGCCAAAAGAAAGCCGAGCAGGCTGCTGCAGCTGAACAGAGGAAGAGGGCCGAAATAGAAGCAGCAGCAGAGGCTGAACGCCAAAAGAAAGACGAGCAGGCTGCTGCAGCTGAACAGAGGAAGAGGGCCGAGATAGAAGCAGCAGCAGAAGCTGAACGGCGGAGAAAGGAAGAAGAAGAGAAGAACACAGAGGAAAGAGAGGATGACACGCTAGATGATCTTGAGGTAAATCCTCTCGACATACCTTTAGGCCATACACAACTCTCTGATGTTAGATCGCCCCAGAGACAGGAAGAGGATGTGTTCGACCTGACCAAACTCACATTTGATCAGTTTTCGTTCAAAATCCGTCAAGAGAAGAGGAGGTCGTTGGCACATAGTCCCTCTGCATCATCCGCAGTATCCACAGGCAAGGATATAGTTTTGGATACCAGGACTAATCCGGTAATGATAGCGTCAGCAGGTACTGCCTTCGCTGCTGCTACGGAAGAGAATGTAACCCGGATGAGTAGAGAAATAGTATCTCTACAAAATAGATTACACGCAGCTGAGCAACGCGAAAAGGTAGCAGAACAGGAGAAAGCAGCATTGCAAGCAGAAGTCCAGCAACTTCGAAACCAAGCTCTACCAGCAAATGAAGTCTCGCTTGCCATTTTCAAGGAGTGTGAAGTGTTGGAAATGACTATGAGACAGGTATATGGTGAAATGTTCGTCATCAAGCAAACAGTAGCTCCTCTGGCAAGAGCACGAATGGAAACCAGGAAAAGACAAGATCAGCTCAAAGAGGCTTCACAGGCTTTGGACAGGATGATGGGTTGGACCATGCAGTACCCTCAGGCACCTGAAAATCTGCCTAAGAGGGACTGGATCCACACGCAGGATGCAAAAGTTCAACTCCGCATGGCAATGCAATCTGGAGACAAATTGTCTAAAGACCTGGACAAAGTAACGTCCTCGTACGACCACCTGATCAGTGGTATTGACTCAATGCATACGCTGCATCACATCCCATCGCTTGGAGCATTAGAAGAAGAGAAAACCTGGGAACAAGTAAACCAGGATATTCAAACATTCTTGCAACCTATCAAGCAGGCCGCAGCTGATCCAGAGTCCTCTGCATCTCAAGAGCATCTCAGTCAATTCATCGCCGCTCCAGCGCGGATTTATACCAAGCTTGCGTCGCTCTCAAATCAGATTGGGCAGAAAAGGGAGACCTTGGTACCAAACGCTTTGGAATGTGGGCATAGGCTAAAGGAGAAGGTACCCCTGGTGTCACCCATAGCAGCAGAATATCAGGCATGGCAGGATTTCCTCAGAGAACAACAAGTTGACATCCCTGACATTAACATTTCGCGTCCCGGCAGCAGCAATTCCTGAGCAGCAGGTAAAACCAGGTCGCAAGTCGCATCAACAGGATAGGTCGCAGGTCGCATCTCCTACCTAGGTCGCAGGTCGCATCACCTGCTAAGGTCAGGAAGATGAACAGTCAAGGAAGCCCAACGGACAATTTTTGGCATTATAAATACTCCTACGGGACATTGTAAAATGGCTTTTTCTTTTGGGAAACTCAGGAGCTACAAGCATTGTATTTAAAGATCTGACACTTGAGCATATGAATATAGAATCTTGTTAAAATACCCTATGGTTATGATGCGTTTTGCTGTATGAACACTTTGTGTATTTCTTTCAACAGTTTCAGAATATCCGATGATTAATGAATCTGTTCTTTTCATGATATCGTTTATACGTCATGGCTATCCGTGTTGTATCAATGATGTTCATCTTATTATCTGTTATATTAATGAATGTTAATAAACTAGTTTGTTAGCATTTCGTTTCATCTTTCAGGAAGTGCAGAGGTATCTTATCATCAAGAACTATTTCTTGTGTGATCAGACCACTGTACAAGCAATTACCCCACAAAAGATGTGTTGCTAATGACATCTCTTGAGGTGTATGTGCTTTATCTATAATCTTGCTACATATAGTGTTTGATTCATGTTTAACACGTTAATCTCGTGTTCTATATCAGGTGAATAACTGTATGTTCGCAGGTTCAAGCAGGTTCTTTTGAGACCGAAGAGAAGTCATCTTAAGTGGTAGCCGGACCCACACTCCGGACGGGATCCCTACTCCAAACGGTTTAAGGTCTAATTGGGATTTTCTACCGGGGAGATCCCCTACTGTTGGCCGGACAAATTTTCCCGTCAACAGAATTGGCGCTAGAAGGAGGGTTGAATGGCAGCCTCCCAGCACACAACAAACATCCCATCACAAACTCCCCAAGGGGAGGTCACAAACAATGAAACTAACCCTCCTCTTCCAGAAGATATTCCAGGGAGGGAGCTTCGATATTATGAAATCACTAGGGAGCAGCTGAGAGCCTCACGCCCAACTGCCCGAGATCTTGTCAACCAGTTACGGTTCACTCCAATCATGGAATACCTTACCCATACTAGGACCCCGCCCGAGAACATCACCCGTAACGGTGCCATTGCAAGCACTATACCCGAGCTCGTAAATCTCATGTTGGAAGACCTCGCAAATGCTGTTGAGGAAAATGATCCTGTTCTCCAAGAGGGTGAAGAGTTTGCTGACACCGGGCCTTTCCCCGACTTCCAGCCTAACCAGACTCGACAAAATAACAACCAGGCACACACCCTGCCCAGGGATGGTGAGGTTGGCAGAGGCCGGGGAAATGTAGACAGGGGGAATAGGGCTCGTAGAAATGAAGGAGATAGGAATAGAGGTCGGGGGGCCGGAGGCAGAGGGGATAGAGGCCGAGGTCAAGGAAATCAAGCTCACAATCGTCAACCAAACCCAATAAGGCCACCTGTACACAACTTGGGATATCTTAGAGATTTTCTGCACCGTGCGAGACACCAAGACGAAAATTCCCTCCATGAGTCAGAAGCATCGGTCTCAGGTTCGGGAGACGAATCTGAGCATGAGTTTAGGCAACACCAACGGGCTAGGCGAGTGCAACCCCTCGCATGGATGGCTCAATCCCCTTTAAATCTTCAGGGCCCGCTCCAAGACTTGCCTAGGCATCCAGAGAAACATCTACCAAAGTTCGACCCTGAAAAAGGTACCCTAGCTGAAGATCATATTAGCAGCTTCTATTTGTCTCTGCAAATCATGAGAGTCCAGTCCGATGATGTCGCATGTCGACTGTTTCCCCATACCCTCGAAAACAAAGCAGCCACCTGGTACCGCTCCCTCCCCAGTGCCTCTATCACTTCATGGGAACAATTCCGTCGCGCGTTCCTGCATAAGTTTTCAGAAGATAAAACTCCTTCAATGCTTCTCACTGAATTGAGCACCATCAAGTGTCATAAAAAGGAAAAAGTGAAGGACTTCAACCAACGCTTCGCCACTATACTACAGAAATTTCCCCCGAACCTAGCATTGGATGACTCAATCACTATTGACTACTATACCAAAGCCCTACCTAGAGACATTGCTGTGTTCGTTAAACGCGAAGCCCGTGCTACTCTTACGGCTAATTATGAGGCTGCTCTCGCCGTGGAGAAAGACATGCTTTCGATAGGAGCCATCGATCATGAAGGGAGAGATGACCACAAGCCTAACACAAAAAGAGGTCAGTCCTCCACTCCTAAGACTACTGATAGGGATAGAGATGCTTTTGATTTTGAAAGCATGGCCAAAACGCTAAAGCATTTAACAAACGAAGTTACTGACCTAAGGAGAAAAGGCACAGAAGCTACAACTAGCACTAGACCACCCAAGCCTTTCTTCAGGAAAAGTAATCCCAACACTAACAGACCTCCGTCAAACACAAATGCCGCTCTAAATGTGGAGGAGATCGGGAAAGACAACTTCTGCTCATTTCACCAAGCTGCCCACTCTGAAAAAACGTGCCCTCAATGGATTGGCAGCATGACAGCAGTAGTTAATCAACTTTTAGATGACCAAACTCCAGGAGATGTCACGGAGGATGATGTTTCAGATCATGAGGAGGATCCACCCCATAACGACGAACCAGGATCTTCTATCCTTGCTTTTGACATAATCCGAGGTGGAGAGAACCTTACCCCCATTGATATCTACATGGCAGATGTTCCCAAAGATCAGCCCGTACGGAATTATAGTCTCAGAAGCAAAGGACCTGTTCCTGAACAGTCTTATGAAGACAAGAAAAGGGCCTTTCTAAGGAAAATCTTGCCCCCGGGTAATGGAAAACAATCTGCCACGGAGAAACACCCAAATAACACTACCCGAGTGAGTCAAAAGAATAAACTTCCGTCAGAATCCTCTAAGACTTCTGTCGAGCCTAGCCCTCAACCAGAGCCCAGCTATAACATTGTTGAAGATATGAAGAAAACAAGAGCGAACATTTCTCTCTATGAGCTGGCCCGCATTACTAACCAAAAGGAGCTCATTCTTAAGGCTTTCGCAAACACTTCGGCTACGAAGACTGTAAGCAACACGTCTGCGCAAGCCGGACCAGAGGTACAATCCATAGTAAACGCCATCAATACAAACTCAAGAGGATCCACGCCTCCCTTCCTGTTGTCCTTCGAGATTTTTAACTTCAATGTCCACAACTGTCTAGTCGACTCCGGGGCCTCTACAAATGTCATGCCTTTGTCCGTTTGTAAGAAACTCAACATCCGCCCGGAGAAGACTGATGCAAAAATCATACAGCTCGATAGATCACAAGTACCCGCCATAGGAGAATTGAACAATGTCATTATCCGATTGTCATCAGACTCTAGGGTCCATCAGTGCATCGACATTGTGGTTGTCGATATTCCAGAAGCATACGGCCTATTGCTCAGTAGAGATTGGTCCAGCAAACTACAAGGCTACTTCGCCACCGACTGGTCCCACTTGTGGCTTCCTTACAAAGGACGGAATAATCAAATCAGGGTAGAAAGTGAACCTTATATGAAACACACCATTACTGATCTAGACGCCGTTAATGAACCCATCAGCTTTGCACAAGAAGAGCTCGGCATGTGTCTTCTGGAGTCCATATTTGGATGCTACCAACCCCCCCAGTCTCCTATAGGCCCCGAAGTTCAATCTGAGGTAGCCTTTGTCACTGAACAACAAGTAATTCCTGACTTATCACCAGCAGAGATCCCTTCACAACCTAGTGCCCTGAAGGAGCCAGAAAGCGACCTATGGACCTTGTATTATGATGGATCTAAGACTAATGACGGAGCTGGTGCTGGTTGCATATTGCTTGACCCGCACAAGAATAAATACTTGATCTCATGCCGGCTAGAGTTTCAGTGCACCAACAACTCCGCGGAGTACGAGGCATTAATCCTCGGACTTAAAAAGGCACTGGACTTGAAGGTAAAATGTTTGCAGGTCATTGGAGATTCCGAGATCATCACCCGCCAGGTACGCAACACTATTCACTGTTTATCCCCACATTTAAAGGCGTATCAACAAGAGGTATGGCGTTTGATTTCTGGTTTTCATGCATTTGGAATTAAATCTGTCCTTAGGATGCACAACGCAGCAGTAGATACTCTGGCCAATGCTGCTGCTAGATTCACCCCTTTGAGGGACGACTTTTCTATTGAAATTGTATATAGGCCCTCTGTGCCAGACAATATTTCTAATTTACGCGTTTTTAACAATGATCAACAGATTTTGGACTTTATGTGCAATACTGAAGTATTCAAGGACGCGGCAATCGATGAGGAAGAACATGAGCATACGTTACAGAAAAAGAATGATGAACACAAAGAGAACATTATGCCCAAGGGGGTGGTATCACTAGAAAAGATGTTTGATCTGCAAAACTGATTCCGCAGGCCTCCGAACACCAAAGTGCAAAGCTCCATATTGGCACATCGGCAAGTCAACTTGGGGTCAGATGAGAACCCTATGTTCGTTAACCTTGGCAAAGACTGCAGTGGTGAAGAGGCACGGGCTTTCACCCAGTTATTCCGGAAGTATCGTGATGTATTTGCCTGGACATATGAAGATCTACGTACATATGATACTCGCATCATTCAACATGTAATACCCATGAGGGAAGGCATTAAACCCTTCCAACAGAAACTCAGAAAAATACATCCAGCTTTGGAGCCAATGATTCTAAAAGAACTTAAAAAGCTTTTAGATGCTCGCATCATTTTCAAAGTTCGTCACTCCACGTGGGTGTCAAATCTGGTACCTGTGCGAAAGAAGTCTGGTGAGATTCGCTTGTGTGTAGATTTCCGCAATCTGAATCGGTCCTCAAACAAAGACAACTACCCGGTGCCCCCCATGGAACAGATATTACAAGCTGTGTCTGGATCTGAGATGTTCTCTCTATTGGACGGCTTCTCCGGCTATAACCAAGTGCTGGTAGCTGAACCGGACAGATTGAAAACCACATTCCGGACAAAATGGGGAACCTTCGCTTTCAGACGCATGCCCTTTAGATTGATCAATGCAGGAGCCACCTTCCAACGAGCTATGGACATAGCCTTCCGCGGTCTAATAGGGCAGAGCGTGGTGGTTTATTTGGACGATGTTACTGTATTTTCAAAATGCAGGGGCGATCATTTACGCCACCTCAAGCAAATCTTCGAGAGGTGCAGGAGGTATGGAATATCGCTCAATCCTAAAAAGAGCGTTTTTGCTGTGGCAGAAGGAAATTTGTTAGGCCACATTATCACTAAACAGGGCATTGTGGTTGATCCGGAACGGGCTAAAGCCATCGCTCAGATTCCGCCCCCAAACAACAAGAAAGCAATGCAATCCTTCCTGGGGAAGATTAATTTTGTCCGTAAATTCATTTCAGATTTCGCGCAAATAGTCAGGCCACTACAGGGAATGATTAAAAAGAATGCTGCATTCAAATGGAATCTCCCAGAGAAAGAGGCTTTCGACAAAATCAAAAGGGCTATAGCTGAAACCCCTTCCCTCCAAAGTCCAGATTTTGATAAAGGTTTCATCCTATACACTTTCGCTTTA
Source organism: Pinus albicaulis (assembly GCA_034641835.2). Classification (NCBI taxonomy): domain Eukaryota; kingdom Viridiplantae; phylum Streptophyta; class Pinopsida; order Pinales; family Pinaceae; genus Pinus; species Pinus albicaulis. The sequence goes on along the minus strand of CM076577.1, from coordinate 1,413,823,310 downwards.
GATTCCTCGCTTGCGGCTGTCCTCACGCAGAAAGATAATAACAATGATGAACGGCCCATTTCTTTTATGAGCACCGGTCTACAGGGTGCTGAATTAAACTATCCAGAAATTGACAAGCAAGCCTATGCGGTTTACAAGGCCGTCAAACATTTTAGGCCCTACATCTTGAAAAGTCACGTCACGGTTTTTGTACCGCACCCAGCAGTCCGCTCACTCTTCGTACAGCAAGAACTAGGCGAAAGGCGGGGCAATTGGATGGCATGTTTACAAGAATACGATTTAGAATTCAAACCAGCACATACCGTTAAAGGACAGGGCTTATGTCAAATGGCCGCAGAGGCTGCAAGTACTCGTGAGATGGAAGAAGAATGTTGGGAACAGGAGATCGACATGTATCAGAGCGACCATGTGCCTCAGCAAAATGGCTTTTCTTGGTACGCTGACATTTCAAGGGATCTGGCCCAAGGCACGATGGACCCTGCTCTTACTGCCCGACAGAAGCGCGCAATAAGACTAAAAGCCGCATCTCACCAACTGATCCAAGGCAAGTTGTTCAAGAAACACCACGATGGGGTCCTGCTACGCTGCTTGGAAACTGACGAAGCACAGAAAATCTTAACCGAGTTGCATGACGGACCAGCTGGAGGTCATTTTTCCGGGGATACCACTGCCCATAAGATAATGCGTGCAGGATATTATTGGCCTACTCTTTTCAGAGGCGCGCATGCATATGTCCGGAAATGCATTCAGTGCCAGAAGTTCGCCAACCGAGAAGCACGGCCTGCCGCACCACTACTCTCAGTAGCAGTAGAGGAACCTTTCCAACAATGGGGTTTGGATGTAATTGGGGAAATCATACCTCACTCTTCTAAACAACATCGGTATATCCGTACGGCTACTGATTACTTCACCAGGTGGGTTGAGGCAATACCGTTACGCCGAATCAACGATCAAGAGGTAATAGAATTCCTCACGCATTTCATCATGACTAGGTTTGGCGTTCCGACTTCTTTAGTTTTTGATAATGCGACTTATTTCTCATCTTTTAAGTTATATGATTTTGCGCTGGAAAATGGAATTATTCTGAAACATTCTGCAAACTACTACCCCCAGGGAAATGGTTTAGCTGAGTCCACTAACAAGAACCTTATCCGTATTATTAAGAAGACTCTCCTATCCCACCAGCGAAATTGGCACAATGCCCTTCACAATGCACTGTGGGCTGACCGTATTACTCCCAAGTCCTCTTTAGGCACCTCCCCATTTTTTCTCGTGTATGGAAAAGAAGCTGTCCTGCCTTCTCATCTATCTCTCCCGGCCCTCCAACTGTCCCAAGAATGTCATGGTACTCCCTGTCCCACCTTGCAAAACCGAATCGACACCTTGCTGAAATTGGAGGAAGAAAGGCAAAAGACTCGGGAAAAGTTTGCCATCCATCAGAGCCGAATCAAAAGATGGTTTGATTAAAATTCCGCGGGAAACAAAACTTTTGAGGTAGGAGACCTGGTCCTTAAGTGGGATAAAGCCCATGAGGAAAAGGGGAAGCATGCCAAGTTCCAAGCACTTTGGACAGGCCCGTTCCAAATTAAGGAAAAGATAGGATCACACATGTTCAGATTGCAAACCCTTGATGGACGAGTCGAGGTCCTCCCGGTAAACGGGCACGACCTCAAACACTATTTCACTTAGCAGCCCTTGGAGGGCTGTCTCGTTTTGTACCATATTTTCTTGTCTCTTTTGTTAAAAAAATAAAAAATAAAAAAATAAAATAAAATAATAATAATAATAATAATAATAGAATAAAAGCCTAAGGAAGGATGTGTTAGAGTCACACAGATTGGCATACTGCCATCAGGTTCTCCGCTGATGGAAAGATTTTCCCGACAAACTCAAAGGTGGCAAAAGCTTGCTTGTTCTCCGCACCTAAAAGTAGCACATTACCGAGCTCAAGTCATCAAGCAGGAAAGCTCACCTCGCCAGTCTGAGAGGGTGTCCACAAAAGAAAATGCAGTGTAAATGGTAACCGGACCAGAAGGGAAGAGAGATACTCTACGCTATGTCAGGGTGTCTGGGAAAAATCAAAGTCCTCATACTAGACCAGGAACAACCTATCTGCAAGCGAAATAAGTCGGGATCCCTCATCCGCCCAGGCAAAACTGCCATTTCAAATAAGTGCCATAAGCACATCTAAATAAGTGCATCAGGCACATTCAAAATAAGTGCAATAGCACACAAATAAAGGGTAAAGGATTGAGAAAGGCTTCCTGTGCAGAGAGGTGATGTAATGACTCCGCCGGGGTACTGACCAGGCTCGCTGGCAGCGGAGCAACGTTCACGATTCCTAGGAAGTGACTCCGCCGGGATCGAGAGGTTCGCTGGCAGCGGAGCAACACGATGAGGACAAAATAATCGTACCAGACCCTGTAGCCGCCTAGAGTTCTCCAACCCTTCCAGTCCGGAGACCTGAAGAAAGAATTTGTTTGAATGGCGCCCAACCGGACCAGCAAGTTCGGCAACCCAGCTGGACGACCGAAGGCTAGGAAATGGCAACCACAAGGTAAAAGAGGACAGTTAGCATAAGCCCCTCCCTCCCCCCACTAAGGCTAACCATCAGTAGAGACTCTGAGTTCGTCCAATGAATCGCCATTTGTTGTAACCTTTACAACACCCTCCAAAAAAGACTACCTTTTTAAAATTTTGGAGCCCCTTAGAACTAAAGAGAAATTGCTAAGTCAATAAGTCGCAAAAGTACACATTCATGAAATTTGCGACCTTGCGACCTAGCGACCTCAGGTCGCCAGGTCGCCAGGTCGCATATCCCCTAAATGGATGAAAACTGCGACCTTGCGACCTAGCGACCCAGGTCGCCAGGTCGCCAGGTCGCAAGTTATCTATTTTTCAGAAAATCGCGACTTAGCGACCTTGCGACCCAGCGACCCCAGGTCGCCAGGTCGCAAGGTCGCAAGGTCGCAAAACTCAACGTTTGACGGATCTGCGACCCAGCGACCCGCATTAATTGCCCGCACGTGCGACTTTCTATAAAAGGGAGGTCGCAGGTCGCATTTTTTACATTCAGCGATTTGTAAGGAAAACGCTTCTGACAGCTCAACTGACGAGTTTTTCCCGGGTAAGTTGCCATTTCTTCCTGCTGTTTCCGTTTTAATGACTTTCTTACTAAAACCCATCTCCCCTGTAGCCTTTAAATTGTCTTTTGACCGTGCTTTAATGTTTTCTGAGGTTTTTACCAATTACATATTGCATAAATCGCCCAAAACCTCACTGTGTGCTGTTTGACCCCATGGCATCGTCCCTTTACCTTTAAAATCATGCCCCAGCTCTCCCTGGGCCCAGAAACCTTGCAAATTCCCAAGAGAAAGGGGACAAAAAAGTTCAAGGCCGCGCGCACCAAAACCTCGGCAAGCCAGTCTGCGACCTGCGACCCAGCGACCTAGTCGCGAGGTCGCAGAGTCGCATTTCTCTCCAGTTTTCGGAATTTGCGACCCTGCGACCCAGCGACCTAGTCGCCAGGTCGCTAGGTCGCGTTTTCCATTTTTTCACAGATCTGTGACTCAGCGACCCAGCGACCCCAGGTCGCCAGGTCGCAAGGTCGCAAGGTCGCGCCCGGGCCCTGTTTGTGTGATCCGCGACCCAGCGACTCACCAGTCCAGTTTTGCATTAACACAGTTAGATTCCATCACTAAATTGTAACTGGATTTTATCACCATGTCGTTCTTATCATGGGACTCTTTTCTGAATTTGACAGGTGAAGACATAGAGTGCATACCTGTGCTCTCAGAGTCTAGTGACATGGCGCCCCCGCTATCTCGGAGAAGGGACAAGAAAATAGTGGAAGAGGTTGATGAGCTGGTGGCGGTGTCCCAACCCCCAATTTACCGAGATACACTATGTACTTTTTCAAAGGACGACAGCATGAGATGGTACCAGATTTATCAGGAGTTCGCCAAACTGGAAGAAGAATTTCCAGAAGCGCTCCCAGACCGGGAAGTATACTTGGCGGTAAAGAGATCCAAACTCCATCTGGCAGGGGCGCATCCAGCCATATTCCCATGTCCGGAGATCATAGACTGGATTATACAAAAGACGGACCCCGAGAAATTCGTGATCAGGGATCACCAAGGCAGAGCTTTCACTACGCTGGTAGGCCCGGATGCACACATTTATTATTCACTGCCTCGCCCAAACCAGAATTTCACTCGAGAATGGGCTGCTACTCACGCCGTCCCAATAGTTGATACTATTAAACAATGGTGGGAGGAGCCCGAGAAGTTCAAGGTAAAAAAGAACCAGGAGTACCCAGTGGCGAGCCTAAAGAAGGTTTACAAATTGGTTGCCGCCATGCTCTGCAGACTTTACGGGCGCCCAGATTGCTCCACTTTCAACGGCAGTTGGGCCACTATCATGGAGTATGTGACAACACAGGGAACCCGCTTTAACTGGGCCGGCATACTAATGACTTCTATGCAGACCAACTTGAACTCGGCACTGGCCCCGGACGAAGGAATGCCTTCTGAATTTTACATGGCCTCATATCTACTAGATGCGGTCTGCGCCCGAGTAGAGTTTGATGGATGGGAGCACAACTGGGCCTCCGAAAACACGCGCGCAATTCATCTACAACTCAAGGTATTTTGGGAGTCCAAATACAAACAGGATATAGATCAGATCTCCCAAATATTTGTTCCCTCTCTGTACAGACATTTGTTTGGTCAAGACGCCCCTTGCATGTCATGGCGGGCCAAGGAGACTCTGGTTAAAGTGGCGCACTGGTTCCCTTTCCCTGGGTACACCTTCATCCGAGTCTTTGGAACTTACAAAGCGCCACATGCTATGCCTCGTTTCGTGACGGACAAAATGCTGATGTAGGAGGTGTGCTTTCAGATGTCACACGGATTCTCCAGCATCCTGTCTAAGGGAAAAAAGAAGCCTTGGCCCACTCTGCCCCTCACTATTGGTGCATTCACAGTTAAAGACTTCAAGGAAGTATTAGCAGAGGCAGACGCAATGAGAAGTTATCAGCTGGGGGCACTTGAACACCGAAACTATGACCCAGAGAGATTAGTCCCTGAACACTGCCGGAGAGCCAACCTCAAGTGGACTTATCAGCATCTTGAGCGCCCAGCGGAAGATGAGAGAAGAAACTGGTATAATGCTGAAAGGCAACTTGCTCCGGGAATTGACGAGGTCCAAGAAGACTCAGATGATCAGAACTTAGAAGACAGAAGACGTCAGTTAGGAGGTGCCTCTTCATCCGTACCCAAGAAATCTCGACTCAACACAGGGCCGACCCCATCCATCAAACAAAAGGAAGCAGAGGCAAAAGCCCAGCAAGAAAGGGAGAAAAAGCTCAAAGAGGATGAGGAGGTGCGCCAAAAGAGTACAACAGCAACACAAAAGAAGAAGCTAACCAAAGAGGCCAGGAAAGAAAAAGAAGACAAAGAGGCGCAAGCTGCAGCGGAACAGGCGCTTAAGACAGAGCTGGACAAGGCAGAGGCTGAACGCCAAAAGAAAGCCGAGCAGGCTGCTGCAGCTGAACAGAGGAAGAGGGCCGAAATAGAAGCAGCAGCAGAGGCTGAACGCCAAAAGAAAGCCGAGCAGGCTGCTGCAGCTGAACAGAGGAAGAGGGCCGAGATAGAAGCAGCAGCAGAAGCTGAACGACGGAGAAAGGAAGAAGAAGAGAAGAACACAGAGGAAAGAGAGGATGACACGCTAGATGATCTTGAGGTAAATCCTCTCGACATACCTTTAGGCCATACACAACTCTCTGATGTTAGATCGCCCCAGAGACAGGAAGAGGATGTGTTCGACCTGACCAAACTCACATTTGATCAGTTTTCTTTCAAAATCCGTCAAGAGAAGAGGAGGTCGTTGGCACATAGTCCCTCTGCATCATCCGCAGTATCCACAGGCAAGGATATAGTTTTGGATACCAGGACTAATCCGGTAATGATAGCGTCAGCAGGTACTGCCTTCGCTGCTGCTACGGAAGAGAATGTAACCCGGATGAGTAGAGAAATAGTATCTCTACAAAACAGATTACACGCAGCTGAGCAACGCGAAAAGGTAGCAGAACAGGAGAAAGCAGCATTGCAAGCAGAAGTCCAGCAACTTCGAAACCAAGCTCTACCAGAAAATGAAGTCTCGCTTGCCATTTTCAAGGAGTGTGAAGTGTTGGAAATGACTATGAGACAGGTATATGGTGAAATGTTCGTCATCAAGCAAACAGTAGCTCCTCTGGCAAGAGCACGAATGGAAACCAGGCAAAGACAAGATCAGCTCAAAGAGGCTTCACAGGCTTTGGACAGGATGATGGGTTGGACCATGCAGTACCCTCAGGCACCTGAAAATCTGCCTAAGAGGGACTGGATCCACACGCAGGATGCAAAAGTTCAACTCCGCATGGCAATGCAATCTGGAGACAAATTGTCTAAAGACCTGGACAAAGTAATGTCCTCGTATGACCACCTGATCAGTGGTATTGACTCAATGCATACGCTGCATCACATCCCATCGCTTGGAGCATTAGAAGAAGAGAAAACCTGGGAACAAGTAAACCAGGATATTCAAACATTCTTGCAACCTATCAAGCAAGCCGCAGCTGATCCAGAGTCCTCTGCATCTCAAGAGCATCTCAGTCAATTCATCGCCGCTCCAGCGCGGATTTATACCAAGCTTGCGTCGCTCTCAAATCAGATTGGGCAGAAAAGGGAGACCTTGGTACCAAACGCTTTGGAATGTGGGCATAGGCTAAAGGAGAAGGTACCCCTGGTGTCACCCATAGCAGCAGAATATCAGGCATGGCAGGATTTCCTCAGAGAACAACAAGTTGACATCCCTGACATTAACATTTCGTGTCCCGGCAGCAGCAAGTCCTGAGCAGCAGGTAAAACCAGGTCGCAAGTCGCATCAACAGGACAGGTCGCAGGTCGCATCTCCTACCTAGGTCGCAGGTCGCATCACCTGCTAAGGTCAGGAAGATGAACAGTCAAGGAAGCCCAACGGACAATTTTTGGCATTATAAATACTCCTACGGGACATTGTAAAATGGCTTTTTCTTTTGGGAAACTCAGGAGCTACAAGCATTGTATTTAAAGATCTGACACTTGAGCATATGAATATAGAATCTTGTTAAAATACCCTATGGTTATGATGCGTTTTGCTGTATGAACACTTTGTGTATTTCTTTCAACAGTTTCAGAATATCCTATGATTAATGAATCTGTTCTTTTCATGATATCGTTTATACGTCATTGCTATCCGTGTTGTATCAATGATGTTTATCTTATTATCTGTTATATTAATGAATGTTAATAAACTAGATTGTTAGCATTTCGTTTCATCTTTCAGGAAGTGCAGAGGTATCTTATCATCAAGAACTATTTATTGTGTGATCAGACCACTGTACAAGCAATTACCCCACAAAAGATGTGTTGCTAATGACATCTCTTGAGGTGTATGTGCTTTATCTATAATCTTGCTACACATAGTGTTTGATTCATGTTTAACACGTTAATCTCGTATTCTATATCAGGTGAATAAGTGTATGTTCGCAGGTTCAAGCAGGTTCTTTTGAGACCGAAGAGAATTCATCTTAAGTGGTAGCCGGACCCACACTCCGGACGGGATCCCTACTCCAAACGGTTTAAGGTCTAATTGGGATTTTCTACCGGGGAGATCCCCTACTGTTGGCCGGACAAATTTTCCCGTCAACAGGTAGCAAGCCTTCATCTTTTCAACCTACAAATATACAAAACCAAGACATAATTCATAGAGTTAGCCATCTATCTTTATCATTAATAAATATCATCAATCCTTGAGAGAGCCCTCTCAGGTTGAGGAGGCTAAGCCTTAGTCACAAGATTGGTTTGAAATAGTTACGCTAAATTTTTCTGATCAGCAGCCAATCAGGTACGATTTTGGTGATAACACATGGTATGGAGACATTATTTTTTATCTCCAGACCCAAAATTTTCAGTTATAGATGTCACACTCTAAGTGACGATGGATTCGCTGTTGGGTGTGGAGCCTGATTATCTTGTTTCTTTTGTATCACAACATTGGACCCCTATACCTTAATGGGGCGAAAACACCGCCCATAATTAAATGCTTCCTGGCGGGTCCAGGGGGGTGGCTATGATTTTATGGAGCCCCCCCTAGCGAGGGGTTTTGAGGGCAGCGCCCCTGAAGCTAAAAACAGATGTAAAATTTCCTTGTAAAAGTATAGTAATTTCTAGTCAATCTGGGTCGTTCATTAGGCAGATGATCTGATGGTAGAAGTTATGTTTAGTTTAGGATTTTTTTCCCAAGAAGGAAACCCCTCACTTGTATGAGGGTATTTTATTGCGGCTATGTATTTTATGTGTATTCTTAGAGCGAGAAACAAATAGGGACACTGTGAGGGATAACAGAGGATATTACAGTAGATCTGTTGTAGGTTGTGTCTTTTCATTTTGTTGGATAATATAAAGGAAGGACTGGCTGTTCAGGGTGGACGTAGCCCAAACTAGGTGAACCACGTATATCTATGTCTCTCTAGTTTTTTGTGCTTTGTGTGTTTGTGTTTTCCGCATATTTTATGTGTTGCATTGCTCTGTAATATATATAATTTTCTAACATTTGCTACCAGTCCCAACCATACTGTATCGTTGGAGACGCTCTATATCGCACTGGTATTGAATCTGTCCTTCGTCTAAGTTTGAATCTCGAGGAAGCTGAGAAAGTTCTCAATGATTTCCACTTTGAGGCTTGTGGTGGTGACATGTCCAGTTATGCTACCGCCCAAAAAATCCTTCGCGCAGGGTATTTTTGGTCATCTATATTCAAATATTTCATTGTTGCAATACGAAAATTCCATGACTGCCAAATATACTCCCAGAAAGAGCGTTCCCAACCCTCACCCTTGCAGCCAGTTGTGACCATCGGACCTTTTGCGAAATGGGGCATAGATTTCATGACTTGTAACCCTCACTCAGCCGAGGGACATGGTTATATTATCGGTGTCATCGATTATTTCACTAAATGGGTTGAAGTGATGCCTACATATGATAATGAAGGTCTAACTGTGGTGAAATTCCTATTCAATCATGTCATAGCTTAGTTTGATGTCCTGAAAGATATTGTCAGTGATCATGCCTCTCACTTTTGAAATCATACGATGATAGAGCTCGTTTCTCAGTTGGGGTTACATCATGATAGCTCCACTTCTTATTATCCACAGGCCAATGGCCAGGTTGAACCTGTCAACAAAGTTTTGGTGACCATGCTTCATCGCACCATTGGGAAACAAAAACGAGACTGGCATCTCATGCTCTTCTCATCTTTGTGGGCTTACCAAAATTTTGCTAAGACTACCACTAGATTCACACCATTCCAACTGGGTGTATGGTATAGACGCCACACTCCCAATTGAGTGTGAAATTTCTTCTTTGAAGCTAGATGTTGAACTACTTCCTGGTACTTCACCAAAAGAGGAATGTTTGATTTACTTTGAGCATCTCGATGAGACCTGACTACTTTCTGATTTATTCATTGAAGCATAAAAAAATATGAGTTAAAACTCAATATGAAAATTCCATCAACCATCGTGTTTCCTTCGAAGGTGACTTGGTCCTGCTTTATGACCAAGCCCACGATAAGTTGGGAGTCAAAAAACGTGAGCCAATGTGGCATGGGCCCTATATCATTCAACGAGTATTGGAAAGAGGAGCCTATGAGCTAGCAGATTAATAAGGAAATCAATTGGATGAGCCCCAGAATGGGCTCTACCTGAAGAAATATGATGCTTAATCATGAGTGTGATACTTTTTACTTTATTGTTTTATTCATTAGTGTGCTTTGATTAGATTTTTGGTGTGATTTTTTTCTTTGTAAACATGTTTCCTCTACTCACCTTGTGTTCCACTTGGTTTGTAGATGTCATCGAATCATTGCGTCAGTTTTGTTGATGGCATTTGTCATAGCACACGGAACCTGTCTTCCGCAGCATGGGAACTCTTTTCCCATGATGGCGAGTTGATTAATTTACAAGGTATGTGTTTTGGTTGAATAGCTAACAAAATTTCTGAATATAGTGTGGTTATCAAGCTATTATCAGATGTTATTGATCCCGGAATTAGAGATTTAGTTGTTAAATTATACTCACAACTCATTTTTTTACAGTTAAATGGCCATTATTTTATCAGGTATATCAAGTGTGTTACATCAAAATATCAAAAAATGTGTGTTCTGTGACAAAAATGGCTCTTTGAGCCTAAATCAGTACAAAAACTTAAAAACATGGTTGTTATTCGCCCACATGGTGCTCGTGATAGTAGGTGACCGCTCGAATCACTTGCTAGAGTAAACGATGTAGTCTGCATGGAACCCTGAACATATGCCTCTGAAAGAGAAGAGGAAAGTCATAGAAGGTAGAATACTCTGGGATGCCTCTTGTAAGACCTACCAAGTTCTTCTCTAACTTGGCTAATGGGTCTGCTCCCTCCTCGTAAGCGACATCCTCCACAGCGTGGGCTACCCTACTCAGATCGATGACATACCTGGTGGTCTCTAAGGACCCATATTTGTAAAAAAATCATAATTTTACATCTCAGAATACATGTCAAAAACTTAAAAAAATAAAATGTGTTAAAAAAAAATTTTTACCTGCATTAGTACACTGTGTGCCTGGCGGATTGGGTAGATCTGGATATCCACTTAATTCGATGCCTAGATATGAAAATTCCTCAACCATGTTGAGTTGAAGACACAACCAACTGAAAAACGTTGTACGAAAATGCATATGTTGGCCCCCACCCTGAAGGGGCATGATCTCACACCACTTCATCAGTCTCGAGTCCCTCGGAGCTGGATCATGGATATCCAACCGCTGATACTCGAACAATGGTACTCTCTCCAAGAAAAAGGTCACCAAAATGGACCCATACCCAAAAATTTTCAGTCGAATTGCTTTGCACTTGCTCAATTGGATATTCATGTTGGTCAATAACCCCTCGCACCAGTTGAACATAGTAGGGCCAGCTAGTCCACTATGTATTGGAATTCGGATTTTGTTGCCTCATGCAATGCATGCGCTCCTGCCATTCAAGTCATGCAATGAAGGATTGTCTGCAAGGGAAGGAATATAATAGAGGATATATCTATCTTTCCGCTCTCAGTTTTTCGAGCCCCAGGACAATGTCTCTGGATGAGCATAATGGTACTCTCAACCCCTACGTGAGCTATAGAGAGTTGGATTATCTCTCATGTCCTGGATAATCCTGTGATGAAATATATGTCCATGACATATAATTCTAGTTCTTGGTCCCCAATGATCAATATCTGACAATCCATGTCCCATAGTCCAATCAAATACTGGAGCATCTCCAGTTGAGCTCTCAGCACTGATGTCTGAAATAATTTCAGTAATCCGCAATTGTGAAATGAATTTACGCAATTGTGGTATTTAAGTGCTTGTTTTTCTTCCACCTTGTGGCCTCATTCATTCCATTTTATGACCATCTCTCCTGAAATCACCTACAAAACATGTTCAAAAGACATTTTAGGATCTTTCATCAAAGTAGTTTTTGAAATCATCCATTGGAAATGGGTAGATTTCTTGTTTCAAAATGTTCCCCGCAACCAGGGTGACTTTCTGAATTAATTCGGTACTGGTGGCGCACTACCATAAAGGGCTAAGCGCAACCAGTGTGGTTCCAATAACTCGAACCCACACTAGTCGCAGGCGATTTTGAGGTTTGAAATCCTCCCCCCATCTTTCTATTACTAAATCTAAATGCTAAAAGAATGGAATTAAAATGAAGAGGATGATTTGATCTCTTACCTGGAATTGACATATCACTGAATGGTGTCCTAGATTGGCCATACCACTAATCTGAAATTCAGAGGGAAAATGGGTAAAATGAACTTCTCCAATTTACTCAAAACAGAAAGGTGAAAATGAATTTACTTTTTTTCTATTTATAAATTTTTGAAATATTTTTGCCATTATTTTGTTATTTTTCCTCTATATTAGTGATTTTTGCCGTTTTTGTGCAGTAGCAAGACCTTTTCACTATTGGTGATCATTTATGATGCAAACGAGTTTTATTTTATCACTTTTTCGGACTTGGTAAACATAAACAAAAAAGGAACCCCCCTGGAGTCAATTTTTGGTTCTTTTCTGACTCTCGAAAAATGAAAATATTGTCGAGTACTTGTCATTTTGAACTCGTTAAAGTAAATTAATTTATGTAATCTTAGTGTACGTTTACCCCTTTTTCAGGTTGAGGTTTACTACATACAGAAAAGGAATACCTTGATTGAACATGGTCAAGCGGTTCTCTCGTATGTTGTTTTCTATTTTTTCAGATTCAAGAGACGATTTACGAAAAGGGACATGATGGAGTTTCCTTTTTGTTTCTTTTCAAACTCCTTAAACATGAAAATTTATCAAGTTACCCTTTTAATGGACTTGTTAAAGATTAAACAGTGAATGACTTGTCACCATGATGAGACCGATTTCCTCCATCCTAGGGCTCATTAAACTTACTAGGATGGATTCATTCGAAGAATGAACTTACACGCTTATCATATGTTATCCTCTTCATATTGGATATAAAAAATAAATAGGTACTCATTAGAAATAATGGGAGAAAATTGAAAGTGAGCATCCTATGTGTATTTTGGGTAGCTTGTCGCTCTTGAACATGACACTCATCTACAATTCATGTTGGGTTGGGGACATCCTAGCCTTGTCACTTTGCATCTGTAGGTTTGGGAAACCTATTTACCTCCTATTTGATCACCATTTTTTTTCATCGTGACCTCTAATCCCATTTGAGTCAAATGTTGCCACACTCCGGAGTTGTGTCACCAATGTGTTCAAGAGAAGTCCTTCTCATCAAACATCATTTGCTTATTTTTCCTCCTCTGTTACAATCCCAAATCACTCCTATCATCTTAAGATATTTTTTGTTTCATGTCGATGATGTGGGAATCATTATGGCCCTCCTTTGACGAATCACTTCATGTCGACTTCAGCTCATTATTCGGGAAGGTGGTTTAGAAACTTCTTTTCAGTACCTTGGAGCCTGCATGCCTCAATGGAAAGTTCTTCGTGTTCGGTGACATTTTCACACCATTGGCATTTGATCAAATGAGTATGCAAGTGTTAGACTTCAACACATTCATTCACACTTGTAGATTTTGTTTTTGTACCTTGAGGCCCATCGTCATTGTTGGTGGTTTCTCTCATACCTATTAACGGTTTCTATCATTGGTCGATAATCAAGTGGGCTCTACCATGTTCGACACCAACACTTCTATTTGCATGGCTAGATTCATAAATTTGGTTGATTGAGATCACAGTGAAGACCCTGGGTCACGTCTGATTCTAATCTAGGTTGTGGGGAGTTATTGAGTATTCATGATTGTATACATGATCCTATCTATATGGATGGTTGTGTCCATACCGCAGATCCATTTCTATGATAATTTTAGATGAATAGTTGCGATCATGTCATGGATTCATGTGTTATTTTATTCCTAGTGAATATTTATGTGGTTGGGAATATTCATACCATATATGTTATATATTGTAATATGTTTGATTTGGAAGGTTTCCTAGCAGTGATCTGAGTTCTTTACCTTGGTTCATAAAGCATTTCAGCCATCACTCCTTGTTATTCCTTCATGGTTTAGGGGGAATCTATTACACAGTAATTTTTCACCATGCTCACTTCCTGTCCCTGATCCTAAAGTGCTCAGTGATAGACCCTGTGCAACATTTCCACCATGAAGAAATATGTAAATAAATCCCCTGAAGACTCAAAGAAAAATTCCTTGGAAGATTACTGAAGGAACTTAATCAAAATCCTAGTTTCCTCAGTTAGCACTTTTCCTAGTTTCATTCTTGCACTAATGTCAAATTGACATTTCTAGCTTAGCACTGCCAACACTATTATTTCTTGGAAAACTACATTGATCCCTTTCTGACATTGTTTCCTCAAATGGAGGAGAAGCTTCAACCTCTAGAAGTTCCATGGCAGTGAGTTAGTTGTTAAAGTGTGGTGATAGAGTCGAGCTCTCTGATTTTAGAGCTTTGATCTCATCCATGGGAGTTTATCCCTTAGAAAGTGTACCTTCCTCCTCCTTTCATGGGATCCCAACCTCTTCTGCCTTCCCATAAATTGGTCCCCATCCTTCCACGATCATTGTTGGGCTAGTTTGAACTCTTGTTCCCTTTACATTCTTGCACTATGATAACACTTAAGTTGTTCAGGATAAGGAATTATTTAGAGCTTCAATGAAGAAATCATATTTTAACCAAAGGAAGGCCTCCAACATTAAGGCATGGCTTCTAAGCTCTTCCTTTGATATTTATCAATAAAACATCTGATGTTTGCTTTCTATATTTGTCTAATATTTTATGAAAATATTTTGGTACTCCTTGATCTACTAGATAGCTAATGTTTATGATTATTATGTATTGGATTACATTTTTTGTTGCCTCTTGATCATCCGCAGGTATTCATGTGCCACTAGTAGCAAGGAGTGAGCCTAAAAGGATCGTGGATCAAGATCATCATCAACAAGTTTGAACATAGCATCATGAAAAAGGTACACCTATCTCTTTTCTTGTCGCATTTTGAATATTAGCTTAGAAATATTTGCATTAGAAAGTATCTAAAGTTGCTAGACCCACTCTAGGGCTAGAGAGATCACCTATGTCTGCATAGGGGATTTATATTGACAACAGTGACTGGGGTTTCGCATTTCTGTCACAATACTATTGAGGCATTGACTAAAGAATTTCAAATGCACCATCAGAAGAGTACACCATATCATCCTCAGGAAAATGGGACGATCGGAGATTTTAAAATGATTTTGGAGAATGCAATAACCAAAGTATGCAATGTGAACAGAAATGACTGGGATATGAGAATTCCAATAGTTTTATGGTAATACAGGACAACATGCAAGAAGTTGACAGGACATACACCTTTTAGGTTGGTATATGGAAAATAATCAGTCATTCCTATGGATTATATTGTGCCCAATGTAATAATTGCAACATTTACAGACATGGCGGACCGCAACATAATGGAAGAAAGGATGGAGAAATTTCTCACTTTGGAGGAAGACAAATTTATCACAGGTTATCAACACCAAGTGTAAAAAGCAATGGAAAAATCCTAGCATGGCAATAATATCAAGAAGAAAACATTTGAGGGAGAAATTATACTATTTTATGATAGCAAGTTCACGAAGTTCCCCAAAAATTTTCAAACAGATTAGTTTGGGCCATATATCATCAGGCATGTCTCTGAAGGAGGTGTAGTTCAGCTCGTGAATTTGGATAGTTATTTGATGCCATCACAAGTGAATGGGATAAGATTAAATATCTACATGGACGACTCTATCCCTGGAACTCCACACTAACTATATGAATGGAGGAAATTCTTAGTGTCACTGTTAAACACCATGTTGAAGCACACACATGGTGTATGAGGGAGATGAATACACACACAAAAGGCTCAACACAATGAAGGATAAGCGTGAGGCTTTCTTATTTTCCATTATACAAAGATGTACATTTATAGTACAATGGTGTGACTCTTGGTTTCACATTCCAAGGTCACTTGGACTCCATTGTGACTTTTCGCATTCCACACCTACCCATGTAGGATTAGGTGTTTCAACATCCCCCCTTAATCCGAAGGGGTATGTGTGAGTCCAAGAAAAGAGTTGTAATACAAATCTGCAAAGTATACATGGCAGCACTTGGGCTGAATCAACTCTCTGAAATGTTGGAAAAAGAGGTGGTTTTAGGATGACCACAAACACTGGAACGCAAAACTTGTTTCAATTCCCGGAACTCTTCCAAAACTGGCAAGAAGCTGAAAGCTTCTGCTAGAGGAATTGTCCTTCATAAAAAATGGGAGACCTTCAACCTAAAAGAAGGGAGGTCTACTACCTATGGTGGTTTTAGGTTGTCCACCAACCAAAGATGATGGTTTTAGGTTATCCACCAACCGAAAATGATGGTTTTAGGTTATCCACCAACCAAAGATGATGGTTTTAGGTTATCCACCAACCGAAAATGATGGTTTTAGGTTATCCACCAACCAAAGGTATGCTCATGGGCATCCGTGTCTCTGGCTACATCTCTGACTCTGGAATCACGAATTGTGGCTCAGGCTCGCTTGAACTGCTGGCTACAACTCTGAAAATGGAATGAGAGATTGTGGTTCAGGCTCGCTTGATCTGTCGTCGAAGCTTGTACATGACCACCATTTTCCCCCCTGTCAGGGACAAGGTGAGATGATGGCGAAAACTCAACTGCAAGTTTGCTCAATATCCGTGAACAAGTTCTAACATGTGTCGTAAACATTTTCTTGGCTGCTGATGCCCATTGCCAAGAAGCGATCCATCCAAGATGAATCTTGGTTCTTGCAGGAGGCTTGTGTCTGAAGCATCTGTCTGAAGAATGGGTGTGCCGACCACAGTGCTTGCATGGATGAAGATCAAAACAGTGATCTTTCATATGGCCAACTCGATCACAGTGTTGGCATTTCTCAATTTGTTGTGGAAGTGGAACAGGATCTGGAACAGCTGCAGGTGAACTGTCATACATGAATCCGGCACTCTGAAATATGATGGGCTTGGTGTAGTCTGGAATATGAAAGGACACATCCTTGTCATATCCAAGACCAGTTCGGTGCTTGTTGTGGACAAGCTCTTCCCAAGGTCTGATGATGGGCTTAGGAAGTGCAAGTTGAACTGCTGCATCTGCATGTACATCTGCTCTAGTACAAGGAACTGAATGTGAATCATCTGAAACTTTGCTGACTTGCTGCTGATGGGAGTCTTTCACAATGTTCTGAACAGAAACAGGTTCAGAATGGTGACTCTTTTGCTGAAGTTCTTCTTGTTGGAGTTGAGATTCCAACTGCAAAAACTCGATCTTTTCATGTGCATCTAGCAAACAACTGTGAATTTTACAAAGAGCATCCTTGCTCATTTTTATCACATCATCAACATTTGAATGAATGAGGTCATTCAACAACACTAATGCCTCATTGATTTTGGCCATTTTCAACAATTTAGGCTCAAAAATGAAAGGGTGTCGGCTTCAACCGAAAATGCACCCGTTTACAATGTGATGCAACAAATACAAATGACTCAAGAAATTCTCAAAGTACAAAGTGTGCTCCTCAAATGATGGAGGGCAATCAACAATCCAACAACTCAAATACTGATTATGAATGAAGAAGCAATATCAATACAATGTCAATATCTCTGCAAAATATGTGTAAATGTGTAGCTGAAAATACTTGTGCAAGGGGCCTTTAAAGCAGCTGAAATTCTCTTCTTCAAATAGCTGTTTTCAATGATGGAAAACTTGTCTTCAAATGTCAATTCTTCAGAAAAAATCACCCTTCAAATCAATGCCACAAATCATTAAATGCAAGACTTCTCTTTTCTCTTCTATCTGTCCATTTGCTTCACATGTCATTTTCTCTTCATTTCTGCTGTTCAAATTTTCTCTCTTTCCTCTCTCTCTGTTGTTCTGTTTTTTTTTTTAATTAAAAATTAATTAAAAAATGAGAATAATTAAAAATAAAAGGAAATGGGATTAATTAAAAGGGACGGGGAGTAATTAAAAAGTGGAGTAATTAAAAAATGGGGAAAAGGAGAAAGGAATTAATAATTAAAAAGGGGAGTAATTAAAAAATGGGGAAAAGGGCTTCTTATTAAAAAAAGGGAAATGTTAATAAAAGGATCTTATTAAGAAAAGGAAGGGGAGTGATAAAAAAGGGTCGAATATTAAAAGGAGTGATAAGGGGAATGGAGACACGTTGGGAAATGATAGGAGTGGACGGATTTATAAATTTAAAATTAGAAAATGAAGGATGGGATAATGGAAGGGCAGAGGCGTATGAAGGATGGAGAGCATATGGAGTATGGGGTTCGGGTGGAGCGAATATGTGCAGGTGTGAGCGTTGTTAAGAGTGCGTTGGTAGGGATTAGGTAGAGCGTTACAGTGACGGGGATTAGGTAGAGCGTTAAAGTGGCGGGGATTAGGTAGAGCGTTAAAGTGGCTGTTGTTTGCAGAGTGTGGGAAGGGAGGTGCTGCTGTTGCAGGCAGGGGATAGTCGCAGGTATAAGGAGGAGATGAATGTGAGGGAGGAGTGGCAGCAGTGGGTGCGTTGAATAGCGTGTTGAGATTTAGCGTAGGGTGCAGGGTTATGTGAGGGTGGGAAGGCCGGCGATGGCGTTGTATGAGGAGTGAGGTTATGGGATATGCCAGATTTTTGTGGTGAGAGCGAGCAGCCTATAGTAGGACAGGGTGTGTGATGTTGAGAGCTGTAGCAGATTGGAGTAGTGTGAGATGCGTATGTTGAGAGGCCGATGTTGCAGAGAGGGAAGGCTGAAAGGCCAGGATGCATAGAAATTTTTTATTTTTATTTATTTATTTATTTATTTTTATCTTTTCAAACAACAGAGTAGAGAAGGAACAGAAAAGATTTAGAATATAGCAAAATTTTAGGCAATAAAATATCTCAGCAGTAGAGAAATGCAGAATTGCAGAATTTTCCAGATTATTTCAACAGTAAAACCCAGAAATATTTCTCAGGAAATGTGGCATAATTTCTCCAGTAAAAAACTCACAAATTTTTCTAATAAAAGCCAGAAACTTCTTCAGAAACCTCTTTAAACAGTGTTTTCCAGCAACTCTTCAATGCAGAAATTAATAGAAATTGCAGGAAAAATGAGAATGAAAACCTTCAGATGGGCAGTGTTGCCTTTCCTTCAAAACCAATTTCTGAATGCTTCTTCTTCTTCAAAGCAGATTTCTGAATGCTGCAGAATCACTGAATGCTGCTCCTCTTCAAAACACCTCTGAGTGTGGCAAAAAGACTGCTACAAACACTTGAGTGCTGCAAAAAACCAACAATTTTGGAGATATGCATAAGCCATAAACACAAATGGCTCACTCAAAGTGGAGCAGGGCCAACAATCGCCCGCTCTGATACCATGTTAAACACCATGTTGAAGCACACACATGGTGTATGAGGAAGATGAGCACACACACACAAGAGACTCAACACAATGAAGGATAAGCGTGAGGCTTTCTTTATTTTCCATTATACAAAGATGTACATTTATAGTACAATGGTGTGACTCTTGGTTTCACATTCCAAGGTCACTTGGACTCCATTGTGACTTTTCGCATTCCACACCTACCCATGTAGGATTAGGTGTTTCAACAGTCACATGTAGTTGAAAGTGGGCACGAGACTATAAACTACTCTACCGAAGTTGGGCTTTGTCGAAGAAGGATTACTGTATGACACTTAGGAGGTTGTAAAATTTTGAGGGAACTGAAACAAGGAAGAAATTGTTGCGATGAAAAGGAGGATCTCTCGAATTACACTAGAAATATGACCATTGGAAGTGAAAATTTTGATTTAACAGGGAATTTTCTTCTAAAAGGAGCGAGGGAAACACATTTGTTGGGCATAGCTCGACAAATATGTCACCAAATCTGCATTTATGAGATGAATCTGAGACAATCATGGGGTATGAAATTCAAATTTTTTATAAATATCGCATCCCACTCCACATTTAGCCACTTTTCTTCCTGAGATTTAGAATTTTTTTTTTGTGCCTAAGTGTGAGTCGAGTTTTGAGTTGCATGTCTGAGAGGAGTTTCAAAGAGATTTTCAGGAATTTATCAAGAGAGTATTAGCTAGAATCATTACTGCTACACCATCGCCAAGTGTGACAGGGTCGAGGTCACCAAGGAGACAATCCACTGCAGGAGAGGTGTAACCAAAGAAACATCTGCCCAAGAAGCTCGTTGTAATACAATCATCCAGAAAGAATATCACCAAGGAGAAGAGAATTAAGGAGAAAATTGACAAGAAAAAGGAGCCTATGGAGTACTAGGATAGTGATGAAGAGGAAATTGCAGCAAATGTTCTGGAGGATGTGATAGAAGAAGAAGTGAAACATATCTCTAGGTTGTCGTTGTATATACCACCCAAGATGGAGGGTGAAAAATTAGTGAAGGATCGGGACGCTGCAAATTTTTTTGTTTTTACACCATTTTTTTTGGACGGTGTACCATTTGAAGGAGAACCATTGGCAAAGTTACCTCATCTAAGGATGGAAGACTGGGACTTCAACGACAGGAGAAAATATCCGCTATTCGATCCCAATCGATACTTGAAATCCGTGCATTATCAGGATAATGACTTACCAAATTGGAGTCACACTAGTGGGCTACAGGGATACAATAGATAGGGATTCTCAATGTGATTTATGTTCTTCATTTTGGGTTCAAAAATATCAATACGATTTTTGTGACATATTCTGGAATTAGTTCATGACAGGTGCCTCTGGTTGGGAGAGAGGATACCTATTGATGATATGTTGATTCGAAGAATTACCACGCTACCCTGTCAAGGACAGAACCCCATGAAGTATTTTGTTGGAAAGAGCCAAGACAAGGAAGTCGTTGAGGCTATTGAAGGAAAAAAATAGCATTGTGAAGAAGTCACGGGGCTATGACATCGTCTCCATCAATGATCTAGCTGTGTGCTTCACCGCGCACATCTTGGCTAAAATTATGAGGAAGTTCCATGGAAATGAAGTGTCAGAACCTGTCGTGTCTTTGGTTGCATAATGTAGTAAAGGGGTCCAATATAACTGGGCGAGATATCTTTGTAAAGAATTTATTGATGGTTGTCGTGAGCCATAGGATAAAGGGAAGCAATTCCACTATGTGTGGTTATTGTTTCTTATAGAAATAATGGCGTGGAGGGAACCTGAGGATTCACATTTCTCAATGGTGGATCCAAATATCTGTGAAGATGTGGGTTATACCTCACTGTGCTTTTCCAAGGAACCTATCTGGGATACAGAGAAAAAACTATTTTGGGTATTGTTGGAGATGGATCTGTGCACTGTGGTGAGTCAACGTCCCAATATCTCACCTGTTTTATTTGAGGGTTATCGTAGAATAGCTGATTTTAAGGTAGACTTTCACGGAGCATATATCTGCACACGGAAGGACCCTAAAGAAGTCTGGTACCTGTTACCATATTTGGTCCATGAAGTTGATATTGCACAGGTCATAAGCCACTCGTCGATTGATTTGTTGTCTCCGCCTACTGAGGGAGTGGAGAAAGAGTAGGAAGGAACTAGTGGGAAAAACACTGCAGCAGAAATATCGCAAAGAAAGACGTCATGCTAGGAAATAAAATGATCCAGGTGGATATTGGTGGTCACCCGCCTATTCCATTTGGGGCTCCACCATTGTCTATTTCAGTTTTTCAGTTTCGGCACAGTTTACTATTTTTAGCAGTTTTTCGGGTCCTAAACTTCCGGAGCCGTTTTGAGGCCCTAAACGACGTTTTTTGGGAAAACGGAGGGCAACATCGGTCCATGGACCGATGTTGCCCGTTCCAAATTTGTAGTCCTCTGATAGATCTTTCTAACGAGGTATGGTATGCGTCAAACGGAGATCGTATGCCAAAGTTACGCCCCTGGGAAGTTGAAACACCAATTTACCCAAACGGGGCCCATAGTTTTGGCGCTTCATCTCCTAGGGTTAGGGTTTTGGCTGTTTAGGATTTCCCATTGTTTCTAAATGATAAATAGGCCCCCGAGCCTCATTGTAACACAGTTCAGAGGCATGTAGCTGCCACATCTCTTCTCAGAGATAGCTACCAGCGCCCTAGCTAGTTTTATTTCCATTCTGTCTGTAAGCAAATTTCAGTTCTTTGATATTAATGAAATGAAGTGTTATTTCCGCTGCATCTCTGTATTTATGTTTATATGGTTATTCTGTTGCGTTCCTGCATAAATCCGGATCAGTGGTATCAGAGCGGTCTGCTTTTTCTCGATCCTTCTTTGCATGTCCCCAACGAGGTCGGGGTATAAGGAGCTAGGGCTCGATCCGGTGGAACCTTTGCAAGATCAGCCTCGCAAACCTCGACGGACGCCCATGGGGGACGAAAAGAAAGATGAGGGAGCAGGAGATCCTATCAAAATATTGCTCGAGGAGGCCCTCGAAAGACAAAGGAACGTGATGATGGATAACTTTTCTCAAATCCTTCAACGGCTAGCCACCGGCGGCGCATCTGCATCCAGCAGCCACTCTGGAGGCGCGACTCCTTTTAAGGTACAAGTAAATTTTGACATTCCCATATTTGAGGGTCAAATAGACGCAGATGCCGTAGATAAATGGTTGAATCTGTTAGAAGGATATTTCTCGGTTCATGACTTTTTAGACCGGGAGAAGATTATTTTTGCACTCCTCAAAGCTACCCCCCATGTTAAGGACTGGTGGGAAACCTACTGTGAGAACAAAGACCAGACAGAACCCTCTCTGTTCTCGGCCGTACCAACTTGGAATTATTTCCGAGGCGCCGTCAAGGAACAATACTATCCTGTGGGGAGCTATGAGGACAAGTACATACAATGGACCACGCTGCGACAACAAAGGGATCAAGATGTGCATGAGCTGACGAATCTGTTCCATACCCTGCGCACAAAGTTGGGTATCAAATATTCAGAGAAACATCTGGTGCTAAAGTATCGCAGCTGTCTGCACAGATACATTCAGGAGGAAATGGAGTTCCTCGACATCTCCTCGCTTGGTACGGCATACCGGTATGCTGCCAAGATTGAGCATAAATTCAAGCAGAAGAAGCGAGACTTTGGATCTGCGAATCAAAAGCAAGGGAAAGGTGCTTCCAAACCGCAGAACAAAGGACAGATCCAAGGCATGGCGGCTAAAGACAACTCATCGAAGCCACAAGAAAAGAACAGCACCGCAAAGCCAAAGAAGGACACGGGAAAGTGGTGTGAGTTCCATAAGAGCTCCGCTCACAACACAAGTGAGTGTCGGGCCAAGCAGTCGCTAGTGGCCGAGATGAGGGCTTCTGAGTCAGATGCATGCTCTGACTCCGAATCAGAACCTGAAAAGGCGAATGAAAAAGGGAAACAGATTATTGATGCGGAGCCCAACGCCACCGTTGCCACTGCAAAGATCCAAAAGGAGGAACCGGAAGATCCAGAGGAGGAGGAACGTCTCTTCCACTCCCAGATGTGGGTAAAGGGCTCCCCGGTACAATTCATTGTCGACAATGGGAGCCAAAAGAACCTCATTTCAGCAGACGCCGTGAAGCGGTTGGGCTTGCTGACCACAGCTCACCCACATCCATACACCATCGGGTGGCTTCACCAAGGACGAGATCTCCGCGTCAGCCGACAGTGTCGCCTTCCCTATAGCATCAAGCCCTTCACGGATGAGGTACTATGTGACGT
The DNA here is from genome assembly GCA_034641835.2 of Pinus albicaulis. Lineage (NCBI taxonomy): Eukaryota > Viridiplantae > Streptophyta > Pinopsida > Pinales > Pinaceae > Pinus > Pinus albicaulis. The sequence goes on along the minus strand of CM076577.1, from coordinate 1,413,799,973 downwards.
TGCTCCTATTGATGTTTCTGATGTATTATTAGGATAACCATACTTGTGGAAGCGTCATGCTGTGTATGAGTCTCGGCCTCATGTTGTTATTGTTACTTTGGGAAATAAGTTGTACAGGATACCAGAGGTACCACCTCCTGCTGCTATCTCTTTGGTTACTGCAAAACAATGCAGTAAGCTCATTTCCCAAACCAGGAAATTCGTTTTCCCGATGATCCGCCCCCAGGGCAAGAAGAAGACTGTGGCCACGACCTCCAGACAGGGCTCCTCTGCACAACAACAACAAATGGATAAGGTTGTGGAGGAGTACGGGGACATATTCACCTCACCCACAGGGGTTCCTCTGCACTGTCAGGTCAAGCACCCGATTGATCTGACCCCCCGTGCGCCGCTACCTAATGGACCGATCTATCGGCGCTCTGTTCTGGAGAATGATGAAATCAAGAGGCAGATTCAGGAGCTGTTGCAGAAAGGTCACATCAGACCAAGTTCATCGCCCTGTGGGAGCCCGATCGTGTTGGTACAGAAGAAGGATGGGACATGGAGACTCTGTATTGACTATCGGGCGCTGAACAAGATCATTGATCCGGATTTATGCAGGAACGCAACAGAATAAACATATAAACATACATACAGAGATGCAGCGGAAATAACACTTCATTTCATTAATATCAACGAACTGAATTTTGCTTACAGACAGAATGGAAATAAAACTAGCTAGGGCGCTGGTAGCTATCTCTGAGAAGAGATGTGGCGGCTACAGGCCTCTGAACCGTGTTACAATGAGGCTCGAGGGCCTATTTATCATTTAGAAACAATGGGAAATCCTAAACAGCCAAAACCCTAACCCTAGGAGATGAAGCGCCAAAACTATGGGCCCCGTTGGGGTAAATTGGTGTTTCAACTTCCCAGGGGCGTAACTTTGGCATACGATCTCCGTTTGACGCGTACCATACCTCGTTAGAAAGATCTATCCGAGGACTACAAATTTGGAATGGGCAACATCAGTCCATGGACCCATGTTGCCCTCCGTTTTCCCAAAAAACGTCATTTAGGGCATCAAAACGGCTCCGGAAGTTTAGGACCCAAAAAACTGCTAAAAATAGTAAACTGTGCCGAAACTGAAAAACTGAAATAGAAAATGGTGGAGCCCCAAGTGGAATAGGCGAGTGACAACCAATATCCACCTGGATATTGGTTCGTGTTGGGATTCTCTCATATCACTTGGCCCTTGAGTCAAGTCACCAAGGGAGGAGCGAGAGCAAAATTTTTTTGGTCGGAACCTCAACAGAAGGCGTTCACAGAACTGAAAAACCGCCTCTGTTCTGCCCCAGTGCTCACTTTACCAGACTTGCAACAGCCATTTGAGATCGAGAGAGATGCCTCTGACTATGCTATTGGGGCAGTTCTTACTCAACAGGGACATCCAGTGGCATTTCACAGTGAGACATTGTCTGACACAGTTCGCAAGTACCCCACATATGACAAAGAAATGTACTCCATCGTGCAAGCTTGTCGACAATGGAAGCATTACATTTTGGGGAAGGAAACAATCATCCATACAGACCACAGGCCCCTGCAGTTCATACAGACACAAGGGAAGTTGCAGAATGATCGCCATCAGAAGTGGTCTACATATCTGCAACAGTTTCATTTGAACATCAAGTATAAGAAGGGTAGCACCAATCATGTTGCATACTGCCGCAGCCGACCACCGATCGTGGCGCTCACCACCGTACTCAACGCTTGTGGGCACGAGACTTCTGATTGGCCGCTTCTCTATGAGAGTGACCCAGAATTTGGCCAAACTTACAAGGCACTCCTGGGGGGTACGCAAGTTCCAAATTTTCACCTCCAAGATGCACTTTTATGTCACATGGGACACCTTTGTGTTCCTTCAAGCGAGCGTGCCAAGATGATATGGGAATCACACTACAGTCGAGTCGCTGGGCATTTCGGGGTCGAGAAAACAGTAGCAATCCTGCAGAAGTATTTCTATTGGCCGAACCTTCGAAAGGATGTCGAGAAGCACATCAGATCCTGCACTGCTTGTGCCATTGCCAAACTGACCATCAAGAAGCAAGGCCCATATACTCCTCTACCTACCCCTAGTCGATCTTGGGAATCCATCTCCATGGATTACATGTTGGGCCTGCCTTCTACTAAGCAAGGAAATGACTGTGTTTTTGTGGTCGTTGACAGATTCTCAAAGATGGCCATTATAGCGGCCTGCAAGAAGAATATCACAGCAGAAGCCACTGCTAAACTCTTCTTTGAACGAGTGTGGGTGCACTTTGGGATCCCACAGTCTATCATATCAGATCGGGATAGCAGGTTCCTCAGCACATTTTGGTCCAGCCTCTTGTCGATGTTGGATACCAAGCTCACCAAGTCCACAGCTTTCCATCCCCAAACAGATGGCCAGACAGAGGTCGTCAACAAAATGATTGTACACATTCTGCGCATGTACAATTCAAAGCATCCACGCACATGGGACGAGAGCCTCCCCTATGTACAACATAGTTATAATCTGGCTCTCCACAGTTCAATCGGCCATAGCCCCTTTCAGGTGGGCTTGGGATTCCAGCCACTATGTCCCATTGACGTAGCCATGCCATTTGCAGCTGTTCAGGCCAATTCAGCTCATGTCCAGTCTGAAGTTGACAAAGAAAGTAGCTTCATCGAGCACATTCAACACATCCGCCAACAGGTTCATGATATATTGGACAAAGCCAATGCCAAGTACAAGCAACGCCATGATCAACACCGGGTGCCACACAACTTCCAGGTGGGTGACAAAGTATGGCTACATTTGCAGAAGGAGCGCCTCACTGGACCCCACCGCAAGCTTCGCCCGCTCCGATACGGGCCGTACACCATCACCAAGTCTGTAGGGAACAATGCATTCGAGCTTAGTATTCCACCATTCCTTGGTCTGCACCCAGTCTTCAATGTGGATCGCCTTCGTCCTTACTTCCCACCTCTACTGGACACCTCGGACATTGCAGAACAACTCACACCAACTGAGTTAAATCCAGACCGCATGGAACAGGCCACCACAGATTGCATCATAGACATGCAAATCAAGAACACTCGCCAGCAGAAGATCCAACTATATCGGGTTGTCAAAGCTGGCCAACTCCTGCACCAAGGAAAGTGGTTCACCAGGGACCAAGTTCAGCAGAAATTTCCTCATCTCATGGGGGAACTTAACGCAATGGGGACCATTGCTTCCTAAGGGGGGAGGAATGATCCAGGAGGATATTGGTGGTCACCCGCCTATTCCACTTGGGGCTCCACCATTGTCTATTTCAGTTTTTCAGTTTCGGCACAGTTTACTATTTTTAGCAGTTTTTCGGGTCCTAAACTTCCGGAGCCGTTTTGAGGCCCTAAACGACGTTTTTTGGGAAAAAGGAGGGCAACATGGGTCCATGGACCGATGTTTCCCATTCCAAATTTGTAGTCCTCGGATAGATCTTTCTAACGAGGTATGGTACGCGTCAAACGGAGATCGTATGCCAAAGTTACGCCCCTGGGAAGTTGAAACACCAATTTACCCAAACGGGGCCCATAGTTTTGGCGTTTCATCTCCTAGGGTTAGGGTTTTGGCTGTTTAGGATTTCCCATTGTTTCTAAATGATAAATAGGTCCTCGAGCCTCATTGTAACACAGTTCAGAGGCCTGTAGCCGCCACATCTCTTCTCAGAGATAGCTACCAGCGCCCTAGCTAGTTTTATTTCCATTCTGTCTGTAAACAAAATTCAGTTCGTTGATATTAATGAAATGAAGTGTTATTTCCGCTGCATCTCTGTATGTATGTTTATATGTTTATTCTGTTGCATTCCTGCATAAATATGGATCATAAAATAGGGAAGTAGACTGGAAAAGGCCCACAGAAGGAAACTAGAAAATTAACAGAGAAGGCCACAGGAAAATATTTGGAGAAATAAACAAAGGCAGAGCATGAAACAGATGGCGAAGAGGTTGAAGGCACAAACCTAGAGCAAGGCAGTCAAGACCCTTTCGATGATATAGAGATAATAGATTCCCCTTTCATTGTGAAGAGAAGGGCACCACAAACATCAGGTGCATGGAAAAAGTATAAATCAAATAAATCGTGGGGCCAAGTACCGATGAGCCTCACTGAGGGGGACATCGATGAGATTGTTGATAAGGCATGGCATGTCACTAAAGAGATATGGGGAAATGTTGAGAATAAATACAAGGTTGTATTGAAAAAAGACCAGCAAGGACTCCAAGAACTAAAATTACTCACACAAACATTAATACCGTAGGAATATCCTACTATTGAGACAATTCAAGTGAGTGTAGTACAAGCGAACATGGTACAAGCAAGCCAACAAGTGAAACCACTACACCAATTAGAGATAAATACTGAGGTTCGCATTTTGTAGGTACCTGGATGGGAACTGAATTTTGAGGACGTAGAAGACTTCGCACACGCCAAGCATTGGCACAACCTTAATTTGAATATGGTTGTGCTACCCATCCAGACGTTGCATGACTTCCACCAGGGGGTCACGGATGAGTTGGAGGTGCACAAGCAGCACGCCTTGAAGATCACTGAGGAAATAAAGCATGAAAACCAAAATATCTTCAAATAAATGAATAATGCGCTCCAGGCTCAGGATGAGGCGACTCAAAAAAGATGGCAGTTGGAGGAAATTATCACTGAGACTTGTAGCGAGCTTCCATACCTCAAAGTCCAAGCTGAGGAAGCCCTTGCAGAAAATATTGTGAAGCTTTCCACTAAATTCAAAGAGTCCATGAATGAAATGGAAAAGGTCAAATTTTAACTTCAAATGCATATCACTAAGTTGTAGATAAGGCTGCATCCAGCCACACCACTAGAGGTGTGCAAGCAGCGGGAAGAAAATATGAAGGAAACACTAGCAGGTATCTCCACCACAGTTAAGGACTGTGGAAAATTGTTTAAGGACACTATGGATATTTGGACCTTGTTGCAGGAGGATCCAAACATTCAAAAGATTGAAGAGGAAGTCCTACATAGGAATAATCAATTGGATGTGATCAAGACCACTGTGAGAATGTTAGCACCCGTGCACTGGCTCACTAGGATTACATAAGAGAAAGCACTGCAGAGCCAGATCGAGGATCTGCGCAGGAAGAAGCAGTTGACCATAGCTAGAACATAGCCATGGTAGGACAAAGACATTCAAATATCTCAGAGTGTTTTTATGAAGATGAAAGAGATGCGCAAGAAGTAGAAATATGTGCTTCAGAAGGTCACAAGGCCAACATCAGAGAATTTGCTAGAGGAGGTGCGCCAAGGAGAGAACTTGTTCACATAAATGGTTTAGCCTTTAAAGACAGCCTACACCAGCATCACTGAAAAGGTTTGAGGCACACCAGATGAGTGACTCAAGACGAGTTACATGTGATTATTTGGGGCATGTTGTGTGAGGCCCAACTTGGTCCAATTTTTGTCAAAAGACTCCGCAACTCAAGGACCAGAGTGTGCGGTCTAGCAAGGATAAATCAACAACGTAAATTTTATTTTTTTAGTTTTGAGTCCTCCCATGGTATGTGGACCATGGTATTGTAAGATATAAAGGCTATATAAAGAGATCTATTTTCAACTCATGATAGATAAGGAATGAATAGATAGATCCATGTATTGAGTCTATATTTTGCGCTATTTTCTCGGCTTTGGGAAAAAGGGAAGGCTCCACAGTTTTGTGTGTGGAGGCCTTGGTCTATAGCTGTGTTCATAGACCACCTGCAGCTGAGTGCATGGGGTGAAGAAGGATTGTACCGAAAAGATTCATCATTAATAAGGAGAATGAAGGTTTTGAAGCATTTCTGTGTTGATTTTTCAATTTTTTTATTACCTATATTTGAAGTTGTTTTATGCATCACAAAATATTGTATGTTTTTTTATGCATAGAGAGGTATGTCATATTGTTTATATGCATTATATTGTATTACATACTACATAAGACTAGTAAAGGCGCAATGCACAATAACATTAAATAGGGTATAAACTGTGAAAGTATATACCTACCTCTGTGAAGTCCAGAAAAGCATAAGAGAGATGTTTACCAGTAGATCCACATCATATTATCCCTCTAGATGAAAAAACGTAGTTCTGACATCCCCCAATATTGCCTCGGGTGATATTTTTATTTGCGTTATAGGTCGTTATCGAAAGGCCCGATGATAGAGGGTTTTGTTGGTTGCGCAGCAACTCCGAACCTAGGCCGAGACCCCTTTGAGCCAACACCAACTCAATAGAAAATTCCACATCCTTGTGAAGGAGGTAACTTATAAATATCTACTCGGAACACATCCTTAAACTTCTGCAATACAGGATACCTCTGGAAGATTTCTACATCCTCAACATCCTTACCCTTGTCGCTGGAAACATGAACTACAAACATCACACAACTTTTTTTTCAACTGCGCATAACTTGCATAGCGGTGACCATCCTCATTTATGTAGGATTCTTCTTTCCTTGAAGAATCCTCTTTTCTCCATTATCATCCAGGCACTCAATGGCCTTTCCATAACAATCCACTTTAGTCCTATGCAGGTACAACCAATCATACCCAAAAGCATGTTATATGATCCCAATGGTAGTACAATCAAATGTGTTGTTGTAGGAATACCATTTAACTCAAATGCACAAGCTCTTACCCAATGATGAACTCTCTTCTTAGTACCTGTAGCCAACTACACCAACTAAGATTCCGCATGTACTTATTTTCTCAAGCCACACGTATCCACCAAGTCAGGATTAACATAACTTTAATTATATCCAAGATCAATCAAAATCAAAATAACTTGTTCACAAAGCTTATCGTCTAATATCAATGATAGATGCTTGGTGATTTTCCTTCCTATTGTCCACAATTGCTAATATACAAGGAAATATACGACCAACATCCCCAAATTTTTGTGCCTCCAGCTGAGCATTATAGATCTAGGGTCTACCACCCTGATACTACGGAAAATATCTCTTGTGATGATATTTGCCACATATCCAACACTAAAACGGTGCTCAACCATCACCTCTAGTCTATTGATACCGATGTCTCCTCTCAATCATTGAAATTCTTGTTAGGAACCACATTTTCTTTCTCACCTACATACTGAGGTCTTCCTGACTTTGGTGGCCATCTTCCTTTAGTTTTCTCAATTTCTTTCAAGTCACACTTAGGCTCAACTTTGAGCTTTGATTTCTCATAACAATGCTTGAGCTTCTGAATGGCTTATTCTAGTGATCTAGGCTCATCAAACTCAATTTGGTCTTTGTATGCCACTGGAGGCCCACTAATGAATCTTTGAACCTTGGCCTTCTCCTCCTTGAGGTAAGGCACATATCTCAATAGCTCCATGAACCAGCTAGTATACTCATCATTTTTCATGGAACCCATCTGCAACTCATAAAACACCTTAGCTCTGGAATCATAGTACCTCTCCAATAGGTACTTCTTCTTGAAGAGCCTCTCAAACTCATCCCAAGTCAATTCATCCTCTTGAATACCTTTAACATTATTTACATCCTCCCTCTATATATTTTCTTTCCCTTTAAGATTGAAAGTGGATATCTTGGCTTTCATGTTCTCTGTATAGCTATGCAATCTAAATAATTTCTTCATCCCAAGCAGCCATGCCTTTGCATCTTCTGATTTCTTCATCTCTCCATCGAATGTAGGAGTCTTGACTATCTTGAACTCCTTTGGAAGATACTCACCCCTCCTATAAGGATGATGACAGTGACAACTACGATGATGTCTCCTCAAAGATAAACTAGAATGATGACCATGCATACCTGTCCTCTTCTCATTCGTGTCCAATGATATTCCACCTCTAACTGTGTCCCCTCTATCCAACCTATTTCCAGACAGAGACTCGCTACCATAGGTTAGTATTTTCCTCTTGCTCTTGATGGATCCTCATATTTCCCTATTTCTACAAATCTAACAAGCTCTAAATAATCACTGCATTGACCTCTATATGCTTTTCCTGAGCCCTTGCAAGTCTTTCTTGAACCTCAACCAACTTTTCATTATATGCCTTACAACTTTTTATCTTTGCCCTAAAGCTCCTCAATGTATCTGCTACCTAGGAGAATGCTCATCTCCTTGTTACCCAACTGATCTGTAGGGAGAGTCACAGGAACTATAGTCTACCATTTTTCTCATCATCCTTGATTCTCTTCTTCCTACAAGTATATCATGTCAGATAAATCAAATAGATAAAAAATTCAAATCCATACATGATTGATGTTTAGGGGAGGCTTATCTCATCTGCAAGATCAGTCTACATTAGCATGTACATGTATAATAATAAACATATCCATATAACAACATACCAATTTACACCATCATGCCTGATCCTACCAACGGTATACCCTGACCCCATGCATGACAACCATGACCTTAATAACATCATATTTTTCCCAAATCAAGAGAAAATTTATCTTATACCACCTATAACAGACCTCTCCCCTCACATCTACCCACTTTTACCAGCTTACTAGCGGTAAATATCATATGAGGAGAAGTTATGACAAGACTCAAACTCCTTGATTACCTTAAGGAAATCGAGTTAGCAAACATACCTTACTGACGTTTCTCAAGTGCCTCAGGACCCTCCAGAAGTAACCCAACCCCTCCAAGTGTCCATCCCCCAAGCCAAATTATTTTTCCCTAAGCTTGAGCCCCAACCAATCCCTTTCCAAGCCCTCCATGCGAGTGGAAATCCCTAGTCGCTCCCATAGACCTGTACCAGTGCAACTGTGGCCTTTTCTACTTAGTGTTGTGCCAGCAACTACAGAATTTAAGCCACCTTTTTAAGGTTGGGGCTAAGCCTCTACCCAGAAATCCATATAACTTTCAAAACTCATAAAGTACTTCAATACAATTATTATAAACCAAAATTTGAAATGAAGACTAGACCTAACCATCCCCAACCGGGACTGACATTCCATCAAGCACTTGGTAGATATGAAACCTATAGGTCATGAATGAAATTTTGAGCGTAAGGGTGTAATATCCCAAACTGGAATAATGCATTGATACACAAACACAATATTTGAGACACAAAAAATGTACATGTAAAAATATGATCAACACAAATATACACAGAATAGATGATCATTTTATTCATTGGAGATGTATTATAGTTACAATTGTGTACAAACAGAGGGACTCTAGCCAAAGAGATGGCCTAGAATGACCCTGAAAGCATGCCACAACAAGCATTGTGTAACTGGAGAGCTACAAGAAGCAACACTATGTTGTCCCTTTTTCTAATGATGTAAATATAGCTACTAAAAAGGGAAATGTAGATCTATGGAGTTCAGGAGCTCTGATGATTCCAAGATTCAATACCTGGGCACTATGATGGATAACCTAGAAAGGAAATTCCAGATCTATGAGATTGGAAATTTACCCTCTTGGGGTTTGATCCCTTGTCTGTTGGTTTATGCAAATCTGAAGCTATAAATGATCATATGTTGGCTGCAATATGATGTACAACTAGATATAATCTTTGATGGATGACCCCTCCTTCAGATCTCCAAGCTAGAAGCTTGAGATCTTGTCTCTTCTTCCTCCTTCAAGATGCAACAACTAAATATTCAACTGTTGGAGAAACTGCATTGTACAAGAGGGAGAGACTCAATTCTCACTAAAATATGCTACAATAAGTTCCAGGCTGATGGAAACAGTGATGGCAAGGTGAGGGGATGATCCCTCACAAGATTCCTAACTGAAGTGCTAGAAACTTCCTTCCTCCTCTAGATCTACAATGATGGATTGCGCAATCCTTGATGGGACTGCTACTGATAGGAGGTCAATAATATTTGGCCTGATGCCAGATCTGAAATGAGGCTCTGGGAATGCTAGGCTTGAAGCTCAAGGTGATAGGAATAATTCTTCACCGGTTCTCGAGCTGAAATACTGAAGACAACCTTCTCCTCCCAAACCGATATTCATAAATTCGTAATTTTCGAATGTGGATATTCTTCAAAGAGTAGAAAAAATGTGGCACCAATGCCTTATGATGAATATCAGCTTAGAATAACATTCCCAGAGTAGTCACTCAATTTCCCCCATGGGTCAAGGTGGGATTCCCACTCGCGAACACCTTGTGCTAAACAACACTACAGACTTAGCTAAACAGCATAAGTGTGCATGGAATGTCAAAAGACAACTCCAGACCTAAAAATCTCATAAAATCATAAACTAAAGCATGCCTTTCATTCTACCTCAATCTTCCTTATATATATATATATATATATATATATATATATATATATATATATATATATTGAGCCTTCCCATGCCTTGGCCCCACCCTCTATTAATTTTGTGGCAACATAATTATCCATGATTGATTGTGTTGTCTCTCCAATTCCTCCATCATGTCTACATGCAATGTGCACCCTTTCCATCATGTGTGCATTAAATGCACTACTTCCTCCATCACTTCATCATGAATTCTCTATGATCTTACATTGGATTCCCTCCAAGATCTCAATTGACTGCTTCAACCTCCATGATCTATCTCATTAATGAGACATGATCTCCACTCCTTTCACATTAGTAGTTGCTCCACTACTCCAATATGTAGATCCATGTTTAATTAATCTACATTCACACATAAAAAGTGTATCTTTATTCATATTTGAGGATTAGGGGTCCCTCCATCCTTTTATTTACTTAATTAATTAATTTTATTAAGAACTCTAATATTCCAAATAAACATGTGAAAAAATTGGAATATTATAGTCCTCCCCGCAAAAGTAGATGCAAATCCATCTATTCCCCTCCAAATGGCATCCACATAAGGAAGGCCTCCTCCATTTTCTTCAATGTGTTATGCATGTTTGGTTCCAAAGTTTCTCTTTAAAATCAATAGAATGACCTCCAACTGTGTAGTTATATGTCCTTCATTCTCCAAGAAGTACCAAGTGACAACCATAAGATGCCCAAAATCATCACCAATACCTGAGATACATAATATAAAGGGGTTTTTCCCACAAAGGAGAAGCTCCATCTCACAAAAAATCTCTTCATCCCATGATTTATGAAGTAGATTAAGCATTGACATGCCCTCATCCTTAGCCCTGTTGGCCTTGTTGGACCCAAGCATCCTTCCAACATTATGCAAAATAATAAATAGAGACATATGGGTAGACAAATATTTCAAACCATATTCTCCCAATAGTAACCACCTAAGTAAGACCTCTTGTTGCCATCCTCCATCTCAACCATGCAAGATGGACAAGCCATACTCCACCAAAAGAAACCAAAGAAACAAGAGATCTTGTTGCCTTTTCACCTCCTCGTGTGCATTATGGAGTAAAAATATATTGAAAGACATGTGGAATGTCACATTAGCCCAATACAAGAAAACACCATCATTACACATCATGAGAGTGCCATGCCAAGTTCTACACAATTCAAAACACATAGACATAGGAAATTTCATGTGATGTCCAAACTCTCTCAAGGACAACCAAAGCTAACATGCCTTCCTTTACTGCATATTTTCATTGATACACAAGGCATGAGTCAAAGAAATATGAGCTATTGGGTGGTAACCATACTCACCCAAGATCAGTCAGCGCAGCCATGCCTCCTTCTTCCTTACATGAGTGTTATTTAAGGCATAGATCAAATAAATAAGAGCTTTTGGGTAGTAACCAAACTCACCCAAGAGCAACCAGCATAACCAAACTTCTCATTGGCCCATGTCATATATTTGCAAGTGGTCATGCAACCCCTTGCTTATCATCCTCACCCACTCCTCCCAATGTGGATGATGAATGATGTTTTGCAAATACATGGAATCCTCCCATTGTAGAATACCATCCACCTCAAAATGATGAAGAAATTTTTACTCCATGACATGTTGAAGTGCACCTCCAATGAGATCTCTCCATGAGACCTTCTTCTCATCAATGGCCCTCAAAAACCAATTAGGTTCTAGATCTGCTACAGGTAGAAGTTTCTATTTGAGTTGTGAGATGCTCACTGAGAAAGAATCATCTTGAAAGGGGAAAATCTTTCCCATCCCAAGATGTATACCATATATCATCATTTTCTCCATTGCTTCATGAATGAAGCTTCCATTTGATTGATCCCATAAGGAATGGGTCCTCTTATTCTCATTGCTGATCATTAACAGCGTTGTAGATCTGCAAGGTGATATATGTGTTGTCTCAAAGCAAGGCACAATGCCGAACTCATAGCCAGCCATTGTACATAGGATCATACTCATCCCATATTATGAAATCCCACATTTCAACTCAAAGGGTTAAATGTAGTTCATCAATGAAAAACGAGGATGGTTCTTCATCTCTTCCTCAATTAGATCAAGGGTCCTCTGCGCAGTGATATGATGCTGCTCCAAATCAACATGTTTTTCTAACCCTTGGTCATGCATTAGCCCTAATGGCATGTTCCCATAAATTTCAATAAGAGGTACTGAAATAATATGAGATGAAAGTGAATGCATACCTTGGATAAACTAATGCATGGGATCCTCTTGTAAGATGACAAGAGTTCCTCCAACCAGAACAATAGTCCCTCCAACTGCTGGTAAGAGTGATGGTTGCTCTTCTACAAGTGTACCAACACTGGTATCTGTCTCCTCCTCATCATGCATCTCATCTATCATGCATGGGGCTCAAAATTTCAAGAAATCAAGACCATCTTGCAAAGATGCAAGTGATCCTCCTCCTGATGTAAGTATATCTGCAACTGGCGGTGGTAGAGGCTCCTCCTCCTAAGTGATAATGAGAAAATATTCCTTGCGCTCTTCATGCACTATCTCCTTGATGATGGGAGATGTCACTATGTCAGATGTCTCTGGTTTCTTTATACCATATATCTTCTTCAATATTTTAATAAAATATGCATAAGTAGACACTTTTATATGGGATAAGTGACTGAACCACCAATCTCTTGCTTCACCCTCTAGGTGCAGCGCTGTAAACTCCACATCCTCTCTTTATGATATAGGATATTTCAGAAAGAATGTAGCCAATTCTTCCCTCCAAGCCCTCAATGTGCCTGTGGAAGATCCATCAAATGTAGGGAAGAAGAATATATTCCTCTTTCTTCTATTGTTGCTTCTGGATCTCCTCTCTTCTTTGAATTGCAAAAATTGTTGGAGAGAGAGATTCTCCTTCAATGCTCTTGGTTGTGGCTTGTATTTAGACAGATATTTACTTAGGGTCTCATGCCCCAAGTCTTGTAAATATTCATACCAATCCTCTTTATCATCAAAGAAAGTGGATCTAGTGGAATAATTTGAATCCCTTTGCTTCTCTGGTCTTCTTTGCTACTGATAAGAAGTACTCAGACCTTCTTCATTCTGAAACCTTCTTGAGGTTTCTCTTTTCCTTTCTCTTCTTGTTTCATTGATATCTTTGGAGAGATCCCTCATAGCCCTAAATAAATATGAGGCAAAACTTAATCCCTCCATTATAGTAGATCTCTACTATCTTATTTTCATATGTTGTCAATAATGACCACAAGCTGAGCCAAAGATCAAGTTTTGATACCACTGTAATATCCCAAAATGGAATAATGCATTGATACACAAACACAATATTTGAGACACGGAAAATGTACATGTTAAAGTATGATCAACATATATATACACATAATAGATGAGCCATTTTATTCATTGGAGATAGATTACAGTTACAACAGTGTACAAATAGATGGATTCTGGCCAAAGAGATGGCCTAGAATGACCCTAAAAACATGCCACAACAAGCACTGTGTAACTGGAGAGCTACATGAAGCAACACTGCATTTTCCCTTTTGCTAATGATGTACATATAGCTCCTGAAAAGGGAAATGCAGATCTATGGAGCTCAGGAGCTCTGATGATGCCAAGATTCAATATCTAGGCACTATGATGGAAACCCAAGATAACCCAGAAAGGAAATTCCAGATCTATGAGATTTGAAATTTACCCTCTTGGAGTTTGATCCCTGGTCTACTGGGTTATGCAGATCTGAAGCTAGATCTGATCATATTATGACTGCAATATGATGTACAACCATATGTAAGCTTTGAGGGTTGATCCCTCCTTCAGATCTCCAAGCTAGAAGCTTGAGATCTTGTCTCTTCTTCTTCCTCCAAGATGCAACAACTAAATATGCAGCTGCTGGAGAAACTATGTTTTACAAGAGGGAGAGACTCAATTCTTGCTGAAATATGCTGAAATAAGTTCCAGGCTGATGGAAATAGTGATGGCAAGGTGAGGGAATGATCCCTCACAGGATTCCTAGCTGAAGTGCTAGAAACTTCCTTCCTCCCCTAGATCTACAATGATGGAAGTGCAACCCTTGATGGGACTTATGCTGATAGGAGGTAAATAATATTTGGCCCAATGCCATATCTGAAATAAGGCTTCTTAAATTTTGATATTGAAGCTCAAGGTGATAGGAATAATCCTTCACCGGTTCTCCAGATGAAAAACTGAAGACAACCTTCTCCTCCCAAACTGATATTCAAAAATGGGTAATTTCTGAATGTGGATGTTCTACAGAGAGTAGAAACAATGTGGCACCAATGCCTAATGATGAATAGCAGCTCAGAATAACCTTCCCAGAGTAGGCACTCAAATTCCCCTGTAGGTAAGGGCGGGATTCCCGCTCAAGAACACCTTGTGCTAAACAACACTATAGACTTAGCTAAAGAGCATAAGAGTTCATGGAATTTCAAAAGACAACTGTAGATATAAATAGATCATAAAATCATAAAATAAAGCATGCCTTCCATTCTGCCTTCATCTTCCTTATATATGTTTTGAGCCTCCCCATGCCTTGGCCCACCTCTAAACTCCGTTGTGCATGTGGACATAGTTCTCCATGATTGACTATGTTGTCTCTCCAAGTCCTCCATCATGTCAACATGCAATGTTCACCCTTTCCATCTTGTGTGCATTAAATGAACTACTTCCTCCATCACTTCATCATGAATGCTCTATGATCTTACATTGGATTCCCTCCAAGATCTCAGTTGACTGCTTCAACCTCCATGATCTATCTCATTAATGAGACATGATCTCCACTCCTTTCACGTTAGTAGTTGCTCCACTACTCCATTATGTATATATATGTTTAATCAATCCACATTCATGCATCTGTTGGGGTTCCCATGTTTTGGCCAGGTTGACAGAGACCAAAAGATGAGACAACATAGAACCACTTTCAGACCTTAGGATCTAGCCCTCCTAGGTCCAGAGAGGGATCTCTCTGTGATTATCAAAGGATATATGTCTTTGAAGCTCTCAATTGTGATTTTAGGCTAGTTATAGGCTCGAGGTTGTTGGTTTGATTGTTTGAGTTTGGTTGTTGAGAATCAGGAAGGAAGGTTTCATCATAAGACAAGGATGGGTAAAGAAGGAAGCTAGGCAAAGATAGATAACTCAGGGAACATCAAGGCCATTGGGAAATGGAGTCAAGAAAGGATTTACTTATGTTCAATGTGTAAGCTTCAATTGGGCTAGTCATCTAGAGCATTTGGATCTCAAAGACTGATTGGTGGGATGGGACACTAAGGGATGAGGATGAAGGATGGAAAACCGTCTGATTCCGTCTATAGATCAGGCCAGAGGTCATTTAACTCCAGGCCTGCTTGGACAAAACCATAGGCACCACTAAGGGTCTCGAGAAGGTTTGAATTGGAAGGGCAGGTTATGAAGAGGTAGCGACAGGCTTTACACCTCCCAATGTTCCTAACCTCTTTCAATTAAATCTTAACAAAGACATCTGAACACCGATTCTATCAACTTGCACATCAGAGAGCAGGCAATAATCATCCACTACACTGGTTTAGTCGATTTAAAACAATATTCAGACACACATATGAGCAGAAAACATTAAAGACTGAGAGAGATGGGATATAAGGTACCTAACAAGGGTAAATCTTATATCATGCATTCAGATGTCAGTCAGAAGAACATGGATTGAAATGGAAATAAACACAGAGATAAGAAAAACATCACCAACTGCTGTAGATCAGGATCCAATGAAAACTGCTTATCATGTTAAACACAACACCAATCAGGTACATCACTGCCCAAAGCTTTTACATTCAGCCTGGATATATCATACTTCTCAACCTGTCATACAACTATTACACAGGAAACTTGGCTCGGGACAAAAATGCTTGCAATTCACTGATAATCCAACAACAACCAACCCCCTTACAATGTTTCCTGTTGTGCTTTATAACAAAAGATGATCCTCAGATCGACTGAGGAGGTAGGTGCCCATTAAATGTCTCATTTAAACACAATAATGAATGCAGGGCCGAGGCCCATCCTGCTTGAGAATGCTGCATATTTATTTTCGCTCACCTTCTTAGTAAGAGAACGATCTGCTTCAGATTTGATCTTGACATTTTGGGCTCGTTGTACTCCAGGTGATTTGAATTCGGGAAAGATAAACTACTAGGAGGGTCTGTCTCATAAATGCCTGATTGTCTTTGAGCTGTAGTTTGATGGAAAAGACATTCTGCATAATAAAAACAGTATTGATGCCTTGTCCCAGACGAAAAAAAATTTGTTGATGGAAACCTTGATATTACCTTTGCCTGCGCTCGGGGTCTGTGATCTGCTGTTCTGCCCTGTTGAAATGAACGAACTGGATGGAAGTCTGCATGGCCCTCCATGCTTCTTTAATGCTACCTGACTATCTTTTAAGAAGCTCTGTCAGTGTTCTTGATTTTCCTGGGCTCGAGAAACATGGAGGACGCTACGGGAAGGTGTACTTCTGGAGGAAACATGTCCTGCTGTTAGGTAGCGCAGTAATGACTTTGCTGGTGTGATCTTAATCTTCAAAGAGTGCTTGAATCCTTTGACTTGCGGGGTTGACACTAATTAATCTTCACTTACAGGCTCAAATCCCTTAAACCCTGTTTCTGCTGCTTCGCTGGCCGGCTGGAATGGCCTCTCTGTACTACCTGCATGATGAAATAAACTTATCACAGAGCCTGGGCAGTGGTGGAGAAATGCAGTGGAGGCGGTGGAATGGTGGCGAAAGAATGGAGAATCAATGGAAACAGCGGAGAGGAGCGGAGAAATGGACTCATAGTGTAAAATCCCAACGTTCAGCGTTTGGGAGAATTACACAGGAAAACATCAAAAAACAATGAACGGATGAATGGAGTGGGACCCAGCGAAGGTGGAGGGCGAACAAATGCGAACCGTCAGATCTTGGAGGAAAGGACGGCAGAGATTTAATCGCACAATCGCAATCGGGGGTCAGACGAAGCGGTTTGCGATTGTGATCGGAGAGGGGCTTGCGATTGAGCGCTAGCCATTGATCTCGGGAAGAATGGACGGCTGCGATCAAATCGGGAGACAGAGGGAAGCACTTGCGATTGACGATCGGGAGGGATCTGCGATTGAGCGCTGATCGTCGATCTGGGAGGAAACGGACGGCGGAGATTTAATCGCGGGAGAGACGGAAGAACATGCGATCGCGATCGGAGGTCGGGATGCGATTGAGCGCTAACCGTCCGATCGGGGATCAGATCAATGGTGGAGAACACAATCGGAGGGGACAAGCGATGGGCGGAGGACCGTTAGATCGCCGGGGCACATGTGGGGAAGTGGTTGAAGGGGCTTAACGGGAAAAGGGGCTAGGGCCTATATTAAGGTCGGTATATGGGTTTTGGGCCCGTTTTGATGGGTTTTGAGGGGTTAAAAGGGAAACGATAGAAGGGGAAAGTGGAAGAAAGGCTAAGCAAAGGCTAGGGGGGGACTTTAAAGGGGATTTTGGGGGAATTTGAGGAGTAAATGGGGGAAAGAAGGGGGAATAAAGGGGAGATAAAACAGAGGCTTTGGGGAATGAAAAAGGAGGGAAAAAGGGGCCTTGGGGCATTTCTTCGCATAGCAGAGAGGCTTTAAAGGGGAATCAGCAGAGGGGAAACCATCAAAGGATGAAGGGCACAAAGAGGCTTCAAGGGGACTGTATTTTCAGGGGAAATGCATTCCTTGAAGACTCAACAACAATTTAACCCCCTATTTGCTTGTCAAAAATTTCATAGGGGGGCTAACAGTGGCTCCACATGGGGATGGCTTCTTCTTGAAGGAGCCAAGAAACCAGAAATTGATCTCTTGGTGTAGGCCAGACGCTTGCTGCTTGAACCATCCATATCTTTCTTTGATCTGCTGCCACAAACTATGAAGACATCCAATCAGCAGAAACATTTTCTCAACCAATCTACCTACCCAAACTAGAGTCCTAACAATCTTCCCTTGGGTGCATTTGAATTAGCAGACCCTTTACATTTATTTTGCAAAACAAAAATAAACCTATTCTAATTCTACCCTTATTGCTCCATGAGGCCAGATTAGACTGTTGGCCTCATCTATTTCTCTACCTACACTACTACCTGTTGAGATTAAACTGTTCAACAGGTTCCTTCACCTACATTCTACGACAGGAAATTCAAACACAGCCAAGCCAGGATTAAACTGTCTGACTTGCTGGGCTGAAACTTGAAGAAAACAAAACTGCGAAGGCACGGAATTCTGCAATTGTGAAACATCCTTCTTCCTTTCTTGTGACTCAGGTTTTGAGCATGTTTGAGTCACTTCTTTCCTTTGCTCCAGCTCTGATCTTGGGCATATTAGAGCTAGATGTTCCTTTACTGCTGATCCAGGTTTTGAGCTTGTTTGGATCAACTATTCAGCTTCCCTTTTGGCTCAGAGGTTCATGTTTTGAGCATGTCTGAACCTCTCTTCTCGTTCTGTTTTTTGGGACATTTTCTTCACTTTTGCTGAAAATGAAAATTTGCAACGGTATATACAATGGAAATGAAACATGGAAATGGAGAATTAGCAGAAATAGTGTTTGAGCATCCTGCCATTGACAGGACCCCCAAACAGCTCTGTACCATCAAGTTCTTGCAAGAAAAACGCATTAGGACCCACAGTGGCTTGAATGATGAAGGGACCTTGCCACAAGCTGTCGAATTTGCCATGTTTACCTTTATCCTCTCTTCTTGAATCCCACTTCAGGACCTTGTCCCCAACTTTGAAATTTGCTGCTTTGGTTCTTTTGTCAAACTATCTCTTCATGTTTTCCTGCACTCTGATAGCTCTGTCATAAACTTGCTCCCTTGTTTGCTGGAGATGGATTGTTTCATTAATTCTCCTTATCATGCTATCTTCTTCTGATTGGACCTCTTGAATAAGCTTTACTACTGGTATCCCAAGGCTAGTGGGGAAAACTGCTTCTGTCCCATAAACCAGCTGGAAGGGTGATGTGCCAATAGACTTCTTTGTAGTGAGCCTATCTGCCCACAGAGCATGTATCAACTTTTTATGCCAAGACCTTTTGTTTTCTTCCAGCAGCTTCTTAATGATTGTAACCAGGCTTTTATTTGATGATTCGGCTAGGCCATTACCCTGGGGGTAATAGGCAGTTGAATGTCCAAGCGCAATTCCGTACCTGTGACAGAAATCAATCATTCTTTTGGATCCGAAAGCAACAGCATTGTCAGTGATTATTTTCCTTGGGCAGCCAAACCGAGACAGGATGAAGTCTTCTAAGAACCTAATGATGACAGAATCAGTGGCATTCCTAGTGGGTATGGCTTATATCCACTTAGTGAAGTAATCAGTAGCAGTCAAGATCCATTTGTGTTTCCCATAAGAAGAGGGGTGGATTTCTCCAATGAAGTCTAAGCCACATTGCATGAAAGGTCCTTCTATGGTGATAGGTTGCAGAGGGAGGGGGAGGAGCTTTCTTTTGCCTTCAAAAATTTGGCATTTGTGGTAGGTGAGGATCATCTTATGGACATCACTGAAGAGTGTGGGCCAATAGTAACCAACCCTGAGTATCTTGTTTGCAGTAGTTTTCCAACTCAGGTGACCTCCACACTGCCCAGCATGGAATTCTTGTTTGATTTTTTCGGCTTCAGTTTCAGACAAGCATTTCAGTAAAAGGCCATTTGGATTTTTCCAATATAGACTCTCATTCAAAATGCAGTAATTTCTAGCTTTGAGCTTTATGAATCTGGCCTTTGTTTTGGACAGTTCTGGAGGGGCATTGAGGTGTGTGAGCACGTAAAGGAAATCAGCATACCAAGGAGAGTTATGAAACTGTTCCTCAACAGTTGGATGGGGTAATCCTTCCTGCTCATTCAGGTCATTCATCATGTTAATATCAAGGGCCTGTAGATTAGTTTCAGCCATCAATTGGGCCAGGCCTTGACCTTTGATCAGCTTGGTGGGTTTGATTTCAATGTCATATTCTAAAATTGTAGCAATCCATTTGCCCCTTTTCCCATCTGGGTCTTGGGACAAGATATCTTTGACCACTATGTTTGGCACATAGGCAATGGTGTGAGAATGCAGAATGTACACCCTAAAATCTTTCAAGGCCTTGATCAGGGCATAGGCCTGCTTTTCCATGATGTTGTACTTTAAGGGTGCATCTCTCAAGGCTTTACTGAAGAAGGCTATAGGCTGTTCCTTACCTTCCGAATTTTTCTGCAGCAAAACTGCAGCTATTGTGTGTGGGGAGGCAAATGAAAAGATCAGAAAATCTTTTGAGAAGTCAGGACTGATAAGGACAGGGGCTTGGGTGAGTGCGAGCTTTAATGACTCAAAATATTTTTTGGCTTCAACAATCCACTTGATTCCTGCATCTTTCTTTAGCATTTCAGTCATTTTCCTAAGATGCTCAGCAAGATTGGGGATAAATCTTCTAAGGAAATTGATCTTCCCAATGAAGGACTGTAACTCCTTGATGTTTCTTGGATGTGTAATTTGGAGTATTCCCTCAACTCTCTGGGGGTCTATCCTAATCCCTTTCTCAGATATAATGTGGCCCAGAAGCTTACCTTCTTGCAGCCCAAAAACAGTCTTCTTAGGATTTAGGGACAGACCGTACCTTCTACATTTTTCAAAAACTTTCCTCAGATGTTTTAAGTGTTCTTCTTCTGTTTTAGAAAAGACAGTTAAGTCATCCAAGTAGATAACTATAAAGTGTCCAATCTCATCCGAGAAAGCAATATCCATTGCTCTCTGGAAGGTAGCTCCAGCATTCATCAATCCAAAAGGCATTTTCACATACATGAAGGTGCCCCATGGAGTGGTAAAAGCTGTTTTGAGTTGATCTTCTGGGAGTACCAGAACCTGGTTGTATCCTGAAAAACCATCGAGCAGGGAGATTCTTTTAGAGCCCACTACCTTCTGTAAGATATGCTCCATTCTAGGCAAGGGGTAGTTATCTTTCAAGGAGGCTCTATTGAGGTTTCTGAAATCTATGCACAGTCTAATCTCCCCTGTTTTCTTCCTTACAGCCACTAAGTTTGACACCCAATCAGAAAACCTTACAGGGACTATAATGCCTGCATCATACATCTTCTTAATTTCCTTTTCTACTGCAGGCAATTGTTTTGGATTAATTCTACAGAGTTTTTGTCTGAAAGGTTTCTGATTTTCCTTCAGTGGTATATTACGTTGTATAATGTTGGTGTCATAGGCCTTTAAGTCTTCATAGCTCCATGCAAACACATCAATGAATTCCTTAAACAAGTCAATGTATCTTTTCTTCATGTCTGCAGGTATGGACTTAGCCAGTTTTATCATTTTGGGTTTGTCTTCAGTGCTTATGTTACATTCTTCTACCTCTGATTCTGCATGTTCTATTGTGGGCTTCTTTGCAACATCATCAAAATCAAAGAGATCCTCTAAGGGTGCTAAGCCTCTTGGTATGTTCTTGTCTTTGGCTTGCAGCACCTCCATTTCTTCTCTATCTGCGTTTTCACGTTTTACGGCTGAATCTCCAGTTTCTTCAGAAAAAGCATTTATTTCTATACTATAAGGCGTTTCTAGTTCATCTGTGGAATCCTCACTTGGGCAGTTGTCATCAGATGTTGAGTCTGAATCAGAAAATTCAAACTCATTCCTGCCCATCAGGAAATCTTCAATCTGTTTGTCTCCTTCAAAGACCTGCCAGTATTTTTCATTGTCTGGCACTGCAGGCCTGAATTTAGTCTCAATGATGATTTGTTGGTCAACTAGGGCCTTAGGATAAGAGCTAGCTAGGCAGGCTAGTCCATTTGCAATAGCATTTTGACTCCTAGGAATGGATACTAAATCATATTCAATGAACGTTTTCAGCACATCTAGAGTATCATTCCTATATGCCCTAAGCCTGGGGTGTTTTGCCGAATACTCACCATTCATCTGTTTGATTACTAACTCAGAGTCTCATCTCACGACTATCCTACGGGCTCCCAATTTTTTCAACAGATTTAAACCCAAGATTAGAGCCTCATATTCTGCAATGTTATTCGTGCATTTGAAATGCAGATTGACGGCGTGGCTCTCCGCGTGATCATTTTCGGTGTTACGCAGCCACACTCCTGCTCCAGTGCTTTGTCTAGTACAGGACCCATCAAAGTTCATTTCCCACAAGGGTTCTTTGTTTACTTCCACTTCACTTCCTCCCTTACAGCTGATTTCGCCACTAGGTTGAGTTGGGAGGTCTGTACTAGGTTGCAGGCTATCTTGTCGTTCGTAGAGGCCATGGATGTCAGGGAAGTGGTTAGCTTGCTGTTATTGCTCTGTTTCTGTTTCACTTGGAGTGAGAGGTCCACCACAGATCTTGCAGGCTTCATGGCTGATTTCCTCTTCCTTTTTAGTGTGCTGCCCATGGTTTTCCTGATCATATTCTTCCAGGGTGGCCACTATGTGGAGGTCCATAGGCTCAGTGTTCTCATTTGAATGCCTATTTTGGGACGTTGGCTCTTCCAAGGATTCATCATTACAAAAAATGAAGGAGTCAAGATCGGTATGCACAGAGTATAATGGTGAATTTTCAGGTTTCTCGGGGCTACTGACCAGAAATTTCATTTGGGACTCTCTGTACAGTCTTCTTGATTGGCCAAATATAGGGATAGTGGCATATGAGCCATCCATCTACATGGTGCCTTGCAGCTTGGCTCCCCATGATCTAGATAACAACATGCCATACTTGGGTGGCACGTCTGCCACCACTACATCCATGACCATACATTTCGCAGGAATTTGAGTCAAACTCACACACAAGTCTTTGATCAGGCCAAGACATTTTACCCTATTCGAGTCAAATGAGTATAATTCTTTGTAGGGTCGGGTGATTTCGAGGCCTAACTTCTCCATGACTACTTTAGGCATTAGATTGTGTGATGCACCGGAATCGTGCATGGCATTATGAAGGATCATGTCATGAATGTTAAGACTGATATAAAAAGGTGGAACAACCCCTTCTTGAAATTTCCCCTCAATCTTGGGACCGAATAAGAGTGCAGGCTGATCATCGCTCAAATTTACAGTGTCATTATTTATACTCAGATTTAATGCTTTCAAAATCTGGCCTTTATATACATCCTGAGAGGCCAGCTCAGATAATGGTACTGAGATTTTGATTTTTGCAATCTCACTTTCTAAATTGAAAATGGATTGGCCTTTGGGAACGCTCAAATCTGTTTTATCTGCCACTGTTTTAGTGGCTAAACCAGTTTGTGTTTTCTCATTATGTACATGTGTAGGAATAGTTTTGTCAGGAGCACTAACTGAGGTGCTAGTGCTACTGGTTGGTTGACTTTGTATTTCATTGTTTTGGTTGCCTTTCTGTTGGCTTTTCTCAGAACCCTCAGTCGTTGACTTAGTGTTTACAGCAGTTACTTTAGAAGATTTCTCAGGCCTCTTTTTGATAGTTACTTCAGGATTTTTGGGTTTGGAAGAGTCTTGGTTCTTTTTACTCCTGAGCTCATATTGTTCTCTGACTTGTAACATGGCATTTTCGAATCCCAACCTATAATCCTCAGATTCGAACCATTCCTCCTCCCCATAAGAGGTTGAGGGTTGGTCCTCTTCTGAATCACAGTTCAGGATTGAGTCCTCTGTTTCGAACATGTTTATCACATTCCCTTCGGATTCTTCTATGATTCCCTCATCCTCATCAAGAAAGTTTTGGAAAGGGGGAATGACTTGTTGATCTGCCTCTTTCTGCCTGTTGGGAGTGTTGTTGTTTCTTCTAAAGTTCTGGTTTTGGTTTTGATTTTGGTTCCTGTTCTGAGTGATAGCCATCTTTTCTACCACTTGGCATAGCTTATCCAGATTCTTAGACAATCTGTCAATATTAGGATTAGAAGTGGAGGCTATAGTGTCATCCTTGTATGTTACTCTCTTTTCAGCTCTCAGTTTGGCCCTTTTTTCGATCAGGTTTGCTTCTATGTTTACTGCCCCTTTCTGCATATCCTCCAACGTGGTATATTCTTTATCCCTAAGTTCATAGGCCATGTCAGCATCAAATCCATCAGGATATTTGGCCAGGGCCATACCTTGTGGAGGTTTCATGTGTAGAGGGAGAGCATTGTAAATACTGTTAAATCTAGTGGTGTAATCATGAACACTTTCCCCTACGTTCCTTTTAAGAGACATGTATTCTGCTAGGAGCTGGCGAGGGTTTGCTCTAGTTTCCCACTTATTAATGAAGGTCTAGTATAACGCAGGGAGATCTTGGATACTACCAGCAGGTAGGCTTTTAAACCACTTTTTAACTTCACCTCCCAAGCTTTGCGCGAAAATTCTCATTTTGATTGTTTCATCATCAATTTCCATATAGTCAAAAGAATCCTCCATTTTATCTACATGTTGTTGTGCTGTTGTAGGCTCTTTAGCAGGGAAGTGTGGGATTTTTGATTGATAATCATTTGGTAAGGGCAGTAGAGGCTGAGGTAATACTAGAGGTGCATACCAGGCTGCCATGATGGTGTTTTGATGAGGTATAGGGTTGGCTTGAGCAACTAGTAGTTGGATGACAGGAATGGTAGGACCAGCAGAAGTCTGTTGAGCAGACCTAGGGTGAGAAAGCCCCAAGCTTTGGAGAAGGTGAAGATCAGGTGGTGTGGAAGGAGGGGTTTCACTGTCCCTAGCATCTGGCTGGTCTGAAACACTGAATGACCTAGTTCTAGGTAATCTTTTTTGAAGGTCTAGGTCGAAGAAAGGATCTAATAGAGCTGCAAGATCTTCTGGTGCAGAATTAGCTCTAGGAATGTGGCTGGAAACAGTTAATCTCCTACTCACAAGTGTTCTTTTAAGGATCTTCTCAGGATTATCAACTGTTTCAGGTGGGTTTGGATCAGGGAAAGCTCTTGTATGAATGGTTCTGTGAGCCAGAGTGATGTTTATAAGCCAAGCAGCTTAGCTCTGCTTGTTATTTCTACTGTGGTTAATGTTATCTTGGGAACTGGCCTCCCTGTGGAGTCTTCATTATGCTTGGGACTGGTCCCCCAGTGGAGTCTGATGTGAAACCAAGATAATCAGCAGGCCTACTGATCACCAGTGGAGTCTTTAACGTTTAGGAACAATGGAGTCGCCAGGCGGAGGGTTTAGGATGATTCTAGGGCACACTGTCCACCACAGTGCTCACCGTCAAAGGTGTAACATGTCATTTAACCGAGTTCTAAGTTTACACGAGGTTGTTTTGAGCTGAAGCACAATTCCCCGGTCGATCACCATTATGTTGGGGTTCCCATGTTTTGGCCAGGTTGACAGAGACCAAAAGATGAGACAACATAGAACCACTTTCAGACCTTAGGATCTAGCCCTCCTAGGTCCAGAGAGGGATCTCTCTGTGATTATCAAAGGATATATGTCTTTGAAGTTCTCAATTGTGATTTTAGGCTAGTTATAGGCTCGAGGTTGTTAGTTTGATTGTTTGAGTTTGGTTGTTGAGAATCAGGAAGGAAGGTTTCATCATAAGACAAGGATGGGTAAAGAAGGAAGCTAGGCAAAGATAGATAACTCAGGGAACATCAAGGCCATTGGGCAATGGAGTCAAGAAAGGATTTGCTTATGTTCAATGTGTAAGCTTCAATTGGGCTAGTCATCTAGAGCATTTGGATCTCAAAGACTGATTGGTGGGATGGAACACTAAGGGATGAGAATGAAGGATGGAAAACCGTCTGATTCCGTCTATAGATCAGGCCAGAGGTCATTTAACTCCAGGCCTGCTTGGAAAAAACCATAGGCAACACAAGGGGTCTTGAAAAGGTTTGTATTGGAAGGGCAGGTTATGAAGAGGCAGCGGCAGGCTTTACACCTCCCAATGTTCCTAACCTCTTTCAATTAAATCTTAACAAAGACATCTGAACACCGATTCTATCAACTTGCACATCAGAGAGCAGGCAATAATCATCCACTACACTGGTTTAGTCGATTTAAAACAATATTCAGACACACATACGAGCAGAAAACATTAAAGGCTGAGAGAGCTGGGATATAAGGTACCTAACAAGGGTAAATCTTATATCATGCATTCAGATGTCAGTCAGAAGAACATGGAATGAAATGGAAGTAAACACAGAGATAAGAAAAACATCACCAACTGCTGTAGATCAGGATCCAATGAAAACTGCTTATCATGTTAAACACAACACCAATCAGGTACATCACTGCCCAAAGCTTTTACATTCAGCCTGAATATATCATACTTCTCAGCCTGTCATACAACTATTACACAGGAAACTTGGCTCGGGACAAAAATGCTTGCAATTCACTGATAATCCAACAACAACCAACCCCCTTACAATGTTTCCTGTTGTGCTTTATAACAAAAGATGATCCTCAGATCGACTGAGGAGGTAGGTGCCCATTAAATGTCTCATTTAAACACAATAATGAATGCAGGGCCGAGGCCCATCCTGCTTGAGAATGCTGCATATTTATTTTCGCTCACCTTCTTAGTAAGAGAACGATCTGCTTCAGATTTGATCTTGACATTTTGGGCTCGTTGTACTCCAGGTGATTTGAATTCGGGAAAGATAAACTACTAGGAGGGTCTGTCTCATAAATGCCTGATTGTCTTTGAGCTGTAGTTTGATGGAAAAGACATTCTACATAATAAAAACAGTATGGATGCCTTGTCCCAGACGAAAAACATTTTGCTGATGGAAACCCTGATATTACCTTTGTCTGCGCTCGGGGTCTGTGATCTGCTGTTCTGCCCTGTTGAAATGAACGAACTAGATGGAAGTCTGCATGGCCCTCCATGCTTCTTTAATGTTGCCTGACTATATTTTAAGAAGCTCTGTCAGTGTTCTTGATTTTCCTGGGCTCGAGAAACATGGAGGACGCTGCGGGAAGGTGTACTTCTGGAGGAAACATGTCCTGCTGTTAGGTAGCGCAGTAATGACTTTGCTGGTGCGCTCTTAATCTTCAAAGAGTGCTTGAATCCTTTGACTTGCGGGGTTGACACTAATTAATCTTCACTTACAGGCTCAAATCCCTTAAACCCTATTTATGTTGCTTCGCTGGCCGGCTGGAATGGCCTCTCTATACTACCTGCATGATGAAATAAACTTATCACAGAGCCTGGGCAGTGGTGGAGAAATGCAGTGGAGGCGGTGGAATGGTGGCGGAAGAATGGAGAATCAATGGAAACAGCGAAGAGGAGCAGAGAAATGGACTCATAGTGTAAAACCCCAACGTTCAGCGTTTGGGCGAATTACACAGGAAAACATCAAAAAACAATGAACGGATGAATGGAGTGGGACCCAGCAGAGGCGGAGGGCGAACAAATGCGAACCGTCAGATCTTGGAGGAAAGAACGACAGAGATTTAATCGCACAATCACAATCGGGGGTCAGACGAAGCGGTTTGCGATTGCGATCAGAGAGGGGCTTGCGATTGAGCGCTGGCCGTTGATCTCGGGAAGAATGGACGGCTGCGATCAAATCGGGAGACGGAGGGAAGAACTTGCGATTGACGATCGGGAGGGATCTGTGATTGAGCGCTGACCGTCGATCTGGGAGGAAACGGACGGCGGAGATTTAATCGCAGGAGAGACGGAAGAACATGCGATCGCGATCGGAGGTCGGGATGCGATTGAGCGCTGACCGTCCGATTGGGGATCAGATCAACGGTGGAGAACACAATCGGAGGGGACAAACAATGGGCGGAGGACCGTTAGATCGCGGGGCAGATCAACGGTCAAGATGCAATCGGGGGATCTCCATCGGGGCGGCACCAATGATGGTTGCGATTGCGATCGGGAGGGAGTTGCGATTAGCGGACAGCCGTCAGATCTGGTGATAGATCGACGGTGCGGAACCCATCGCAAGACTTTAACGTGTTAAAACAAATCGCGGTGGGACTTTTGATATTACAAAGGAAAAGGACCCCCGCCGATCTTCCGATTGCGAATAGCGCTCGGGACTTAAGCGCTTGGTCCCAGCGCCGGGGCACATGTGGGGAAGTGGTTGAAGGGGCTTAACGGGAAAAGGGGCTAGGGCCTATATTAAGGTCGGTATATGGGTTTTGGGCCCATTTTGATGGGTTTTGAGGGGTTAAAAGGGAAACGATAGAAGGGGAAAGTGGAAGAAAGGCTAAGCAAAGGCTAGGGGGGGACTTTAAAGGGGATTTTGGGGGAATTTGAGGAGTAAATGGGGAAATAGAAGGGGAGAAAAGGGGGGATAAAAAGAGGTTAAATGAGGGAAAAATAAAGGGGGAAGGAGGTCTTTGGGAATTTCTTCATCAGCAGAGAGGCTTTAAAAGGGGAATCAGCAGAGGGGAAACCATCAAAGGATAAAGGGCATAAAGAGGCTTCAAGGAGACTGTATTTTCAGGGGAAATGCATTCCTTGAAGACTCAACAACAATTTAACCCCCTATTTGCTTGTCAAAAATTTCATAGGGGGGCTAACAGCATCAAAATTGGATCTTTATTCATCTTTGAGGATAAGGGGTCCCTCCACCCTTTTATTTACTTAATTAATTAAGTTTATTAAGAACTCTAATATTCCAAATAAACATGTGAAAATTTTGGAATATTACAAAGGGTCTAAAAACTAATATGATACTTAACAAGAAGAATCACCACCCTCTTCCATTAGTTTTATTAACATCAATTATGTCTTAAATCCATCATTCTTTCAGTTACAATTAAAAACATGAAACGATCCATGATTAAAACTAGTCATATATCCATGCTTATAACCAGAATATAAACATATAAATAACCATAAAATGACATCCATTAAATCCACATAATAACAAGTAAATTTCTTAATCAAAAGAAAGAGAACTTATCTTTCCTTAAACATATGCGATATCCAACCAAGTTTAGGACTTCCACGTACCACCCGACAATAGACATGTTTGAACCAGATATTTCTTTCAACTAGTCACCTCCATGCTATATTCCAAGCATGAATGTTCTATATCATGGGATAAACCAATCCAAAACAACGAAGGTAATCAAGAGGTTAAACTACCTCCACCCTCACCATACTGTGAATTCACCTAAATAGAATCTGAGATCACAAAACCAAACTAAGCTTAGAGTGCCTCTGGATTCCTTCACCATCATTGAGGAATTTTTCCATCTCCAAGTCTCTAGGCATTACCAAAATCCACACCGAATCACCAGGCCCTAACCGAGACTCTACCCTAAGTCTTTACCATGTATCCCTCCATTACCTATCAATTCATAGGCCTTTGGGAATGGTCCTAAGACCACCTCCATCCCATATTTTGAGATTGTCTTTGATGTTGACAAGTCAGAACATCCCCCTTTGCCCTCATCCATTTCTTTCCAAATACCAATCAATATCTGAAATGCCACTTTCTAGTGATGTATCATCGATGAGGGAGAATCCACATGTGTGATTTCCGCCTATATTTGGAAGCAACTCGGGTCCCTAGATATGTCCCCATCCACCATCACTTTGTGTGCCTAGGACGACCACCCTTCATAGACCCTTGGCATGTTCCACAGTTATCTTTTCACACTTTCAGGCAAGACTGTTTTCATTGACATAGAATTCATTGACACCCCTTTGGATTATAATATCCTCTTAGGTCACAGCTACACATATTTTATGTCAGTTTTTGAATCTACGGTTCACCATAAGATGTGTTTCCCACATAATGGAAATATTTTCACCATCAATTAGTTGACATATTACGAGCCCAAGTCTCAGACCTCACCCGAGTCTATTATATCATCGGTGGCTAATAGAAAAGCAGTCACACCTCTCACCAGTGCCTCACTATGAGTCTATAAATACTCCTAATTACTTGGTGCATTCCTTAGTTCACCTTCTCCAATTCCTTAGCCCAACTCATCGAGTGTTTATATGTTGCAAGTGTCTTGGGCTAGCCAAAAATGTCCTGGTATGGCTAGCCAGTAGCCAGTGCCTTCGCAACTTGTTGTTGTTCACTCAACACATCCATCAAGACCATCTCCTCAAGGACCTTCCCATTTTGCTGGTGTCTCTCATCTTTTTCAACCAGGAACAGTTCCCCCAAGTCTTAACACCTTTTGGCCATTACATTGACACCCAATGTTTGCGTAAGGGGGCACCCATATTTGAGATTCCAGGAGAAGCTATTCTCCCCAACCCTTCTAGTGTATCTGGTAGTGTTGACGCTAGTACCATTATTATTCCCTTTAGAAGAACCTCTAGAGTCTCATATCACTTCAGATCACTCTAGGGATGATCCACTTAATCATTCCTTCATCTTACATCTACGACCCAGTCCCTTAGACATTTTTTTTGACCAACCACTATGTTTTCTAGGTGAGCACCACTTGATTATATCTGAAGCCACTCTTTGGTATAGTGACACCATGTATGTGAACCTAGAAATTCAATCCATTTGATTCATATATGCAGTGCCAAATGAGATTGGTAATCCATTATTTCCTTTCTCTAATTGTATCTATCCATTCTTCCCACAGGAAGATAACCATAAGATAATCAAATGGCGAACCACATCATCAAAATGTGTTTAGAGTCCATTATTCTAAATACATTTGGCATGTCCACAACATGCTTGGTATACCTATGCCCCTATATATTCTCACCATCCTCTTTAGGATTTAGTCCCTATGAGACTAAATACTTGAATCCATTATTTCAGCACTTGGAACATCATGGCACTCCTCAAACTCCTCTATTTAGGGGCATCATTCCCACCTTTAGCATACCAGATCACTCCCCTGTGTCACATATGCTTGGGGGAATGATGGAACCCCTAGCCACCTTCTCACATGATTAACATAAGTCTCGACCTAGACTCCACCAATCTAGGTATGGTCGATTATCCTCCCATTCCTTGGATAGTTTATCCTACTAGCCTCTCCATCGAACCATTTATCGTAGATGCTTGATACCATATCTTCAAATATTCTACTTTATGTGATACCACACTTACCACTTGGTCCCCATGTTTTACTTGGTGGGTGGGGAATATTCTAGACCTTATATAGTAGTTCATTCTTGTATTCCTTTATTACCTTGATTCTTCACCAAGAACCATCCTTCCATGAAGCATTAACACCACCTTTAGACAAGTAAGGCCACTTACCTAAAGTCGCAGATCCTAATTTCGATGGTCAGTTTGTCCGTTATGAACTCCACAAGATTTAGGCCTTATCCTCCTCTCACAATTCACCATGGCTCACTTATAAAATGAATTAAAATTGAAGGGAAAATTCTCTTTTATTGGAAAAAATCCCAAGTTTTCCATCACCAATTGCGACCAAACCGTAGCTCAGTTTGACAAACCGTCAGCACCGTTGGAAAGCTCGCATCAAGGATTATAATGGGTCTTCTTTTCTTTGGTAATTTGGCACTTCACCCGGAAGCCATGTTTTCCATAAGTGCCACTTTGCCTCCATTTAAATCAAATTTCTTCATATGAGCCGCTTGTACTTTAGCACCACTTTTCCTTTACAGTTGTCACCTTGTGTGTCAATTTTCATCCTGAGTAACCATTATTTACTCATGTTTTTATGGTCCCCCCTATTTGTATCCAAATGTGAATAATATTCAAACCCTTTTTCCACATTAATTATCAATCTGGGTGCGTTAATTATTTCAAGACTAATGCGCACAATGTATGCAAGAGCAAGAACATAATATGTTATTGAATCACAGGCTTAATCAATGAAAGAAAGAAAAACTACTGTAACAACAATTAAAGATGGATTGCAGAAATAAAAAGGCATTTACAGCAATTACAAAATTATACTGGAACAACAGTTGCAATAACAAACCAAATATGAAATCAAAAAAGGGAAAATAACACAACACCTAATCAGAAGAGTGGGCCCAACTCTCTTATCAGGGTTGCGACAGATTCACAAATCACAAATGGAATAGAAAAACATTGTGCATTCAATTAATTGAAAACACTTTTGCTACAATATCTATCCCTTTCTGCTTAACCCCGATTCACAGCCCTAAGGCCTTCTTTATAAAAATGTTCATAAAATTGTACCTTCCTTATAACAACTAAATATCTACAATTATACATTTGTTACAACAACAAACTAGTTGCCAAAAGGAAACCACAAAAAGCCTGAAATAGATCTGGAATAAGATGGGATCTATTACGCTATTGCAGCAAGTTGAGATAGCACTGAGAATTAGGAGTTACTTCGTGGCTTGCAACCGTAATCCATTTACTTTTTCCAAATATGTGGAAATAATGGAGTTAATACTTTCAAAGGTGAAACCTCCATGACTATTACTTCATTAATCAAATATTCCATGTAAGATAGTGGGAAGGGGTTTACCTCATGTGTTTTAGAACAATTAATGATGCAAAGAGATAGAAAGGTGGGCGAAAATGGGAGAAAAAGATATACAGATTTGGTACCTAATATCCCCCCCCAAATGGTATATCTACATGTCCTCATGCAGCTTGTCGTCTTCTCAGATCTGGGTTGGACTGACTGTGGCTGGCATGAAGCTATGCGAGGTCATATTCTTCGGCCATCTATGTCCCAGGCGGTTTATAACCTTCCGTCAGAGCAACATCCTTCCACCAATCTAGGTTGACGTTATATGCAGGATTATATTGCTCTGTTGGCAATCGAATAAGGGGAAACTGAAACGTCAGCCCCATCCACCTGACCCCACAAGTCTGAATGCATGCTACAAAACATGGCACTGTTTCTAGTGCTCGTGCAAAGTTAGGTGCTCCAAAAGGTTCTCGACCTTTGATGGCTGAAGATGACAACATCCACCTCCTTTGACAACTATCCACTGCTTCCTTCTGGAAAGTTATTATCTGTCTGACACAGAGGTCAAAACACCATTTATGGGTTCTCAACATATGTCCCCTATGCCTGTCAATCTATAAAAAGGTAAAATTATTGTTATATATATTTGTTGCCTATCCATGCTCCCTCCTCATCATTAGCGGCCTTGTGACTTGGTTTTCTTCAAACGTATCATATGCCTTTCTCCATTTAATCTGATTGATAGTGTAGGAGGTGAAGGTTCTT
This sequence comes from Pinus albicaulis, assembly GCA_034641835.2. Lineage (NCBI taxonomy): Eukaryota > Viridiplantae > Streptophyta > Pinopsida > Pinales > Pinaceae > Pinus > Pinus albicaulis. Next base: position 1,413,766,645 of record CM076577.1, on the reverse strand, counting down.
AAATGGACATCCCACATGAATGGAACTAGGTTGAAGGCCTGAACGTGTGTTAATAAGTAACCATGCATGTATAGTTCGCACATTAAGTGTTGTACTATGATATCATGAATTTTCAAAATATGGAGAAACTATATTGGATCCTCAATTTCGTGACAAATTTCCTTATATATACTCTCAAGACAAAAGAAAATAAATTGGTCATGAAGGAATAAGGCATAACTATGTGCGGGAGGTCTACAGGCCATTACTTGTTGCAGTTTTTGCACTTGTTCTTATAACTCCTCTATCCTTCCCTGTTGTTTTCTTTATCTCTACTACACTCTATCCAATTGTTCTATGTACTCTATGAAAATCCTGGAAACCTGCTCTCGAACCTGCATCATCTCATTCTTATGTCCATTCGTAGCAAACTACCATCTCTGAATTTCAGTGGCCAAGAAAAATTCTCGGCCTTCAAACATATGTTCAATCAGACCAGTCTGTGTAGCCACAGAGGAGACCTCAATTTTAGGTTTCACTGCCTTCCACTTATATGCTTTTACCTTCTTCTTTAACCTGGATACTTGCCTCTTCAGCTCCCAAACTTCCTTCTTTAATCTCATGGTTTCACTGAACTGAAACTGATACCTTTTCTTGAGAGGTAATCTTCTTTTCTCACATTTTTCAGTCCACTCTTGTTTGACTATAAATTCATCTCCGAGGCCTGTAGCAGGCTTAAGAGGTGGTGGCATGTTATTGATGTTATCAACTGGTTTTTCTATTAGGTTTTTCTAGCTTGGTTTCTTGTCTCTAGGGTCATTCTCCTCCTCATTTACCTCAGTGCTTTCATTGGCCATCCTATGTTCTAGTGTTTCCATAGAAATTACATCTCCCTTGTAAGCCTCTAGGTGTTCCTGCTGAGATTCAATATTTAATGGGCCAATATTGGTCATGTCCTTCCCTGGGTCGATGAACCTTAGTACTGGTGGAACAGCTATTTCCTCCATTAATCGTTGGGACGAGTAAAACCCCCTCGCCCCTCTCGACATCATAGACTAAAAAGGGGAACGAGGAATACCTTCATCACCCTCGTTTCTTACTTGTGTCGCGCTTTTGTGTATTGCTTCTTTATCCAGAGTTGACACTGGTTCTTGTGGAACAGTGTCGATTTTGAGGATACTTTCCTTTCTGTCCTCCTGTCCCTCGTGCATTACTTCCTCGCCTGCGGTCGATACTGGTTCTTATGGAACAGTGCCTACTTCGCCGGTCATTTCTCCTCTGTCTCCCTGTTCTCCATGCATTACTTCCTCTTCTGCGATCAACACTGGTTCTTGTCCAACAGTGACTACTTCGTGGATTAATTCTTCTCTATCTCCCTATTCTGACTGAATCAGGGGTGGTTCTTGTGTGACACGCCCACTTTTTTCAATATTCATATCTACTTGGGAAGGTGATTTTTTTTCTTGTGTAATAGCATCATTTTCCACCCCTCTATCTAATGTTCCACCTTCCTGATCTTTATTAATGAAATTTGATGACTGTAAGACAGTCTCAACTTCGTGTGCTATACCCATAATTCCTTCATCTGTAGGTTCTTTAGGCAAGGATGGTTCTTGTGTGGCAGCCTTGACTACATTACCAATTGTCTCCTCCATTCCCATTTCTTCCAGTTCTTCCTGATCAACCTCCATCTCCATTTCTTCCGATTCTTCTTAGTCTATTTTCATTTCTTCTAATTGTTCTTCCTCTCCTAAACTAGCCAGAGATACTGGTTCTTCCTCTCTAGTAGTAATGACAACTGCTATCTATTCTTCTGGTGACTCGCAGATTTCTTCCCAAGACACTCAAAATAGAACTATTACATGCATGACCAGTAAAAGAACCAATCCAGGATTGGAGAGAACTATTGGCATCTAACACGAATGTCAAGCAGACTGTGCCATGTGTTGCAGTTGTTTTAATAGAAAGAAAGGCATGTTTAAAGAATGCACCTGAACCTGCGAAAATTGAAGGTGAGTCAAGATTTTAAAATGATATTTGAACATAGTTGTAGCATGTCCTTCGCAGGTTATGTATTTCATTACAAAACCTGCTACTTTGTGCCATGGATATGGTACAGACTTGCGCTCATATCCTCTCCCATATTGAACGATGCTTTCTCCTGCCTGCAAAAATATTTCGGGAAACTTCGGGAGGGGAATTCTCCGAGAAAACCACTGCTGCCCTTGTTGTCTTAGCCTGCTAACTTCCAAAAATACTTCTTTTGTGATGGGAATTTCTAATCCTCTGACCTACGAGTAATTCTCATCAAAATTAAGCACAAACTCCATTGGGATTCCCTTGTCAAACCCCTACAATCTATCGAAATAGATATCCCATCCTGCATTGACAAAAACTTTCCACACATATGGATTGTTGCGGACTAAGACTGTATTTTCAGGTTCATGCCGCACAACCATTCCTCCCATCCTATGGAGACTATAACAACACTTTGGAACAAGAGACCGTTGGATGAAGTGGTGGGTACCAAATTTGGCAAAAAAAACATGGTGAAAAATAAGGGGTAGTAACGGTAAATACGGATGGTAATTCTCGGGAAATGAGGAAAATCATGAAAAATTATGGTAAGTGCGATGACTGGAATAGTAATTATTTCATATGAGGTGGAAAGGGCTAATCGATTGGTATCGTATGCATATTACAGATTCCAATGCATCTTTAATGATTATACAGGTGTACCATCACACGAAGTTGTAATAATAATAATGGCTTTTGGAATCATTATTAAATCTTCGTCTAGTTATGATAGCACCCCCCCCCCCCCCCCAACTTAAAATTTTTCATCCATGGCATTAATGTATTTCACATGGAATATTTAATTAAATCTATAAGAGTCAAATGGAGACATACCTCATAGCCTAACTGGAGGAAGTGACGATTGGTAGAATGACGACACAGTAATGATGCGGATGGAGTAACAGTAGTGCGAGTAGCAGCATCTGGAGTAACAAAATTGCGAGTAATAGCATTTAGAGTAGCAACACCCGGAGTAATAGCATCCGCAATAACATCATCGAGTAGTAGCATCCAGAGTAACAGTATCTGGAGTAATAGCATGCTGAGTATCAGCATCCGGAGTAACCACATCTATAGTAACAACACCGAGTAGTAGCATCCTAAGTAACGACATCTGGGGTAACAACATGACGAGTAGCAGCATCAGGAGTAACAGCATATAGAGTAACAACATTGAGTAGCAGCATCCAAAGGAACAACATCTGGAGTAACAACATGACGAGTAGTAGCATCTAGAGTAACAGCATGACGAGTAGCAGCATCCGGAGTAACAACATCATGAGTAGCAGCATCTGGAGTAATAGCATCATGAGTAGAAAAAACCAAGGAGTAACAACATCGATTAGCATCAACCAAGGAGTAACAACATCATGAATAGCAGCAACCGAGTAACAGCATCATGAGTAGCAGCAACCGAGTAACAACATCATGAGTAGCAGCAACCGAGTAACAACATCATGAGTAGTTGCATCCAAGGAGTAACATCATAGATGCTTAGAAAATTTTTAAGCTCCAAAACATTACTCCTTAGTAGTAACTCCTGCAAAAAGAAAACAAATAAATAGTAACAGTATTTATTATATTTTTATTATTATATTTTTATTTTTTTATTTTTATTTTTAGAGCGAGGATGCAGAGGAAGAGTTAGGCTGCATTGATAACCTTCAAACCATATTTCTCGGAGATATTTTTGATGAAATCATCCTTAAAGTTTGGGCGGTGATATAATCTCAGGCGATGTCCATTTGCTATGAATGAAGCACGTGTATCATCAATTGTAACTAGCCTGACTATTCCATTATCAAATACAGCATCCACCTCGTAAGGTCCCATCCAGCGAGTGCAAATATTTCCTTTAAAATCCTTAAAATGGGAGTCATAAAGTAATTCCCAGTCTCCCCTATGAAACACCTTGTTTTTTATAAACTTATCGTGCCATTTCATTCTCTGCTGTTGAATAGCAGTAGTCCTCTAGACAGCCATTGAAGGAATTTCATCTAGTTCATCAAGTTGGGCCAATCAGTGTTTCTGGGCATATGACAGGTCCAAACCAACTTCAAGAGTTGTTTTGAGCATACTGATTTCAAATTATATTGGAAACAACGAGGATTTACCATAAACCAACTCAAATGGTGAAAACCTAATTGTGTTCTGCCATGTTGTTTTGTATGCCTAGAGAGCTTCAGGCAGCTTTTGAGCCCAATCACGACGCTGGTATGCCATAGTTTTTGACAAGATATTTTCCAATGTCTTGTTTGTGCTTTCCACTTGTCCATTCACCTGGGGGTGGTATGGATATGTCATCCTGTACTTGACCCCATATTTCTGCATAAGCTTTTCTATCATGTGTGATGTAAATTGTGCTCCTCCATCTGAAACAATCTCCATCGGAGCACCGTAACGAGCAAAAATTTCTTCAAATAGAAAATTTAAAACCACCTGTTCTGTTGCTTTCGCGATAGCTTTGGCTTCTACCCACTTAGTCACGTAAACAATGCAGACCAAAATGTGAACCTTTTTCTAGGAGGGTGAGTTGAAGGGTCCAAAGAAATCGCTAGCCCATTTCTCAAAAGGTTCGAGTACTACCTGTGGTTGCAAGGGCATTTCATCAGCTCGATCGGGCTACCCCATGCGCTGGCAACTATCACACCTCGAGACATAATTTTGCACATCCTGAAAGATAGAAGGCCATTAATATCCTATTTGTAGCACCTTATGGCCTATTCTTCTATCTACAAAATTCCCCCCACAAGGGCCATCATGGGCAGCCTTCAGTACTTCATAAATATCATCCTCAGATACACAACGTTGATTCTGCTTATCGACTCCTGTATGAAAGAGGTACCCTGCCATCCAAGAATATCGAGCATTGTGATGAATATTTTTTTGTTGTTCCCTATATGAAAAATGATGAGGCACCTTCTCTGTAGCAATATACTTATCAATATCTACATACCACAGAGGGTTAGTAGAAATTGAAAAAATATGCTCATCGGGAAAACTATCTTCTATAGGTGTGCATTCATCATTTTTATCCATTCCAGACAAAAAATCAGCAACTACATTATCTTTTCCTGGTTTGTCTACTATTGTGATATCAAATTCTTGAAGCAAAAGCAACCATCTTGTAATGCAGTCAGGAGTGATAGGTTTATTCATCAAATACCTTATTATTGCATGGTTATTATGTACAAAAGTAGCATACCCAGTGATGTAGTGCCAGAACTTGTTGATAGCATATATGATAGCCAGGAATTCTTTTTCTGTCACAGTTTAATTCAATTCAACAGGAATTAAATTCTTGTTGACATAATAAACTGCATACAGTGTTTTATCTACCTGTTTTCCTAAGACTACTCCTACTGTTGTCTGAGAAGCATCAGTATGTATGTGAAACACGAATGCCCAATCGGGTCCTTGAAGGATCGGAGCCTTGCAAACCAGTCCCTTGATTTTCGTGAAAGCTGCTTCACAGTGTTCAGTCCACAAGAATTCTGCATCTTTTGTTAGCAATTGAAAAAGTGGATGTGCTATTTTAGCAAAATTTTCTATAAAGCATCTGTAATAACCAGCACAACCAATAAAGCTACATACCTGTGTAGGTGTCTTGGGTACTGGGAAGTGCAATATTACCTCTACTTTGGCCGGATCAACTCAAATTCTAGCAGCTGAGAGAAAATGTCCCAATACTATTCCTTCTTCCCTCATCATATGGTATTTGACTGTACTCAGAGATACATGGGTCTGATTACATCTTTTGAGTACTTTTTCCAAATTTTCCAACCCTTCTTCAAATGAGTTTCCATATGGAGTAAAATCATCCATATAGATTTCAATGTTGGTATTGAATAAATCAAAAAAAAATTCCTAGAATTGCCCTCTGGAAGGTTGCAGGAGCATTACACAGGCCAAATGGGAGGACCCTGTATGCAAAGGTCCCCCATGGGCATGTGAAATTTCTTTTTTCCTGGTCTTCCGGGGCTATCTGGATCTGGTTATACCCACTAAACTCGTCTAGGAAGGAAAAGAACTTCTTCCCAGCGAAGGTGTCTAGGACTTGGTCAATGAATGGAAAAGGGAAATGGTCTTTTTGAGTTGCCTTGTTTAGCTCCCTATAATCTACACAGATACGCCATTTACCATTATTTTTGGGGAAAATAACCAGCAAAGACACCCATTGGCTATCCGAGATGGGGTAGATGAAACCTACATCCAATAATTTATGTAATTCTTCCTTGACAATATTCTTTAGAGCAAGATTCATTCTCCATTGGGGTTGTCTCACAGGGTGGCAATATTCCTTAAAATAAATATGATGAGTACATAAATTAGCAAGGATTCCCCTCATGTCGGTATAATCCCAGGAAAAATCTTCCTGATGGTCTTGAAGGACTTTTAAAAGCTACTTTTTCTAGGATTATAATATATTTGGGTTGATATTAAGTGTCTTCCCTGGTTCAATTTCAATCAGAATACTATCATGGGATGAAGTTATAGGAATATATTCAATTTCATCTTCTGGTTCAATATTTTCCTGTGTCTCAAAGCTCATAACAGACTCTAAAATTTGATGAGTTGAATTGGAAACAGAACCTGGGTCATTAATAAAAGTGTTAATGGTATCATCCTCAGTTTCTGTTTTGAATTGCAGGTGTTGGGCAAGAATTGTAATCTACGGATAAATTACGCTTCCCTAGACAGGTGCTAGTCTAAAACAACAGGTGAAATACTATACTACTATTTCTCCTAACTCAAAACAGATATACAGAGAAGATTGGAGGCTTACTTATTCAGTCGATTCTGTTGTAGCTTCAAATTCAAGCGGTTTGTGAGCTGAATGCTTCCTGCAAGAAATAAAACTGAAACAACAGAAGATGCAATAATATAGATATCTATTCAAGCTAGTTAGCTAAATCAATAAAGCATAAACTACATTCATCAACCAAGATCTTACAATATGGAAAATCAAAGTCAATACAGATGCATGTAGGGAAAAATAACTCTTTATTGATGATAGAAGGAGAGGTTACAACCTAGTGACTGATTTGAAGTGACCTTCCAGCAAAGTTCCCAAGCCTCATCATGTATAAATCTCTCCAGCAGTAGCTTCACAAATCTAGGTCTCAATTGAAAATCCTCCAGCATTTCTCTACTCAAATACTTCCTTCTCAAACACTTAGATTTGTGTTCAATTTATAGATGAACTCTAGGTTGTTTTGTAATCAATAACTTTCCAAAAATAGGAAAGACATGTTTCCATTCATGTAGATGTCAAATGGACACTTGGATCCGAAGCTTGACACATGTGAACTCTTCTAGAAGGCACTGGCCAAGTGGAGATTCCAGAACAATGATAATTTCGCTCCCAATGTGACCAACGCACCTATGAATGTCAGGAAGTGATTTTTAGAGCAGCCCTGCATGGGGCTACCTACATATGCAACACACTTAGGCCCCTTAGAGCCTGCGTTGGTGAGCTCTCATATGCTATATAATAAGCTTCAAACCATGGAAACATTTGCTTGATGAAAGTCTTGCTTGATTTGTCTTATTTCTTGTCTTAGGGTATATAGCAACTAAAATGATGGGGAATGATAGACCCTTGATCATTGGTCCTAGAGATGATGTCTAGTTAACCAGGTCATTGGGAATGGTGCCCAAGTTGACCTATAACAATTGCCCCCTAAAGCATGAGATATAAATAATAAGAACATTTGATTGAGATGCTTTACACTATGATGAGTCTGGAAACAAATTGGAGTGGTCACCTGCATCAATCTTACAATACATTTCATCATGATATATACTATGTTGATCATAATTGCTGAGGGTAGACATTCCCATGTTCAGCACATAAAACAATCTAATAACATGTACATAATTCAGAAAGTCGTCTACATTGGAATGTTGCCCATATGCAGACATGCCTACAGATATAGGCCCATGTTTGGATGACAATCTATATGTAAGGTCACCATAGAGATGATGTGTACAACAATCCTGAAATCGCAGCTCGGATGGATGAAACGAGATTTAGGGTCTTCTTATCTTGTTCACTCAATCATTCGGTTACAAGTCTAGCCATGCGAATATATGATTTTTCGTCGAACATGGAAAGACATCGTTTGATTACCAGCCAATGATGTGAGTTGTTAACAAACATGAGAGAACCATCATTAATGTTAATGGCCCTCAAGGTACTGCAGTACATTTTGTAAAGCGTGAATAAATTATTTGATGTCGAATGCCAAACAAAATCTTTCGGTCAAAGGTCCAGAAGCGAGGATCTTGTCAATGTTGTAACAAGCCTCATGGTACTGGAATCTAATGTTTCTAAGTGAACTTCCTAGATATTGATTTTTTGTCGATAGGAAGTCACTTTATTGCAAAACATGAGTTACTGATTTTGGAGACAAGGGTATGACTTGATATAGCAATTTTCAGGGATGATGGTCATGAAAATGAAGGTTTACGGGTATTGCAGATGGATGAGTTTTTAATCACTGGATGACTTCTCTTGAACATATCAGTGACACTATGATGAGTTGGCAGCATTGACTGTTTGGTCAATTTAGTGTGTCCTAAATTGCTACATTAATTTATCAATCCGGGACTCGTAAGCTGATGAAGTGTGGCGCACTATATGTGCAAGATAACCTATTTCTTATCTTTTTGTCGTTTTTAGTTTTCTAATGTGAGATGGAAATTCTAAAATAAAAACAAGTATGGTTATGATTGTTCAAGGCAATGATATCCTTTATAATTATTTACCAACTTGAAACTTCAAAAGGAATTTGAAACATACAATGACAAAACTTGAAAGGAAATGAAAATGTGCTGCTAACCTAGTAAATCAAAACAGAGAACTATTGAGCATGAAAATAAAACTATCCTTGCTGCTGTCTTAAACATAAAAAAAACTATGCTCAAAGAAATCCAAAATTGCAACAAATTAAATCTAAATCAAATTACATCAACTTATATTCTGATCCCTCGCCATTAGTCCAGCTATGGCTTTCGTAGGTAACCATAAACAACTTGAGCAATCTGATATCTATTTTGCAGAAAGTAAACTAATATCAAACTACACATTCATACTTCAATCCCTCACCATCAGTCCAGCTGTGGCTTTCGGAGGTAACTAAAAATTTCATGAGAAATTTAATATATCTAACTTGCAGAAAGTAAACTAATATCAAACTACACATTCATACTTCAATCCCTCACCATCAGTCCAGCTGTGGCTTTCGGAGGTAACTGAAAATGTCATGAGCAATTTAATATATCTAACTTACAGAAAGTAAACTAATATCAAAATACACATTCATACTTCAATCCCTCACCATCAGTCCAGCTGTGGCTTTCGGAGGTAACTGAAAATGTCATGAGCAATTTAATATATCTAACTTGCAGAAAGTAAACTAATATCAAACTACACATTCATACTTCAATCCCTCACCATCAGTCCAGCTGTGGCTTTCAGAGGTAACTGAAAATGTCATGAGCAATTTAATATATCTAACTTGCAGAAAGTAAACTAATATCAAACTACACACTCATACTTCAATCCCTCACCATCAATCCAGCTGTGGCTTTCGGAGGTAACTGAAAATGACATGAGCAATTTAATATATCTAAATCTAACTACTGAAACAAATGTGCAAGACTGAAATAAACAAAGCAGTGCTGGAATTAAACAAAAAGTAAATTAGCAGCAGAACAATATTGATTCTATGTCATTAGTCAAAAGATATGCAAATGCCCGGGCTTCCTATTTGTAATCTGAAACAAGAACACTGATCAGTTAACATAAAACATGAAAGATTATGGACAAAAGTAAAGTGTAAAGCATGAAAGATTATAAACAGAGATGAAGCATAAATACCATGAAAGATGCAATGTATAAACACATGAATGATTATGGCACAATGAGCTTAAAGAAATAAAACAAGAACTATACAATAATGCACAAAACCTCAGCGTGTGCAGGGGCCCTCTGCACCAGCCTTGGCAACAACCTTCAAATACGAATTACGCTTGGAAATAGAGTCTTCTTATATATTAAAATGCAGTCATAACAGAGAGATGATATTACGGCACAGTGGCAACGTAACTACATTACAGAGCTATCTGGAGACTAATGGAGACTAATAAAAACTAACTCTTATGCGTATGCAAACGCATTATTTATAACTGAAGGTGATATAACTAATTCCCTAAAGTTTATGCTGATAGAAAACACGTAAACCATTACGTCCAGAGATCTAGGATCATGGCCGCGTTGAGGAGTAAATCTATGAAGAGTGGATGTTGGTTTCGGCTTATGGCGCCATGTACAGGTGTTGATGTGTCTCCCGTAACTCAGAAACGGTCATACAAATCTTCACGTGCTGAGAAACAGAGTCCTGTCACCGTGGGACTCTACGGTTGACTTCCACTTGGCCACCTTTGACCGCAGCCTCCTTAGGTGAATTTGCTCGAGCCAATAGGACACGATCCATGTCCACATCATTTCTGACTTGCCCATGTGGCTCGTTTTTCCTGAAGACACCTGTAACATAGAATTTCACAAAATGGCTGCGGAAAGTTGCAGCAGCTGTGGAAAGTGGCAAGATTCCGCAGCTAAATGAGCAAAAATCTAAATCAAACAGCATACACAAAATATAGTTAAAAACCATTTTAGATGCTCTTTTGCAATTAATATACAATGATATTGACAACTTGGAAGGTTTAGGTGAATGAAAAAGGTCTAGAATGGTGTATAGGAAAGATGCAGATTTGAGACTCAACATACCCCCACTGTGAAGGTGTTGCATGTCCTCATGCAACCAAAATTTTGATAATCCTTCTTCAGTTCATATGCCTTGACACTTCAGCCAGTACATCCAGCCCTCTCCTCCTCTTCCTTGGTGTTGCTAACATTCTGGGCTTCTTCATTAAGCATCTAAATTTGATATTAACCAGTGCTCTGCTTAACTTCTGGCATTTCTTTTTCAATTTCTTGTTCTTCTTCTGCCATATTCCCAGATGTAGCATGGTATTATCATGAATGATTTTATCCAATTTTCTTTGTTCCTTCAATGCCTCATTTTCATTTTTAATGTGTTTATTTAAAAGCTCTAGCTCAAAGACTTCTTGTTTCAGTGATTGGACTAGATCATTTTGTACTGTGTGAGGCTGAATGGACGAAGTACTGGGACCTGTAGCCGCTTTTTCTAAATATTCTATATAATCATATACTTCTTGCTGCTTGGGGTCTATATCAGGTGTCATTTTTATTGGGTTGTCCCCAAAATGTCGTGGAGGAGAGTTGTCTTCAAAATCTGGCTGAGAAGGGCTCACATTAACATCTGGCTGAGAATGGGATAGACTATGTTCAATGTCTGACTGAGAATGAAATGAACCAGGTTCACTGACTGACTGAGAGTGAGATGGACTATAGTCAGCTGGGGACTGTTCAAATGTTTCTTCTCCCAAATCGATAAAATGAGGTCCCTTCATTTGCGTTTTCCTCAACTTCCCCTTAAGCCTGGAACTTCTTCTCACACGCTGTGGACCACTATCTTTTTGGTTTTGTTTCCCTTTCTCTTTCTTCTTGGCTATAGATAACTGTTCTTGAAGATGAACCAATCTCTCAGATAACACTTGATGATCTTCTTCTTCGGAAGAAGGGGTTTGATGTATAGCCTCAATACTTTTTCTCTCTTTTGATGTTACTGGCTTTTTACCCTTGGTTTCTTTCTTCTTCCTTTTTGACAGTCTCTCTTCCCTATTAGTTCTTTCAATTGTAGTAGTAGGAGCACTTTGAGTTTCATCATTTGTTCTTTTTCTCCTACTCCTTATTGATGTGCTACCTTCAAGAATTTCTTGAGGTTCCTCAAAGAAATTTCTAATCAAAAATTGTTCCCATGTGTCCTTCTTCTCCTTTAACTCTTTTTCAATCAAAATTTTTACAAGACCAAGGTGATATAGATGTGGTTCTACATCCCCTAAATGTTTCTAAACAGTCACAGACATCTTCTTTAAACTATTTAATAGAAAATATGGAAGATTGAGAGTTTGATTATCTAGAAAATTCATCAGCAATCTGGTATGGTACATATACATGGACCCAAAACGGCCTTCACAGGTGATGAATTTTTGAACAACTAGTAGAAAAGTAGCCCATTCCTCTTTCAAAGCATGAACAGGAATTCCTCTTTTAAAAATAGTTATGTCCATACCTGGGTTATGTAGAATTACTCTCCAAGCTTCATCACTAATGCTTTTGTTCTTAAACCATCGTTCACCCTCTTGAAGAAGTTCTGTGGCAGATGCTATAGATGCCTCATTCACCGTAAACTTAAGGTCTCCAATCTCTACCTCCAGGCCATTAAACGACCTTGCAAACGCTTTTTTCACTTCTTTATGGTAGCCTCTAAACTTTTGGATAAACCGCAGCCACCTTTCCTTCTTCAATATATCCCTGACTTGCGGATATCCTTCCATGAATTTAGGTCCTTCTGGTTCTGCTCTCAACAATTTACCCATCTTTATTTCTGCTCTTTAAAAACTTGCCTGCGTGAGGAGAGTTCAATGGAAGGAGGACGGTTGAATGAACAGAAATGAGCACGATGACTGTAGGTAGATATCAGAGAGTGGGTATACAGACTGTAGCGTAACAGAGAATGAAATGGAGAGAAGCGGAACAGAGAAGGGTTTCGTGAGCACGGCAGAGATATGGCTGTGAGATTAATAGAACAATAGGAAGATTATAACACATCTGGTAGTGTTTGAAATTTGGTGGCTGTAAAATAAATGTAAGCACGTTTAAACAACGGCTATGGATTTTATGCTGCTGAAATAAGCCGTAGTCAAATCAACTACGTCTCGTTGTCACAGGTGGAATATCGGAGTATGAGTGAAGATCGGAGGTTTAATTATGGGACCATTTGAGAATGAATGCGGGAGGATCATATGGAGATCGTGAAAGGGTTACGGAGTTTGTCAATATAATCATTTCACATAATGGATGGAGCTTATGGTTTAGAACTATATAAAAATGTGTTTTAAATGCCATTTGAAATGAATTTTTACTCATACCTTGGAATCTTTGCCTTTTTCCTTGGTCTTCAATTAGTTGCTCCTCATTGATATCTTGAATGCTCCATGTATTCATTTTTGGTCCTCATACCTGCATTTTATTTCATGATTATGGAAATAACATCTGGCTGTACATTCTTTTGAAAACAGAGTGGTAGATGCGGAATCTACTTCTGGCTGCGGAAACTAGTGTCAGCTGCGGAAACATATGTCAGCTGCGGAAACTGACACATCTATTATTTAGGTGAATGGAAATGAACGGATGACAAATGACTAAATGGAAATGGTTAAAGAGAATTTTATTGGTAAAATGGAATGAAAAATGAAGTGAAATGGAATGAAGTGGAGTGAAATGAAGTGGAATGAAGTGGAATGGAATGGAGTGGGTGGTCACAAGACTTGTGAAATGAAAGAGAGATTTTTTTTTTGGAAAATATAGGGTGTCAGGTGTTCCTGATTTTCACCCAATATTTTCTGTATAAGACTGCCAATCAGTGATTGGTTTTCAGGCTTATACATTATTTTTTTTTAATTATTTTTTTTTTTTTTTTTTACTAAAAAGAACAAAAGCTAGGCTGGTGGAGAAGAAGAATTCTTCTGTACCAGCCTGATTGCAGAATTTTCTTGAAACATTTTGACAAATTCCTCTTTTGAGAGTGGCTTATGATAAACTTTCAATCCGTGGCCATTCACAATAAGAGGAGTTTGAAACTCATCAATGGTCTTGATTCTTACCGCTCCATTGCTAAAGATCTTGTCAATCTCATATGGCCCAAGCCAATGAGTCCGAAATTTTCCTTGAAAATCTTTAAACTTGGAATCAAATAACAATGCCCAATCTCCTTCTTGAAACTTCTTCTCTTTGATGTACTTGTCATGCCATTTAGCTCTTTGATATTGAACTAGATCAGTTCTTAAAATTGCTTCTTGTCTGATCTCATCTAGCTCGTTCAATCGCTCCATTCTATGCTTTTGGGCTTCTGATAAGTCCATCCCCAATTGAACTGCTATCTTGAAGGTCTTGACTTGGAACTCAATGGGGAGCAGGACTTCCTTCCCATAAACAAGTTCATAGGGAGAATGTCCTGTTGTATTTCTCCATGTAGTTCTCTAGGCCCACAAGGCTTCAGGAAGCCTTTCTGCCCAATCTCTTCTATGTAGATGAACAGTTTTGGTGATGATACTTTCAAGAACTTTGTTTGTAGACTCCACTTGACCATTTTCTTGCGGATGGTAAGGAGTAGATCTTCCGTGCTTGATTTTGTATTCTTCCATCAACTTCTCCACCAAGTTGGATGTGAATTGGCTTCCCTGATCTGTCACAATTTCTCTTGGAACACCAAAGCGAGTAAAAATATCCTCATAAAGAAAATGAACAACTGAATTTTCAGTAGCAGATACTAATGCTTTGGCTTCTACTCATTTAGTAACATAATCAGTACAAACCAATATATACTTCTTTTGCTTAGATGGTGGATTAATAGGTCCAATGAAATCTAAAGCCCATTTTTCAAAGGGTTCAATGAGTACCTATGTTTGCAATGGAATTTCATTTGAAAGGGTAGGTTTCCCTACTCTTTGGCAGCTATCACACCTTTTGACATATTGTTTTGCATCTTTGAAGAGAGAAGGCCAATAATATCCCAAGGAAATGATTTTATAGGCCGTCCTTTTGTCTGCAAAGTGTCCGCCGCATGGTTCATCATGACATGCCTTAAGAATATCAGGCATTTCATCTTCCCTGACACATCTTCTGATCACAAGATTTGGCCCCGTTTTAAACAATTCGTTAGAAATCCATGAATATTTTGAACTCTCCTGAATAATTTTTCGTTTTTCACTTGGAAATAAATGTGAAGGTAGTTTCCCTGTAACCAAATAGTTAGCAATATCTGCATACCAAGGAGTCTTAATAGTTACTGCAAACAAGTATTCATCAGGAAACTTATCCTCTACAAGAGAATCTTCTTTAGTATTCTAAATCCTAGACAAGAAATCAGCTACTGTATTTTGTTTTCCTGGTCTATCCAACACAGTAATATTGAATTCTTGCAAAAGTAAGAGCCATCTTGTCACTCTGCCATTAGTAACAAGTTTGTTCATTAAATATCTAATTGCAGAATGGTCAGTATGAATAAAAGTTTCATAGCCTGTTATGTAATGTCTAAACTTATTAATTGCATGAACAACAGCTAAAAACTCTTTTTCAGTCACAGTATAGTTCAACTCTGTGGGAGTCAAATTTTTACTGGTGTAATAAATGGCATAAGGAACTAAATCTTTTGACCCAACACAGCTCCTAGAGCTGTATCTGAAGCATCCGTAGAAATATGAAAAGGGAGTTTCCAATTTGGTCCTCTCAAGATAGGTGCTTCAGATATTCTTGTTTTCAAAGTTTCAAAAGCTGATTGACAATCAGGATCCCATTTAAATTCACAGTCTTTTATAAGCAATTTGAAGAGTGGAGATGCTATTTTAGTGAAGTTTTCTATAAATCTTCTATAGTAACCAGTAAATCCTAGAAAACTTCTAACATCTCTTTGACAATTTGGAATAGGTAACTTGGAGATGACTTCAACTTTTGATCTATCAACTTTAATCCCATCTCCTGAAATATGATGTCCTAAAACAATCCCTTCAGTAAACATCATAAAGCATTTTTCATGGCTTAATGAAAGGTTTGTTTCTTTACATCTTACAAGAACTTTTTCCAAATTTTCTAATGCCTCTTCAAATGAATTACCATAAACTGTAAAATCATCCATATAAACCTCTACACAATCATGGATTAGATCAGAAAAAATTCCTAGTACCGCTCTTTGGAATGTTGCGGGTGCATTACATAACCCAAAAGGAAGCACTCGGTAGGAAAAAGTTCCCCACGGACAAGTAAATGTGGTCTTATCTTGATCTTCAGGTGCTACCTGAATTTGATTATAGCCACTAAAACCATCCAAAAATGAAAAGTACTTTTTACCTGCTAATGTATCTAATACCCGATCGATAAAAGGCAAAGGAAAGTGATCCTTCAAAGTTGCTTTGTTCAATTCCCTGTAATCAATGCATACCCTCCATTTACCATTCTTTTTAGGTACTATAACCAAAGGAGAAACCCATCGGCTATCTGAAATTGGATAAATGAAGTTTACATTGAGTAGTTTTGGAGCTCTTCTTTCACTATCTCCCTAAGATTTGGATTCATCCTTCTTTGAGGTTGTCTGATTGGTCTACTGTTTTCCTCAATATAGATATGATGGATGCAAGTCTTAGGATAAATACCTTTCATGTCAGTATACTCCCATGCAAATGCAGTAGAATGTTTTTGCAAGATTTTGGTTAGTTCTTCTTGTTGTGACTTTTCCAAATGCTTGTTGATATTCAATGTTTTTCCTGGAAAATCTCAATTGTAGAACTACCAAACTCTTCCATAGAGTAAAGAGACATTTGTCTTGATGATAAATATTCTATGCCAGATTCCAACTGAAATTGTGTGGGGTCATATTCTGAATATGTCTCAAAATTTTCTAATGTGTTCAAAATTTGACTATCCTCACTGATTTCAGAAATGGTAAAGACAGGTTGTATAGTGTCCTCATCATCAACCCATTAATTATCTCCTACTTCTGTGATTGCTTTTGCTGGAGGATACAAATTGAATTTCTTTGTCGAATTACCATTAGAAATATACATATCCCCAGATCTACAACTAATAAAAGCATCTACTGTGGCTAGCCAAGGTCTTCCTAAGATAAGTGGGTGTCCTCCTAGATTACTCTTGGGAGTCAAAATCATAAAATCTACCGGATATTCCCAAGAATCTAAGGAGACTGAAATATCTTCTAATACACCATCTGGTTTAATAATTGATCGATATGCAAGTTGCAGTAAAGTAGGTGTAAAAAGAAGGTTAGGAAGTTTTAGCTAGTCCATAGTCTGTCTACTCATAATGTTAATAGCAGCCCCTAAGTCAATCAATGTATTTGGAATTTCTATCCCATTTATGTGTGTCTTGACAATTGGACTTCCTGGATCTACATAATTCTGCATGGTAATTTTTCCCATCATGATATCTGCAATTTTTCCTACCAGGTGGATTCTTCTTGTATCTTTTAGTTTCCTTCCTGGTCTTTTGAAACTCAACTCCTTTATTGTTTTTGCTAGAATAGGAATCTCTCGAATGGCTTGTAGCAAGGGAATATTGATACAAACATTCTTCAATTCATCTAGAAAATCATAGTTAGGCAACAAGATTTGTTTTTCCACCCCCTTGTCAATTTTTAGTCTTTCAGGAAAAGGAGGTGTAGATGAAGATGCAGGTTGCTCAACTATAGGAGTTGTGGGTGTTAACTTTTCTTTTTCTTTTTGAATGTTTGAATTTTGAAGAGATGCTTCCTCGTAACCCTCATTGACTTTAAGAGAGTCCTCCTCAGAGGTATCTTGTTCTTGAATATCTATAGAAGGTTTTTCTAAAACTCTACCAGATCTGAGTTGTACATCATTGAGAGGAACAATCATATAGGTAGGAAATTGTTGTCCTTCTATCATGTAAGTATTCTAAGGATTTTTATTGTTAGGATTTGGCAATGGCTGAGCTGGAAGTTGATTTGTCTTTTTTTGGTATGGGAGCATGAGTTGAGGATTTGGATTTTGTTGAGAAGGTTGTTGTTGTGGAAATGGAAATGAAAGTTGTGGATTTGGGTTTGGAAGTTGTGGAGCTTGTTGATTTTGAAAAGATGGAGGATATTGATAAAATTGAGCAAATCTCCCATAAGGATTTTGCATCCCTTGTACCCATGGCTGATATGGATTTTGATGTTGCAACCAAGGTTGTTGCCAAGGATTCCAATTTGGTGGGGTTTGAAGATTCATAGGGTTGTTAAACCCTTGAGTTTGTTGTCCCTGCCAAGGTCTTCTTGCAACAAAACAGAGAGATTCTACTGAATTTGGGTCTTCTTGAAAGACAGCTTTGAGTCCAGTAATTGAAGGAAAATCCTTGATCTCATGATTCTCTAAGCAAATTATACATGTTTCTACAACTTTTGCATCCAAGGGACATTCCCTTAAAGCATGTTTCTTCCTAAATTTCGGACAAAAGATGGCTAGAGCATCTTTTTCTGCTTTCTGCTTGTTTTGGATTTTAAGGGTGTCTAGTTGTTCACTAAGGCTCCCTAAGATATCAGTCTTGAATTCATCAAGCATGTTACCAATCTCTGCCCTACTTACTGATCCAGTTGCAGATTTGTTAGCCCTAATAAGAGAAGGATCCCGAGGCCCTTTTCATGTTTTAGATTTTCCTCTTGAGAGATGGACACATAGTTTTGTTATGTCACGAAGTGGAAGTTAAGAAATGTCTCCTTTCCCCATCATGTTTAAAATATCTATCCATTCATCTCTAATGGCTTTTAATATGAGGGCTTTCAAGGTTTCATCATCTAGGTTGCTCATCTTTTCTCTTTTCAAGTTGTATTGAAATATTTCAAGTAAGTCTTCCAAATTTTCATCTTCTTTTTGCATCATTTTGAATACCTCATCCTTGTGATTGGTGGGCATACAATAGTCCAAATATCTATGCAAAAATGTTTGTTTCATATCATTCCAAGTCCTAATAGATTGAGTAGCTAATCCCATGAACCATTTCAAAGCAGCTCCCTTCAAAGTTGAAGGAAACAGTTTGAGTTTTTGAGAGTCTTCCATATAGTCATAGGTTCGGCACACGACTTCAAACTAAAACAAAAATGTTTCAGGATCCTCACTTCGCAATCCATAAAAGTTGGGGAGGAAAGATGGTGAGATATTTTTCATTGTTGTATGAGTTTCCTCATCAACTATAGGGAACCCAAACAAGTTATCTCCTTCCCTATTTCTTCCATTATTATCTTCACCATTGTTGTCTCCATTGTTTCCTCCTCCTCTACCTCTACCTCTACCTCCAAATCCATCTATTATTTCCTCTACCATGATAGTTTCTTTAGAGTCCTTAAATTCCTTTGGTTCTTCTATCAAGGGAGGATGAGAGAGAGTCTCTTTGTTTTCTAAATGGGATTTAATAGGTGGTATAGGAGAATCCTCTAATTTAGCTGTTCCTTGAATTCCAAAAATCTTAAGGCTAGCGGTAGATGGTGGTGATTCTTGTCTATGCCTTGAAGAAGATGGAGTTGTAAAAATCGAACTCTTGGCTTTAGCTATAAACCTTCCCCTAGAATCTCTTGCTCTATGCATGTCATTTTTTTATTTTTAAAATTTGGGCTAATAATTCTCTTTCTGATCTTCCAGGTCACACTAGGTGCAAGAAGAGAGCATACTTAAGAAATTACTAAACCAATAACTCTTTTTTCTGATCCTCCAGATCACACTAGGTGCAAGAGGAGAGCATACTTCAAGAAGTTATCAAGTTTTCCCTTCTTTTATTATTTTGTTTTTGTTTTTTTTTTTAAGAAATTGGCTACCTAGTTACACTTCCCCGGCAACGGCGCCAAAATGTTTGGTCAATTTAGTGTGTCCTAAATTGCTACATTAATTTATCAATCCGGGATTCGTAAGCCGATGAAGTGTGGCGCACTATATGTGCAAGATAACCTATTTCTTACCTTTTTGTCGTTTTTGGTTTTCTAATGTGAGATGGAAATTCTAAAATAAAAACAAGTATGGTTATGATTGTTCAAGGCAATGATATCCTTTATAATGATTTACCAACTTGAAACTTTAAAAGGAATTTGAAACATACAATGACAAAACTTGAAAGGAAATGAAAATGTGTTGCTAACCTAGTAAATCAAAATAGTGAACTATTGAGCATGAAAACCAAACTATCCTTGCTGCTGTCTAAACACAAAAGAAACTATGCTTAAAGAAATCCAAGAATTGCAACAAAGTAAATCTAAATCAAATTACATCAACTTATATTCCGATCCCTCACCATTAGTCCAGCTATGGCTTTCGGAGGTAACCATAAACAACTTGAGCAATCTGATATCTAATTTGCAGAAAAAGAAACTAATATCAAACTACACACTCATACTTCAATCCCTCACCATCAGTCCAGCTGTGGCTTTCGGAGGTAACTGAAAATGTCATGAGTAATTTAATATATCTAACTTGCGTAAAGTAAACTAATATCAAACTACACATTCATACTTCAATCCTCACCACCACTCCAAATATATTTTTGAGGTAACTGAAGATGTCATGAGCAATTTAATATATCTAATTTGCAGAAAGTAAACTAATATCAAACTACACATTCATGATTCAATCCCTCACCATCAGTCCAGCTGTGGCTTTCAGAGGTAACTGAAGACGTCATGAGCAATTTAATATATCTAAATTGCATAAAGTAAACTAATATCAAACCACACATTCATAATTCAATCCCTCACCATCACCCAAATTATGGCTTCTTTATAAATCAAAAATTTCATGAGCAATTTAATATATCTAACTTAAAGTAAACTAATATCAAACTACACATTCATACTTCAATCCTCACCATCAAATTAAATTATGGTTTTTATAACCTAAAATGACATGAGCAATTTAATATATCTAAATCGACTACCGAAGCAAATGAGCAAGACCGAAATAAACAAAGCAAGATCGAAATTAAATGGCTTAAACTAAGAAAAGTAATTAGTAGCAGAATATTGATTCCATGTCATTAGTCAAAAGATATGTGCAAATTCCTGCTTCCTATTTGTAATCCTAAATAAAAACACCGATCAGCTTAACATAAAACATGAAAGATTATGGACAGAAGTAAAATGTAAAGCATGAAAGATTATGAACAAAGATGAAGCATAAATACCATGAAAGATGCAATGTATAAACACATGAATGATTATGGCACAATGAATTTAAAGAAACGAAACAAGAAACTATACAGTAATGCACAAAACCTCAGCATGTGCAGGGGCCCTCTGCACCAGCCTTGGGCAACAGCCTTCAAATACGAATTACGCTTGGAAACAGAGTCTTCTTAGATATTAAAATGCAGTCATAACAGAGAGATGATATTACGGCACAGTGGCAACGTAATTACATTACAAAGATATCTGGAGGCTAATGGAGACTAACTATTATGCGTATGCAAATGCATTATTTATAACTAAAGGTGATATAACTAATTCCCTAAAGTTTATGCTGATAGAAAACACGTAAACCATTACGTCCAGAGATCTAGGATCATGGCCGCGTTGAGGAGTAAATTTATGAAGAGTGGATGTTGGATTCGGCTTATGGAGCTATGTACAGGTGTTGATGTGTCTCCCGTAACTCAGAAACGGCCATACAAATCTTCACATGATGAGAAACAGAGTCCTGTCACCGTGGGACTCTACGGTTGACTTCCACTTGGCCACCTTTGACCACAGCCTCCTTAAGTGAATTTGCTCGAGCCAATAGGACACGATCCATGTCCACATCATTTCGACGGCCGCGGTGGCTCGTTTTTCCAAGACACCCCATAGACTTTTGTACCACGCGAAAGTGGCAAGATTCCGCAGCTAAATGAGCAAAAATCTAAATCAAACAACAGACAAAAAATATAGTTAAAAACCATTTTAGATGCTCTTTTGCAATTAATATACAATGATATTGACAACTTGGAAGGTTCAGGTGAATGAAAAAGGTCTAGAATGGTGTATAGGAAAGATGCAGATTTGAGACTCAACATTGACCCAAAACCAAAGAGAAGGTATGATGAACCATAGGTGTGAATGAACCGTCAAGATGATTACCCAAGCCAAATAGTCACGGACATGGAGTGAAAGAAGTGTCATGTTCAAGAACGACTTGCTACCAAAAAGAAACTTTACTTACTTTTCCCAAATTGTCCCCAGTCATTTGTCAACCAGTTCCTCTTTATTTTTTAACAAGTTTGAGGAGGATAAAATTTGCTTGATACTTAATAATTTAATGAGTCTAGCGATGAATGAAACTCGATCCTTGCCATGATCAACAAGCCCGTCTCTATTTTATGTTTTAACAAGCTTAACGATAGTGATAGCCCAGTCCTTTTTCATATTTAGAGAGTCTAAAAAAAAGGACGAAAGAGAACTACAAAAGTAATTTTTCGTAAATTTTTCACTCGGATCTGAAAAATTGTAAAATAATATCTGAGAGAACCTCTTTGTTCATGTTTAACCAAGGTATTCCTTTTCGTAAATAATCCATCTCAGTTTGGAAAAGGGTTAAACTTATACTAAGTAGATATCAATTCATTTACTTTAACGAGCTTGAAAATACAAGTGCTCAGCAATCTTTCACATTATCGAAGTCTAAAAAGAGCTGAAAGAAGACTCCAGGGGTTCCTTTTTCGCTATTATCGAAGCTCGAAAAAGATATAAAAGTGCGCTTCAAATCCATTTTAATTTTTAACAAAGCTCGAAAAATAAGGAGAAAAAGTATGCTTTGTGGTCAAGTCATTATTTGAATAGATCTTCATCACTAATCTGTTCATCAGTTGTATTTCCTGTTCAAAACAACATCAAATGGATTAAAAATACCTGCTTCATGATAAAAACATAATAAAACTATAGTCATAGCAATAAATTTAACTTGCAAACAATTAAATGACTATAAAAAGTAGTTTCACTATTCATTTTTACCATTCCATAGTTACCATTTGCATTTTGGAGCTCTGAACTTGATTTTGCCCCCAAACTTCAGTCATTGATTGCGGTCGTTTCTATGGAAGGATTTCATTGCCGTTTGATTCAGGTTAGTGCCATGAAACTCCTCTTTGCTTCAGTATTCATTTCATTCCCATTCTTTGCAAATTTTTAGGGTTTTGAGGCCCCTAGGGTAAATTATGCTCAAAATGAGGGAAACGCACCCCTAAATGTCGAAACCTGCATTGAATAGCAGGTACAGTGAAGGGTACCTACATGTAAAATGCACTGTCTTAGCCCAGGAAGTTCGTTGGGCACAGTTCAAGTTTTTGGTTTTCATGCTGTGTCCAAATTTTGCCTATTTTTTTGCAATGAATGGTATCTAATGGATCTTATGGTTGATTTTCAGCTTTCCATCGGATTATAATTATGATTACATGGAGAGAAAGAGAACATGAAGAACAAGATATGATTGCCTTAAATGATCCGGGTACTGTAAGAGCCTTAAGAGATTGCGGGTTATTTAAGTACTTCAAATTGTTGGGAATGAGGCAACAAATAGAACTCTTAGAGTTTTTAGTTTGTGCATGGGATCCGGCGATAGAGGAATTTCACATAAAAAATCAAGTGTTGTCCATAATATTTGAGGATGTGTATTTTCTCACAGATTTGTCGAGGAGAGGTTTTCCCATTTCTCTCATCGGGTCTACCTTTGGAGGAGAGACAGTGAGGGATTATGTTATGCAATATTGCTATCTAGGGTCAGAACTTAGAAAATATGGGAAAATAAACATTTGAGATGTTAGGTATTTTCCTTTGAGAACCATCCTTTTCACGATCGCTAAACTTGTTGGCAACGTTACACTACATGTAGCGAACCGATCATATATGCAGTATGCGCTAGAGTGCTTAGAGCCAACAATCTTCAACTAGTCTAAAGCTATTATATCTCAGATAAAGGAACAACTCAATAAAGCAAAGGGAGCAAGGAAGAAAAATTTCAGTTATGGTTCAATCCTTATCTCCTTCACTTTGGAACGGATTCCATTGATGCAGCCACAACATGTAACATTGGATATATCTAGTCCTAGAGATCCTCGAATGCAAAGATGGGTAGAACTCATGGGTCGGCATGCAGGCCAATTGACTGTTGTGTTCTCGACTACATTCTTCACCTGGTTCCAGTGACAGATCATCGCCATCGAGTATGCATACGCAGGCCTCAACTTTCGAGGAGATCCAGATCTAGTATTACCAGAAGGTGCTGAGTGGGGTGCAATGGGTAAGAATGATTCGACCATGTTTTTTGATTTTTATAAGGTTTATATAATTTTTTTATGTTTTTATTTCTTTCCAAGACTAAAATAAATGTTTAATGTAATGCAAATATTGGTCACGTTCAACCAGTAGAGGAAACAGGGCACGAAGAAGATGCACCAGCAGAGAGGGTTGTCAGGAGAGCAGTCCTTCAGGACCTTTATATGGCTGAGACTCTGGCTGAGCTTTAGCAGCACATAGAGGGGTTGACCTTTGGGATTCTGGATTTCTAGATCGAAGAGCTTCCCATGCGACTGTAGCGACACACTATCGGGGTTCCAAACCATTGGATGTGGTTGCTCCGTAGGATTGCTAGATCTATAGCATGTTACCATGAGCACCACTAGTTTACTTGTGATATTTTTGCCATACATTTTGAGGTCATATGATCTATGTGTCTTTGGAACAAATTTTATAAAAAACCTATAACTATCTATCTATATGTTTTTAGTTTTTTTCCTATGTTTAATGCGCAATCCTATTCAATGATGTCAATGTTTTCTTTACCTATGTCACACATGTCTATCTAAAACTTGATTAGCTAATGAATCATTTAAAATGTTCAGATTTCTGGAAATGTGTTGATATTGAATGAAATCAAAATGTCTCTCCAAAAGTCAAACTCTTAGGAAAAATCTAAGAAGTGTTGGATTTCTAACATTATAAATACTAATAAGTTGTAGTACCACAAGTTGTAAGTCTAACCTTATGATTATGCGGTTAATACCAAATGAAATGGCATTAGAGATAATTTCAATCAACGCGCTATACTCAGCAATATTGTTCGTCGATCTACTAATACAAATCCCTTGAAAACTCACTAACTCGCCGTTCGGAGTGAAAATGGCCCACGCTGCAGAGGATAGATTCTGCATACTATGACTAGCACCATTAGCATATCCAACAAATGGTTCCAAAGATTCAGTCATCTGCGATGAAATGTAAAGTGGATTACTAACGTCAAGAAAACTCTAAAAAAAAATTAAGATAGTGAATGCAAATCAATAGCATATAAACAATATAATACAAAAAATTACTACGGTCATGATTAAGCATAGTAACGTTTCAAATACAACCCATTTCTAAGCAATGTCAATGGAATCCCATCGTAATCAACTAAATCATAGGCACCCTTAGCAAGAACTCTTTTGACAATATAGGGGCCATGCCCCAATGGCTTGAATTTCCCTGTACTTATTACATCAACTTCTTGATCAAAAAGAAGGACCAAGTCGCCCTCTGAGAAGATGCGAGGCTAGACATTTTTGTCGTATTGTGCCTTTATACGTCTCTTATGCACTTCGTTGGCCAATTGGGCTTCACGACACATTTCATCTAGATGGATGAGGTTAAGAAGATGTGCTTCTTCTTCTGAGGTGTCAGGTAACAAGTCTATCGCAAGTTTTAATGATGATATTTCACATTGGATTGGTAAGATATCTTCCAGACCATACACCAATTGAAAAGGAGTGAATTCATTTGCGTTTCTCACCGAGGTTCGATACGCCCACAAGGCAAAGTATAGGATCAAGTGCCAGTTCCTTTTACAGACTCCTATCATTCTTTGAAGCACTCATTTAATAATTTTGTTAATAGCCTCAACTTTTCCATTTGATTGTGGATAATAAGGAGTAGAATTATCATGTGACAATCCTAACTTGGCTGTCAATTCAGACATCATATGGTTGCAAAAATGCTTCCCATGATCTGTAATTATAGCCTATGGGACCCCAAGCCGTAAAATAACATGGTTGAAGAAAAACATTGCAGCTGTTTGTCCCATGTTGTTGAATGTAGGCATCGCTTTGGCCCATTTTGTAAAATAGTCGACTGCGACAATAATATAAACATTTTCCCTAGACGAAGGATGGTTACAGGTCATGAAGTCAATACCCCATTTCATAAATGGTCTAGCAGAGACAACAGAATGCATTGGCGCTAGCGGTTTGCAGATTTTACGGTCAAAAATCTTACATGCATGACAACTTCTGACTACGAGGATACAATCTCAAAAAATAGTAGGCCAAAAGTAACCAGCGCGGAGCATCGTTTGCGCAATAGCATATCCAGATAAATTTCCACCACAAGCCCCAACATGGCAATCATTTAACACTTTTTCAGCCTCCTCATGAGTGAGGCACCTCCTTAAAATCGTATCGACACCACGACGATAAAGTGTATCGCTGACGATCAGATAATATTTGGCTTGGTATTGAATATGTCGCTGATCAGAGCGAGAGGTATTAGGTGAAAATTTTTGGGTTTGGAGATAAATGATGAAATCTCCATACCAGGGATCAGATGATCCGATTAGAAACAGAGACTCATCTGGAATAGATGGTTTCGACGTAGTAGCAATACTATCAGAAGGAAGGTCACAGAGAAGCTCAGCCAAAACTAAAGACTTCCTTAACTTGGATTTGATGAATTCCAAATCAAATTCCTGCAAAATGACAATCCATTTTGAATATTTTCCCCCCAGCAATTGACGTGATAAGATTTAAGTCATGGGGTTTCAATCTGAAACTATTGTTGTTTTTCGGAGCAGGATATAATGGGGAAATATTTGGATAGCTTGAACAACTGCCAAGGCAAGCTTTTCCATGTACGAGTACTTAACTTCCGTATCATTGAGATTACGACCCAAATAATAGATCAGATGTTCAATTCCATTTTCTACTTGGACCAAAACCATAGCGATGGTCGTTTCAACCACGAAAATATATAGGAAGTAATAATTTTGATAATTAGGAGGATACATTAATGACACTCAGACAAAATGGTCCTTGACAACATCAAAAGAAGCTTTTGCAACTTGGTCCCAATGGAAGGGAACTCCTTTTTTCAATAATCGAGTAAATCCTTTAGTCATTTCGGTGTAGTTTGGAATGAACCTTCTCAGGAAGTTAGCCTTTCCTTGAAGTTTCTGTATCTGAAGTAAGTTTGATGGTGCAGGAAAATCAAGAATGGCCTGTACCTTCAGTGGGTATATTCGAATTCCTTCCTTTGAGACTACGAATCTGAGAAATCGACCAGAACCAACACAAAACACACATTTGTGTGAATTGAGGCGTATATTGTAGTGTCAGCAGCATAAGAAAATGGCTCTCAAATGCATCGGGTGATCATTCTAATTTCTTGAATGCGGGTAAATCATCTAGATATGGTTGAACAATGTGCTTGATGTCATTGAAAGCATAATCCATTGCTCTCTAAAAAATTTCCCCAGGGACGGATGAATACTGTCTTATGTTGGTCATCTGGGTAGATATTGATTTGATTGTAGCCGGAAAATCCATCCATGAACGAAAAAATCTCATATCCAGCACAACCGTAAATAATCTAGTCGATAAAGGGAGTAGGATAGCTATCTTTTGGACAAGCCTGATTGACACCCCGATAATCGACGCACACTCTAATTGTTCCTTGTTTTTTCATAACAGAATTGATATTGGAAACCCACTCAGTTAGCGGAACAGGGTAAATGAAACCAGCACGCAAAAGTTTTTCAACATCTGCTTTGATGGTAGTGGCTTTCTTCAGATGAACAGGATGAAGCCATTGACGCACCGGTTTGACATCAGGATACATATTAATAGTGTGTTCAACTATACTAGTATCTATGCCTGGCATTTCCTTGTAAGACCAAGCGAATACGTCACAAAATTCACAAAAAAGAGAGTGATATGAATCAAGTTCTGATGGAGAACAAGATACATCGACGTTAATATTTTCTACAACGCCAGGTTTGGTCGAAATATCGATAGAAGTTGTTTCTTCAATATTAGATAAATTTCACTCAGAGTCAATTGCATTAATCGGTAAAGAATTCAAAAAGAAAGTTTCGATGGATGGGTGATATAGTTCACTAATATTGTTTTCTTTATAATCAAGAAGATGGGAACGATGATGATAATCTTCCCATGGTTCTCCTTCTGACATCATAGCTTCCAAAATATTTTCATCTGTCAAAAATTTTGAGGAAAATGGATCAGATGGAGTAACAAAATCTAATGAATGATCAACCCAAACACTCGACGACACTGATTTCAGATTTTCTGCCCAAGCCAAATAGATTGATTGCTATGAAAACTCAATAGGGCTAGGTGGTAAAAAAACATCCAACATAGAAATATCATAATCACCCGTACTCTCCCTTAAGCCAGATAGAGTGGAATAGATCATGTAGCAGGTTTATATGCTTGCAATTTCTACCGACGTCGCAGGCGGCAGTAATGAAAAGGTTCCCATAAGAGTGGAATCCTTTAAGAGTCCTACACCAATGTTCTGAATTTCTAGTTGGGGTAAGTGAACAAACGGAACGCTTGCAGTTACCTTTGAAGCGAAGACAAAAGAGGATGATTGATTAATGACTGTAAATTTAATCATTCTAAAGTATGTAGAAACAATAGCAGTCATTGCATATACCCATGGTCTTCCGAGTAAATTATTATAGTCAAGGGGTCTATCAACAACCTCGACATCAGTACTTATTTTTTTGGCCCCTAATTCAACTTGCAGGTTATTGATAATGCCACAGGGTTTATATGTTCTTCCATCAAAAGCCTTCAACGTCGTTGATGATTGTGATAATCACGGCGAGCCAAGTGACTTCCAACAGTTTAGAGACATAATGCATGTAGATGCTCCCTCATCAATAATAGTGCGATGAACAAGGTGATTGATAACATTTACCTGTATGGAGAATGCCAATTCTGCTGGTAATTGCAACACATAGCCCGTATGATTAAAGATGAGAAGATTAGAATCAGTTGGATCAATTCCACCAATGACTGACAATAAATCCTGTTTTTGGAGGGGAAATTTGTAATACCTCAAGAGAAAACATAGTTGAAGGGGATTGAGCCAAATCTTCAACTATATTATAATTTTGTGCAACTCTTTCTCGAGGATTATATGTCGATTTATGAATTACTCCCTTTGGTGGCTTAATTGTCAATTTAGGAATAATAGGAGGTGGTACTGATTCATTAGATGGATTTGTTGTCGAGGTAGTAGGTTGATCAGTGGCTAGACTACCATAGTCTTTATTCCGCGTCGACAACAAAATATCTTGTGAAGGTTTTGTGGTGCATAACACTAACACTTGGGAAGTGGGAGCTGGATCCGTAGCAACCAAATTTGTGTCCGGATTTGGAAATGGGTCTTTCAACACAGCTGATGCATGAGAAGTCTTGATGATTTTTGAGACTTCATAATGGTGTGGTCCCTAAAAAAGTGTTCCTCGTTACAGATTATGCATGGATAACAAGGTTTCCGTGGTCCAGACGGTTGATCAAATGATCTTTCCTACGAGTTAGAAGTTTGCTTTTTCTTTTATTTCCCCTTTTTCTTACCTCTTGGTTTCTTGTCACTTTTACCTTTGTCAAATGACATGGCATTAATTTTGGAAGTAGGAGCAGGATCATATGCAGTAGCATGGTGTGTGTTTGCAGTGCCTATCAAGCTGTCTCTGGCATGAGAGTCCTTTATTTGAGGAGGAACATTGAAATTATATCGCGGTGCATTAGGTATTTTTTCATAGAGCATGCCAGACTGAGTATAAATCAAGTCTAAATATTGGGCATGAGCGATAACTTAATCTTCTGTGATGATTCCACCTTT
The DNA here is from genome assembly GCA_034641835.2 of Pinus albicaulis. Classification (NCBI taxonomy): domain Eukaryota; kingdom Viridiplantae; phylum Streptophyta; class Pinopsida; order Pinales; family Pinaceae; genus Pinus; species Pinus albicaulis. Next base: position 1,413,736,961 of record CM076577.1, on the reverse strand, counting down.
AGCCACATCCTCAGTTATATATGGTAACAGGGATTTAATGAACCATTCAGCAAGGAGCTGATCGAGAAAAAATGTCTTAACCATTCGTCGACGGCGACGCCACTCATGAATATGATCTAAAATGTGAGTAGCATTAGTCTGTTTGAATTTGGTCAAGAGTTCCATTCCAGTTTCGTATTTGATCGGTAACTAGAAATGGGTTAGAAAGATAGTAACTAAAGTAGTGAAATTGTCGAAAGAAGCTCTGGGTAACTCAATGCACCATTTAGCAGCCGGACCTGTGAGAATATGCTAGAAAAGACATAGTCGAACAGAATCATCATTCAAGGAATTTGATGAACACCATAAATGATAAGTCATAACATGAGTCAACGGATCTTCTCCAAGGTTTCCATTGAATTTAGGAATTACGAAGGGTAATTTATGAGGTATCACCGACCACCAAGGAGCATAATTGATAGGATCATTGGTTAACCGGTTTAAATATGGTAATTCCAAGGTTGCAACAAAAGGCAACTGTCTATTAAGGTCAGGTTGAGCATAGCCAGGGTAAGATGGAATTGCTTGGCCAACAGGTCTTTGAGCACCAGCATACAGAATTTTCTGCTGGTAACCTAGATAGGGGTTGTTTTGAAAAGTAAACGCTTGAGAATTCTGTTGACCAAAACCTGGATATGATACTTGTTGGAATGAAGTTTGAGGCATTTGTGCTTGTGGCTGCCAAGGGGCCTGTCCACCAATTTTATAACCCAAATTAGTGTAAGTTGGATTGGGTTGATATGTATAACCATTTTTCGTTTGTGACATCCCATAAAATGGTACACCATCTTGTGAATAAATGATCCCTGATACAGGTTGTTGTAAATTAACCAAAGGATTTTGAGTCTACGGACCCAAAATTTGATGATATTGAGTCGAATAACCTGCCTAATAAGGTTGATGTAAAATACTTTGATTCTGTAACAGGGGTATAGATGTATTAACAAGTGGTAATGAAGTGGGTGTAATAGGTTGAACTGGTTGATACGATCATACAACCGTTTGTGGTTGGATAGGCAGATTGGGCTGCCATTGACAAACATTCATATCAACATCAGTTTGACCAAAATGTGACTGAGTATTGTCATATTGGGTGACCAAAGGTTCCCCCAGCATAAGGAGGAGAATAAGATGGAAAATAATTTTCTCCAAATGCTGGGAGTCCAGTTGATATGGTACTTAAAGGAATTGACCCATAAGGACCGACTTGATATTGCCCTGATGATGTATGTAATGAATCAAGTCGTTCAGTACTAACTATAGGACTACCAGTTAAAACACCAGATGATGAAATTGGTAAAGACCATGGTCTTGAATATGTACCAGAGAAGGTGCCAGATAATGATTTGTATCCTATTGGGACCAAAGGGCCATCGTGCAAATATGACTCTGGTGAGGTTGTGAACATCGACAGAGCAGTGAGGGTAGGAGCTGACATAATTGGAATAGTAGACCCAACCGAAGATGTTGGTTCAGACATGGTTATATGACCAAATGTATACTCTCCAAAATATATGGTAGATTGAATGGTAATGGGATCAAAAAAAGCATATGGAAACGATTGAGGAAAATACTGGTACAGGTAAAGGTCTCCCCAAAAATGGGTTGGACTTAAAGGCGTATTGTCTTATGGGATTTCTTCAATCGTAATTAAACCAGGAGGAATAACTTCACCGTCAGGCCCAAAATATATTTCAGATGGTTGACTATGTGATATAGGAGTTTCAGTGGCTACAAAAATTTGTGGGATTACCAAGGTAAGAATAGCTTTCAGTTGTTCGACTTCAGGATTCATATTTTCTGGCAAAGAAGAGACATGATTTGGATCAATTTGTGATTGAACAATGTCGAGTCCAGGAGGTATGGTCTCATCGATTAAATGGATCGTGACCACAGGTAGCTGTGAAGACTCTGTTTGACAACAATAAATGAACCATGATGTGTGGAAACAATTTGAGCTAACTCTAGTTTAAAAGATGATGTTTTGCAAGAGGTACGAATTATACTTGATTCGACAGATCGTGATCGCCTTCACCTACCAGAAGTAAATTCTGGTGGTAAAGGTGGTTATGAAGCTAATCAAAAAATGACGGGGGATATAATTTTGTTCTTCCACGATTGCCGATTTATTTTAACCAAAAAACAAATAAACAAAAAGAGGGTAATGCTAGGCAAAAAGGGTTTACCAAGAAACTGTGAACTCCAAAATACCTCCTGACGAACCAAGAAGTATGTGTAGATAATCTTCCTGAATGTTGTTTTCGGTGTATCACAATTTCAGGGGGCCAACTTCGTTCACTATGGATGGATAGCACCTAAAATTTATCCTCTGAAATATACCCGAAGGTACGTGGAGGCCCAAGTCCATATTAGCGATGTCTGATGTGAAACCGCACAGTGAGAGCACCCCTTTATAATTATCGTATTGTAACACCACCCGATATACCCGAAAGTACGTGGAAGAGCTACGATATACTTATGTACGTGGAGTGAGGTATCACACTCAGAAGGTATTTCAGACAAGTTAATGACAGCCGCTATGTTTTACGACGCCGGAACATGTCTCTAGCCTAGACCTTATAAATGTTATCGTTATGGTTCCAATGCGTTGTTAAGTAAATTGAGATTTATTTTATGTTGATCTTGCTTAACAATTTTCCTTTCAAAGGTTCACAGTGATGATGTGTATGAAATTCCTAAAATTCAAGCTAAGACTGATAAACAAACTTTTGGTTTCAGCTTTTTCAATGAAGAACCTAGCTACGAAGGGAAGAGAGAAAATAATTTGTGAACAAACAAATCAATGAACAAAAACAAATCAATGAATCACAAACTAAATGCAGATTTCCTAATGTTCCTTTTGCAAAACACACACAATCCTACATGCAAATGCAAGTTTTTATTTTCAATTTCATTAACGTTATGAATGCAGAAAAGAAACTAGGTGCAGTAGATCAATAATCCAAATGCTTTTTACTTTTTAGAAACGAAGAATACAAACAACAATTTCTCTTTTGAAGGAAAAATGAGGATTTCAACAACAATTTCTCCTATCAAGGAAATGAATATTTTACGACAATTTCCTATTTCGAAAGCAAATGATTCTTAATGTGACCATAAAAAATACTTTGAAATCAACTTTTCAATGATAAAGAAAAACTTTTCTAAACAAACATTGAACAAATTTTCAGCCAAAGGAGGAAGAAGTATATAGATTTCACTGGTCAATTGAGCATCAAAATTTTCAGAACATAGCAGCAAACAAAACTGAAGCAAGTTGCAAAGTCAAATTCAAGGGAATTTGGTCACTTTCAGGAGTCAACGCAGTCTCCAAGGGGAGATAGTGCTCTGCAACGCAGGCTAGGAAGGGAGACAGTGCTCTGCAAAGCACTATGTCCAGTCTAAGGGTGTGTTGGGCGCAATAAACAAAGAAAAATGCTACTGTTTAGCTCACCGTCTTTGCAAATTAAGCTCTGAAAAAGTTTAATATTTATGTGTAACAACTACTGGGTGGATAAAAAAGGAAAATAAGAGGCTAAAACAGCTAAAACTAAGAGAAATTCTCCCCAGCGGAGTCACCAATTTGTTGGGCCAGAATTGCAATCTACGGATAAATTACGCTTCCCTAGATAGGTGCTAGTCTAGAACAACAGGTGAAAGACTATACTACTATTTCTCCTAACTCAGAACAGATATACAGAGAGGATTGGAGGCTTACTTGTTCAGTCTCTTCCAAATGGCTCCTTCTGTCACTTTTGTTGTAGCTTCAAATTCAAGAAGTTTGTGAGCTGAATGCTTCCTACGAGAAAGAACACTGAAACAACAGAAGATGCAATAATATCGATATCTATTCAAGCTAGTTAGCTAAATCAATAAAGCATAAACTACATTCATCAACCAAGATCTTACAATATGCAAAATCAAATTCAATACAGATGCATGTAGGGAAAAATAAGAAGTACTCTTTATTGATGATAGAAGGAGAGGTTACAACCTAGTGACTGATTTGAAGTGACGTTCCAGCAAATTTCCCAAGCCTCATCACAGTATAAATCTCTCCAGCAATAGTTTCACAAATCTAGCTCTCAATTCAAAATCCTTCAGCATTTCTCTACTCAAATTCTTCCTTCTCAAACACTTAGATCTGTGTTCAATTTATAGATGAACTCTAGGTTGTTTTGCAATCAATAACTTTCCAAAAATAGGAAAGACATGTTTCCATTCATGTAGATGTCAAATGTACACTTGGATCCGAGTCTTGACACATGTGAACTCTTCTAGAAGGCATTGGCCAAGTGGAGATTCTGAAACAATGAGAATTTCGCTCCCAATGTGACCAACGCACCTGTGAATGTCGGTAAGTGCTTTGCAGAGCAGCCTTGTATGGGGCTACCTGCATATGCAACGCACTTAAGCCCCTTAGAGCCTGTGTTGGTGAGCTCTTATATTCTATATAATAAGCTTCAAACCATGGAAACCTTTGCTTGATTTGTCTTGTTTCTTGTCTTAGGGCATATAGCAACTAAAATGATGGGGAATGATAGACCCTTGATCATTGGTCTCGGAGATGATGTCCAATTAACTAGGTCATTGGAAACGGTGCCCAAATTGACCTATACCAGCAGGGCCTGTCCAATGGTGAGGATTGGTCTAACTTCTTCATTTTTAGGTTCAGGCTCTTCTACTGGTAGAGTTTTCTTTCTGGCTAATAATTTTTCAGATGGGTTGGTTTCTACACGGGAGTAGAGAGTAAGGTTCTTTGTAATCATCCCATTTGATATAATCATATGCCTAGATCGACACCCAATGTAGGCGTCTGCGGTTGCGAGCCAAGGTTTTCCCAAGATCAATGGATGACCACCAACCAAGGATCATGTCTTTAATATAAGGAGGTCTAAGGGATAGTGCCATGAATCCACCGAAATAATCACATCTTCCAATTTCCCTACCGGTTTAATTGTAGACGTATCTGCTAATTCCAAGATAGTAGGGGTTGGCTTAATTTTTTCGAGACCTAATGAATTCATTGTTTTAGAGGTAATAATATTGATGGCAGCACCCAAATCTACCAATACGTTTGGGATTTCAACCCCATTGATTTATACTATTAGAATTGGGTTTCCTCGATCTCCATATTTTACAGGCATAGTCTTTCCTAGCATGATGTCAGACAGTCTACCTATCACATGAATGGTTAACGAATCCCTTGGTTTCTTCCCAGGTTTCTTAGAGTAGTAATCTTTCTGAGTTTTTTCATATATAGGTACATCCCTCATAGCATACAGCAGGAGTATTTTGACAAAAATATTTTTCAATTCCCCCAGGAAGTCAAACTCTTCTTGAGGGTTTTTTTTATTCAGGATCAATCTTTCAAGATATGGTGGAGTAGTTGGATAACCCTAGTTAAGAACAGTTTTGGGAGGTGTTTGATTTATCATGTTTTGGTATGGTTTATCTCCAACTATTCTTTTTTCTGGTTCTAAAACTTCACTGTCAATTTGTTCTATGATAATAGGTGAAGTGGGAGAATTTACTACCCGCTCAGATCGTAATTTTATCTCGTTAAGTCCTACGGTAGAAATGCTATAATATGGAAGGTTAAGAGTCTATGTTTATTGGACCCCTTTATTATTAGGATTCAGATTGGGCTATATAGGAAGCTGGGGTCAAAGGGATGTGTTTCCTGGAGGTATATTGGAGGGAAACTAAAGTTGTTGTTGAGGCATATATTGGGGAAATTTCCCAGTAGGTGAGGGTCCATGCCAGTTCTAATTCCATGAAGGATTTGAACCGGTCTAGGGAGCCCATTGTTGCCAAGGGGGATATTGATACTAAGACCACATAGGTGAAAAAGGTACAGACTAGGGACCCATATTAAAATTATTAAAATACTGAGATGGGTCCTGAGGCATACCTGGATTCATAGCTGGTGGGCAAGTTTTCCATGGTTTTTCGGCCCCATGAAGTACAGTTGATCTACTGCATTCTCTTCACTTGCCCCTTGAAAAACTGCCTTAATTCCTAGCAAGGAAGGACACAAGTTGGTCGCATGAGTCTGTTCATAGATTGTGCAAGCTTCCACTTTTTTTAATGGGCAGTATTTCAACAGATGCTTCTTTCTACACTTGTGGGTAGAATATAGCCATAGTCTTCTCCAACTCTATTTGTTTCTATTTCTCTTGCAGAGTGTCCATCTGGGTGAATAATGTGCTTAGGATATCAGCCCTTAAGTTATTCAATAGGTTTCCGATTTTCACCTTTGTAACCCCCCCACCAGAATTTTTTAATGACCAAATCCCTTGTCCACTTCTTGTAGCCGACTTCTTGTAGCCGCTCGTGAAAACTGAATGCACAACTCACAGATGGTGTCGAATTCTTATTTTGAAATGACCCCCTTTCCTACTATGTTCAAAATTTGTAGGGAATCTTCCCTAAGTGCACGAAGAAGGATTATCTTCAAAATATCTTTATCCAGGTCACTATGGCCCGATCTCTGCGGTACATATTTGAATCATTTTACACAATTTTCCATATTCTCATCCTCTTTCTGTACAAACTTAAAAATCTCCTCCTTGATTTAACAGGATTTACAGTAATCTTGGTATTTCTCCAAAAAGACTTCTTTCATCGCATCCCATGAGGAAATAAAATTTCCTCCTAAACCCATGAACCATCGCAGGGTTGTCCCTTTTAAGGTAGCAAGAAATATTTTTAGCTTCTGAGCATCGACAATATAATCATACCCTTGACAGAAAATTTCAAATTCGAAGAGGAACTTATTTGGGTCTTCAGAATAAATCCCTTGAAAATTAGGCTGAGTCGTTAAAGGAATGGGCTTCATCGGTGCATCACCTAAAATTTTTCCAATTGGAAAATCAATAGAAGAACTTGTAGGTGTCATAAATATTCTCCAATACTCAACCAGGATTTCAATTGGTTTTGCGACTGGTACTTGGGTTGATTCGACTGCAGGAGGTTTCACAGCACTCTGCTCGTCTCGTGGTGACACAAAATCCTTCAGGAACTCTCTTTCCAAATCAAAATTTCTTAATTCAACTAGAGGAAGCTTCGCAACACTCCATGGTCTCGTGGTGATGAAAACCCTTTTTAAGGTTCTTCTTCCCAATTGGAATTGCTCAATTACTTTGACCCTCTGCTTGCTATTTCTTCCCCTTCTGCTGACAGCAAGGATATCTCCTCCACCGATACTTTATTTATTCCTCCTTCCGTTGTCAAAATAATTTTCTGTGGTACCGTGCATGGCACTGGCTGCTCAACCGACTGCCCTTCGGAATTCGTCTGTACCCTTACCTTGGCAACAATACGAGAATATGCTTCAGATTCAACCTTTGCGATGATCTCTTAGATATATGTCTTCCTTTCCAGATCCCTTCCTTTATTTTGGGGTCTTCCTCTGCCCCTCTTATTCAAATCTTTGTTCATACAATTTTCGGGAAGAATTCATTAAAATAACAGAAGCGCTCAAGACTCGGAGTAGGATGGATAGTTTCCTCCCTGGGACGAGAGAGTAGGTAAACAAAAAAAATAAAATAAGATAAATGAAAATCAAAGTTCAAAACCTAAATTAGGGTGATCAAATACCCTCCCCAGGATGAGAAGTTGGCCCTTTCAGAAAAATAATCAAAAAAACAAAAAAGTTGAATGTTATGCTCAGGACTTAGAGCAGGGTAACAGATTCCCTCCCCAAGACGAGAGATCGATTCTATTGAAAAATAAAAGAAAAACAACATACTACGCTTAGGACTTAGAGCAGGGTAATGGATTCCCTCCCCAAGACGAGAAATCAGTTCTAAAAAAACAATGGAAAGAAAAAAAAAACAAGAAAAAGGAGTATTATGCTCAGGACTTGGAGCAGGGTAACAAATACCCTCCCCAAGACGAGAGATTAGTTCTAAAATAAAAAAATGAAAAGCGAGAAAACAATAGAACACTACGCTCAAGACCTGGAGAAAGGCAATAAATTCCCTCCCCAAGACGAGAGATCAACCCTTAGATCAATTTCATATCGTGTTCTTGCACCTTGTTAGCCTTCCCTGGCAACGACGCCAAAATGTTAGTATCCAGATGTGAATAATCATTAGGGGAATTTTGAGGTCTAAAATGGGCCTCCTAAGGAAATTATTAAATAATAGTGGAAATAATAAAATAATATTTGATGACATCATCAAATTTAGAGGGAAAAAAGAAAAACTACTTCAACTCGTATTTTAAACTTATCTCCCAAACTTTGTCATCGAATTTAGAGGGAAAAAAGAAAAACTACTTCAACTCGTATTTTCAACTTATCTTCCAAAATTTTTACTCAAATTTCAAGCGGGAGTACTCGTTGAATGAAAAATTTAATTCCTCATCCAAGGAACACCCATGTTGCATACTTTCAATGGACCCTGCTAAACAAAAAATGAGAAATACATGAAAAATGTGATTGCAATCACGTTTTTTCATGTATTTCTCATTTTTCACATAGAAGTGTCCATCGAAAGTATGAAACATGGATGAGGAATTAAATTTTGCATCCAACAAGTACTCCTGCTCGAAATTTGAGTAAACACTCTGGGAGATAAGTTGAAAATACGAGTTGAAAAAGTAGTTTTATTATTTTATTTTATTTTAATATTTTTACCCATTTAGTTGAAAAATGGTGAATCATCCCCCATGGTTGACATCATCATCTTGAATCATATTGGTTCTTATAAATTTTATTTTGGTTGTACATTTTTCTTAGAAGGCCCATTTTAGACCTCAAAATTCCCCTAATGATTCAAACCCTTTTTCCACATTAATTATCAATCTGGGTGCGTTAGTTATTTCAAGACTAACGCGCACAGTATATGCAAGAGAAATAACATAATCTGATATTGACTCACAGGATTAGTCAATGAAAGCAAGAAAAACTATTGTAACATCAATTAAATATGGATTTCAGAATTAAAAAGGCATTTACAGCAATTACATAATTATACTGAAACAACAGTTGCAATAACAAACCAAAATATGAAATAAACAAAGGGAAAATAACGCAGCACCTGATTAGAAGTGGGCCCAACTCTCTTATCAGGGTTGCGGCAAACTCACAGCTAAAAAATGGAACAGCAAAACATTGTGCATTCAATTAATTGAAAATTATTCTGTTACAATATGTGTCCCTTCCTGCTTAACCCCGATTCACAGCCCTAAGGCCTTTTTTATACAAATGTTCAAAAAATCATATCTTCCTTCTAAAAACTAAATATCTACAATTATACATTTGTTACAACAGAAATCTAGTTTCCAAAAGGAAACCACGAAAAGCTTGAAATAGAGCTGGAATAAGATGGGATCTTTTGCGCTATTACAGCAGGTTGAGATAGCACTAAGAATTAAGAGTTGCTCCATGGCTTGCAACCGTAATCCCTTTACTTTTTCCAAATCTATGAAAATAAAGGAGTTTATACTTGCAAAGGTGAAACCTCCATGAATATTACTTCATTAATCAAATATTCCATGTAAGATAGTGGGAAGGGTTTTACGTCATGTTTTTTAGAACAATTAATGATGCGAAGAGATAGAAAGGTGGGCAAAAATGGGAGAGAAAGGTATACAGATTTGGTACCCAACACCCCCAGGCCTATCCTCTATGGCAGTTGTTAGTGTCAGTTTTTGCATCCTGCCAAAAGTGATCAAATATACTCTTATCATGTCTTGTTAGGGTCCCATTCTCAAATATTTTTCATTCCATTAGGTCATCATGTAAAAATTTGGTCACTGGATGTAGATCTAGGTCTGATTTCACTCCTTTCATAATTTTACTAGTTGTTGGCTGATTTCACCTCTTAGCTGATAGTACCATCATTCATGATTTTTCATCATTATTACATTAATTTTCATCATGGATTCATTCAATCCAAAGTCTTCATTAGGTCTTAGGGTTCCAAGGTCATCAAACCATCATTTCATGAATAAATTCTAGCAAGTGAAGGAGTGACGATAAAATATTTTCATCAGTAAATTTGATTTCAAAAACAAAATGTAATTTTATGTTCCTAGTTTGTAATAAGTACTTTAGAGTTCCAAGTAGCTGCAAAAACTCGAATTTCCATCAGCAAATGATCAAGGTTCCGAAAATAAATTCAGTGTTCCTATGCCATCAAAATATAAAGTTCAAAGATCATTTTCAAAGGTTAAAGGTAAAAAGCAATGTAAGGTTGATTTTGAAAAAAGGAAATGTGGATCCATGTCCATTTAATGATATTTCTCCAAGTATAAAAGGCCCTCAAAGACCAAAATTCACTCATTTTCACTCTCTAACATCGAGCTCTCAAGTTTCCCAACTCAAAAAACCAATTCTTTCCTCAAAAAACCGAGTTCCAAGTCCATCGTTGTGCTTTTTCCATAGATTTTACACTTTTTGCAAGGCTCGTTGCATCTTTATCAAGCTCGTTGTGCTTTTTTTAGTGAAGGATTTATGGCCTCAAATATTTTTTCCAAAGTTTCTAAACAGCAATCAAAGGTTTCTTCACCCATTTTCAAGTAAGTTTCATCCTCCAAGCCCCTTCTTTCAGCTCATGGTCATAATTTTATGGTGCAAACCCCTCATTGATATCCATGCTATGTTTTGGTGATTAAACCCTAGTTTTTAAGTTTGCAAAGTTAATTTGTTTTTTCCTAAACCCATTTACCTCCCTCATACTCTAGTTCATCCCCCACTACCCTTGCATCCCTTCATTCATCACTCCTAATTCATATTCCCTAAAACCCTACCCCTATGCTGCGCTTTTCTAGGAATCTAAACTACATCCCTGTAATGAATTCTCTACTCCATCCCCCTTATCACTTCAACTCCCCATCACTTCCCTAAGCTTCCTAACTCCCTTACACCCTTCATTAAATTTTACCTCACCTATCCCAACTCCCTAACCTCATCATCCTACTCCCTTTTCCTTCCCCTTCTCCCCTAGGGTTTCTAAAAAAACAGAAATATCATGGAGGAAGAGAGAAACACCACAGAAGAAGAGAAGAAGACCTACAATAAAGGAGGTAGAATCTTAAGGCTAGAGCCATTAGACACTAGTGAATTGATGTCATCACCCCTAGCAATTAAATGTTTCCAGCATGTAGGTTGTTTTGAGTTTTGTGAGATGGTCCAAAGAGTGCAGAGCTATCTTAATTTGACCAGGATCTTTATCACCAACCTATAAAAATACCAAGTGACCATTGCAGAGGTGACATTCACCATTTATACTGAAATCATTACAGCAGCAACAGGGACACCTAATGTAGGTGAAAATTGGTTCAAAACTTAGGATTTGGATGCCCAACTGTATGAACATTACCTCAAAGCACCATAAAAAGACAACATCAAGGAAATATTTCATTTTGGTCAGTTTCTTAATAGGTTTGCTCTCATAATGAAGATCGTACTGAAATATTTCACTTGTGAGGGCATATTCTCCAGGTTGTACACCTATCACATCAAGTTACTCATGCATTTCACTAGGGTGAAATTGCTCAACCTTCCTTATTATTTATACAGGAGCATTAACAAGATGGCCTACATAGTGCAGAAGAGAGAGTATGAGCTTCAAATGAACATTATCTTCCATAATTCACTCATTAAAAACATTGTCCTTCATCACCTCAAACAGTTGAACATTTCTTGGTAAACTTTCATTGAGGCAGAGGTCTTCACTACACCACCAAATCAGCCTGTTAGACCTATTCCACCATCAGCATCAGTTTCTCAAAAAAAAAATAGGTCATCTAGCAGGGCTATAATTAAGAAAGGTAAAGAGGAAAAAGAGGTCAAAACCTACCAGAGAGGACATAGGCAAGTGTTTTCTCCACAGATTGTGGAAGGGGCCTTGCCTTCTACATCAGCAAAACAGGGATATCATAAGTAGCAGGAGACAGTTTTCCAAAAGAAGGAAGCCCTTCACCATGAATAAGAACAAGATTTTGACCTGGTGGAATTAGAGGTCCAAGATGAACAGGAAACCTTAAACCTGGTCATTAAAGAGAAAGATGCCAAAAGCATAGAGCTGCAAGATAATTTGGAAAGGGCATAATTTGTTATCTCCTTCCTTGAGCAAGAAAATAAACAGTTAAGTGACAAGCAAGTACTCTTGGAAATGGACTTGTTAAAGGCTAAGAGGCAAGATGTCAAAGGAAAATCAGTGATGGGACATGATGATTCTAGTGAGGATTAAGCTCAGATCACCAATAAGAGAGAAAAAACAAGGGGCCTTAAAAGAGCATTGGAGTAGGAAAAACAACATGAGGCAGAAGAACTCACCTTTGAGGAGAGGATTGCCATGGAAATTAATGAGAACAAAGAAGTTTGGATTGAAAGAGTAAAAATACACCTAGATAATCTCCTTCTCAAGGCCAATAAGGGAAATGAGATGTTGAGGCACATGGCTTACCGCTACCATACCGGAAACAAGATTTGCAATATCAAGATTAAGCAATTGAAGGATAAGCTCAAGGAAACCCTAATCAGCCAAAAGGAGAAGGGTAAACTTGAATTTCTTCCTGATGCCTCCTTGGTAGCTTGACATACTTCATTAGGACTTCATCCACCAATTTTGAGAGCTTTTGAGAAATTTTTTGGTTTTTTGGACATTTTGGTCAATTTTTCAAGCTTTTTGCATAGTAGCCCACAAAAAGTGCAGTCTGGACCACGTTGCGCTTTTTCTCGAGGCCTTTAAATGATGAAAAATATACATGGTTGGATATATAATGGCCTCTACATCACATTTTTACTACTGGCACTCTAAAATCTGAGCTTTTGATAGGCAGAAAATCCCAAAAACCTTCTAAAAAACACCTTTTTGCCACCTTTTTTAGCTTCACGCTGCACTTTTTTACCAATATTTGGAGATTTCATTTTTGAGGAGATTAAATCCATAATTTTAAGTACTTGAGGACATATTTTACAACTATATAGGAATATCTTTCCAATGATCTATCTTGGGCTCAATTTTTACTTCAAGAAGGCAGTCAAAAGTCAATTTGAAGGGCCACACTGCGCTTTTCCAAGGGCATGTTGTGCTTTTTCCAATCTCATGTTTTCTTCATAAATTTCACTTTTTATCAGTTGATTTATGGATTCCAAGGAGTTTTACTGATGTAAATGTAAAAATAAAATGTAATTATTTCTTTAATAGTTACTAGAGGTAGATACATCAAGTAAAAATGTAATTTTGCGTCAAGTGAATCAGTTTCATCAAAGATAGGAATGAGTTTGTTGACCTCCCTAGTCATTAGGATTCCAGTTGAGGAATTTGGGTAATAGATCCACAAGTCAGACATTCAAACCTTGAGAGTGGGAGAAGTTTTTTTTGGTCTATATATTTCATTTCCTCTGTCATTGCAAGTGTGGGATGTTGTGTGATTGATCTTTGAACACTAGTGTAATCCGTCATTTTTGGCAAGAACTAATAGACAGAGTTGTAGCTATTTTGGTGGGATTCCTATGGTATGTGTTTTAGAAGTGTTTCCTCTTATGTTTTCATATGTTTGAATGTATTATGCTCTCCATTTTCATGTCCATCTCACAATGTGACTTATTCCTAAGTTATATAAGCAGAATTCATTATTTGATGCTCGGTTTTGGAGGAATTATCATAGGTGTGTTTCATTTTCTTCTGATATAAACGAATTCATGATTTACATGCTTGTTTTGAAACCCAATCAGTCTACCATACTCATCAAGATACCTAAAATTGATAAAGTGTGTGCCTACGTTTCCCCATTAGATCTCTACATTTCTGATCCTCAGTGCCATGACCTAGTTTCTTCCTAGACCTAATTCACCATCCAGCACCCAAAATCAATCAATCCAAACCTTAGAGCCTACTATAACTAGCCTAAAATCCTCATTATCCAATCAATTTGGTTGTGATCTCTCCTGCCTAGTAGGGCTAACTACTAGGCCAAAGCAATCGGTGGTTACCTTTGCTGGTCTCCTTCTCAGCCTTCGAAGATCCAGTGGAGTCCTAACAGAAGCATCATCAAGTCACCCTTGCTCAAAGCATCTGAGTTGAGTCATCATCGCATTCATGGAGTTTATCTCAAATCCCTTATATCCCATTATAGTACCCATCTATATTTGTGTCGCATTCATCATGTGTTACCCGGTTTTGCCTCTAGTCATACTGCCCCTCATCCCCTCTGGAATTGAGTCAGTTTTTGTCAGGTCAACCATGATTTTTATGCTCTGACAAGGGAATGCATTCATCCACCCCTCAGTTGTCCCCCATTCCATCACTATCCCTGGTTTCAGTCCATCATTCGCTCTACTATGATCCCTCGTGCCTTAATTGAGGATTCATCATTACCACAACTATGGAAGACCCCATTATATCGAATTCAACACATTCATTCTAGAATAACGGTCTAGAGGGTGATGTGCCTTTGTTCCAGCTTTCATTATTTTTAGGTGTCTCAGATCAAGAAAAGGGAATCATTATTTCCCTTTTCCTTGGTTGTTTCTTAGGTGCTAAACCCCAACTCATTATCGCACGATTGAGGATCATACACTTCATGTTTCGGTGATCCAATTGATTGTACCAATGATTCTCGGGTGTGTGTGAGATGTTCCAGACCTCATGAGGGGGTGGCCCATTAGGTAGCCCCCCACGTTCTCGAATGACCTTAGATTATGCTACAGCCTCAGATGCAGTTCCTCATATTTGATGGGTTCGGTTCTAGCTGCTTGCAGTTCCCATCGCATGCATGTCTCATTCAAATGATCCATTGAGATCTTCAGAGCCCTTTCCTATTCAGCAAGGCTTCTTTGGTTGTTATACCCACTATTGGGAAAAATACTGAGGGGGGGTGAATCAGTATTTAGAGCTCATATCTATAAATTTAATTTTTTCTTTTGTAGAATTCCATACGCGGCTTTTATGAACCGAACTCGTGTATAGACGTAGATATGCTGAAAGAAACTAGCATATAATAATATAAATTTCTAGTTTAGAAAAATTCTCTGAAACAATATTTAAATCAGATTTACCAGTTATGCATCACGTTAGATAATCATTAAATATGTGCAGTAACAGCACTATAAAACATCACACAAGTGGAACACACATGAACACCAATATTTAAGGTGGAAACCAAATTCAGGAGAAAACCACCGTTGTTGTCGTCTTTGTCTTCAATATTTATTATATGGAAAAATATTTACAACATTGTACTGATGCAGACTCATATCAATACGCAAGCTTCTACCTGTAGAAGGCTACAACCTTCACTCGTTTTCCAGCTGCTACTAGAAGGGAGCTCCAACCCCCTTTCTTCTCGTTTACCCGCCACTCCTGAAAGGGAGCTTCAACCCCCTGAACATAACACCAGCTTCTACTGGCAGGAAGCTTCTACTTCCATACTGAAGGCTTCAACCCTCACACCCACTGCAGACCATGTTTCATCAATTTTCATACTGGATCAAACAGTATTAGCACAACCCTTTATCAAAAATCATAAAATTTTCCCAATACTTCAATTAGAATAGTGAAAACACTATAACCAGAACTTCAGAAATAACCCAGACTTTAGAATAGATGTGTAGATACAAACTCAACCCTGAAAAATCATTAATTCAAATAGCATACGCTACTTTGCTTCACTGAAGCCGCGTACATATGTGTTTTCCTGCACACCAACCTGCGTATGCCTCAATGCATATTGTTTTCATAACCTGGAATGAATATGCTACTTCACTTTGTTAAAGCTGCATTTATACGCACTTTTATTTATACCAGCCCACGTATACTTCTGTGTATACTATCCTTCAGAATGTGAACATACTTAGATTCAGATCTGAGGCTCTCAGTCAGACATTTTCTCAGCAGTGCAGAACCTTTAGATAGACAGTCAACCTTAATCATGTTTTCTCAATCATTTTTTCATGATCAAATTAGCAGCATACTTAGTATTCAAAAAACCAGAATTTCAAGAAGACTTCATTGACAGACAGTAGACAAAATGGAGGAATCCCAGTAGTAACATCTGCAATAAGCTTCAGAAAACCCTAACTGCCATACATGCTTTTCATGAAGCAAACCCACGTATATACATGCTTTTACTGAGACCAACCAGCATATAGATCTGTAAAAATAAATTTTTCAGAACATACTAGATCTATAAAACTTACCCAGATTTCTTCATTTTCATCAGCAGACCTGCGCCATTTCTTCATCATTTCTTCAGTAGATCATACTAGAGCTTCATCATCTTCAGATCTAGAGATCTTGAACCATCATGATATCCATGGGTGCATCATAGATTCAGATCTATCAATTAAAAACAGAGTTCATCCATGCAGATATTCCTTAGATAAATTTTATTCATTAACAACCCTTACTCATGCACACTTTGCACTATGATCTTCTTCTCCTTATATAGATTTAGCTTTTACCAATACCATGAGTCAAAAACACTCAAATTTTTATGGTAATCTTGGATGGAATCAAATAGATAATACAGCGCTCAATACTGTGGGCTAATATAATATTCCTTTTCAGGAATTTCTGCAATATCTCCAATGGGGATGTTGTATAAGGAAACTAGTGCAAAAATAACGTAGTCCAGGGCTTGTATCCTTCAATATATGTTGTATGTAGCTTAAATATATATTTTCATCAGAAAAAAATCATTCTAGCTACTCTATACAGATATCCCCAACTCATATATGCATAAAAACACCCAAATCCCACTGCTTCATAAAATAGGAATGCTGGAGACTACAACAGCATTATTTTTATTATGTAATCTATATAAAAATATAGTTTAATACAAATTTAGAGCTTTCATTAAGCATGGAATCAGAAATGAGAGGTTAGACCTCTTTTACAAGCACCTCGGAATGCCCCGGTAAGGGTTTCCGACAAAATAGCAACATAAAAAGTGGCTCTGCAAAAAATAATGCTATTCCCAGTAACATTGTATAAAGAAAGACCAAATATGATCTTAAATGAACAAACAATACAATATTTGTCCCAATTCCTCTCTTAATAGATCTCCCGGAGTGAAATAGACTCCTCCTTTTCTGAAACAAGCATAATTGGAAAGATGCAACCCCAGCTACTACAGCTACTGCATAAATAACGCATTCACTAGGGGTGACTACGCTATCTAGAGTAGAGGATGGTTCCCCTCTAGATATATGATGATAATTGAACTCAAGACCTCCTCCTTAGACCTCCCAATCAGCTATATCAATGATGAAGATAGAATTCTCGCATGAGAATCCTTTGCACTAAGCAGTGCTACAACTCCGGCTAAACAGCTGAAGTTTGCAAATCAGTCATAGGACTGAGACAAGAAGAATGAATGAATGAATCCTTTGTTTCTATCCTCTCTTTTCTATCCTTCATGAGCTTCTCCATCCCGGGCCCCACTCATTGGTGATGTAGCTTCCTTGAGAAGTTTCCTCCTTCAAAACTGTGCTGCCCTAGTAGCTTTCCCTCCTTTTGTGACAGCACTGTTGACTTGGTCAACTATAGCTAGCTCCTTGATTTTCCTCTCTTTCAAACTATAGAGGCTTTATTTTATCCTCCTACCTCAATCCATTTTCACACTGGGATAGGTTTTATTATGTTTCCTACTTCTTATTTCAAAAATGGAGTAATTATAATGTTCCAAGTAGCAGTGGCTAATTGGGAACAATACAGTCCTCCCCTCTCAAAATTTTCTTGCCCACAAGCAACAGTAAAGAAGGATGCTGCAAGATCTTCTCTCCCTCCCAAGTGGCATCCTCATCTGGTAGATTCCTCCATCGAATCAGATATTCCTTGATGATTCTTTTCCTCAGCTGCCTCTCCCTTGTGTCTAATATTTCTTCTGGCTGCAAGATCAAGTGGCCCTCATCATCAATAGGGGGAAGTTCCATGTTGACAACTACATTCCTCCCAATGGCCTTCTTGAGGCAAGATAAATGGAAGATATTGTGGATCTTGCTCCCCTTAGGAAGCTTCAGCTCATATGCTACCTTACCGATACATTTTTTCACCCTGTATGGCCCATAGAAACTTGGTTTGATATTTTCAGCTCCCTTCACCTTGAGTGTGGACTATTTTTAAGGTTGAAGACGTAGGTAGACAAGATCTCCCACCTCAAATTGTCTCTCTATCCGACCACGGTCTACATACATCTTCTGCTAGTTCTGAGCAGTGGAAATGTTGTCTTTGAGTGCCATGAGTATGTCTTGGTTCTCTTGAATCCAATCCCTTGCCCTTGGAGCTTTACTTGCTCCAAACATAACATCAGCAAATTAAAGTGCCTCATACCCATATAAGGCTCGGAATGGAGTCATGCCAATAGAAATATGGTGAGTAGTGTTGTAACAACACTCTCCCAAGTGGAGCCAACGCAACCAAGCTTTATGCTACCCTGCCACATAGTTCCTCAAGTAGCCTTCTAGCCACTTGTTCACTATCTCGGTCTGCCCATCATTTTGGGGGTGATAGCTAGTACTTGGAGTCAAATCAGTCCCCACTAACCGGAAAATTTCTTGCCAAAAGCCACCCATGAATTAATTTTCCCAATCACTCACTATGGTCCTAGGGAGACCATGGAGTCTAAATACATCTCTGAAGAAGAGCTCAGTTACCTGTGAAGTAGTATAATGTGAATAAATGGAAAATAAATTAGAGTACTTTGTTAGTCTATCAACAACAACAAAGATACAGTCCTTACCTTGCACTGTCGGTAAGCCAGTGATGAAGTCCATAGAGATACTCTCCCACTTCCCATCTGGAATAGGTAGTGGCTACCATAATCCAGCAGGGTAAGTGTATTCTCCCTTATTCTGTTGGAAAATGGTGCATTCCCGGACATGTCAGAGCACATCCTCCTTGAGTCCCTTCCATGAGAATCTCTCCCTGATAAATTTGTAATTCTTTGTGAAACCTTGATGCCCAACAAGTGGTGAATCATGTGAGGCCAATAAGATCTTCTCCTTGAGCTTAGAATTCTTAGCCAAGCAGATCTGATCCTTGTATCATATAACCTCATCCATTACTCTAAACCTTTCATCCGATACCACCCCATCAATTATCTCACATGCAAAGTCATCTTTGGAATACTCAACTAAAAGTTGAGCCTTCCAATCTGCATCCATGCCCCTCAAGGACAGCGTTGTAGGCCTCCTGGATAGTGCATCAGCTACTATATTGCTCTTCCCCTTGGCATATTCTATGTCAAAATCATAAGCTTTGATTTTTCTCACCCAATTTTGTTGTCTCTCCTGGAGTTGTCTCTGTTCAAGGAAGAATCTAAGACTGTTGTGATCAGTCTTCACCTTGAACTTATTTCCCACCAAGTATTGCCGGAATTTGGCTAATGCATGCATGATAGCCAACATTTCTTTATCATATATGGGGTATAAACTTTCATGAGGGAGTAGCTTCTTGCTCTCAAAGGCTATACGATTTCCTCCTTGCATCAAGACTGCCCCAATACCTTCACCTGATGCATCACATTCTAGCACAAAAGGTTGAGAAAAGTCAGGTAAAACCAAAACAAGAAAACTACTCATTACCTCTTTGAACTTATCAAAATTCTTCTGCGTTGTAGGTGTCCAATGGAAAGCTCCCTTCTTTTTCAAGTCTGTGAGTGGTGCTGCTAGTTGTGAAAATCATTTCCCAAACTTCTGGTAATAAGTGCATATGCCCACAAACCCTCTGAGTTCTGTAACATTCCTGGGTTTATGCCAATCTCTGATAGCCTGGATCTTCTCCTCATGTACCCTTATTCCATCCACTCCTATGATATGCCCCAAATACAACATCTTTGTGAGGCCAAATTCACATTTGGAGAGCTTGGCATAGAATTGTTTCTCCTTGAGGATATGTAAGACTGTCTCAATATGTTGCAAGTGCTCCTCCCAAGTGTAGTTGTAGATAAGAATATCATCAAAGAAGACCAATACAACCTTTCTCAAATGACCATGAAATATGTGGTTCATGCAGGATTTTAAAGTTTCTGGAGCATTATTCAATCCAAAGGACATTACCAGAAACTCAAAATGCCCATAGTGACACCTCAACGCTGTCTTGGGAATATCTTGCTCCCTTACCTTGATTTGATGGTACCCGAACCTCAAATCAATCTTGGAGAAGTATTCTGATCCCCTTAACTCATCCATGAGTTCATTGATCCTGGGTATAAGGTACCTGTTCTTCAGATTTTTCTTTTTCAAGGCCCTATAATCAATGCACATCCTCAATGTTCCATCTTTCTTCTTTACCAAAACCACGGAGGAAGAAAAAGGACTAGTACTAGGCCGGATGTGTCCTAGTGCTAGTAGCTCTTGGATAGCTCTTTTGATCTCATACCTATAAGCCTTGGGATGCCTATAAGGAGTGGTGATTACTACTTGGACTCCTTGTTCCAACTCAATGGTGTTTTCAAACCCTCGGTCAGGAGGTCTCCCTGGTGGGATATCCCCAAATATTGTAGAGTACCGGTCCAAAAGAGACTGAACATCTGAATGTATTAGGGAGTCCTTGCCCTTCACCTTTGATATATGCAGCTCCATATCCCATTCAACATCCCCTCTACACAGATCTGCCTCCATCCTATGTGTTGAAACAACCTAAGGGGGATATGTGTTTATACCCTTGATTCTTTGTTGCTAGCCATCCTCCCCTCCATTCCATTCCATCTCCAAAGTTCTCCTGTTAGTGGTAACTCTCCCAAGAGTGATTAGCCACTAGAACCCAAATATGACATTGGTGTTTGGAATATCTACCACAAAGAAGTGGTCTATCAATGTATAGGTCCCCATAGTAATGGTTAGTGCCGAAACATACTTGGCACATTGCAGGGTCATAGCTCTTGGGACCAAAACTGAAAATCCCTCAAACTCCTCCATGGGAATTCCTCTCCTGTATACTAGTTTTGCATCAATAAAATTATGAGTGGCTCCACTATCTATCAATATAGAAACTCCTTGCCCCATGATGGTGCCTCTCACCCTCACGTTCAAATACTTTGGGACTCCTCTTAACGCTGCAATAGCTCCCCCTCTTGGAGAAAATTCTTATATGGATTGTACAGTGTTGGCATCCTTATTGGATAAGGTATTGACATGATGTGCCCCCCCTGTAACACATTTCCCATCCAAATCCTGAGCAGGGATTGTCTCTCTTGGTCTCGAGTGAGTCTTTTGCTACAAAAAGGTTCTTGCCCTAGGCAAGATGTGTCGTAGATCTTTAGCTTTCTCCAAAACTTCAAGGAGTGTGGTTGGTTTGGTAGACTTGACCAACCCTTGTAATGGTTCATCCATCCCATTCACAAACATGCATACCTTCCTGCTCATAGTGAGGTTGGATACCATCACTGAAAGCTGCAAATACTCAGCAATGTAATCCTCAAGATCTCCCTCCTGCTTGAGCTTGGTTATCTTGGTAAAGTGGGCTTCCGGATCCCTTGGATCAAACCTCTCCACTAGCTTCTTGGTGAAAGCTGAGTATGAAGTGATATGATGATTCCCAAGTGTGGTCAGTGCATGAAACCACTAATCTTGAGCTTCCCCTTCTAGGTGCAACACAGCTATCTTGATGGCTTCTATCTCAGAAACCTTGTTGAGTTGGAAGTATGTGTCCAGCTTCTCCACCCATGCTTTTTCTATGCATTTAGGTGTCCCATCAAATGTGGGCAAGAGGAACCCTACCATACTACATTGTAAGGTCGATCCCTGCATCAATTTATCCTCCTTTTGATGAAGATCAATCCTCCTTCCATCCTTGATCCGGAAAAACTCCTGAAAGCTCAAGTGCTCCTTGAACCTTTGAGATTGGAGTTCATACTCTTCAAAATATTCCCCCATAGTTCCCTCCTTATCTCCTTCAGTTATAATTGAAGGCATGGTGGAGTGTTGTGATGCAGGTTAATGCCCCATGATATTTGCAGTGTTGGTGCTTGCCTCATGGAAAAACCCTAAATATTCCTCTTCATGCCTCATCTCCTTAAGATCCCTTGCAATGTTCTGCAGGGTTCGAAGTACTATCTTTGAGATTTCTTCCTTCTCCATGCTAAATATAAATCTACCCCCCACAAGCTGAGCCAAGAGAAAAGCTCTAATACCACTGTAATATTCCTTTTCAGGAATTTCTGCAATATCTCCAATGGGGATGTTGTATAAGGAAACCAGTGCAAAATAACGCAGTCTAAAGCTTGGATGCTTCAATATATGTTGTATATTTTAGCTTAAATATATATTTTCATTAGAAACAAATCATTCTAGCTACTCTATACAGATCTTCCCAACTCATATATGCATAAAAACACCCAAATCCCACTGCTTCATAAAATAGGAATGACAGAGACTGCAACAGCGTTATTTTTATTATGGAATCTATAGAAAAATATAGTTTAATATAGATATAGAGCTTTCATTAAGCATGGAATCAGAAATGAGAGGTTAGAACTCTTTTACAAGCACCCCGGAATGCCTTGGAAAGGGTTTCCGGAAAAATAACAACATAAAAAGTGGCTCTGCAAAAAATAACACTATACCCAACAACACTGTATAAAGAAAGACCAAATATGATCTGAAATGAACAAAAAATACAATATTTGGCCCAAGGCCTCTCTCAATAGATCTCCCGGAGTGAAATAGACTCCTCCTTTTCTGAAACAGGCACAATTGGAAAGATGCAACCCCAGCTACTGCAACTGTTGCAGAAATAACGCATTCACTGAGAGTGACTACACTGTCTAGAGTAGAGGATGGTTCCCCTCTAGATAGATGATGAGAATTGAACTCAAGACCTCCTCCTTATACCTCCCAATCAGCTATATCAATGATGAAGATAGTATTCCTGCATGAGAATCCTTTGCAATAAGCAGTGCTGCAACTCCAGCTAAACAGCTGAATTTTGAAAATCAGTCCTAAGACTGAGACAAGAAGAATGAATGAATGAATCCTTTGCTGCTATCTTCTCCTTTTTATCCTTCATGAGCTTCTCCATCCCGAGCCCCATTCATTGGTGATGTAGCTTCCTTGAGAAGTTTCCTCCTTCAAAACTGCACTGCCCTAGTAGCTTTCCCTCCTTTTGTGACAACATTGTTGACTTGATCAACTATAGCTAGCTCCTTGCTTTGCCCCTCTTTCATAATAAAGAGGCTTTATTTTATCCTCCTACCTCAATCCCTTTTCACACTGGGATAGGTTTTATTGTGTTTCCTACTTCTCATTTCAAAAATGGAGTAATTATAATGTTCCAAGTAGCAGTGGCTAATTGGGAACATTACAACTAATACCATGGTAAAGCCCCCTAGTATTATAATTTTGGAGCACAAACAGGCATACGTGACTTGGGACGTACTTCTCCATGTGCATATGCGACTTGGCCTTTACAAACTTGCGTATACATTGTGACATATTAACAATAATCAATCTACTGCACAAAAATTCTGAGAGACTGTTGAGATTCTTCATACAGATATTTTCTTCATCCTTTGCCA
The DNA here is from genome assembly GCA_034641835.2 of Pinus albicaulis. Classification (NCBI taxonomy): domain Eukaryota; kingdom Viridiplantae; phylum Streptophyta; class Pinopsida; order Pinales; family Pinaceae; genus Pinus; species Pinus albicaulis. Next base: position 1,413,713,444 of record CM076577.1, on the reverse strand, counting down.
GAGAGTTGCCATCAAGAACAATAAATTTAATATTATATAACACAAGAAACATATTTCCAAAAATCTCCCCCTTTGGACTTGATGGCAACCATAATCATTAAAACATTAGGCATCTATATTCAACCATCCTCAGAATTCTCCCCCTTTGACATCAAGGGAAAAGGGCAGATCATCATCCCTTGTACAGAAATTACCATGCTCCCCCTAAGTTCATGCTTGAATATTCAGACATATTTTCAATGAAGTACATGATTTTTCAACCGATTATGACCTTTCCTATCACCAATTACTCATACTTGCATCAATGATCCAACTAAGTGGATTTACATATTTTGACTGAACTACCCAACCCAGTGGGTTTACAAATTGGAAAAAGTCCTTATATGACTGAATATAACAATTTACATCATAGATCTCAACATGAAATTTTCATCAAATGAATTTTTATAAAAAATACCAATGAATCTCAATCATGAGATCAAACCATAGCAAACACTTCGAATACCAACAATGCATCCTTTCCCACAGGGCAAGTGCTCCCCCTTAGCTTGTGCACCCTGAACACTTTAATCAACAAATCATCAAGGCATCTTCATCAAAAATATATTAGAGAATGAAACAAAAATGTGAGAACTGGAACATCACCAAAGATACCCAACATTGCAGCAATTGTTCTGAAAATGCTAACCCAGAAAATTGTGCCAGCAAAAACCCATACGCAGTTTTATGTATATAAACTAGCGTATATACGCGACTGTCCTTTATGAAATCCACATATCCAATTTGATCTTCTAAATTTACGCAGATCTGATCTTCTGAGTGACATAGACAACTCCCAACTTTTTTTTGAGATATTTGAATGCTTCCCTGGGAAGAGGTTTAGTAAATATATCAGCAACTTGTTCTTTGGAGGGAACATACTCCAATTTAACCTTTTTTTCAAGCACTTGTTCACGTAAGAAGTGATACTTGATAGGAATGTGCTTGGTCTTGGAATGCATAATAGGATTCTTTGAGATATTTATGGCACTTGTATTATCACACATAATGGATATGGGAGGTGAACATTTGATTTGAATTTCTTGTAAAGTTTGCATCATCCAAAGAAGTTGTGTGCAACATGATGCGGTAGCCACATATTCTTCTTCTGTTGTAGATAAGGCAATAGAGCTTTGCTTCTTACTGAACCAAGATACTAATCGGGGCCCCATATAGAATGCACCACCACTAGTGCTCTTCCGATCATCAACATTTATAGCCCAATCTGCATATGTGTAAGAATGAAGAGTGAGATCAGCATTCTTTGGATACCATAGTCCAAAGCCTTGAGTTCCTTGTAGATGTTTGAATATTCTTTTGATAGCCTGAAGGTGAGACTCTTTTGGATTAGCTTGGAATCTTCCAACAATCCCAACTACATGCATAATGTCTGGTCTTGTCCCGGTGAGATAAAGTAGATTTCCAATCATGGATCTGTATTCTGGTTGATTCACTATGGAAGAATCATCATGAGAACTGAGGTTACACCTGGTTATCATTGGTGTACTTACAGGTTTGCAATCTCCCATCCCATACTTCTTCAGAATTTGCTTAAGATATTTTGCTTGTGATAAGAATATGCCATTTGTTGCTTGTTGCACTTGTAAGCCAAGAAAGAATGTTAGTTCCCCAAGTAAAGACATTTCAAATTCTTGCTGCATAACAGAAGCAAATTTCTGACTCATGGACTCTTCATTACTTCCAAAAATGATTTCATCAACATATACAACCACAATCAATAGTTTATCATTTTTAGTTTTTTTGTATAAGTTGCTATCAGCAGATCCCTTTGAAAATCCTTATTGATGAAGATATTTGTCAAGACGATAATACCATGCCCTTGGAGCTTATTTGAGACCATATAAAGCCTTTTTAAGTTTACAAACAAGTTTTTCATCATTGCCCAAAATGAATCCTTATGTTTGTTCTATATAAACTTCTTCTTCTAGATCACCATTGTGGAAAGCGGATTTAACATCCATTTGATAAACTTTGATTTGTTGAAAGCTTGAAAAAGAAAGAAACATTTTGATGGCTTCAAGTCTAGCTACAGGAGAGAATGTTTCTTTAAAGTCTATACCTTCTTGTTGAGCATACCCTTTACAAACAAGTCTAGCCTTGTTTATAATAACATCTCCATTTTCATTTAACTTGTTTTAGAATATCCATTTTGTTCCAATAACATTTTTATCATGAGGTCTTGGAACTAGTTCCCAAGTATGATTCTTTTCAATTTGATCAAGTTCTTCATTCATGGCTTGAATCTAACATTCATCTCTGCTAGCTTGATTGACATTCTGTGGTTCAATGGTGGATAAGAATGCTAGATAACTAGTAGACCCTACAAGAGTTCTTCTTGTTTGGACACCTGATCCCTTTTCTCCAAAAATTTGAGATTCTAGATGATTCTTTTGAACATACTTGGATGGAGCCTTTTCAGATAGATCCTCTTCTGCAGCTTCATTGGGTTCACCTTCTATATTATCTCTATTAGATGCAAGAAGATATACATCATCATCATCTTCATTTGTTGTTTGTATTTCCCCTTTTGGAGCTAAGAGAGATTCATCAATTACAACATCAATGCATTTAATAATCTTCCGAAGTCTTTTATTGTAGCATTTATATGCTTTAATTCTAGAAGAGTAACCAATAAATATTCCTTCATCTGCTCTAGGTTCAAACTTGCCAAGTTTTTCATCATTGTTCTTAATAAAACATTTTCTTCCAAAAACTTTAAAATTCTTTACAGTGGGAAGATTACCATACCAAAGCTCATATGGAGTTTTATCACTGTTTACATGAACATGTGCTTTGTTAAGAATATTTACTGTAGTATGTGCTGCTTCTCCCCAAAATGTGTCAGGTGTTCCTAAATCATCAATTATAGCCCGAGCCATCTGTTGAACTATTCTATTCATTCTTTCTGCTACGCCATTTTGTTGTGGGGTACCAACTACATTAAACTGTCTTTTTATGCCATGTTGTTCACAAAAATAAAAGAATTCATCTGATATATATTCACCTCCTCGATCATATCTAAGACACTTGATTTTTAGATCTAATTCATTTTCAACCAGTGCATTGAAGATATGAAATTTTTCAAATGCTTCATCTTTGTGTTTTAGCAACCCAATCCAACACATTCTAGAGAAATCATCAATAAACAGAATATAGTATTGTTCTCCACGGGGTGACATTTTTCTCATAGGTCCACATAAATCAGTATGAATGAGTCAAGAGGCTTACTTGCTGATCCTTCTTTGGCATTAAATTGCACTCCAGTTTTCTTACCGAATTGGCAAGATTTGCATATGGTACTCTTAGGCAGAGTAATATTGGCAAGATCACGAACAACTTTGAGTCTGCCAGATTTGTTGATTTGAGAGAAGCTCAAATGCCCCAATATTCTATGCCATAACCAATTTTTTGAAGATGTACCCAAGTAACATTGTTCTTTACAGCTTTTCAATACATACAAATTGCTTGGTGTTCTATTCCCTTTTATAATTGTTTTTCTTATATCAAGATCGCGTACCACACATTCTTTTGAGCTAAATAAAACTTTAGTTCCTTGATCACACATTTGACTTACACTTAACAGGTTATTCTTTAATCCATCCACATACATAACATTGTTAGCTTTCACCTTTTCCTTTAGAAAAACATAACCTTTTCCCTTAATGACAACAGGAGTATCATTTCCAAAAGTAACATTCTTTTCTCTTTGTATAGCATCGTATGCAAGAAGTTTATTTCTGTCACTTGTCATATGTTTTGAGCATCCACTATCAATGTACCATTAATTTTCTTCTCCTTCTGCAAATAAAGCTATGCCACAATTCTCAACCTGTAATTCCTTCTCTCTCCATACTTTGGAAGTTGAAGGTATATGCTCTTTTGGCTGAAGTTTGCTCCTGCATTCTGATTCTTCATGACCAAAGTTATTGCAATAAGCACATTAAATTTCATTTTGTAGAGGAGAAAAGTTGTTATATGTATTCTTCTTTATTCCAGTCTCAATTCTTTTCTTTCTTTCTTCTCTATTCATGATGGTTTTGTATGCAATGCATTGAGCAACTTTATGACCAAAATTATGACATGATAAAAATTGTCCATTGAAGAAGAAATTTCTACGATCATGGAACCTTCTATTTGTGTTTACCTGTTGGTTGGTATTTCTCTGAAAGTTGTTCCTGCTAGTGTTATTTTTATTGAGGTGGTCATGCTTTACCTGTAAAATTTCTTTGTTTCCTTGCTGAGTGGAAGAATGTTGTAGGTTGGCTGTAACTTCTTTTAGATAGTTTGGTGCTGAAGACTGAGAAGATTCTCTGACATATCCAAGACCTGTCTTTATAAGAGGAGAATGTTGTACCTTGATAATCTCATATAAGGTTTCATATCCTTTAGCAAATCTAAGATTCAAAGTCTTTACTTTCTCAATTTCTTTTCTTAGACTTACTATTTCACATTCTAATTTCTTATTGTGTTTCTCCTTTTCTTCAAGCTGATTTTTTAGAGTTTCTATGGATATTTTGTTTTCTTCTAAACATATTTTGAGCTTATTGATTTCTTCAAGAAAATCATTGTCTTCTAGAGCATCCATAAATGTATCCTTTTCTTCCCTAGAATATTTTCAAATTCCATGAGAATTCTAAGATCTTGATCAGATTCTTCCTCACTGTTTGATAACCCATCACTATCTTCATGAGTACAATAACTTTTTCTAGTGCTAAACCGATTCTTATTTCTTCTTGCTACTTCCTTTACTTTTTCATGTGTTTCTTTATGAGGACACTTAGTAGCATAATGACCAACTCTTCCACAAGAAAAACATTTGAAGGAAGCTTACCTCTAAACCTTCCAGTGCCAAGTTGGAGCTTCTTTACAAAATTTACCTCATCTTCTTCTGAAACATACCCTGATCCTTCTGTTTATTGTACTTCTTTTCCTTTTGTAGAAGCTCTAAAGACGGCTTATTTGACTTCATATGATCCTCCTTTTCTCATTTCACATGCAGTTAGAATGCCATGAAGTTGAAAAATAGTACGATTTTGAAGATCATGCTTCTCTTCAATAGCAGACACTTTTGACTCAAATTTTGAAGTTAAAGATCTTAAAAAAAATTCAACCAGAGTAGTGTCAGTTATGGTTACACCCAAATTTATCATACGATTTACAATATCATCTAGACGTAAAAAGAAAGTGGCAATGCTCTACTCATTATGCTTCCTTAGATTTTCATATTGAATTCTAAGAGTTTGGAGTTTAGCACTTTTTACCTTTGTATCACCTTCATAGCTTAGAATGATTTTGTCCCATATTTCCTTTTTTGTATTCAACTGCATGACCTTGACAAATTTTGACTCAGTTAGACTCCCCAATAGTGCATTGACTACCTTTGCATTTGTTTCATAGTTCTTTCTTGTCGTTGCATCTGTTGGAACTGAGGCTGGATATTAATAACCTCCTTCAACAATAGCCCATACAACTGCTCCAAGAGACTGAAGATAGGATATTTTCCGTGTTTTCCAGAAGATTAAATTGTTTCCGTTGTGTTAGCCCCTTATAAATTCCTTGACAAGCAAGCAAGGGGCTAATTAGTTTTATGAACCTTCAAGCAATGCATTTCCCTTGAAAACATATCATCCTTGAAGCCTTTTCATGTTCCCTGCCCTTTGACTGTTTCCCTCTGCTATTCTTGAGTAAATAAGCCTCATTGATGTAAAAAATTGTGCTCCAAAAGGCCTTTATTTGCCCCTCGTATCCCTGCAGAAGGTCCCATTTTACCATTTTTTCCCTTTGTCAAAGTTCCCCTTTTTTCCCTCTAAATCCCCCTTAAATACTATATTCACCCCTGGTCTAGTTTAATTTTCCCTTATTTCCTTATCGTTACCCCCCATTGGCCTTGGAATGCACTAAAAAGGGGCAAAAAACCCACTTTACACCTTATAATAAGGCCTAAGCCCTTTTCCGCCAGCCCCTTTAAACCACTTCCCCATATGCCCCATGCCCAAGACTGAGCGCTTATGGCCTGGGTGCTAATCACATCAGAGAATCGAAGTGGAACATTCAGTTCCTTTGTAAATCATAAAAACTTCGAAGCGATAGTGTTATCGCTCCATCGGTCCCGCCGCAATCCCCACCGTTGATCTATTGTTTTGATCAGATGGCCCTGCGCCGATCGCACTCCCACCCCGATCGCAATCGCAACATTCACCGTGTCCCTCTTTGTTCCACTCTGATTGCGATTCGCCGATCCAATCTCAGTCGTCCATTTAATCCACGATCCGATGGCCATCGCACCCCCGCTCCAATCGCAATCGCAAATTCCAATCGATACCACTTTCCGCCCCTTGCGATTGCGATCCCCCAATTGAATCCAAGTTTTCCATCCAATGTAGATCCAACGGCCCAGCGCTAATCACTTCACGCCCGTCGCTCCTCCCCTTTCGCCCCTCTGATCAGATCTCCACCGTCGATCTCCTTGCAGATCCAACGGCCATCCCATAATCGCATCGTCTCTCCAATCGCTACCACTCTTCGCCCTTTGCAATTTCTATTCCCCAATCCAATCTCATCTGTCCATTGATCCAATATCGACGGTCCATGCTGGATCGTGCCCTCCATCATATTTCTTCATCGGATCTCCCAAATAGTTCATCATTCGATCTTCGTTGTCGATCTCCTCCTGAGATCCGATGGTCCAAAACTAATTGCCCTCCACCCACGCCGGGTCCCACTACATATGATTGTTTTCATTACATTTTGGTTCATTTTAATGCATTCCGCCTATTTTTATAAACCATTCCACTATTTAATCTCCGCCGTCGATCTTCGCTACCGGACCATGATCTAACGGTCCACGCTCATTTCTCCACCAAAACTCTATTTGTCGCTGTTTACGCCATATCAATGCATTTTTCACCATTGTTTCATCTAAAACCACCATTTTACACCATCGCGCTATCATTCTACACGCCCTCCATAGACATCCGCATGGATTTCATAACTGAGTTTCGTGTTTTGCAAGGTTATCAGGTGGTGAAAGCTGCCATGATTACATAGTCTTTAATACAGTGGCAGAACGACTGGACTTGCATTTAAAGGACAGGGTTTAAACTCTGTAAAACCCCCCCAGAGCCATTAAAGCGCAGATTTCACCGACGAAGACAGAAATGGAGAAGCAGAGAGTTTAAGGCAAGAAAATGAAGGTCTTTGAGCCTTAACTTAGTGATTTAGAGGTAAAGTACCAGATTGAAGACATCATGGATCTCTCAGAAGGTCCAGCGCACAAAAAAACTTGCCATCAGGGTAGCTACATCAGCAGAACATCCCTACCTGTGAAAGGAAAAAGTGCCCATTTTGTTTCCTCTATTTACCGTGTTCCAGAAGAACATTCAGCCTTGACCATAGTCCTAAGCTATCATAGCATTTGTTATGCAGCATGGCACACTTCACTGTCATTCATTTTCCTTTGTTTATTCACCAAAATTACTACAGAGTACTGCAGCCAGAGTGCATCAGAGCCATACCAGATTAAATGGAAGCCTGAAGAAGATCGCTCTTTCGTCCAAGGCATGCCAGAGATAAATGCACAGAGTTTAAAACTGAATGGGCTTCGGCCTTCTTTCTTTTATGAGTTTAAATGTTTCATTTAGTGTTTCACCTACCTCCTCCGCTCATATTTCAGCTATAAAATCAAGAGGAAACTCATTTTAAAGGTTTTTGATCGATTATCGGAGAATTGCAAGCTGTTTCCTTTGAGATATGTTCTCTATGTAAAGTTGTAAGATAGGCTGAGGAAGATGTATTCAGACTGAACTTTCAAGCTGTTGGAAATGTTGTATTTGACTGGTGTTGCTCTTAATATGACAAGCACATTTATTTGGATCCTGATCTAAAGCAGCTGGTGATGTTTTTCTATCTCTGTGTTTATTTCATTTCATTACATTTATGTTGGCTTGCATCAGAAATTTGGCATAGGATTTACCCTTGCTAGGTACCCTATGTTTCTGCCTTCCTTGCCTTTAATGTTTTTCTACTTTATGTGTATCCGAGGATTGATTTCAATTAATTTAAACAGTGTAGTGGATGTTATTTCCTACTAGCTGATGTATGAATTATTGAGGTCATGCTTCAGATGTTCTTTTTGAGGTTTAACGGAATGAATTGGGAACACTGGGAGGTCTAGAACTCTGTCTTTATCTCACTAGGATCCTTTTCAGCTAATTGAACCTTTCTAATATCCCTCAAGCTGGAGGCCGAAGCATTGAGAGTTCAAAGTCTCTCTCTGATCTCAGGTTTCCAACTTTGTGTTCTGAATCTTTAATGTTTCCTTGCTCTCACCTTCCCTCTTGCCTATCCTACCACACTATCATCTTTAAGATCCAATGCTTTAGATGACTAGCCCATCTAAAAGCCTGCATATTGAATAGCAAGTAAACCCTTTCCTGAATCCATTGCCCAATGGTCTTGAATGTTCCCTCGAATATCTCTCTTTTGCCTAAAATCCTCTTTTCTCATCCTTGTCTCATATTGAAACCTTCTTTCCTGATTCTCAGTAACCAAACATACAATTAAAAAAACAAACTCTGAGCCTTATAACTAGCCTAACACCTTAACTTTGAGCTTCAAAGACATATACCTTTGACAATCATAGAGAGATCCATCTCTGGACCCAGGAGGGCTAGATCCTAGGGTCTTGTTGACGGGAAAATCTATCCAGCCAACAGCAGGAGATCTCCTCGGTAAAATTTCCCAATTAGACCTTGAACCGTTTGGAATAGGGATCCCGTCTGGGGTGTGGGTCCTGCTACCACTGATTTCTCCTTTGCTTTGGGTCTCGCTTAAACTCTATAAAACAGTGGGTACACACCTAATCAACTGATACAAGACATATGTTTGATGCATTAAATGTACATGCAGCACTATGAGTAGCAAGAGAAAATAATAAAACATGAAGACCGAAGGAAGTGTTGTTAGAAACACTTCATTAGGGTCATGCTTGTAGACTGTTCTGACCGCAAAGGAAATAATTCCTCACGGCGAGAACACTCTTCACTTTCTAAAATTTTAAATGATAACACAAACGCAGATAAACAAAGTCATCAACATTAGCTAAGAAAGTAAAATAAACTCAACCACCATTAACATACTCAGAAAACTGTTATGCAACTATGATATGAATTGAAGATGCAGTTCCATTAATCTAAAGATATTCAGAAACTGAAGATATAATACTCAACAGTGCTCGTACATAAAACAACACCAGATCCACAAAAGGGGTTTTACAAAATGCTTGTATTCATCATTAAATGTATATCTACTGGTAATACAATGCACTCAGCTCGAGTCCCAAAAAACAGCCCAGTTTACAAGCTCCTGAAGGAGTATTTATAATACAAAACCCGCCCCTTGGGCTTCCTTGACTTTTCATCTTCTTGACTGCTGGGCTGCCTTACGACCTAGTCTTTTCTGCGACCTGCGACCTCAGCTGTTGTTGCGACCTGCGACATGACTGGGTCATGGGGTCGCAAGTTGTAAGGAAATAAGAGATTGCGACCTTGGGACTTTGCGACTGAGTCGCGGGGTCGCAAAATGCATAAAACCGAAGAGATGCGACCTTGTGACCTTGCGACTAGGTCGCTGGGTCGCAGGGTCACAAAAGGCGGAAAAACTGAAGATATGCGACCTTACGACCTGTAGATCTGCGACCTGCGACCTTGGAAGATGTGTGACCTGGGGTTTTATTCTTTCCACCTTTCTCCTGTTGAGATAGTCGTAGCTCCCACCACATGAACCAGCACTTTCTGAGTGAGCGACAAAATTCCTTGTCTGGGTCGTCATCACAATCTCCTCGTGCTACCTGTGTGTAAGCATATTATATTAGCTATTAGCCTCATCCACATAAATATGTTTATGCATGTTGAAGAAAATAAAGATGCAATAAATATATAAACGTAGATGCATAAAAGGTATATTGACACATAAAATCGGGAGCTTTTAAAGGTTAGCTTGGACCCCTGTATAGTCCTGTTCTGAAGGCAATATATGAACGATCGTGCATATCTACTATGTATTTCTCCACTGTCGCAAAAGAACGCTTGAAGGCACGTATAGCTAGTCTTTAACATTTTTCAATGGAGACTACCGAAGCCCGGGGAGCTCCCATGCACTGCTATGTGCTGAGACAGGCTATGATGCACGACCCCCTCAAAGTGTTTCGAGGCTGCGACAGGCCTCGCCATAGATAATTGTTGTCATCCCTTGCCTTCATCAGATGGGCATCGATTCACCGGTTTTAACTAATTTCTTTCACAATGAGGTGTTAAAGATGCATTATTCTTCATATGTAGAGATGCTAGTTTTGCTGCCAAACACCCTGTGATGTAGTTATTTCGCCCAACCTTGAATCACACGAAGGTGCTGAAACAAAGCATTATAACCTTTTATATGCAGACATCTCTACCATGCGCTGTGCTCCCATGCCTCACGATATGCAATCCTTCGGTGGCCAGTAAGGAGCGCGATCTATTGGAGAGGGCATTGTGCCAATGCACTGTACTAAACCTTCTTTCACCTCCCAGGATGATCAACTGCCAGAATGTTCATTACATTCCAATGCAAATGAATCCAGCCTTCACTAGGTGACTGTCTTCATCGAGGCATCAGAATTACTAGTCGAAATACTTTGAATTTAGGAGGCGTGTAGATTGAACTCAGCGCAACGTATTGCAGAGGGAAAAAATTAACTCAAAGGTTTTGTTTGTTGTTCTAACACAACCAGCATCAAAGGGATTCGATTTCTTTCCTACATTGAAAATAGACCATGCCGAATGTTACTATTGCATACCAGACTTGAGCGGCTCAGAAAGGCGTCAGATCCTTGCATGACGAGCTTTATTGCTAATGCAGAGCGAACGATCCCTGAAAAGTTGTGTATCAGCGCCCTTTTCGATCAGAAACATCCGTTCGAGTGTAGAAGCATAATTTATGTTCATGCATGGTAGCACGCATGGGCAACCTGCGTCCATGTAACGCGGCATGAAGCGCAGAGACTCGTTCTGTCCAGCTCACCGTGGATGCGTGGAAGATCGTTGTGGCGTTGATTATGGCATTTTCTGATTTTACAATCATGCGTATTGTAACTTACTCCAGCGAAACGTAACACTTCCGCCTTTCGTGGGATAGTTATTCTAACATGCCGTCGTAGATCTACTACAAGATTTGACTCCGTGTTTTAAACGCACATTTTGATTATATATCTTCTCCACAGAATAAAACTTCGCCATAGAAACGTTTGCGCTCATTTGTAATGTTTTTCTCATATAATTCTGTTTATATGATATCGCTCCTCCAATCTTATATCGTTGGAAAACCATATGGTTCATGCACCGTTTGAAACATGGTTGTATATTATCATATATCGAACCACGACTTTGGATCACCGAATATAAATGTTTGCTCAAAACCTTTACCGTCGAACCTTGAGTTTTTTAATACGTAATTTCTGGACTGCTATTGCCAAAAGCAGTACTAGTACCAATACCAGAGTGAAAATTACCAAAATCATTGAATAGAAACTAAGAGCCAGCCGGTGCCTTATAAGCCATGGTAGATCTATTCGAGAGAGCAATGTTTCCTGGTTTCTCCAACTGTCAGATTTGTTTTCTTTATCAAACCAGTTTGTAACTCTGAAAGTAAAATGTGTTTATCTGTTACAAGTTCTCCGTGTACATCCCTCACTTCCATTTTGATAACTACTGAATTTGCATCCCAGTCGATTTCAATGGCTCCAAAGTTTCGCTTTCCGTATACGCATGTTTTATATCGACAATGTTTCCAAAATACTCTCATAGTAATGGGATTCAACCTTGCTGCAAGTCTTACCAAAAACTAAAAGAAACGGAAGATTGCACGGCATATTCTACTGCCTGAGTAAGCCCACTTGAAGTTATATCATAGAGTGGATAACTGACACCACAATCATATCTTGTAATTTCACCACAATGGACATCTCCACTTATAAAAATAACTCCACTTCGATTGCTATCTGCAATAATTTTGAAAAGGCGATCTCGTTCCTTTGGAAAGTGTGCCCAAGATTCTACGTAAAACAAAGGTTGAACTACAGTAGAAAAATTGGACATAACCTGAATGGAGGCCACGATGATGATAATTTGAGATAAGTTATTCTTTATCTCTTCTTCTAACCATGTCCATCGAGTTTCACCCAACATCTCACCATTACTAAGTAATGAATCTCTGTGGTATCTAGTGTCCAAAATAATTACCTTCACTTGTTTTCCAATTGGTCCAAATATATATGAAGCGTACACGCCAGCTTGTTTACGTCTTGGACCATCTGAAATCTAGCATAAGTCTCTAGCTTACATTTTTGCCCCGGTACTCTTTTCCAACATTATGCAGTCCATAATCATGGTCACCCCATGTTCCTATGACCTGAGCTCTCCTCCGTAACTGTGAATAACCGGGATTACTCTTGGCAAGATTATACCTAAACTCTATTTCTTTATCCGAGTTGGGAGAAAACCTTTCCACGTTTTTCCAGGGACCAAGTGTCCTCTCTTTTCCGAAAATTCTCAATTTATGTTTGCTGTCTGCATATATATTGTCTCCCATCCACTATCGAACCTTTGCGCCTGCTCCATGTTTTAAAAATAACCTTTGACCATTTTATACGCTATGGAAATATTAAGCTCATTCGTAATGTTTTCCATATAGTCTTGAATCACCATTTTATATGTTTTGGAACCTGTATGGTCTTGCGCCTTGCATTAATATATACAACATCACCTTGGTCCATTGAATGTGTGCCCTTTATAATGTTATCACTTAGTTTTGCTCCAGGATACCTTATGGTCTTGAAACCATATGCTTTCAAGCCTTGTTTTAATTTGATCACTTGCTTTACCTCATAATACGAAGGCTTCTTGTTTTGGAAGATCGAGAGTCGAAATATGCTTCTCAAGCCACATTGATGGCCCTTTTAATATTAACCCTTTCTATCTCGTGGCCCTAAAGGCTCTCTTTGCGTATGCATCAATGTGCCTGGCTACCAAAAGTGTATGCATTAAACATAACCTTCTAGGTTCAATTTGAAATTCTCCATCTCTAATAGTTTTGTATAGACAATCTTTATGGACATGTAGGAGCAAAGGAGACTAGGGTTTTAAGACCCTTTCATTCCTCCAAATGTACTCCTTGCAACCTAAATAATGCCCCGGTATGTATCTCAAGATTAACAGATGTTGCTTCTCAAAGGTGCGTTGCCATATTTGAATCTCTACCGTCGACTTACCACACCCATATGAGATTGTCATTCTCTAGGGAGATCTTCTAAGTCAGCTTTGTTCACCAGGCTATACTTCAAGCTAGATTCATCGAAGTGGCGAAATATGTTCCTTTGCGTGCACCCATCGACATTTAGATGATATGGTGCAGGATCTAGACATTTCCAAACGGAGCGTTTTTAAGCATCTGGTGCGCACTAGTGAAGAAAGCTCTTGCATCAGTAACATAGAAGGTTCTCTCTGATCAACATGTATCACACCATCCTCCTTTTAACAGTACTGGTCGCTTGCTCCTCCTCCTCCCCTGTTCCGCAACCTTGGCTTTGTTACCGAGCTCAATTTTATTGCCCTCGATGTCATGACAAGATTGAGGAGTTTGTCACCCATGGGGTTGACCTGCGTGGAATATTACAACATCATAATTACTCTTCAATAATGATGACCACAGATAAAACACATGAAACTAACAAGCTTAAGAGAAGTATTCAAACAACATGCTTAATGACCTACAGTAGGAGGGCTTTTACTCGTCAATACACAAAAGGTTTCCATTCAAACGTATGCATGGCAATCTCATTACACATGGCGCGACTGCGGTAAGAATGTTCGAGCGTACGCTAGATGATCCCTCCCACATATGACATGATTGCAACGACAGCATCAAGTCATGGTGATGAGACAACTCGTGAGGGGTTGGGGATAGGTCGGCGGGATGTCGTTAACTGCAGGTCAGGTGAAAGACTTTAACGCCTAGGCGAGCAGAGGGGGAACCCAAAATTTTAAATATACCCAAAATTTTGGGTGGTGTTGTAGCGGCTACAAAAAATGGCGAACCACTGGTAGAATCCAATATCTCTGTCAGTATCACAACAAAATTCTGAGTCCAGATATTAATGCAAGGGAATATTGAACAAGTTCCGCGGGTACCCTTTGTATTACTTTGGCCCTTTACAGGTATGCCTAATCCTTGTGCCTCAACTATGTCCCGCTAATCAGAAACACATCAAAGAGAAAACTCACATATGCTAGTAGCTTGTTGATGATGCGAAAAGCAAGGCAGTGGGCTTATTATTTTCAGAATTTTTTAAAGTAAGTTTCTGGTGTTGCTCTGCTGCCAGCAGGCCTGGACAGTACCCCGGTAGAGTCACTTCAAGAAATCACAAACGTTACTCTGCTGCCAGCGAGCCTGGTTAGTACTCTGACGAAGTCGTTGCATCACCTCTCTGCGCAAGAAGCCTTTCTCGATCCTTTACCCTTATTTGTTTCATGTGCTTGTAGCACTTATTTTCATGTGCTCGTGGCACTTATTTTCATGGGCGGATGAGGGATCCCGACTTATTTTAAGAGCAAGAGAGGTTGTTTCTTGCGCTATAGAAACTGAAAGATATCCTGATTTGGGTTTGCCCTTGTGTTGAGCCTTCACATCCCATTTACCACAATAGGCAAAGCGTGCAAAACAGATCATTTTAGGGTGTCCAAGATGATTCTGGGCACAAGGCCTAGGCTACGGGTATGGGCCATTCAAACTTATTAGGTCTCCCTCAAGCAACTGGCTTGTATCTCCCAAGCTAAATAATTTTAGACTCATAGGCATCTTTTTGAGAATGTGACCTCGACGACTTGACCTGAGAGAAAGCTGCCTCTTGAGATAGCCACCGCAACCTCATGCAAAATAACGGGGTTATTGTTTCAGCAATCAGGGCAAAACACGACCGCAAGGTGATAGGGTTTCCATGATGGCTCATGCAGTGGCAGGCGATATGACAAAAATGATGTGAGAAAGAGAGTGTATGATGCAATGTAATAAGCGAGGCTCAAGATGCAATGCAACGTTGTGTGCAAGAGCGATCAACCAGTTGTAAGTGAAAATACAAGCAGTGATTATTTATGCAACAACAAGTAACTGAAAGGAAATGAAAGGAAAATACTTGTAACATGACGATGCCTAAAATATTAATCGTAAACAAAAATAGCAAACACGATTTTAAATCATAAAGTAAAAATTTGGCAAGTAAACCTAATTAATTTCAAACTAAAATTTTATTAACAAGTCCTAGCTAGCCTACACCTAAACCCTAGTTTAACCAATGATGCGGTCGGGTTATGTAAAATCAGTTTTCCAGTGTAGCCACCGCATTAATTTGCATCCTGCAACGACAAAAATGATCAGGATCAGAGCCAGTATCCAAAAAAGTGCAGTAGCAACAAAACTTACCTGAGGAGCAGGTGCAACGGCAAGACGATCATAGATACTTGCCAAAGAACATGCTAGAATAGATTGTGCAAGCTGAATCCCACTCTCATCTTGATACATAGCAATATGTTCTTGAAACTCAACATTTATAAAAGACACACATCCATCCATGCACAATCCTAGGTCTGATAGGCAGTTGGTAAGCCATTGCATATTTGTAGGCAAATTCAGCAGATAAGGTTGGTCGAGCAAATCGAAAACTTTATTGTGGTGGTGGGGATAATTGATTTCACAAAATGGAAGCACTGAGCGTGTGCTAGGGGAGTCATGGATGTGCTCATGGATTGCGGTGAGTTGCAAAATGTCAGTGGGCTTTGTATCAATTCGGTCAAAAGTTTGCACACTGACAGATTGATAACCCAAAGTATCGGATTCTCCAGATTTTCCAGGGTGAGGAGAATTCGATGCGTTTATGCTGGAAGGAGTATGGTACTGGGGAATTCTCATTTTAGAAATGGTCAGTAGAAGCTGAAGCGTTTCGATTTTCTGGTGGGTACTTGAATCTTCTGAAATCGAATCATCGAATTCAGGTGTCTCCATATGGTCAGAAAAGAGATGTGAGTGACAATCCTCAGCGATATGATTGAATATATTTTCAGATAAGGAGTGATCGCTACAACCATCGATGTGGTCGAGTTGGGTACCTGGCATGTCATGCTCCCCGAGAGCTACCGACTAGGATGGATCAATCAAGAGGACATCTTGAGGTTGCCCAGACAGACAATCGCTCCTATGGCTTTCTAAAGATTCCGAGTGAGAAAGATCAGATCTGAAAGATTCATCGATTTTGAACTATGATCATGAAACAACATCTGCGTGCTTATGATTGTCGCCAATACCAGTATAAGGAAATTTTGAATTTATCGAAGAAATTACTGGTGTGGAAGGATCGGGAAACCAATCGGGGAATAATGAACGAACAGATTGAGTCGCAGGGGTGTTAACCATATGAGGCTTTTCAACACGTGCATCTGTGTCATTTAGAGAAAACAATGATCTGGCAGGCCTTGTAAGGGAATCAACTTTATGCGGGGTAGGAGTCAATTCATAATCCGTATGTGAACTAGATTTAGGTTTGTGTCCAGGGAGACACCGAGTAGGCTCAAGGTATGTTTCATGTACCGAGAGAGATAATGAGCGACTGTGGTTTTCAAACTTTGATTCGACATGGTGCATGAAAGATTCAAAGGTAGTGCAATAGCCTTTATCCTCTTGCCAGTGTCTATCCTTGCTCTGGACTTTCGAGGTCACAACTCCACTCCCAGACAACTCAGGAGGGGCGAGAATATCAAAAATATCAACACTCTCCTTGGAGGCCTGAATGAGGTCTGGACTTAGGGAGATGGACAAGGAAGCATTAGGGACAAAGTATGAACAGCCGGTAACTTGCGGGTTATCATAGGGAACACTAGGATCTAACTGAAATTGTTCAAGGGAAATGAGAATCACATACTTGAATTGTTCACTTAAACATTTCCAATCAACATCCCTTTCAGGGAACTCAAAACAATAATGAACAAATCTGATAGAGAATTCATCCAGAGATTCCTGAGGTTCCATTCTAATGTCATTTAGCTTTATCACTACACTTTGCAAATTGTACCTGTGGAAAGCTTGTCGCAATTCACTGGCAAGTTGTTCAAATGAATGGATGGAAGCTTTCGGCAATGTGCGGCACCATTGCTTAGCGTGACCTTCGAGAGTGAGGAAGAAAAGCAAACAAATCAAACCTTCATCGTCAATTTCGTAGCACTCACCAAAGTCACAGAAATCTAAAAAGTGTTGTGTTATGGACACCCCATTTTCATCATCGAATTTTAACTGGGCCAAGTGATACATAAGTTCATCGGGGATGAAGTATCCAGGCTGATAAAACTCCAACAAACACCTCGGGATAATGATTTGGGAACGAGCCATTATGGATATGAGATTAACTGCAGGCTCTCAGGACTCAGCTTGTCATCTGGCCCTCCTTCTAGCGCCAATTCTGTTGACGGGAAAATCTGTCCGGCCAACAGCAGGGGATCTCCCTGGTAAAAGGTCCCAATTAGACCTTGAACCGTTTGGAATAGGGATCCCGCCCGGGGTGTGGGTCCGGCTACCACTGATTTCTCCTTTGCTTTGGGTCTCGCTTAAACTCTATAAAACAGTGGGTACACACCTAATCAACTAATACAAGACATATGTTTGATGCATTAAATGTACATGCAGCACTATGAGTAGCAAGAGAAAATAATAAAGCATGAAGACCGAAGGAAGTGTTGTTAGCAACACTTCATTAGGGTCATGCTTGTAGACTGTTCTAACCGCAAAGGAAACAATTCCTCATGGCGAGAACACTCTTCACTTCCTAAAAGTTTAAATGATAACACAAACGCAGATAAACAAAGACATCAACATTAGCTAAGAAAGTAAAATAAACTCAACCACCATTAACATACTCAGAAAAATGTTATGCAACTGTGATATGAATTGAAGATGCAGTTCCATTAATCTAAAGATATTCAGAAACTGAAGATATAATACTGAACAGTGCTCGTACATAAAACAACACTAGATCCACAAAAGGGGTTTTACAAAATGCTTGTATTCATCATTAAATGTATATCTACTGGTAATACAATGCACTCAACTCGAGTCCCAAAAAAAAGCCCAGTTTACAAGCTCCTGAAGGAGTATTTATAATACAAAACCCGCCCCTTGGGCTTCCTTGACTTTTCATCTTCTTGACCGTTGGGCTGCCTTGAAACCCAGTCTTTTGTGCGACCTGTGACCTGAGCTGTTGTTGCGACCTGCGACCTGACTGGGTCGCGGGGTCGCAAGTTGTAAGAAAATAAGAGATTGCGACCTTGCGACTTTGCGACTGAGTCACAAGGTCGCGGGGTCGCAAAATGCATAAAACCGAAGAGATTCGACCTTGCGACCTTGCGACTAGGTCACTGGGTCACAGGGTCGCAAAAGGCGGAAAAACCGAAGATATGCGACCTTGCAACTTGCAGATGTGCAACCTGTGACCTTGGCAGATGTGCGACCTGGGGTTTTATCCTTTCCACCTTTCTCCTGTTGAGATAGTCGTAGCTCCCGCCACATGAACCAACACTTTCTGAGTGAGCGACAAACTTCCTTCTCTGGGTTGTCATCACAATCTCCTCATGCTACCTGTTAGGTCTCTATAATAAGCAAGATTGGCAAAAGTCCGATCACAGAGTTAACATCATTTCAACCAACTTTGGGATTCTAGGATCTAGCCCTCCTGAATCCGGAGAGGGATCTCTCCAATATGTACAAAGATGTATTTGTCTTTGAAGTTTAGGGTAATGATATTAGGCTAGTTATGAAGACCAAGGGTTTTGTTTGCTTTGGTTGGACAAAGATAAATGAAGGTGAAGGAAGTCTAAATGAAGGGTGAAGATGAATGAAAGCGAAAATTGATTCAGCTAAGAAAGATAGGTAAGAAACAACTTCAATCCATTGGGCTATGGAGTCATAGTAGGGTTTTAATTGAAACAACAAGGTTCAAGAGTGGTCTATGGGGCAAGTCATCTATGTCTAAGGATCTCTTTAAAGTTTGATTTATGGAATGGAATGATACATTAAGAAGGGGAAATAAACATATGCAGAACAAAGAGCAGTCCAGGATCTGGTAAGTACTTTCAAACTAGCCAGCCTTTGACCAGGCACTTAAGAAAGACATGAAAGAAAACTAGGATCTGGTAAGTACTTTCAAACTATCCAGCCTTTGATACACTTTCAATAGAAAACATATAAAACACAAAGGGAAGCTTGAAGGAAACTTTTGGAGTAGAAACTAGCGGGCCGGGCTCACCACAAGTCCTCTCCTAGATCTTCCTTACTTGGCTACTTTCAAGACAATCACAAAGATAACACAGAATGGCCTAAGATCTGATAAGTACTTTGAAACTAGTCAGCTTTTAACACATTCTAGGGAAACAATCAGACAGTTATGTAGAAAAGTCTGGGACTAGGGCTAACCATATCTTCCTTCCAGTTCATCCTCACACAACATATGCAGAAATTAACATTCAAGACTGACATTCAGCTAAGACAATAAGACGAGGGAACGCCAGCATTCCTATGTCTAAACTGAATTAAATCATTCCTAAATAACACAGATTGGAAGAAAACATTCAAGTAAAGATTTCTCAGCCAGAGAAGGTTACTGATATACAGTAGGCCCTAACCCTGTTTAAATTGTTCTTTACAGTGGAAAATGAAACAAAATGAAAACAGAAACAAAATAACAAGTTACAAATGAGAATAACATCACCGTCAACATAGACCAGGATCCCATAAATCAGCTTTTATTGATGTTCCAAACCAGTTACAATCTTTAAGTCCAATGGTTCTTACAGCTTCAGGCTTCTCAGCTCAACTTAGGTATTTTCTCTTACAAACAGAGCTTACAACAACTTCAAAAAACTATTTACATGCTACAGATATGCAGTGACCCACATTTTCTCATCTTTTACAGAAGTATTTATAGAAGAATGAGGAGGTGAGATCTGCTAAAGTAATTAATACAGATTCAAGACTTCTTGGCCCTTGGAGGGGCTCGATGAAGAATTTTACAGGTGGTTCTCTGTATTAAATATTTTACATTAACTATCAGGTCTTCTAGAAAGAATTTGTTGACCTTTAAGGTTTGGCGTGAAGTTGAAATAACTCTGCAGATATTTCTCGCATTAAGTTCTTTGCAGAAGTAACTTCTCGGCTGCGTTGAGGCAAAACATCTTCCTTTGCAATAACTTTGGCCCTGGTTTGAAAGGTTTGAGGCAACAGGTGGCATTTAGTCACTGGGAGGAATCAATTCGCCTCCTTTTTGTGGCGGTGGAGGGTTTTTTGTCACTAAAACACTTTAGGTATTCTGCAGACTGTGTTTTAGATTGAGGGATTAGGCTTTTGATAACAGTCTTAGCCGTAATCCCATAAAACTGTCTTCAATTCTTTGTGCTGGCACATTTCTGGTCTTCTACAGCTGATACTCTTTGACTGTGCCAGATTCTTGGTGCTTCGCTGTTACACAGGGCTGTGCAGGGTTATATGGCATCAATGCCTCATGAAACACTGATGAAAACGTGAATTTGCACCCTGTGGCCGATTTCCTTTGACAAATCAAAAGAGGCAGGGTCGTCACCCTCATCTTTCGAATTTCCTTCTGAATATAGCGGAAAATGTTAAGCCCTGCAAAATACAAACGAAGGTTACGAAATCCTACGTTTATAGGTTAAACTGCATTGGAGGTTGTGCGGAGGAAGCAGGGTCGTTGGATCATGGAGCAGGGGTGCAGATCGACGGTGGAGATGCAGCGGTGGGATGTAATGGGAAAAACCTTTGTAAACCACAAAATATATAATTTTTGACTTTACAAAGGAAAAAAGTGTTTTTATATGAAAGGCGGGGGTATCATATGGTGGGCCCGGCGGGATCGATCGCAAATCGCAAAAGGTGGAAAATGCGATGGCGGATTTATGCGACGGAGAGAAAATGCGATATTGTGATTTGCGATGAGTGCTGGGGAAAAATGTGATTGGAGTGGTCGCATCACAAATATTTGCGATGGATCAAACTATTTAAACAACGAAACATGCGATTTGTGATATGCGATGGATCGCATCGCAGAAACTTGCGATGAGATTTTTAGAGGAAAACTGAAAATTGCGATCTGCGATGGATCGCAGCGCAAATATTTGCGATGCATCATTTTAAAAAATAGCAATTTGGAAATTCTGCGATCTGCGCTTTACGATAAGCACCAAAGGGTTAAAACTTGGTTTCAAGGTGCGGGCATATGGAAGAAAAGGGGCTAAGGGCTTAAGCTCGAGGGGCTTAAGTTCTATACATAAAAACATGTATTTTCATGGTTTTTGAAGGGTTTCTTGAAGGAAATGAAGGTTTCGGTAAGGTTAAAAAGTGGGTTTTTAACCTTATAAAAGTGATTTTAATGAAATGGAAAGGGAGAAACATGAAATTGTGGGTTTTTCATGGGAAAAGGAGAATAGAAAATGAGGTTAGTGAGGAAGAAAAGGAAGGGGACCAAGGGGTTCTGCAGCAGTATTTAACTTGGGATTTTTGAAGGATTTCAGAGGTTTTTAGGATGTAAACAGCAATAAGGGATCTGGACAGAGGCATGAGGCCTTAGAGAGACTTCAAGAGCCAAAAAATTTTAGTGATAAAATTGTTCCTTGGAGGCTCCAAAAAGATTTAGCCACCTTTTGGTATAACAAAATATTATAGGTGGCTAACACTACCTGCATGTAAACATATTAGATTAGCTATTAGCCTCATCCACATAAATATTTTTATGCATGTTGAAGAAAATAAAGATGCACTAAATATATAAACGTAGATGCATAAAAGGTATATTGACACATAAAATCGGGAGCTTTTAAAGGTTAGCTTGGACCCCTGTATAGTCCTGTTCTAAAGGCAATATATGAACGATCGTGCATATCTACTATGTATTCCTCCACTGTCGCAAAAGAACACTTGAAGGCACGTATAGCTAGTCTTTAACAATTTTCAATGGAGACTACCGAAGCTTGGGGAGCTCCCATGCACTGCTATGTGCTGAGACAGGCTATGATGCACGACCCCCTCAAAGTGTTTCGAGGCTGCGACAGGCCTCGCCATAGCTAATTGCTGTCATCCCTTGCCTTCATCAAATGGGCATCGATTCACCAGTTTTAACTTATTTCTTTCACAATGAGGTGTTAAAGATGCATTGTTCTTCATATGTAGAGATGTTAGTTTTGCTGCCAAACACCCTGTGATGTAGTTATTTTGCCCAACCTTGAATCACACGAAGGTGCTGAAACAAAGCATTATAACCTTTTATACGCAGACATCTCTTCCATGCGCTGTGCTCCCATGCCTCACGATATGCAATCCTTCGGTGGCCAGTAAGGAGCACAATCTGTTGGAGAGGGCATTGTGCCAATGCACTGTACTGAACCTTCTTTCACCTCCCAGGATGATCAACTGCCAGAATGTTCATTACATTCCAATGAAAATGACTCCGGAATTCAGCAAGTGACTGTCTTCATCGAGGCATCAGAATTACTAGTCGAAATACTTTGAATTTAGGAGGCGTGTAGATTGAACTCAGCGCAATGTATTGCAGAGGGCGAAAATTAACTCAGAGGTTTTGTTTGTTGTGCTAACACAACCAGCATCAAAGGGATTCGATTTCTTTCCTGCACTGAAAATCGACCATGCCGAACGTTACTATTGCATACCAGACTTGAGCGGCTCAGAAAGGCGTCAGATCCTTTCATGACAGGCTTTATTGCTAATGCAGAGTGAACGATCCCTAAAAAGTTGTGTATCAGCACCCTTTTCGATCAGAAACATTCGTTCGAGTGTAGCAACATAATTTACGTTCATGCATGGCAGCATGCATGGGAAACCTGCGTCCATGTAACGCTGCATGAAGCGCAGAGACTCGTTCTGTCCAGCTCACTGTGGACACATGGAAGATCGTTGTGGTGTTGATTATGGCATTTTCTGATTTTACAATCATGCGTATTGTAACTTACTCCAGCGAAACGTAACACTTCTGCCTTTCGTGTGATAGTTATTCTAACATGCCATCGTAGATCTGCTACAATATTTGACTCCGTGTTTTAAATGCACATTTTGATTATATATCTTCTCCACAGAATAAAACTTCGCCATAGAAACGTTTGCGCTCATTTGTGATGTTTTTCTCATATAATTCTGTTTATATGATATCGCTCCTCCAATCTTATATCGTTGGAAAACCATATGGTTCATGCACCGTTTGAAACATGGTTGTATATTATCATATATCGAACCACGACTTTGGATCACCAAATATAAATGTTTGCTCAAAACCTTTACCGTCGAACCTTGAGTTTTTGAATACGTAATTTCTGGACTGCTATTGCCAAAAGCAGTACCAGTACCAATACCAGAGTGAAAATTACCAAAATCATTGAATAGAAACTAAGAGCCAGCCGGTGCCTTATAAGCCATGGTAGATCTATTCGAGAGAGCAGTGTTGCCTGGTTTCTCCAACTGTCAGATTTGTTTTCTTTATCAAACCAGTTTGTAACTCTGAAAGTAAAATGTGTTTATCTGTTACAAGTTCTCCGTGTACATCCCTCACTTCCATTTTGATAACTACTAGATTTGCATCCCAGTCGATTTCAATGGCTCCAAAGTTTGGCTTTCCGTATACGCATGTTTATATCGACAATGTTTCCCAAATACTCTCATAGTACTGGGAGTCAACCTTGCTGCAAGTCTTACCAAAAACTAAAAGAAACGGAAGATGGCACGGCATATTCTACTGCCTGAGTAAGCCCACTTGAAGTTATATCATAGAGTGGATAACTGACACCACAATCATATCTTGTAATTTCACCACAATGGACATCTCCACTTATAAAAATAACTCCGCTTCGATTGCTATCTGCAATAAGTTTGAAAAGGCGATCTCATTCCTTCGGAAAGTGTGCCCAAGATTCTACGTAAAACAAAGGTTGAGCTACAGCAGAAAAATTGTACATGTCCTAAATGGAGGCCACAATGATGATAATTTGAGATAAGTTATTCTTTATCTCTTCTTCTAACCATGTCCATCAAGTTTCACCCAACATTTCACCATTACTAAGTAATGAATCTCTGTGGTATCTAGTGTCCAAAATAATTACCTTCACTTGTTTTCCAGTTGGTCCAAACATATACGAAGCGTACACGCCATCTTGTTTACGTCTTGGACCATCTGAAATCTAGCATAAGTCTCTGGCTTACATTTTTGCCCCAGTACTCTTTTCCAGCATTATGCAGTCCATAATCATGGTCATCCATGTTCCTATGACCTGAGCTCTCCTCCGTAACTGTGAATAACCGGGATTACTCTTGGCAAGATTATACCTAAACTCTATTTCTTTCTCCCAGTTGGGAGAAAACCTTTCCACGTTTTTCCAGGGACCAATTGTCCTCTCTTTTTCGAAAATTCTCAATTTCTGTTTTTTGTCTGCATAGATATTGTCTCCCATCCACTATCAAACCTTTGCACCCACTCCATGTTTTAAAAATAACCTTTGACCATTTTATACGCTATGGAAATATTAAGCTCATTCGTAATGTTTTCCATATAGTCTTGACTCACCATTTTATATGTTTTGGAACCTACATGGTCTTGCGCCTTGCATTAATATATACAACATCACCTTGGTCCATTGAATGTGCACCCTTTATAATGTTATCACTTATTTTTGCTCCAGGATACCTTATGGTCTTGAAACCATATGCTTTCGAGCCTTGTTTTAATTTGATCACTTGCTTTACCTCATAATACGAAGGCTTCTTGTTTTGGAAGATCGAGAGTCGAAATAAGCTTCTCAAGCCACATTGATGGGCCTTTTAATATTAACCCTTTCTATCTCGTGGTTCTGGAGGTTCTCTTTGCGTATGCATCAATGTGCCTGGCTACCAAAAGTGTATGCATTAAACATAACCTTCTAGGTTCAATTTGAAATTCTCCATCTCTAATAGTTTCGTATAGACAATCTTTATGGACATGTAGGAGCAAAGGAGACTAGGGTTTTAAGACCCTTTCGTTCCTCCACATGTACTCCTTGCAACCTAAATAATGCCCCAGTATGTATCTCAAGATTAACAGATGTTGCTTCTCAAAGGTGCGTTGCCATATTTGAAACTCTGTCGTCGACTTACCACACCCATATGAGATTGTCATTCTCTAGGGAGATCTTCTGAGTCAGCTTTGTTCACCGGGCTATACTTCAGGCTAGATTCATCGAAGTGGAAAAATATGTTCCTTTGCATGCACCCATCGACATTTAGATGATATGGTGCAGGATCTAGACATTTCCAAACGGAGCGTTTTTAAGCATCTGGTGCGCACTAGTGAAGAAAGCTCTTGCATCAGTAACATAGAAGGTTCTCTCTGATCAACATGTATCACACCATCCTCCTTTTAACAGTACTGGTCGCTTGCTCCTCCTCCCCTGTTTCGCAACCTTGGCGTTGTTACCGAGCTCAATTTTATTTCCCTCGATGTCATGACAAGATTGTGGAGTTTGTCACCCGTGGGGTCGACCTGCGTGGAATATTACAACATCATAATTACTCTTCAATAATGACGACCACAGATAAAACACATGAAACTAACAAGCTTAAGAGAAGTATTCAAACAACATGCTTAATGACCTACATCAGGAGGGCTTTTACTCGTCAATACACAAAGGGTTTCCATTCAAACGTATGCATGGCAATCTCATTACACATGGCGCGACTACGGTAAGAATGTTCGAGCGTACGCTAGATGATCCCTCCCACATATGGCGTGATTGCAGTGACAGCATCAATTCATGGTGATGAGACAACTCGTGAGGGGTTGGGGATAGTTCGGCAGGATGTCGTTGACTACAGGTCAGGTGAAAGACTTTAACGCCTAGGCGAGCAGAGGGGGAACCCAAAATTTTAAATATACCCAAAATTTTGGGTGGTGTTGTAGCGGCTACAACAGGTCTGAAAGTGGTTTGATGCTGTCTCATCTTTTGGTATTGCCAACCTTTCCAAAACATGGGAACCCCAACACGTTGAAGAGTGGAGGCCTAATAGATGTTGTTCCATCTTGATTTCTCATCTTGGTTGATCTTCCTTCT
The DNA here is from genome assembly GCA_034641835.2 of Pinus albicaulis. Taxonomy (NCBI): domain Eukaryota; kingdom Viridiplantae; phylum Streptophyta; class Pinopsida; order Pinales; family Pinaceae; genus Pinus; species Pinus albicaulis. The sequence continues at coordinate 1,413,687,159 of CM076577.1, read as the reverse complement.
AGCGTCTAAGCTTCTTCAGAAGGACCTGCTCTGATACCAATTGTTGGGAAAAATACTGAGAGGGGGGGGTGAATCAGTATTTAGAGCTCATATCTATAAATTTAACTTTTTCTTTTGCATAATTCCACCTGTGGCTTTTATGAACCAAAATCGCGTATACACGCGGATATGCTGAAAGAAACTAGCATATACTGATATAAATTTCTAGTTTAGAAAAATTCTCCGAAACAGTCTTTAAATCAGATTTACCAGTTATGCATCAAGTTAGATGATCAGTAAATATGTGCAGCAACAACAATATAAAACATCACACAAGTGGAACACACATGAACACCAATATTTAAGGTGGAAACCCAATTCGGGAGAAAACCACCGCTGCTGTTGCCTCTGTCTTCAATATTTATTATATGAAAAAATGTTTACAACATTGTACTGATGCAGACTCATATCAGTACACAGGCTTCTACCTGAAAAAGGCTGCAACCTTCACTCGTTTTCCAGCTGCTACTAGAAGGGAGCTCCAACCTCCTTTCTTCTTGTTTACCAGCCACTCCTAGAAGGGAGCTTCAACCCCCCGAACATAGCACCAGCTTCTACTGGCAGGAAGCTTCTACTTCCATACTGAAGGCTTCAACCCTCGGATCCACTGTAGACCACGTTTCATCAATTTTCATACTAGATCAAACAGTATCAGCACAACCCTTTATCAACAATCATAAACTTTGTCCAATACTTCAATTAGAACAGTGAAAACATTGTAACCAGAACTTCAAAAATAACCCAGACTTCAGAATAGATATGCAAATACAAACTCAACCCTGAAAAGCCATTAATTCAAATAGCATACACTACTTTGCTTCACTGAAGCTGCATACATACGCGCTTTACTACACACCAACCTGTGTATGCCTCAGTGCATATTGTTTTCATAACCTAGAATGAATACGCTACTTTGCTTTGTTAAAGTTGTGTGTATATGCGCTTTTATTTATACCAACCTATGTATACTTCTGTGTATACTATCCCTCAGAATGTGATCAGACTCAAATTCAGATCTGAGGCTCTTAGTCAGACATTTTCTCAGCAGTGCATAACCTTTATATAGTCAGTCAACCTTAATCATGTTTTCTCAATCATTGATTAGATTTGTTCATGATCAACTTAGCAACATACTCAGTATTCAAAAAACACTATAAGGAAAAGACCCTCTAGCGGAGGTTATAAAGGAGGTCTTTAGTGTTATAAAATTGGCCAAAATTTTCAAAAAAACATATGCTACCACATCCGTTTATGGTAACGGAGATTTTGGCGGAGCTTTTAACAGAAATTCAACACAACTAAAAAAAATGGGCGGCCGAAGGTTATTACAGATGTTTTTTCATTGGTGCTCTTATCAGGTTTTAACGCACCGGTGCATATCGGTAGACAGAGCACCGGGGCGGTCGAACAAGAACGCACCGGGCCGTTAAGGAAAATAACAGCATTGGGCCTGGTGTTGGTGATACAAAGCATGGGGCCGTTCTAATTGGTCTTGGGATTTGAGCGGTGCCCTTAGGTCATATAAATGCCTCGGTGTGTATTCCTATATAAATGCCTCAGTCCATTGTATCACACAAATGCACCGAGGTTTACAATTGGTATCGATATTCGTGCGGTGCAAATATGTCATACAAATGAATTGGCGCTTATCGACACATAAATTCTCCGGTGAGTACTATCACACAAATGCACCGAGATTTGTAATTGGTATCAATATTTGTGCGGTGCTTATTGGTCATCCAAATGCACCGGTGCGTGCAAACAGAACAAATGCCCTGGTGCATAGTATCACACAGACGCACCACAATTTATAATTGGTACCGGTATTCGTGCAGTGCTCATAGGCGGTAAAACAACACCAGTGCGTATAGATACATAAATGCACTAGAGCACCGTACCGCACAAATGCCTTGATATTTTTAACTAGTTTTGGTATTTATGCGTTCCCGATAGGTATTATAAATGCACCGGTGCGCTTAATAATACAAGCGCATCGGTTTTCATTTTGTATTTTTTAGAAACATCGACCTGTGGCAGTGCAATTATTGTGATTGTTTTAAATTCATTATTCATCAAAAGTCGACACATATTATAACAATATTCATATTAATTAAAATTTTATTAATGGATTTGAATGTGATGTTTAGATTAATTTGTTATATCATATCATAATTATTGTGGATTTTTAAAATTCAGTATTCATCAAAAGTCAACACATATATACGTTATAACAATATTCATATGAATTAAATTTTTATTACTGCATTTGAGAACGACAATGGAGAACGCAATAGCGACAATAGAGAACGCAATAGAATAAATTAAAACATTATATATATATATATATGAGAGAGCACATATATATATATATATATATATATATATATATATATATATATATATATATATAAGACATTCTTTTTCATACAAAATGGGACAGTTATTGGTATCCCTTTATCTTTCAATTGGGACACTATGTCCATTACATTAAAGAAAATGTCTGATTTCAAAGACATTTTTCCAAAAATAGTACAACACCTTGCTTTTATATCCAAACATAGTGATCATCATTCTTCGCTTGAATTGCTATCACTGCTAGAGCTACTTCCATGACTGGTTATTTTCAAAAAAAATTGTTCACGACATTGATTGTTTTCTTCTTCTTCACCTTCCTCCATCTACAAACATAAAAATAAATTGTAATGAGTGTATATACATTGGTGAGAATAATGAAAATTGCAATATTAAATAATATACATCAATGTAAATAGAAAATGAATGACGTACCAATGCAACAATTGACTCATAAACTATACACATTCTTTCAAAACCATGTAACATGCCATCTTTCAAGATTTGATCTATTGGGGCAGTGCCATACTTTGTTTCCTGCAAGTTTTATACCCCATAAGAAATCATATATTTAATATAAAAGATTTATTTTTTCTATTAATTATAGACGTATCTAAGTAAAATGGGATCAATATATGCTTAAAAATTCCACAATTAAGTTCTGATATGCCAACATATACGCACAACCCATATTTAAACCAATTTCAATCAATTCCTCCGATGGTTCTTCTTTGTATGTTAGCACCTGTTTGGAGACATTCAATGATGATTTTTCTAAAACAACTTAAAAATACAAAAATGAAATCTAGTTAAGTTGTTATAAGGAAGTAACAATTACTCACAAACTTACATATCAATCCTCTTCTTCCTTTTCGTTTTGTTTTATGTGCTGAATGGGTTTCATTTTCTTTTAGTTTCTGCAAGAAAATACTTGAAAATTAATATTTAATGCTAAATTGTTTATTTATTTTTCCTAGTGGTCAAAAAATTCAATGATTACATATTACATTTGAAGCACGTTGTTGTTGAGATGGCTCCTCTCGCGATGCAATTTTGTCCATTTCTTTGACCATCTCCTTGTACACCTTTTTGGACATTCCTACTGGCATATTTTTGATATCAGCTCGTTCAACTTTTGAGATTTTCATAATCTTCTTGAAAATGTAACATGACAATAAACTATTTAATTTTTATATTGATATATGAAAAGTAAGTATAACAAAAGCGATATTTATAAATAATTCTAGACAAACATCTAAAGGAATATTACTTTTTCATTCCTTCTTCTTCTTTTTTATACGTTTTTGCTATTAAAAGCCTGACATGTCTCATTGACCAATTCTCTGGAAACTCTTCCTATAGTTTACATAAAATATGGTTCTTGGAATCATTGGATTAGATTTTGTATTGTAAGTGGGAAGAACATCTATACATTCGTTCCACTAGATCCCTCAAACATTTGTAAAAGTTTTTACCCCTTTCGTTAACCTCCAACACCACTCCAGATGAGCTAAGGAGAAATTCATTTTCATTTGCATGTTCTATTTTTTTTTCTTTTCTTAGAACAACATTCTTTTTTTGAGTTATTGGTCCCTGTAGAACATTAAACAGAGGTGAATTAATAGAATTTTTCATACATGTTATCTAATAATTTTAATTATATTATTAATGAAAACTAAAAAAAGAAAATCATATTGGATCGATAGTATTTTTTCATTCACCTGATTCATCCTTTTTTCAATTTTTCCATCAAGCTCATACGTTCTTCTGGTCCTAGATCAGAAATAATCTTATCGAGCTTCGTCATTTTGTGGCTCTGCATGATACACATTAAACAATACATATTATTTAAACTTACATATAGTTCAAAATTAATTTTTTTGTAAAACATTTACAAAGAACTTGCCTTTTTTGCTTTTGATCTTGACGTGTTATCAGTTTTTTTTACTTGATCTTTTGTCAGTCATTTCTTTAACAATATCAAACATGTATCGTATCATTCAATAATATATCAGTTAACGCACCAATGTTGGTGCGTGTATGTCTTTACCACGCACCGCAAAAATATTATAATACACTGTACGGTGCTCTATGTCAACAAGAAGCCCCGGTGCATTACATGTCAATGACCGTGTTAGAGCCTAAATCTGCCTTAGGCTGAAAGACGGCAAATCTTAGGATAACCACAAACCATGCTCAGCCTCGTAGCTAGCCCTACGAGGACAGGAGAGGGCTCTCTCCGGGCCTATCTCGGCAAAAAGTCTTCAAAGGGGCTGAGATGACCTATAATAGATACTGATTTTAGGCTAGTAAATAGATAGGAAGGTTTGATTTTGATTTTTTGGGTTTTTTGTTGGAAAAATGGGAATGGAAATTTTGGGCTTGGGGATGAGGCCATATTTTCACAGAATTCGAATTGGGGCAAGGTAGGCAGTGGTCTTGATGCTTTTGATTATGTGAGTGGATGGGTCAGAATGAAAAGGAGCTGAAGAGGGAAAGGGAGAACAAGGATCCTCTCCAAACTGGCAGAAACATATAAAACTAAACCAATTTAAAGGAAGAGCACTGAATCAATGAATTCTATCTCATTTACTTATCCATTTAGTTTCAGAAGCAAAAGAAGGGAATGGCATACATCAAACATTAAATAAATTAAAAATAACTAAGAGAAAACACCATCAAAAACTGAAAGCCACAAGAATCCCAACAGGTGCTGCAAAACCCCTGATCTTTCCTTAGCCAAAAATGCAGAAAATATGTACAATAGTGTGCCAAACTTTTCCCAAGAGTCCAACCAGTTTCAACCCTGATAGTGTTTCATAAAATACATAATATAGACCATCCTAACCCCTTACCACACCTCTAGGAGTCGAATTCCTCATTCTAGGAGCAGTTTCAACCAATTCTAAACATGGAACTGAAATCTAGGCATCCAAACAACTTGCCTCTAAAAGGAGGGAAACTGATTCATTCATTCAATTTTCACTTTTTTGCGAATGAATCCTCTAGAACAAGTAAATAAGTGCCAAAGTTACATCATGTACATCAAATTACATCAATAAAAACCAAAAATTACATCAAGAGATGAAACTAGTCAAAACTGGCCGAATTTCTGAGTTGGAAGGCAAAAATTTGGTCAAAATCCTCTATGCGACGCGCTCCAAAGCTCTATGTGTCGTGCTACTTTGATCCTATTTTTGGGGCACTTCCCAGAGTCCAAATTGAGCTCATGATAGCGCGTTGGAAAGCCCTAGATGTTGGCTATCCAACCCAAGTGGAATTTTTCAATTTGGAGCTCAGTTTGCCCTCCAAAACTTCAATCTCCCAAGAGTACTTCCTGCTGGTGCAAAAGGTGGCAGAAAGGTGGTTTTCATGGTGTTTTTGGCCCTTAAGACCACCTAGAACTTGATGAAATATCTCGGCCATTCCTGAGCATGTATAAATTTCCATAACAAACCCAAAAATATCAATTTTTTCTCCTGAAGATGCTTCAAACGTAAGCGCGCGTCAGGTGGCGCGACGCGTAGAGCAGAAAAATCTGTTTTGCAACCAAAATTTTCAAAATGACAAAAACTTCTCCAAATTTACTGAAATTCGGAATGAAGGTCTCCCATCATGTCTCATGCTCAGCCAAGGAAGCCTCGGCCAAGATTCGGAGTCTATCAGCCCTTTTTCGTCGTTTCAGTGCTCTCTTGGTGCATGCAGTTTCAGTGGTAAAATCACTGTCTTGGTCATGCATCGGTGTCCGCCTCCATGGTGTTACTAGGCTATGCCAATGATATGTTTATCTTGTTGAGAATGGGAAATTGGTACGTTTGTCTCCAATTGCCAAGTGTAGATTGATTTGTATGAAAATGATAAATGAAGACTTGGTGGGCTCCTTGCCTCCAAGTACCAAATGTGTAAGTAAAGGGAAATGAGGGATCATGGAGGAAATATTACAAAGGTGTATAAAGGGGACTGTGGATTTTTCATGAGATTTACACATAATACCACTAAGAAGGGGGAATTAGGGATTTGAATTATAAGTGATGTGGAAAAGGAGAGAAAGAAACATCGAAGGAGGAATGTAGCCAAAATGATATGAGTAGCTTGGGATATAAGGGAATAGGGAAAGGATATTGAAAATTGTGATAGGATTATGAAGGGGCAAGGGATCACAATTGGGAAATGGAAACCTGGCACCAAAATTACGCTTTCAAGACATCAATTTCAAACCCTAAAGAGGCATTTCTTTACAAAAGGATAAGGTTTAAGCTTTTGGCCTTCAAATTATTCAAACCAATCTTCAACCAAACTAAACATGGGCTAATAGCAATGAAAAATTTTCACAAACCTTCTTGAAACATTAAATATTGAGTTAATTTGAGCTTTTGTAGAGAAAATGACAAAAATTAGTGTTCTGGCCCAATGCGTCGCACCCACTTTTCTATGCGCCGCGCCATTTTGCAGGAGGCTTTTGGAGGCCTTCCAGATGTCCAAATTTGGTGTGTGATAGCGCGTTGGAAATATATTTGAGTCAAATTTCCAACCCAAGTGGAATTTTTCAATTTTGAGTTCATTTACCCTGTAAAAAAGATAATCTCCCAAGACTGTTCAAAATGAGCAGAATGAGGTTGCCTCAAGGCAGAGTGCTGTTGTAGTCAACTTTTGAAGGTCTTCCTCAACTCAAAATTGAGTTCATGATAACTCATTGGAAATATATTTTTGTCTAGTTATCCTTTGACTAATCAAGCAAGTCATTTGGCCAACCAAGCTAGGAGAAATCTTGATTTTCCCAAGGTCACTTCAGAGGTGCATTCAATTCTCCTGAGGAAACGATATTTTTGACATTTATCTAAAACCATGATAATGGTGTAAAACGTGAAGGAGGTTTTTTTTATTTGGCATGTGTTGGAAAAAAACCTCTCTCATGTTTCCAAAATTCATCTTTTATTGCTCTGAAACATCATTTGAGTGAAACCTATCCCGATGTGTGAAACAAGGGATTTGTCAAAATGAAGCGAAATGAAGGGGATAAGGGGCTTATAAATTATTGGGGAAATTTTGGGAAGTAGGGAGGGATGTTAGGAAGCAGGGGAAAGTGGAATATCAGAAATTGAGTGAGGGGAAGGGGTCCAAAAGGGCAAAACACAGGCCTAGCCTAGCAAAATTGCCAAGTTGTAGCAAGAAACTAGGGTTTGTGCAAAAATGAGGAATTTGGGGGATCTCAATGATGGGAAGTGTTTAATAAGGTACATTAAGGATATGGGAAGGTGTATGAACATCAGGATATGAGTGTTGATGATGATTTAACCATACAAGATAAATTACCTCCAAAACCCTAGGAGAGGGAAACAGATCTTACCTAGGCACAACTGAAGCATGAACAAGGTGTAAAATGATCCATTGGAACCTGAGATGATGATGAAAACCCTCTGAATGATGGTAAACTCAGCTGAATGGTGACATGGACTGACATTTGGACAACTTTGACAAGAGTAAAAGAAAACCCTAGACCTAATACCTAGTGACCAAATTTTGCTTGAAGACTCACTGAAATGACAAAATTTGACCTTGACACCTTAACATCAACTTGTAAGACCATGTTTGATCACTGGAGGAAGGCTGCAAAGACTGACACTAACATTGGCTCCAATGGGGATGGTAGCTCCTTGGAGGTGCCAAGAATGGAAGATCTTTTGGAGAGAAGACGGTGCCTTCGTCCATTGGGCAATGGAGTCCATTATTTTGACAAATCGACACAAGACCATTAACTGATTTATTGACTAGAAATATGACTGACTTGCTGAATAAGAAATCATTAGACTCACTTGATTTTAAAACTGAAATGAATGAAAACTGACTCGACAAATGACTCATGACTGACTTAACTAAAACAAGTATTTACAAAGCTTTTTTGAAAAAAGGCAGCATTCCATCAAGATTTCAAATCATGATGACAACTACCCACATATTTATGAAATATATATAATCATGTATAATGAGCTTTCCAATGTAACCAAACCAACAAATTCTTTCTTGACTAATTCTCCCGATCAGATTTCCTGGTCAACAATAAATACTGGTAACTGGGCATCCAAAAACATAATTGACCCTGATCTCCTTCATCACTGAATACAAAAATAATCACCTTCACTGCTGACTACAACATATTTGCCAATGGATCATGAAAAACATGAAGATTTACCTCTTGCTGAAAGAACAAGGTGTCTTTTTCTCCTACTTCTGATCTTCCTTCAATAAAAGTATTTTCCTGGTCCTCAAAGAATTCTGAACAAGTGGATGAACAGATCTCCTCTTGGAAAAACATTTCAAAACATGAGACATATGAAGAAAAGTCTGAAAGGTAGTCCTGAATGTTTTGATCTTCTACAGTCTAAATGTATTGTAGGTCATCTTCGTATGATATAACAGCCAGATTCTCATTACATTCATCAATCATGAGAAAATAAACTTCAGATGATTCTTGAAACCCAACACTACCATTTCTATTATCTACCAATGAATCATCCAAGGAAACTTTTTCACTTACTTGAACGAAGACCTCATCTTGTTGTTCATGAACTGACTGGATCTCATGAAGATCTAGTTCTGGTGGGATGAGAGCATTTAGATCCGTAACTCTGTTTTCTTCATGCCAGATGATCTCAACAGCAGAGTTCTCCTTTATGGGATTCAGCACAAGGTATTCTTGGTCATCACAATCTGAATCTGGATCTGAAATAGCTGATTTGACATTATCACATTCTGAAATTGAAACTTGACTTTCTTGCATGCTGTCTTCTTCTATGGGCAGATCTGAAACGAAACTTTCATCCATATGGAAATCTTCAACCTGTTGATCTTGATAAGTATCCTCTAAGTTTTTTGTGTGCTGCTGAAATGAACTTTCATACAATGTTTCCATGATTTCTTCGTCCATCAATTCATTATCCCCATAACAATTCTCAAGATCTTCAATAAAACAATGAACATGGCTACAACAGTTCTGAACTAAAGTCAAGGATGGATATGATTCTTTATACCTTTCAAAGAATACTGTATGAAAATCTTTTAAACAATAAATAGAAGCAGGTGGCAAAATTTCATACCAAGATCGGGCTTCATCTTCCAGAGTAGCCATAAACATTTTCATCAAACAGTCTTCAGGAAAATTGATCTTTAATTTATGCACGTGAAAGTGAAATTTCACCAGATGAAGAGAAGCATCATTACCTTCCACATTTCTGAACATAGGCAAATTCTGAAGCCAATCCACCTTGGGAATTTTATTTGGAAAACCTGGGATGTGATCTCGGCTCATGGGAGCGTATCTTCTTGCAACCCGTTCCATCTGGAAAATCTTAAAGCTACTGATCTGCCTACAATGGAGTCACCATGAAGGATTGATTTCTGGATTTTTCAGTGAATGAAGTCGCCAGGTGGATGATTTCAACCTTCTTATATCTCTGACTACTGTCCACCATCAACAATCAGATCTGAACTTGATACACGTACTGGGGCAAGGCAATCTACAAGTCGAGTGTCACATTCACAAGCTAGACCAGAGATGGACTGAAGCAACGTTTATCTACTATGCACTCGCAGAGCAATGTGCAGTTCGAAGGCTACCTGACGTGACATCAGGCTCCGTCTATAGCTCATGAAACAAATGACATCAACAAGCAAACCAATTCTTCCCCAGTATGTTCGCCACTATGTTAGCGCTCGAATATACCTTAGGCTGAAAGAAGGCAAATCTTAGGATAACCACAAACCATGCTCAGCCTCGTAGCTAGCCCTACGAGGACAGGAGAGGGCTCTCTCCGGGCCTATCTCGGCAAAAAGTCTTCAAAGGGGCTGAGATGACCTATAATAGATACTGATTTTAGGCTAGTAAATAGATAGGAAGGTTTGATTTTTATTTTTTGGGTTTTTTGTTGGAAAAATGGGAATGGAAATTTTGGGCTTGGGGATGAGGCCAGATTTTCGCAGAATTCAAATTGGGGCAAGGTAGGCAGTAGTCTTGATGCTTTTGCTTATGTGTGTGGATGGGTCAGAATGACAAGGAGCTGAAGAGGGCAAGGGAGAACAAGGATCCTCTCCAAACTGGCGAAAACATATAAAACTAAACCAATTTAAAGGCAGAGCATTGAATCAATGAATTCTACCTCATTTACTCATTCATTTAGTTTCAGAAGAAAAAGAAGGGAATGGAATACATCAAACATTAAATAAATTACAAATAACTAAGAGAAAACACCATCAAAAACTGAAAGCCACAAGAATCCCAACAGGGGATGCAAAACCCCTGATCTTTCCTTAGCCAAAAATGCAGAAAATATGTACAATAGTGTGCCAAACTTTTCCCAAGAGTCCAACCAATTTCAACCCTGATAGTGTTTCAGAAAATACATAATATAGACCATCCTAACCCCTTCCCACACCTCTAGGGGTCGAATTCCTCCTTCTAGGAGCAGTTTCAACCAATTCTAAACATGGAACTGAAATCTAGGCATCCAAACAACTTGCCTCTAAAAGGAGGGAAACTGATTCATTCATTCAATTTTCACTTTTTTGTGAATGAATCCTCTAGAAAAAGTAAATAAGTGCCAAATTTACATCATGTACATCAAATTACATCAATAAAAACCAAAAATTACATCAAGAGATGAAACTAGTCAAAACTGGCCGAATTTCTGAGTTGGAAGGCAAAAATTTGGTCAAAATCCTCTATGCGCCACGCTCCAAAGCTCTATGCATCGTGCTACTTTGAGCCTATTTTTTGGGCACTTCTCGGAGTCCAAATTGAGCTCATGATAGCTCTTTTGAAAGCCCTGGATGTTGGCTATCCAACCCAAGTGGCATTTTTCAATTTGGAGCTCATTTGCCCCTCCAAAACTTCAATATCCCAAGAGTACTTCCTGCTGGTGCAAAAGGTGGCAGAAAGGTGGTTTTCATGGTGTTTTTGGCCCTTAAGACCACCCAGAACTTGATGAAATCTCTCGGCCATTCCTGAGCATGCATAAATTTCCATAGCAAACCCAAAAATATCAAGTTTTTCTCCTGAAGATGCTCCAAACGTAAGCGCGCGTCGGGTGGCGCGACGCGTAGAGCAGAAAAATCTGTTTTGCAACCAAAAATTTCAAAATGACAAAAAATTCTCCAAATTTACTAAAATTTGGAGTGAAGGTCTCCCATCATGTCTCATGCTCAGCCAAGGAAGCCTCGGCCAATATTCAGAGTCTATCAGGCCTTTTTCGTCGTTTCAGTGCTCTCCTGGTGCATGCAGTTTCAGTGGTAAAATCACTGTCTTGGTCATGCATCGGTGTCCGCCTCCATGGTGTTACTGGGCTATGCCAATGATATGTTTAGCTTGTTGAGAATGGGAAATTGGTACGTTTGTCTCCAATTGCCAAGTGTAGATTGATTTGTATGAAAATGATAAATGAAGACTTGGTGTCTTGTCTCCAAGTGCCAAATGTGTGCTAAAGGGAAATGAGGGACTGTGAGGAAATATTACAGTGGGTCTAGTGGACTGTGGAGTTTTTCAAATGATATTTACAGTGCTAACAGTCACTTGGCAGTTGGGAATTAGGGATTTTGGGAATTTATAAGTGATGTTGAAAAAGGTACAAGGATAGGAAAGGAAATGATTTGGAATAGTGGAATGGGAATAAAATGATATGAGTAGCTTGGGATATAAGGGAATAGGGGAAGGATATTGAAAATTGTGATAGGATTATGAAGGGGCAAGGGATCACAATTGGGAAATGGAAACTTGGCACCAAAATTACGCTTTCAAGACATCAATTTCAAACCCTAAAGAGGCATTTCTTTACAAAAGGATAAGGTTTAAGCTTTTGGCCTTCAAATTCTTCAAACCAATCTTCAACCACACTAAACATGGGCTAATAGCAATGAAAAAGTTTCACAAACCTTCTTGAAACATTAAATATTGAGTTGATTTGAGCTTTTGTAGATAAAATGACAAAAATTAGTGTTCTGGCCCAATGCGCCGCGCCATTTTGCAGGAGGCTTTTGGAGGCCTTCCTGATGTCCAAATTGGGCGTGTGATAGCTCATTGGAAAGCTATTTGATTAGCACACAACCCAACTAGAATTTTTTTAATTTGGAGTTAATTTTCCTTGTAAAAAATCAAATCTCCCAAGACTGGTCAAAATGTGCAAAATGAGGCTGCCTCAAGGCAGAGTGTTGTTGCAGTCAACTTTTGAAGGTCTTCCTCAACTCCAAATTGAGCTCATGATAGCTCATTGGAAATATATTTGTGTCTAGCTATCATTTGACTCATCAATAAAGTCATTTGGCCAACCAAGCTAGGAGAAAGCTTGATTTTCCCAAGGTCACTTCAGAGGTGCATCAATTCTCCTGAGGCAACTGTATTTTTGACATTTCTCTAAAACCATGACACCTGTGTAAAAAGTGAAGGATTTTTTCTTATTTGGAATAATTGGGAAAAAAAACCTCTCCTGAGTTTTCATAATTCTCGTCTTTTATTGTAATAATTGTACGAAACATCATTGGAGTAAAACCTATCCCGATGTGTGGAATAAGGGATTTAACGAAATGAAGTGAATGAAGGGGATAAGGGGCTTCTAAATTGTTGAGAAAATTTTGGGAAGTAGGGAGGGATGTTGGGAAGTAGGGGAAAGTGGAATTTCATAGATTGAGTGAGGGGAAGGGGTCCAAAAGGGAAAAACACAGGCCTAGCCTAGAAAATTGCCAAGTTGTAGCAAGAAACTAGGGTTTGTGAAAAAATGAGGAATTTGGGGGATCTTAATGATGGGAAGTGTTTAATAAGGTACATTAAGGATAGGGGAAGGTGTATGAACATCAGGATATGAGTTTTGAAGATGATTTAACCATCCAAGAGAAATTACCTCCAAAACCCTAGGAGAGGGAAACGGACCTTACCTAGGCACAACTGAGGCATGAACAAGGTGTAAAATGATCCATTGGAACCTGAAATGATGATGAAAACCCTCTGAATGATGGTAAACTCAGCTGAATGGTGACATGGACTGACATTTGGACAACTTTGACAAGAGTAAAAGCAAACCCTAGACCTAATACCTAGTGACCAAATTTTGCTTGAAGACTCACTGAAATGACAAAATTTGACCTTGACACCTTAACATCACCTTGTAAGAGCATGTTTGATCACTGGAGGAAGGCTGCAAAGACTGACACTAATAGACTGCACCAGTTAACCATCATAAAAATAATAAAAATTGTCTAGTGTTAGTTTTTTTAGTATAAATCGATGCTATATTTTACATATGGCACACCGTTAAAAAAATCTTATTTTTTCACATTACTTATTTGGTGCTCTTGTAAACAACAGAGCACCGGTGTGCTACCTTACATAGGGCACACCGGTAAAAAACAATTTTTTTTTTCTAAATCATTCCAAGGTCGACATGGATTAGGATACGACTATGCTAATTGTCTCATCGATTACGTGTCTTAGGTATATATTTAGCAATACAAACCCTATAAATCTAAATTGAAAAGTCCTAATTCTGAATCACATAAAGAAGAAGAAGAAAGGGGAGAAACAAAAAGAAAGTAAGTGTTTTTTTTTTTTTTTCGAAACTGAACGTTTGCGGTGCGTCATAATGAAATAGCGCACTGGCTGCATATTTTTCTATTTTTTTACGAAAGTACTTTCGCGGTGCGCTATGGTAAAAGAGCGCCCCGATGCACTCTTTCAAATAGGGCACACCGAATTTTATTTATTTATTTATTTACGCAAGGGCCGACATGCATTGGGATCCAACTATGTAGGTCAACACATTTGTTGGATGTCTTAGGTTTATATTTAGAAATATAAACCCTATAAATATAAATTGAAAAGCCCTAATTCTGAAATCACAGCAAGTGGGAGAAGACAGGATATAAACAAAAATAATGTAGGGTATGTCTGTAAAATGGTTTTTTTTCAAAACAACACATTGTACAGTGTGCCATAATTTAATAGTGCACCGGTGCCATATGTTACATATGGTACATTGATAAAAACATAATTTTTTTTTTAAATTTTTTATCACTATACTCGCACGGTGTGCTTGTATAACAGAGTGCCCCAGTGTGTTATGTTACGAAGGGGGCACCGACGAAAACAAATGTCTTTTTTAAGATTGACGCAAGGGCCGACATGGATTGAGATCTGACTATGCAGATCCTCTCATTGGTTGCATGTCTTAGGCTTATATTTAGCAATACAAACCCTATAAATATAAATTGAAAAACCTTAATTCTGAAATCACAGCAAGTGGGAGAAGAAAGGGCAGAAACAAAAATAATGTAGGGTATGTTTGTAAAATGGTTTTTTCTAAAACAGCATGTTTTGCGGTGCTCCATAATTTAATGGTGCACTGGTGCCATATGTTACGAATGGCGCACTGATAAAAACAAATTTTTTTTTTAATCAGTGTACTTCAGCGATGCGCTTATATAAAAAAGCGCACCGGTGCGCAACATTACACAGGGCACACCGGCACAAAAAAATCTATATTTTTTTAAAATTGACACAAGGGCCAACATGGATTGGGATCCGACTATGCAAGTCGTCCTGTGGGTTGGATTTCTTATGAGTAAAGAAACCTTATAAATCTAAATTGAAAAGAAAGAGGGAGAAAAAATGGCAGAAACAAAAATAATCTAGGGTCTTGTTTGTAAAAATTGATTTATTTTTTATTTTTGTTTCTAAAAACTGCAGAAAAGGTAAAAACTGCAGAAACAAAAAGTTAAAAAAACAATAAGATTTGATTTTGTATTTTACTTCATAAAAAACTAGAGAGAAAATAAAATAAAACAATAGACTTTGATTTCTTATTTCACTGCAGAAAAAAGTACAAAAAAACAATAAACTTTACTCACGTCGTTTAAAATTCTATGGTACAAGGTTTGAATTACCAGAGGTTTGGAATTCGGATTGTCTGAATACTTTTGTTCAAACGTATTTCCCTGCTCCACAGTGCTCTCGTGCTCTGTTTGCTCTAGGTATGTATCCTGCAAATCTCTGGTTGAAATTTTTTGCAAAAATAGTGAAATAATGAAAAGTGTTTAGTATTTAAAGAAATGTTTTATGAAATTAGATTTTCAAAAATATTTTTCTGCCCAATTTTCAATTTACCGCTTTTTTTTCACTTAAAGAAAATAGGGTTGCGCTTTTTTTTATTGTGGTTATTTGCTTACCAGTGCCTCCTTTAATTCAACCGCACCAGTGCTACTTTTTACAAAAGCGCACCGGTGCGCAAAATAAATAACTGGCCGATGCAGTTATCTGAACAGTACGCACCGTAATTACATTTAGGTTTATGCACCAAATTTTATTGTTTTTTTGCTCAAATGCAGGGAAAAAATATCATATATTATATGAAATGGAAAATTCTTCAAAATCCAGCTTGTTCCATAATATTTCTCAAATTCCATCGCGGAGTTCTCCCTATCCATGTGGAGACGTAATATTTACTTCAGATTTGCTTTATTTTTTCACTATCTAATTGAATTTATGTATGTTTTTTACCCATGTAGTCAATCATGCACAACTTAATTAAATTTATAATGTATACAAATTTCCAGGTTCATGCAGATTCATCATTGAGTTCAGATGCAAAAAATTATATTCAAAGTACTGCTCCAAAACATCGAAAGTTCTTATCAGGAGCTGCATACTGCAAGACGCATTTGGTAGATGAAAATGGACAGCCGCTTCACCCTGCCAATTGTAACAATATTGCATCTTCTAGCCACAATCCTGGGATAATTATGGTAATTATAATTATAATTGTTTGGTATATATATTTATTAATATGTAATTATTTCAGTGTTAAACCAATTTATAATCATGCAATATTGTCAACGTGGTTACTAATTGATATCATAATATTTTGTACTAATCATGTTCAATTTTTTTTTTTAATTATTAGGATTCTAGTGATGATGAATGACCTACCTACCATCTTTTTTTGTACCCCACGACAATGTCAAATCAAGAGAAGTCTGAATTAAGAGAAAAAATCGGAGAGGAACGATACCAAGAATGTTTGAATCAACCACCAATTCAATTCCCCTACGTCCAGATTCACCAATTAGGAATGATTACAGCAATAGTAGTTCTTCAGAAGCTGGCAATGGAGACAATCAAATAGAGGTTGGTATGGATGATTACATAAGGGATACAACTGCCATGGAGACAATGTTTTTAGATGCATTCCAAAATGATGATCATCTAGGGGATGATGCTCATATCGCTGACACCTTTTTCGAAAGCCTTAAATTTGCTTCCACCACCCCTCTCTTTGGACCCGATGGTCAGTAAAAGTCTACCCAGTTGGGGAAAACGATGTTACTGTACAACTTGAAAGCAAATTTTGGCTTGTCGAATGCATGTTTCTCAGAACTTTTGAGGTAAGTTACCATAAAGTACTTCCAGCCTTATATATAAATTTGAAATATAATCAGTACACCGCAATGAACATTACAAATGTTAAATTTTATGAACGTTAATAATTATATCGACATTAATGTACAATTATTAATATAGTTTTCCATGATCACCAACTACAGGTTATTCAAAGATAAGGTTCTTCCGAGTGATAATGTCTTGCCCGGTAGCTGCGAGGAGGCAAAAAAATTGTTGAAAATGTTGGGTGTTGAGTACATATCATATCATGAATGTCCAAATGATTGTATTCTATATAGAGGATAATATGCAGACAAAGAGATGTGTCCGAAATGTGGGCATGACAGGTATGATCAATCAAAAAATAGGGTAAATCATGTATTGGTCCTCCTTTTAAGATATTGAGGCACATGCCTATAATCCCAAGGATTCAAAGGCTCTTTCGTTGCAAAGAATTAGCTATGTTGCAAGGATGGCATGCCTCACACAGAAGTGATTTGGGAGTTATGCGAATACCAACTGATTCAATAGCTATGAAGCATATAGAGGATACATGGCCTGAAAAATTCAAGAATGAAGTACGAAGTCTACAACTCAGCATAGCCATGGATGGCGTCAACGCATATTCCCTCCAGAACACCAACTATTCTATTTGGCCTGTAGTAGTGATTAATAACAATATCCCCCCATGGTTTTCTGTGAAGAATGAGCATCTTATGTTGGCTCTCATAGTCCCTGGTAGAATACAAGTGAAAAATATGGATGTCTACTTACAACCACTGGTAGATGAATTGAAGGAATTATGGGATGGGATAAATGTATACAATGTATCAAGACCCATCGCAGCAGAGAGGAGGTTTACATTGTATGGCATATGTGCTTACACGACACATGATTATCCAGGCTTAGGATTTTTCTCTGGTAAATTTCATGTTTAATTTATTGATTTGTTTATATATAATGTAACAATATTCTTTCACATATTAGTTATTTAATTCGTTGTAATATTATTATTTTTTATCTTCATGATAGTATTTAACATGCCATGCATATTAATTAATGTATACAAATATAATCTCGCAGGTCTTGTAACAAAAGGGTATTTTGGATGTAAATGTTGTGGACCTTCTCTAAAAGCTAGAAGGTCCAAGGACTTACGAAAGCTAGTGTATGATTGCACCAGGATATTCCTACCAGAACAACACCCTTACAGAAGAGCAGCATCCGCTTTCAATGGTAAAAAAGAAAGAACCAAAAGGCCTCCAATAATGACACTAGTTGAATGGCTTAGAGCATATGAGAGAGAGAAGGAGAAGGAGTTCACATAAATGTTCAATTCAAATGGGGAGCCCAAGTTCATGATCCAGATTTCTTCAACACTTATGTTGAGAAATTTCCCATTGGGATGAAAAGGAAATCTATATTTTATGACCTCCTATATTGAGAGCATATTAAGATTGCCCACTTATTAGATCCCATGCATATATTTAAAAATGTTTCATCTTCTTTATGGAGGCACATATCATCGAAACAAAGTGACACATTGGAAGTTAGGAAAGATCTTATTACTTCAAAAACTAAAAATAAATATTGGCCACGACGATTAGAAAGTACGAGATCAGAGGCAGGCGTTGGTCCCTCTAATTCATGGTTTTTCAAAGAAGGCGATGTCCCATGGATTTTGAAAAATGATGATATATCTTTGGCAAATGAAGTTATAATGGATGTGAGGGTGCCAACTTCATATGGGTCTTCACTACGACACTGCTTCACCGTGGATGACCATTTGTCGGAGTTGAAATCACATGACCATTTGAATCTTCTAAGAGTACGTATAATGTCAAAAGCATGATTTTATTATTTGTTATATTAATAAATTTTATCGCATGTGGTGATCATAAAACATAACTAATTTTGTATATTATTGCACATTTTTATAACTTTGCAGTGTCATTATCCTTTGTTTGTGCGTGGGTGTGTGAAACATGAATTCCCTTAAGACCTAGGATGTGCCATATCTAAATTATATGCATTTGTACATTGGATCACGTCAAAGGAGATTCATGTGGCTAGAATTCCATGGTAGCGTCAAGAGATAGTTGAGATTGTTTGTATGTTTGAGAAGGAACTGCCAACGAGTTTCATGGACTTAAAGGTTCATCTTATAATCCACCTGGTAGATGAGTTTGAATTATTTGGGGTTTTTTCTTGTCGTTGGATGTTCTTCTTAGAGAGGTACATGAAAAATTGAAAGGTTTTGTTCGACAAAGGGCAAAACCCGAGGGGTCTATGGCAGAGTGGTACATATCGTGTGAGTCTTTCTACTATGCCAGTGACATCAAGCATATTGACAACAGACCAGGTGCAGTGATTTGGAGTGATGAATTGGATGAAGACAAAAGAGAAGGAGAGTTGCTCCAAACAAGTGGAAAAAAGCACTTGATAAAGAGTAAGCGACTTACAATTTTTCAAATTTACATAATTTAATTAATTATATTCATGTTGAACTTCGATATAACGTATATTTTGATCTCTAAGTACTATATAATGTTGGTTTGATTTCATCAGCGAATGCAGAAATTGAAGCAATTAATAAATTCATTCTTTACAATTCTGAAGAGACACAACCGTGGGTCGCATTGTACAAACAAAAAAGAATGAAATGGGATAGTGACAGGAAAGAATTCAGACAGTTGAATGGTAGAAGTGTGCCTTATCCCGATTATTTAAAGGAAAATATGCTAAAAATATGCCCCAACAGTTGGGTTGTTGACCAAGTCAGAGAGAAATATGGTGCTACCGGTTGTTACCCGTGTGCTGAAGAGGATGTGCTAAACGTTGGGATTGGGTGCAGCAACTCGGTAATAATTTATATGTAAATTTGAAACTTATATTAAGACATCTACATTCCATATTTAACTATTGGATTATTATTTATAAGACATATGACACTTATATGATTTTTTTTTTTAATTTATAATAGGTGCATTTGTTCCCATATATGTGGGCATATGGACACCATTTTCGCATAGAAAATGCCGATGCTAGAAACATCACACAAGACTGTGGAGTGGAAGTCGAGTTCGATCAATCTAGTCGATCTAGACACCGTGATAAAAAACTAGTAAGAGGGACGTTAGGTTATGTCGAAATGATACAAGAGATCATTGAAGTGGATTTTTCTTCTTTACAATATGTTATTTTTAGGTGCAAATGGTGGGACACCTTTGATCAGAATAATGTAAAGGAAGATCACAATAGTAGGCTGATATGTATCAACTCTAGAAAGATGTGGGATGAAGCTAAGGAGCCCTATGTTTTCCCTAAACCCTACAACCAGGTTTTTTTCTACCCAGATGTGTTGAATAGGGATTGGTGGTTCGTATTGACACATGACCCTAGATCAAAACATATTTTGAGAACAATAGTGTTATCATGCCATGCAAGCTAGAAGATAATGAGGGTTATCATGAGAACCGAGAGTGATATGGTACAATATGTGTTATTTCATCAATATTTATACTTTTTAAGATGAGTTTTTCGAAATATTAATGTAATATGTATTAATTTGAATTAATTGGTAATTTGCATTGTGTTAATGTTAAAATCAATAATTCACTTGATAATTTGGTATTATGTACTTGATCTCAAAAACAATGGCGTACTATAGAAATTAATTATTTTTTTGTATCTAAGATCATAATAAAATAACGATAATTCTAATTAAGTACAGGAGTTTATTTGCATTATTTTCTAAATTTCCTTATGTTACAATAAATAATATTATTCTATATTTATTATTTTACAATTATTTAAAATTTTCAAATTTTCAAATTTTCAAATTTTAATAAATTCATTTCACATTAACAGAATTAAAATTTTACAAATATTTTACATATAATTACAATTATAATTAGAATTAGAATTAGAATTATTAGAATTACAATTACAATTTTATAATTGCACGTACGATAACAATTTTAGAATTTTACATATAAACAATTACAATTACAATTTTAGAAATTTACATATATATCATTACAATTACAATTTTAGAATTTTAAATATAATTACAAATACAAATATTACAAATTTACAATATCATGATCATTTGGTATTTATAAATTAATTAATAAACATCACGTTCATGATAAGCATCATACAAACATCACATTTGACTAAAAAACACATTCAAAATCACTTACTCCATCATCGTGATCATGATCATCTAACAAAACACAATTAACATTATATATTAACATCATCAGTACAACACAAACATCAAATATACATCTCATGCTATCACATACACATCTATCTACAAGCTGCACATTAAATGAACATATCTAACATGACCTAACAACATACACATAATGATGATCACCAACATGTAAATTAAGTACAACTGCAAAATGAACATAAAATACATGGACCATATAATATAGATATATATTATAGAACTAGCAACTCCACTGGGGATCAAATTCTTGTGATTCCCCTGTTGGGTGGTTTCAGCTGTTTTAAAGGTTTCTAACAGTTTTAATCATTATTTCAAGTCTAGTTAGTTTTTTCTCAGTCGGACTAAAGACCTGCTTCTTTAGCCAGGCTTGATCATTTTTTTTTTCATTATTTACCTTTTCCATGTGCTAGTTTTCCTCTACACATATGCGTATACACACAGGTTTGCTGAAAGGAAGTCACGTATACGCGTTTTTCCTTTTCCACAGTCGCGTATGCACGCTTGTTGCAAAACTGCTAAGTAGCGTATGCCTGGGAAAATTTTGAAATTTTTGATTTTTTGAATTTTTGGTCTTGTCTGCCTGTGGTGACCTATTCCTGCAGTGTCTTTCAAGGAAAATTTTAAGGGTGAATTTTATCCCAAAGGCGAATTTTAAGGGATTTTAAATTTTAATAGGGAAATTTTTTTATATAAAACCCATTTTATATAGTTTAATAAAGTTAGCCCAATAATTATTTTAAAAATAATTAACTATTGAATATTAGCCGACCAAAAAAAACCACATAAAACTTAAAAAAAAAAAAATTCGCCCCGATTTTCTTTGGGTGGAGCAGATTTGCATGGCATTCGCCTGGATTTACAGGGTCGAAGGAAGGGGTTAGAGTGACTCGCCCTTCACTGGTTCGCCGGAATTTAAGAGAGGACTGTTAAAAGATGTGGTTCCTGTGAATAATGTGGGTACAACAATGCGAGGAGTGCCACAGAAATTCAATGGTGTTGGAGATTCTAAAGTTTTGCCAAAGGTTGCTGCTTCCGATGATGCCAACGCCATGAAAATGATAAAAAAGAATGTGGGCAACGCTGAAAAACCACAGAAATTGGATGATGGTTGGTCAGAACCTCAATAGAATGCCTAGGGCCTGATCCGAGTGTTATTTCAAAGGAAATATCGGGGATATTAAGGTATTTTTCCTTAGGAATCAGTGTGCCAAAGACTGTGGCAGATAGTATGTCAATGTTGCCACCAACATTTGGGTCAGTTGGTATGGATAACGACGTTAAAATATCTCCTTTACTTAAAATAGACTCACTTCCTTGTAGATGTAGGAAACTCAACTAGTTCAGTGGTTTTGATTTACTTCTCTTCATGTTGAAGTTTGCATATTTCTTTTAGTTTCTCAAACTACGCTCATGAAGGGTTTTGCAAATTTTCTCTGCAGATTCCTCTCAAATTCTTGCAGTTAAGGCAGCCTTGCATTTGTCTGCAGTACCGACAACTGTAATATGTTGTGAAGAAGAGCTCCAAAAAGTCTTAGAGTTATGTAAGATGTGTATAGAAAAAAAGAAAGTTGGAAGCATGTATGTATGTGGATGTCCTAGAACTGGGAAGTCTTTTCTTTTGGAGAAAGTCAATTTTTTGTCTATTGAATGGGCTAAAGAGGTAGGTAAATAGTCCTTTGGTATATTTCTTTTCTAATTAGATTTCTATTTTATGGTTTCAAAGATTCCACTGAGGCATATAGTGGACTTATTCGTGTCACCTGATAGATAACTTTCTATATCTAGAACCTTTGTTCGACGTTACAAAGGTGAGGATATCTATTTCATTAGTGGGAAATGTTATCAGTCAGGGATGAAAACTGAGTTTCTTATCATTTGATTTCAAAAGTTGACTCTACATGTGATTATGTTGGGATGCCACCCCCCACTTCAGTGGTTGTTAACTGCACTTATTTGACAAACACTTCAAACATATTCAGCAAGGTAAGTACAAGACAAAATCAGGGGATTGCTCCAATGAATGACAGCCCCAATTTTAGCATTTTAAATTCAAAATAGACTTAAGAAATACACAATGAAGGATAGTTGAATTACACTGATGAGAACATGTAGGATTGGTATGCTATATTAATTGATATTATGCTTCTATAACAGTTATTGGAGCAATGCCAAGGAAATAAAAAATGCTCGGTAAATAGCTCTTCATTTCAGGAGTTGAAAAGCTTTCTGTGTGAGAAGAAACAGTCATCTGCCAAAAATATGATGTAAGAATTATATATTAGTAGCATTTTTTTTTGTAAATTAGCTCCTTCCTATGTGTTTTATTGTTAAATTTTTATGTGCAAGATAAGTATTTCTATTGAGCCTTTGACAATCAAATATGCAATGTTAAAGCCAAACACTTTATAAGTCCTCATTGATGTATTTCTGTTTTTGGTAAATTTTCTTATAGTATGTAAACAAGTCAACTTCATCGTGATCTCTTAGTGCATGCAAACAAGTCAAATTCATTGGTGTTCTAATTCTACTCGGCTATCTTATGAAAAGGTTGTTGATTATCGATGAGATGGATTATTTGATTTCAAAAGATCAAGTTGTGCTTTATGATCTCTTCAGGCTTCCAACATTCCCAAATTCACACTGTATGCTGATAGGTAAGCTGAAGAGTAGTGGATAAGCTAGACATATTTTTCTTATTTACTACTCACGGACATCATGAATTATATTTTTATTGAATGGTTTGTAAGAGAAACTCCCTGATGGATTTTTTTGTGCAGGCATTTCAAATGAAATAGACTTGACTGATTGGTTTCTTCCCAAATTACAGTCCTTAAATTGTATGAACTATTTCCCTTTGCATCATTTTATGATCAGTGTAATATGCACACATGATTAAGGGTGGGATCATAGGAGTTGGACATTACTAGACTTGGTATAGCAAATGATAAAAAATGTGCAATAGGCATGTGTCAGTGTTGAATTTATACAAAGAGAATGAAAATATGCAGTTTCTTTAATTCTAGTAGTTAGTTAGTTTTGATATTGACTTTTTTTAAGATGCTTCCTTAATACTGCAGTGTCAAGCCTCTTCCACATATTTAGAGGTGGGATGCTGCATACATTGTACAATCACCTAGTTCGACTAAATGGTCCTTAGGGTAGATCAATGGTCCCTTTGTAGGTGGTGCATTGGCCACTTCTTTTGAGGATTTAACCTTGGTGTGGTCCACAGCAGTGCTTTCTTTCACTGACCTGGGTTTCCTTTCATGATTGATATTGGAATTTTTGGTCATGAACTATTTGATGATAGAGCTCATTAGTTTGGTCATTGGTGATGAATCCCATCAGTTGTACCTTGTGAGGTTATGTGAGTGTCAAGGATCTCATGCCTCTTGATTGGTCTAGCAGTATGATAAACTAGACACTGTTATTGCCTAAATTAATTGAAGGCTTTTCCATTTGAATTATGGGGTTTTGGCTTTTATTTGTTTACAGTAGATAGATTTCATACCATCCTTAGATCAAAAATTTCCTTTTGGCAGGTAAACCTCTGGTTATGACATTTTGTGCCTATTCAAAATATCAGATACTGAAGATACTCCAGCAGAGGCTAATGGTAATTCATTATTTTTTTATTGGAGATGCCCTTTTGTAGTTGACTGAAAATATTCTTGTATACATCTTTATGGGCATAGTATAAAAAATGCAGCAAAAAATGTTGGACATTCATTTATATTTCTCATACCTAAGGGAATTGTCTATAATATTTACAATTATAGTGATTTGACCTTTTCTTAGCTTACATATGGTGAAATTTCACTTGGTTTTAGGGTCTCCCATGTCAAATATTTCAACCGGAGGCATTGGAGCTTTGTGCCAGGGTAAGTTACTACTTGTCCAGTTAAAATTTTATTCAAGAGATTCAAGTGCTCTGCTTCTGATTTGCAAATTTATGTCTTTTATCTTTTTAACATTAACACGGATATTTACATTAACAATACATGAAAATAAAAAAATGCCCCAGTCATACATTTAAGTGCAGGAGATTCTTGATTTGTAATACATTTGTCCAAAGACATGCTGATAGCTTGATATATTCAGCCTGATATAGAGGAAAGTTAAACCTTCTGTTTCATTATAGTATATGAAAAGGTTCAACAATGTACTAAACGATGGGTAAAGCATTTAAGTTTAGAGATGAACTTCCTTTTAAAAAATTGGAAGAAGAGTTTGCATACTTGTTGTCTTCATCCAATCCCTTTTGGTTGTCTGACCAATACTGTAGTATGAATTTTTTCCATATATGTTGGAACCCCTTTGGCTCCCTTTGGAGTCTTTAAAGATTTCAATTATAGCCCAGATTTTGTCCACCCACTCCAGCTGTGTCACATTTTCCCTGCCACTTGCCTCATCCTTTTGTTGATGGAGGTGACCTTCTAAATCTATTCTAGAGATTAGGGGCAGCATGAGGAAAGTGCTCCCTTGAAAAACAATAAGGTTGTTCAAGTGGCTCTGACATAACAACCAGTCAGGAAGAGTAAGCTTGCCTTCAAGCAGTTAATGTAATCATGACAATTACTTGTCAATTCTCTCTCCTAGGCTTTAGCTACTACATTATTTCCCAGTTTGCCACACCTAGTTGTTAACATTATATATTATATGGAAAATCTAATTGGACTAAGTACCTTCATAGTTGATTTGCTAATGCTTTCCAAATTAATCTTACAGGATAGAAGTCCCCTCTACTTTGTAAATTAGAATTTAGTTATATCTGGTAAGTTGGAGGATCCTGTTCATGTTTTTTTGGATAATGGTTCCTTCTTGCACCATAGTAGTGAGCATCCACCTCTATCAAAAAGTGACACTATTTACTTTGTTGGGAGTCTAACCAACCTCATGTAAATATCCATGACAGTTAAGCTGGCCTCCTTGAGGGAGTATACAACATGCCACTTTTTGTGGGATTTAAACCCTGGCAGCAGCTTTAACAACACCCATTTTCACTAACCTTGCCTGCCTCTTGTGGTTGGTTCCTGTAATGTTATTTTCTACTCCTTCCAACTATTGTTTATGAACATCAGAAACCAGCTATCTGGCAAGCATGTCTTCTATAGTTCTGATTCTCTGATCTCATGAAATTGACATCTTTCATGAAATTTCCCTTTCATTGTTGTGATCTACACAGCCAGTTCTGATCCAAAAGTTGTTAATTCTCCCAAAAATTTATTATTTGCCTTTGTGAAACTCTTCTTGATTCTAATTTTTCCATAAGAAGGAGATGCCTATCAGTTTGATCAGATTCCACTCTTTACGTATTTATCCCTAGAAAGGACCCTTTTCTATTGAGGGGCAACAAAAATTAATGTGCTCAACAACAATCCTGGTCCTTAAAACTTTGGTAACCTTGCAGTTCCACATACCATAATTAACCATTTTTGACTTGTGACAAACCATGCAATATGCATTTGTAAAGCTAGTATGATGTAGCTCATCCACAAATGCTAAACTGTTATGAAGAGCCATCCATCCATGTACACTTCAGAGTTAAAAGAAGAATGGGACTTCTAGATACCTTGAATTGTTATTTGGGCATACACTCGGATACAAGGCCCATAAGTTGCTTATCTTTATTCTCGGACATTAGGATAATTATTGCTTTCAAGTGTCTTGTAGTCTTCGTGGACCTGTAGGACAACACTCAACATGGCTTTCTTTTGTTGTTTCTATCCTAAATTTCCATAGAACTGAAGGATTTTAGCTTCTAAATTTTGGTTCTGAATTTTATATAAGTCAGTTGCTTTTACTTGCTTGCATGTTGTTGAATGGTAATGGAGTAAATGAGCATTGTTTAGAACTTGAATGTTATGAAAACCTCAGTTATCTAAAATAATTTCATGCTGAGAACTAGCTTTTTGAATTTTCAAGCATAGAGGCATAATGAGGGAACTTCAAAAGAGGAAATCCCTCAGCTTTTTATAAAGACCAGCAAGCATTGATGAATTAAAATCGCTCTATCTCACTCATTCTTTCTTGGCAGGCTATTGATTATTTTGTATTGTGCCATAGTCCTTTATTTGTGGGCCACAGTAGCGATATTGCTTGTTTATTTATTTCTTTATGTTATTTTCAGCCTTTTCTAAAAGCGGTGCTTGCACTTCCACATTGTATTCATAATGATTATACTCTTTCAGTTCCACTGACCTACTTATCAATGTGATCATTTGTTGGACTTTAATAAATTATCATATCTTTTACAAATTTTACTTTTAGTTTTAAACAGTTGTGAATACTCTAATGCTTACTTTCTTTGGACATTGTAGAAAGTTGTTGCTGCATCAGGGGATATGCGCAAAGCTCTTCATGTTTGCAGGTAGACTATTTCCCCCAGTCTGATAAGTGTTGTCCATGATTGTTCTTGTCAAGTTAAATAAAAATCTATAGTCAATTGATATGTCCACTCCAAATACTATTTAGTATTAACTGTCTTGACATGTAAATCTATATCTGGATTTTGTCTTGACATATGCTTGGGATGCTTAGGTAACCCTTTTTGTGGAGCATTTTTTTCCAGGCTACAGAGCTTGGGGAAACCCCCAATGTACTTCCCTTCATTGTGAGGATGGTACCTAGGATAAAACCTAGAATCTTCATGGCACAAGGCTAGTCAAAAACAAGATTCAATGCCATTACAACAATATATTTGTTAGGAGCTCAACATGCTACTCGTGGGAATTGAAACTGGGTGGGAAGGATAATGATCATTCCTCCCAACCACCAGAGATCAACCCAATTAACATCTTTCTTTGTGGAGCTTATAGTCAATATCATGATAATCACATTTTTTTTTAGCAAATTCATTCTACTCTTTAAATAATTTAAAGCACATTATTTTGACAAGGCTAGGAGACTAGGAACCTTTTTTATTGTATTGAAAACAATTATTTGTCGTCTTTGTCAGGAAAACTAGTTCTGTATGTAGTTTTAATATTTATCAGTACTGAAAGCTTCAACTTATTATATTCTATTCATTTTGGATCATGACAGAGGTGTTGTTGAGATGCTTGAAGCAGAATTAACCAGTGGGATACATGAGTTGGATAATATTTTGCATGAGAAGTCAATGACCAATGGATTGAATCTACTGCCTGAACGATTAACGAAGCAAGAAATAAATATGGTGAGCATTCTTCTTGTTTTTTTCTTTCACGATGATGGATATATTTTGAACTAGAAAAATCTGCAACCGAACTGGACAATGGTGTAAAACACACACACACACACACACATATTAGAAGTAAGAAATAAATATGGTGAGCATTCTTCTTGTTTTTTTCTTCCATGATGATGGATATATTTTGAACTAGAAAAAGCTGCAGCCAAACTAGACAATGGTGTAATACACACACACACACTTATATATATTAGTGTTTTTCTGCAGCCTTAGACAGTCTCGTATCCAAAATTCCCTATTCTTTCGCACCCTATTCTATTCTATGTCGACTTCGAAGGAATATTTCCTTGCAAACTGAAATAATGACAAAATACTATAGATATAAAAAAATAGATTAGAAATGCTCTCAAGTTTTACTCCCACTTGAGTCTCCATTGTTGCTTCTGTTGAGTGCATTTACATGTCAACTTGTTCCACAGGGTTGATTTCACTTGTAGGATCCTCCAGTTTTGGTTTTGGAGTGTTAGATGCACAAATCCTCATCCCTGGCCATGGGAAAGTTGCAAAGTGAGGAGTCCTCAACAATTTAGAATTTGATGGGGCAGGAGATGAAACCATCTCCTATGGGAGGTAGAGGTGACTCAAGATTCTACTAACTAGGGATTTTAGAGAACCAATCTGAAACTCTAGCTTCAATCTGCATGAAGTTGGTGATCTCCTTCATTTCCTTAAGGTTTTGTAGTCAGTGTGTAGTTTCCATTGCACATGGACCTTTACCCTATTTTTGGCTTCTAATGTACTTTCACAATCCTCTTGCTATTGATTGCAGTAAATGGTGAAATTCATCACACATCATTGGGTTTGAAAAACCTCAAGCTCACAACACTTAACCCCTTGTTGAACCTCTCAAAATTCATACAAGTTGCATCATTTATTCCTGCAATGATAGTGGCCCATTTTTACTGAAGAGAAAGACAACTTCCAGACTGGGTTACCCCTCACCTTAGCACTGCAAAGAGTTGCATTGGGATTTAAAAAAATTCCACCACATTATTCCTAGAGCAGAATACCCTTGCTTGCTACTAGTGTTAGAATGTTGTGAAGGTCGAGAATAGGGTTGAAATCAATGGCATTGAGTCCTGCTAGAATTGACATAAAAATAAACCCACATACATTTTCCAATTCAACCATTGTATTGAACATAAGCTCACATGTCGATGAGAGAGTAGTATGGACTCTGGAGTAATGGGTGTTGGTGGAGACTTAACTCCCCATCTCTTGGAGCTTGCATGAGAGGGCACTTGTTGTTGTGTGCACTATGACATAACCTTCATAATGAGTGGCCATTTCAAGGGAGGGGCATGAAATATGAAGCCCCCCATTTACTTTATGGAAACCTTCATTCAAACTTGCTCTTTTGTAATTGCAAAACATGAAAAAAATTAATTTTTTGTGAAGTATTGAACCAATCCAATAGTTCTTTGTGTTACATGAGATAGTTTGAATTTCTAGAGAGGGGTTTCACCTGCAGGGTGCTTTCACTAGAATACTTTCCTTTTTTAGGTCCTTAGCAGTCCCTCAACTGCTCTCTACAGTTGCATCATGGCAATCCATATGCAAATTGTGCTTCTGGAAGCTACAATAAGATCACATTGTTGTATGAGCCTTGTATATTTTGTAGCATGCCAGTTAGTGAAAACTGTTACTGCACAAGGCAAGCTGTTTAGAAAGTCAACCTACGGGGTACTTTGACTAGAATACTTTCCTTTTGTTGGCCCTTAGCAGTCACCTCAACTGCTCTCTACCTACAAATGCTTTTTGCAAGTAGCCCTTGGCATATTTGTATTTTTGCACTTGTACAACATGATAAAGTTGTCACTATTAATTATATGTTCATGTTGTTTCATCTAGATTATTGTGGAATGGGCTCTTCAGAGTTTTCCTGTAATAATGGAAACTGATAATATTATATCAAATGCTTGAAACTGTTTTGTAGGTAAGAATTGATCATATGGCCAGAGCATTGGCAAAAACATTCCGGTCAGTTGTTGTTGACACAATACAATGTTTACCACGACATCAACAGGTATTCTTTTAATTTTTCTTTAAACATGTATGCTTTTAAATCTTCTTTAGCAAGGAATTGTAGGCTAGTATTATCAAATTGTGAAGGAATGTGAAATTGAATTAATTATTGTACAGATAGTGCTATGTTCAGCAGTTAAGTTTTTTGGGCATCGGAAGAAAGATGCCACACTAGGAGAGGTAACTTTTGTTTGATTTTATATTGTTAAATCTACTTTGCTTCTTTGCGCCTTTGGTTTTGTAGCTCTTTATTTGTTGGACTGAGCATCTTATATGATGACATGTTTAATACTTTATTTGTAGTTCATACCATAATTTACCTTATGCACGAGCTGTGAATTTTGAAATGTTGGGACACGATTCTCTTGGTTCTGTTAGGTCTCCTATGTGTTGAATTATTATTATTATTTTTTGTGACTTGTTTCATTTGTTCATCATATATTACTTCCGATGCAACTGAATGCAGCCTACTTGGAATTCTGTAAAACAACTTCAATGTACCCTCTCACTGGTCTTGAGTTTTCAAGCATGTGTAGGGTGCTTAGTGATCAGGTATGCATTTGAATCCTTAAAATATGAGTCAGAAGGGCTGCTAGATTTTGATATGAATGCAATGTGTTAACTCTTATGTGGGTTGCAAACTAGGCCCTTCTTAACCTTGGTCAATCCCGAGAAGATAGGCTAAGGAGAGTGACCTTAAGAGTAGATGAAGGAGATGTAAATTTTGCCTTACAGGTATACAGATCTGCCACATTTCTAACAAGTTCAACATACAATCTCTTTATTTGGATCCTTTCATACGTTCTCTAGATTATTTTAGGTTGCTCTTCATATTGGATACTTGTGGATGACGAGCTGTTGAAACTCAAATTGTAGGGAATACGGTTCTTCAAAAACTGTCTTCAATAATGCATCATTTGGAAGGTAGATTTTGCAGAGATTTATTCATTTTCATTCATCTTAAGATATCTTCAGTCATCAGCTAAAGTTCTCAAGATGTAAGGTATCTAAATGAAATCTTCCTTTCCGTCAATTCATCTCAATGGATAATTACTATTTTAATTTTTAAGGCTTCTTGTATTGAATCTTAGAAAACAAGGAATTGGAAAATGTACATGCAGCATGTACGTTCTCTGAAACTTGTCAAGATAAGTTAGTTTCCTGATACTGTTTCTATTAGAAGTTAGAACTTTTGTAGCCTGTAAATATAATAGTAAAATAGGTTATGTTGGACTGAAGTATATTTCTTTTCAAGTAAGAAATTGCTTAAAATATTATCACTTTCTTGCAGGCATTTCCGTTCCATGCATATGTGGATTGCTTCTTATATATGATCTCTTCATAGCAGCTTTCTTGCATGTCGATCATAGAGAGGAATCACACGAGTCTGGATTCAAAGGTGATAGTAGGAAATCTGCCTATCTCATGAAGTCCATTTCTATTGTTGTAAGGAATTTGGTGGCAGAAATTTTGAGTTAGCGAAGCCCCGAAGCTCATGGCTAAAATCTATGTCCATTCTTGTAAGGCACCCATGTTCTCACTGTGGTTTGGGAGCTCTGCATTACCGCTGCATATGAATTTTCGATCATCATGGTCTATCTGTGATGCAGGGGCATTAGGCTCTAGAAATACTTTGTACTTTTATAAGACATAGGGGGGTCTTATGTTTTTAAATTCTCATGTAAATATTAGTATTTTGAATAAAATGGTGAGGAATTGTAAATGTTCTCTAACCACTAGAGAACATGAGGAATGTGAAGAGTCAGTTTAGTTACTTTAGGGATTTTTGTCTAAAGTTAGGAATTCCGGAATCTTAAGAGTTTGTTGACCTGTTAGAGGAGATGAAGCGATTCATTATCTTCTAAGCCAAAAAGGTATTAAGTATAGAGGTCTGTAGAGTAGAGTTCGGAGCTGTTCAGAGGCAGAGTATTGAGAATAGAAGGGCCACTGATTGAATATCAGGCCAAAGAGGAAGATTGCTGATGTAAGTGCTGTGTGTGTTAATACCGAGTTTAGTTTTCTAAAGATTATGTTTCATTCCTGAATTATGTGTTGTGTGAATGAAACGGAGCTCAATATTGATTGAGTGTGATTGCAAATTTGTGCGAATTGATCACATAATGGATCGATTCTGAGAGAGGAAGAATTCTGTGTGAGACATTTAAATGTGAATCGAACTTATGTGTTAAATGTGTGAAAGGAGGGTTCGATTCTTTTTGAATTCTCGAGTTATATATGTTATGGAAGGATTTGAATCTCTGTGTGAAGGGTTCTGTTTTGAAAGTCTTGTGAGAATTGAATGCATTTAAATATAAGTCTTTAGTTGATGAATTGTTGTGTATTTTATGAGAAGAGCTCCATAAAAACAACACACTTTTGACCTTTTGAATGGGCAATGCAAGTGGTTTCTGTATCAGATGATTGGGCATGTTTTTGTTTTGAATTGGGTTGGTTCAATTCACAAGAATCGATACCGATTCTAGTAATTTCGATATCAGCGTTTGACCTTTGAGTATGCATCGAACTTTGATTGATGAGTTGCTATCAGAGTCAGGTGAATCGATTCCAAGTCTTAGGCGGTTAAGACGTGGTTTGAAAGGAGTAATTCACTCTATTAGGTGAAACCGTAAGAAGTGGAACCTGGAGCTAACGATAAGGCGGAACCGATATCAACTTGATTTATATTATTATATAGATTTTATTTTTTAAAGAAAATATTTTAATGTCGTATAGAATAAAATATCCAATGTGAGTTATGAATAAAATATTTTAATATGAATTAATAAAATGGTTCAATACACATGTTATGTAATCTCTATAATATTCAAAAATACAATTTAAACAGTATAAAATTACACATTGTTTTTTTCACTCTAAAGTAAGTTTACAACAAAAGAAATTTAATCCCTCTCGGCTCATGTTAGATCCATACTTTAGATGGATATATGCTGGTAAATTACTCAAAACATTAACTTTATAACAAATTATTTCATTACACAACATCCATTAACAAACCATGTTATTACAAATAATAAGTGTTATTACAAAATGTCTATATCAAATGTTTGGCTGTTCACATTGCATGATTTTATATAATAATTTAACGTCAAATTGGTCCAATGGTAATTTACTCCACCTCAAAAGAATAGTCGTCCATCCTTAAATTAAGGACTTGGTTAGAACATTCGATGGAGTTCATTGGTCTGCTTATTGCCTATTCAATTTATGGTATTTGAACCTTTGATGGAGGTCATTGGTCTGCTTATTGCTTATTTGGACTTATAAGTTATAACTACCAGATTTGAAAAGATGCATATACTGAAAATGTATCTCTCCTTGTACAAATTTAAAACAAGACATCATTTGTACAACAATACTAGGAGAGCATTGGCAAGTTCTAGAATGGACCTCCTCTCCAATAAATGGAGCTATCAGGTAAATACAGGGTGCCACTGCTACTACTTGTGGGATTTTGCTACAAATACATTCATGGCATGGCATGGGCATGACATGGGGAATTCTGAATGGAGTTTTTCTAATCGTTCTCTTCATGTTGATGGTTATAATTTTAACAGATTTAGCAGGGTGGCTGCAACTCGCACATATTCCTTTCAATATCCAGATTTTGAAGGAATGAGAAGGAATAATATTTTGAAGAAGTGAGAAGCAGTTCACCTTATTATAGTTACCATGCTAGGTCTTCCTTTAAGAGATTCCAAGCATCAAATCATTTCCATAAATATGGTTGTGTAAGAGTCGTGATGGTGTTGTAATGTAAATTATGTTTCCATAGTTGAACATCTAAATTATTTTGCGATATTGTTATTGTACCATGGCACCTGGATCGGATCCAATGTTTATCGACACTTTTTTAATAGCATGTTTTCTTTTCTTCCCGTTGTTGTTCATTTCTCCTCAAACTCCTCTCCAACCTCAATATCAGTGCTAGTAGTAGCATGAGCAACAACACTACGCTTATCAGAACTAGAAGAACATGTTTTCTTTTCTTCCCGTTGTTGTTCATTTCTCCTCAAACTCCTCTCCAACCTCAATATCAGTGCTAGTAGTAGCATGAGCAACAACACTACGCTTATCAGAACTAGAAGAACATGTTTTCCAAATTGCACGAGAACTACTTCCCTCACGAGTCACCATGTGCCATGCTTGGTCTCAGTGGTTCTCTTCCTTCTACTCTTGGTTCAACTACCATATCTTCATTGGAACCAACACCCCGAACTCCACTAGACAACGATTCACCATTTTGTAGTAGTGATTCACCATTTTTACTGGTGATTCGCCATGATTTTACAAGATAATATAATCTCATGAAAAATTCGCCAAAAAATTATATATACATATTATATTATTAATAAAATCGCCTTCCATTTTTCATATGTATCATGGGGATTCGCCCATTTATTATATATATAAATTTAGGGGGGTTCTTAAATTTTCCCTGGTGTCTTTTTAGTCTCTGGATTGTGTTGAAGGTGGTTATTAGTCTTTTTCTCTCTTGCTTGGTTGAAGACTGGCTCATTTGGAAAATCTTGTTTTTTTTAGTGCTTGCATTTCTAGTTCGAGTACCGAGATCTCTTTCTGGGGATTCTTGGTTGTTCTGCTTAATCAGGACAGAGAGCTTCTTCTCATATGCTCTTTCCTAACTTTATGTCTTGCTTTGCACTTTAATTTTTGCCTGCTTTTCGGTTGGTTTTCTTGATTTCATTTGACTAGGTCTTGTTGCAATTTTTGAGGAGTCATTTTTGGGTCTTTGAAGTTTTATTTGCTGCAAGATTGTGCTATTCTTCTGGGCTGAGTTATTGAGTTTCTTGTCTTCCTTTTTCTCGTACAAATATTGCTACTAAGTGGCACTATAAGATTTGGAGCATTATTTTTGAATTTTTGCTTGAAATTCAGAGATTGTTTGGCTTGGGAATTGGATAGTTCTTCTTGGTCTCTTTGAAATCTTATTTTTATAAAATTCAAAAGCTCAAAAACATTTTGTTTTGCCATTGCCTTTGTTTTGCATTTTTTTTTTTGGTTTTTTTCCATATTTTGAAGCTTTGTTGAGATTTCTTACCTTCGGTTTCTGACTTGATTTGGGAAGGGAATTTTCATTGGTTTCTTTCTCTTATTTCGAGCATATTTTGGTGTCTTTATACTGAGAGTTTCTGATTTGGGAACTAGCTTTGTTGACAACCGGAAAAGTGATAGAACTGGGGGATTCTTGGAAATTTCTCTTTGCTTTGTTAGATTTTGCATCTTAGAATTGGCATGCTCTTAGTAATTTGCATTAGGTGCACTTGAACATTTGTAGTCTTTTTCATAAATTTTGCGAGTGTGAGGTTTGATATCTGAAAAGAAAAAATAGTCTCGTAGAACCCGTGTAGAAATTTCTTTTCATCGAAAGGAAATTACTGCATCTGCATGTAGTTTGGTTTTCATTAATTTATTTTCTGCGTCATAAAACATCACGAGTTTCATTTCCATATTCCCTTGACTTAATATAACAGCCAACTAAAATAAGCGCATTAATTTAAAAACAACTAGCAAGTTTTTCATTAAGTGTCATACATCAACTAGCTAGGTTGTAGGGCCTTGGATTAGGTGAGTGGAGAGTTAACTCTCCAAGGCCGCTCAAACTAAAACATAGAAGTTTATTAAATGAGTGAAATCCAACTCCGTTAGGTGTACCGGGAAATCTCTCCTCCAGAGAGTCAAGCGCGAGGGGAAGTGAAGGTTGAGACGAGATACCCCCTCTCTGATTTACTGGATCTTGCCTTAAGACCGTTCCGCCCGGCTGCTGACACGGATTGGTGCCCATAGTTTCCATTCCTAGGTTCCTCACAAGTGACTGCAGGGGGGAATACCCGTGGTACCTGAGGCAGACGTCGTATCACTTCCAGCAGTACTTCTGGAGGGTGCTCCGGCGAAGCTTGGGTACTTGCACCGGAAAAGGCTGTTGTTCGGAGGTCGGTGTAATTGTTTCTGTTACCTTCGCTAGTAGGCCTGGGCCGTAATTATCCCAAACTACTTTCGGGAGGTCATATTTTTCGCTTTCTCGTATTTTGGTGTCCAGTCCTAATCACCCGGAACGGAAATACCTGAAAGTTGCTTGCTTGGTTGCATCTTAGGGATTTTTTGTAGTGAGTGATCTTTTCTCCTAGATTTCTTAGCTTTATACTTTTTTGAGTCTAATTAATCTGTTAAAGTGGTTGATCAAGCGCCTCGTCGATAGAGGAGAGTTTGGGGGTTATCTCCCGAAACTATTGAGCCTTCTTCAAGAAGGTGTAGGAGTAATATAGCAGGTGAATATCACCCAGTGGTATCTGACGCAGCGGAGAGAGATCCTCCACAAGGGCTTGAAGGTTTTGTAGTTGGTTCCGGTGTTGGTTCCGAGAGGAGCGCTTCGCTCACCTCGAGAGTCTTATTTCCGCGGGAAGAAGAAGTAGAAGTAGAGGAAGTATCTCAGATTTCTGAATCACTTCCATCTCCTCTTCCTCCTGATTATCCGTTTGTTGTTGAGTACATCGGACCTGAGTTAGAAAGACCGGAAATTCCTTATCCATCTTATTCATACCTTTCGATGGCCATGACTGGGAACACGGCTTTAGCTGTGAGTGCTACAGGCATTCAGACTCCTGCTTCAATAAGGAGGAGGCACAATTGCTATATCTTAGATTGCTTCTAGTACTGTTGTGTTTGGCTCTGGTTTCACCCAAACACAAGCTTCTCAATCTGGTCCCTTTTGTTTTGGAATGCTTAGTAGTGGGATTCCTTCATTTTCCTTTTCCGCTGCTGCAACTGCGTCTGCACCCATGTCTTCCATGGCTAGTGGGTCAGCTTCTTTTCAAGGGTTCCCCTTCGGAAGTGGGCATATTCCTAGTTCGAATCCTTCCTTAGGGTCTTTTCCTTTTACTTCTCAGACTCAGAGTTTTAACCCTTGTTCTGGAGGTCAGAGTTCGACTACCTTTATAGGTTGGAACCCTGTATTTACAGCAATGGGGGCAGGGAATCAGTTTCTCGTTGGTCAACAAGGGAATGCTTCTTTCCCTTCGTCGAGTGCTTGTAAGACTTTTTCCCCTCTTTGTAATGCTTGGAACCCCTATCAGGGGGTTTCCTCTTCATTTATTACTTCGGGGGGGGAACTAGTCCGGTCTTTGGTAACTCTACGTTGGGAGGGGGTCCTTCTCCAAATGCTGGGTCTTATCGCCCAACATTTTCTACGAGTTCTTTCTGGCAACCTGGTGCCTCATCAAATTCAGGTTACTCTTTTCAGAATGTTGGGAATTCATCCCACCAAGGATGGAATCCTCAGGCTCCTCCTTGTTTACCTTTTCTGGCAACGTTGAACTTGCCAGATTTGTCGAAATTGATGAATGATCCGATCCGATATAGTCCGGGGTGGCCTCCGGTTCCTACCAAACTACCTTCAGACATTCCAAAGTTTGAAGGCAAGAATGGAGAATACCCAGCTGATCATATCACCACTTTCCATTTATGGTGTTCATCTAACTCCCTGATCGAGGATTCGATTAGGCTGAGGTTGTTTCAACGCACCTTAACTAGAAATTTTGCCAAGTGGTACATTGAGTTAGCTGGGGGCAGTTTTGCTACTTTTGGAGATTTGGCTACTATATTTCTAAATCATTTCCAGTTGCCTGTCCATTATGATGCTGGGACTTAAATCCTAGCTAATTTTAAGCAGGACAACGCAACCCACATTTCTGATCATATTCAGGAATGGCAGAGAAGGAAGAGGCTTATTAAAGCTTATATTCCAGGAGAATTCCTTTTGGAATGGTTTTTTAAATCCCTGCAGTCAGATATTTCTAAGGATGTATCCCTCTCAGGGGTATTTTCTGAGGAGCAGGCTATTTTTAGGGCCCAACAGCTTGAATTGATATATTCTCAGTCTGGTGTCCTTCATAAATATTTTCCCAATGCTCCTCGCTCCAAATTAGATATATCCAAGACTAAACCTGGTCCTCATGGTGATGGACTTATTGGGTCGATCAATAGTGGTGCAGCTAACATGCTTAGTCAATTGCAGCAGTTTTCTATACAATCTGCTTCTTCTGGTCAGGCTGTGCCTGCTGAGTCATCACCTTCTCAATCTTTGTCGGTAAATGTCGTTCAGACTTCTAACCCTAAATAAAATCAATAATCCGAAGGGAAGAAGAAGGGACGGAAAAATAATAAGAAAAAGGGGAAGAATGGGAAGGGCAATGCAAATAAATCCAACGAGCATGTTGGTGAGGGTCCAAAGGATAAAAAGAAAGTGAATTTTCCATGCAAGTTATGTGTTGGAGACCATATTACTCACCTTTGCCCTAAAATTCAGGATGCGCAGTGCTTGTTAGCTCAGCAGGGTTCTTCTAGTTCCCAAGCTGTGTTGACAAACCCTTTTCCCCAAGGGCAACAGCTAGTTGTTGGCGTGAATCAAAATACTGGGGCTTCCTCTGGGGGCACCCAAGAAGGGGAAACTCCATCAAACATATACATGATGAGTGCTCATGCGGATATCACCACGAGATCCCGTGATTATGGCGAATATGAGTCTTTGAAAGCTAAGGGTGCTCCCGATGGTACTGAGCCGCTTCATATAACGAGGCCTACTATTGAGCCTATACCTCGGATGCCAAAAACATCTACTAAGCATACGATGATTAATCCAAATGCCAGGGCTGCCCAGAACTACTCTATTGTGGAAGATCTGGCACAGAGTCCTTGTGCCATGTCGACTCTTAAGCTGCTCCAGTCTTGTCCTGCTCAGCGCAGTGCTCTGCTCACTGCTATTGGGGTTGTCGATCCAAATAACTCTCTTGTGATTACATTCGATATGTATAATTTTAAAAAGAGACTCCCCCATCATATGGATTTTCATATCAAGTCATCGTTTCGAAAATTCAATATCTTTCAAACGATTGTTGATGAGGGTGCTTCCACATGTGTGATGTCTATTGCATGCTGGAAGGGAATTGGATCTCCCGCAGTTGTTCCATCTAATACTCTTCTGACGGTGTTTGATGGTCATTCTCACAGACCGCATGGTATTATCCCAGCTTTTCCCATCTGTGTTGGGGGCAAAACTGTAAATATAGAGGTTGAGATAGTTGATGCAAGCTTGGACTACAACCTTCTGTTGGGGCGAAATTGGATCTATGAGATGGATGCCATTGCATCCTCATTATTTCAGGTTATTTTTTTCCCTCACGAAGGGATAATTGTTACATTGGATCAACTGGACTGTTCTCCTGTAGACCCGAATGCATCTACTGACTCAACTATTCCAAAGTTGGATAATGCCAAGCCGCCTGTTGAGAATTTAGGGGTTGGAATGTATTCTTATTTGATGGGTACTTTTGATATTCCACCTCCTACCATTCATATAAATGCAATTTCATCCTCCAAGGCTCATATTCGAAGAGAGTTCTTTAGAACTCATTATTTTTCAGACCTTTGGACCTTACCTTCCCCTACCTCCACATTAGCTGAACGTCAAGTGGGTGGAATGGCATTTCCAATGTCTGCAGTTGAGATTGCTTATCAATCTATTGTTGACTATGCAGAGTCCATTCAAGCTCCCCTTTCTCTGGAGGAGTTGGATGGCGATGTGGCTCCGGCTTGGACACTTAGTTCTTCTTCCGCCCAGGATTTCCTTGATACCACTCTTCCATCTAAAGAGGCCATCCTGGAAGCTATGACTGGTATAGATAGACCGTGGGATGATTTGCATCATCGGTCTTACTTTTTACCTGATTTGAGCGAAGTTGAATCAAGTTTTCCAAGTCCTTTGTCTCCTGGTCCTGTTCGCCCAGTCCTGAACCCTTTAGCACCAACACAGGTATATGCTGAAGGGAACATGGCTGTGATTTCTCCAACTATCCCGGTGAACATTTCCAGGGATCCCAATGTTATAGAGAATGTCTTCATCGGAGCTGAATGTTCCCCTGAAGAGATTCAGATTTACACCGATCTCTTTAAAGAGTTTAGGGATGTGTTCGCTTGGTCTTATGAGGAAATGCCTTGTATAGATCCATCTATTGTCCAACATGAGATCAAGACTTACGAAAAAGCTAAGCCTGTGAGGCAAAACTTTGTTCGGTCAATCCTAGGAAGGCTGCAGCTATCAAAGCCGAGGTGGAGAAGCTGCTCAAGGCGGGATTTATTTTCCCTGTTCCTTTGATGGAGTGGGTTTCAAATCCTGTTCCCGTGGATAAAAAAAAGGAACGATTCGAGTTTTCATTGATTTCAAAGACCTTAATAAAGCATGTGCAAAAGATAATTACCCCACACCATTTATAGATCAGATTATCGATGAGTGTGCTAGTAACGAGATTTTCTCCTTCATGGATGGTTTCTCCGAATACAATCAGATTACTATCCGTCCTGAAGATCAGCATAAGACTGCCTTTATTTGTCCCTGGGGTACTTTTGCTTACAAGAAGATGCCTTTTGGTCTTAAAAATGATGGGGCTACTTTTCAGCTAGCCATGTCATATGCCTTCCACGACATCAAACATATTATTGAGGTGTATTTGGATGATTTAGCTGCTCGTTCTCGAAAGAGAGTTGATCATCATGCTCACCTCCTTCAAGTATTTGAACGATGTCATTTCTACAAGATTAGGTTGAATCCGAACAAGTGTGTTTTCGCGGTTACATCCGGTCAGTTATTGGGATTCATTGTGTCTTTGGAAGGGATTAGGGTAGATCCCTTCAAGGATGAGGCAATACTTCGGTTGCCTCCCCCGTCGTCTATTCGTCAAATTCAAAGTCTACAAGGAAAAGCTAATTTTCTTCGGAGATTTATCGTAAATTATGCTGAAGTTACCAAAGGATTTATGAGATTGTTGAAGAAGGGAGTTCCATTCTTTTGGGATGACTTCGCTCAGCACTCATTCGATGCTTTGAAAAAATCATTGACCTCTACTCCTATATTGAGTCCACCTGATTATAGCAGGGATTTCCTTTTGTATCTTGCAGTGGCAGAATCTACCATTGGTATGGTTCTGGTTCAAGAGGATGATGCTCTTGCAGAGCATGTTATATACTATCTTAGTCGAGGCTTGGTAGGACCTGAACTCCGGTATACTCCGATAGAGAAGCTAGCTTTAGCAGTTGTTCATGTTGTACAATGACTCAGACATTATATTCTTCTACGAAAAACTTATGTTTTGGCAGCAGCCAATCCATTTCAGTTTGTTCTCAGTAGACGAGTGATTGGGGGCAAATACAATAGATGGATTGTGATTTTGTAGGAATTTGATCTTGAGTTTATGTCTGCCAAGTCCAAGAAATCATTAGTTTTCACGGAATTAATCTCTGAGTTGCCCTGTGGAGAAGAGGTAGTTTATGATGAATCCTTCTCAGATGAACATTTGTTTCTCATCTCTCCACAGGATCCTTGGTATGGAGATATCATTATGTATCTTCGGACTGCGAATTTTCCCTCTACTTTTTCGAAAGATGAGCG
The DNA here is from genome assembly GCA_034641835.2 of Pinus albicaulis. Taxonomy (NCBI): domain Eukaryota; kingdom Viridiplantae; phylum Streptophyta; class Pinopsida; order Pinales; family Pinaceae; genus Pinus; species Pinus albicaulis. The sequence continues at coordinate 1,413,645,383 of CM076577.1, read as the reverse complement.
CCGTAAGTTGCATCACTTGGCTAAAAATTACTTGATTATTGGTGATTCTTTATACCGTCGAGGGGTTGATTCAATCCTGAGATGTTTCTTAACTCTCGAAGAAGCTGAGGCTGTGTTGAATGATTGCCACAGTGGAGCTTGTGGTGGTCATTTATCTGGGCTTGCTACAGCCCAAAAAATCTTGCGTGCTGGATACTTTTGGCCTTCAATTTTCAAATATTGTATGGAGTCGGTCAAAAAGTGTCATCTGTGTCAAGTCTATACTCGAAAAATGCGCGCTCATCCAGCTCCGCTTTTTCCAATCATTACTATCGGTCCCTTTACAAAGTGGGGTATTGATTATACTATTTGTAACCCGCCCTCGGCTAAAGGTCACAAGTACATTATTGTAGCAGTAGACTACTTTACGAAGTGGGTCAAGTCTATGCCTACTTTTGGGAATGATGGTGAGACAGCAGCTCTTTTTCTTTTCAACCAGGTTATTGCTCATTTTGGTATTCCTAGAGAGATTTTCACTGATCATGGCAGTCATTTTCAGAATAGCATGATGGCTGAGTTGGCTCTAAAATTAGGTTTCCGGCAGGAGCATTCATCTCTGTATTATCCTCAGGCCAATGGGCAAGTGGAAGCCATGAAAAAATCCTTGAAGACTATTCTTCAAAGGACAATTAATAAAGCTTGATCCAACTGGCATATCATGCTATATCCTTCACTTTGGGCATACAGGACGTCAGTGAAAACTACAACTGGATTTACTCCGTTTCAACTAGTTTACGGGCTGGAATCAATATTTCCCATTGAATGTGAGATTCCTTCTCTTAAGTTAGTTGTTGAGCTTCTTCCTAACACTTCTAGTATTGAAGAACGTCTCCTTCATTTGGAACATCTTGACGAGCAGCGTCATGATGCTGCCACGATGAATGAGGCACATAAGAAATGAGTCAAATTTCAGTACGATAAGGCAGTCAAACCTAGGATTTTCTTGGAAGGCGACCTCGTTTTGGTCTATGCCCAAGAGAAGGATGCCCTGGGTGCAGGAAAGTTTAAGTCTATGTGGTATGGCCCCTTCATCGTTAAAAAATTCCTTAAAAAAGGAGCATATACCTTGGTTGATTTTGAAGGAAATGAGTTACCGGAGCCCAGAAATGGGCTCTATTTGAAAAGGTATTATGCCTAGGCTTTAGCCTGGCATTTTGCTTTTGTATATAGTAGTCTTGTTTTGTACATATCTGGTTTTTGGTCTTTGATGTGATGGTGATGTTTTTGATCTGCTTTAGCAGGTTGTGTCGAATGTCATCAGTCATTATGGTTTCGCCGATGGTGCTAGTAGACACACCCGGAACTTGGCTTCCGTGGCTTGGGTGCTTCATCATCCATCCGGTCAGCTGATAGTATCAAGAGGAGTCTGCATTGGTCCTGCTTCCAATAATATAGTTGAGTACACTTCAGTTATTTATCTACTCTCGGAGGAAATATCTTTGGGTGTTGATTTGTTGGTAGTTTTCTTGGACTCCCAGCTGGTGGTGTCGCAGTTGAAAAATACTTATCGGGTTCGAGATCCATTTTTACTTCGGTTGTTTTTTAGGGTATGTTTGTTACAAAGATCATTTCAATTTTTAACATTCATTCATATTCCTCGAGCAAACAATTGGATGGCAGACTCATTAGCTAATCAAGCAATTCATTGGCATATTAATCATTCCATACATTAAAATTTCATCATCAAAAACATCATGCATTTTTATACATTTTTCACATCACATCAAAAATCGCTATATATATATATCATCAGAGTGTTCAAAAAACTATACAAAATTTGGATCCATAAGTCATACAAAATTAGGGCTTATGCCCGATCATGTTCAGTATCAAAAAATATACAGTCATCCATTAATCATATCTATTTACTCCTGTGGTCCCTGCCCAAAATTCGTGTTCCTATAGAACACGATCGCAGTGGCAACTCGGCGAAATAATCGCACCCAGTCACATGGTACTCCCACTACCCGTCTCTGAATGGCCTCAAGTAGATCTTCCACTGCAACCATAGGCACTTGGCGAGTTAACCCCTCCAAGTTCCTCTGTACAGCATGGAGGGTCCTGTCTGGGTCTATAGTATCTGTCTCGCCTCTACGGCGCTTATGCCGTGGGTAGCCCTCAGGACGGACTGGTCCAATATCTGTATCATGATCATCATAATATTTTAAGTCATTTTGAATCCAATCAAAAACATGTTTTTCTTTCACATTTTTTTCACATATATTGAAAAAAATCATATAATTAAAAAATTGCAATCTTACCAATTATGCCCCATGTCGCTCCAGGTGGAAGGACGAGGTCTGGATCACCACGGAAATCCATCCCGGCATAGGGGTAGTCCTCCACAGTGATGATTTGTTCTCCCCACCATTGGAATAAATCGTCATCCCAGGTGGTTCGGGGAACTTCACTTCCCCCCAATCTCTTCATCAGATCTGCCCATCGGGCAATTCTTGGGTCTCTTGGGCTGTTGATGGAAGAGATCACTTTGGGTCGAAGCCCAGGAATCTTCTCAAAGAAGAATGTCATCAAGATGGTCCCATACCCGACATGTTTTGTTTTTTCTTTTCGGATGGAATTCAGTTGTTGCTTCATGTTCAATAGTAGAGCTGTACACCAATCATACAAGTGAGCTAGGCATTCCACAATTATGCTCATCTGAGTCCTGGATGCCTGATGCAAGGAAGCAGATCCTGCTACCCTGCCAATGGTGAATAGGAGAATTTTCATGTGTAGATCTCTCAAATCTTTTATAGCAATCTAAGTCCCTACTTTCTTGGACCCCTCTACACAATAGACGTGGACATAGTCATCCACGGTAAGCCCTCCCAAAGGCTTTTTGTGCAAATCTACTGGGTCTCCCCTCCGTGAGAGTCCAGTAATGAAGTAGATGTCTTCTACCTATATGTGTATGGGCATTTGATCTATCATGAAGCAATCTTCCTCCGGTTCCCAATAATTTACTAGCATTTCAAGTAACCGGACATTACTCTTCATATTTGGCATTTTGAAAAATTTGAGCAATCCACAATTTCGGAGGATATTGAGCGATAATTGATCTTGCATTACTTCATTATCTATTGCACTATGCTCACATTCCTTCTAGGTGATATTCATCCTGAAAAAATTCATTCATTTGTCCATTAGAAATGCTTTTTTACATTTCGGGTTGCGCATACGCGACTTACCCTGTACACAGTCGCGTATATATGCGGCTTGGTCCATACGAACCTGCGTATGCGCAGAGCCCTAAATTAAAACAAATATTTCTACGGTGAAATTTCCAAATTTTAACTCTATTAATGGACAAAATTGATAATAATGATGGATTAAGAGCTTACCTGACTTATTCGGTGAAGTTTGATCACCGATTGCTCCTGTTTTGACGAAAGAGGCTTTTTCTCCAGAGCTCTTTTTCCCAAATCAGCAAGTAACAATGAATCAAATGTGAGGTAACATGTGTATTTATGCCCAGAATTTGAAAATTTTTGCAAAAGTTTGTTATGCTTATTTTTTCAATCTATCTTAAGTTGCATAACCCGGATGCTTGGAAGTGCACAGATTGGTATATTTTCAGGTACATTTTGATGAAGTTGAAATTTTTCCAGTTTTTTATCCATGACTGCTGACTCATCATGGAAGGTATATGATCTTCACTGAAATATAGGTTAGGGAATCCACTTTTCCATTGCATTTTGCATACTAACCTCCATTCTGATCACTTGCCATAGGGTCGATCCCATCAGGTCATGAGTATTTCACCCATTTCATTCGCCGATTTTTAATCATGACTTGGTGGTAGATCCTTCCTTTACATGGGCTTCCTAGTTCGTTCCTCACTATCACTTGTTGCCCATGCTACGTTTTATGTAGGCTCGAGAGTCCTCTTTATTCCCGCCATGACTTATGTGTTGAAGCTTCATTCTTCTTCTTCTTCACTGTCATTTTTCTGGCTATTACCCTAGAGGCTCCCTGGTGTTGTTGAGTTGTACTACTGCATTGCATATTGGCTACTTGTTTATCCTGGCCTTTAGCCGGATTCATTTGGACTCGATGTTTAAGCCATATTTTGACCTTGACTGTCTATACAAGTTAACCATTGCATGCACTTAGCTATCGCGACTTGACACCCTTTTTACCCATGGATGGAACATTCCTTTGAGTATCGCTTACCAGTTTCTGCCACCTTGCATTGAGCATAGGATCGTTCCTATCCCAGGAGCTAGTGCATTTGTTTCTTGATACTCGTTCTATCCATTGTACCATAGCATTCTTTTATTATTTTTCAGGCTTATTATATGAAAAAGAAAAAAAATCAAATACAACAAAAAGAGCGGGAACGGGATGTTACTTCGTAATTTAATGGTAGTACAGTATCAGTTTGTCGCCCTTGAAAAAATCACATACACTTATATATTTCCTTCATTTGGGATGGTTTTAGTTTTGACCTAGGTTCAGATTTTTCCTTGTTTCACTGGTCAGTCCTCCCCTGATTGGTTATCTCTTCCAATCATATGGAGAGTTTGTTTTTTCCTCCTGCATAACAGACTTATACAGTGTCATTTTTACTACCATGGTCATCACGAGTCGTGCTTTTGTTCAAGGGAAGTCTAACCAGAGTCAGCCATTCTGCGGTGTCTCTTGACTCATTATTTCAGTCGGCCTACTTGGTCTTGTCAGTATCTTGTTCTATCACATCAGATGTTTTGGTCTTCTACTCGTTCTGGTTTGAGAAGGTCTCCATTGACTTCTTTCTGGAGGGTTTGTTTCTCATCGACTATGACATATTTCTCTGAGAGTAAACCTAGAGCCGCACCCTGGCCCTATTTCCATCATTGATAGGTGACCTTGTGCTCAGCATTTTATCATCATTATGGGTCTTTGACTGAGTGGTTTTCCTTGTGTTCGACGCCATCATACATTATCACACTTGGGATTCGTGCAGTACCTTGATTTCCATTTGACCCTATCAGTGGATATCTCGCCTCTGTGTCAGCTTTCATTATTGGTTGGTTTAGAGGGTTTCTTCCGTGCGCTAGCTTCATCTTGTGCATGTCAGAAACGTACTTCGATTGGGTTTTGTCACTCTGCTTCGTCTGATTCCTTCTAAATCTTGGCCTGCGGGTTACACTCGCGCTGGACTGATGTGGGATGCCTTAATTCCTTCCTTCCAGCAGATCTTTTCCCATTGAATCTGACTCATTGCTCTGGGAATAAGGTCTAGAGTCTTTTGTTAGTACCTTAGGGTTTGCAGTCATCAGTGGCATACTCTTCGCTATCAATAGTGGGGATTCATCATTGCCTCCTGATTGGTAGATTCTTCCAAGTGTTCAACTTCAACTCATTTATTCGCACTTGTTAGATTGTACTGGGGCACCTTGACACTCATTTTCATTATTGGTGGGTTGTCTCGCGTTGGTTAACGGTATACATTATTGACCGGTAATCCAACGATTTCTCATATGGTCAGCTCATTTATTCCCATTGTGTAGAATTGTGCCATCGAGATTGGTGAAGACCTCGGGTTGCATCAGCATCTTTCGGTTCACTTTTGACAATCCATTCATTTTCTGCTAGTGATGTCGTTCACCCTTATATGTTGCAGTGTCAGTACAGCAGCATCCTATATGTTGGCTCCCGAGTTGCGTGATTGTACCATGTGCTCCACTCCTTATGATTTGGTACCTGGATATTCAGTTACTTTTGTGATCAGACATCCATTTTCAGCACTATTGATCAGTTTGATATATGTGATACTTGGACATTGATTCCGACTTGTACTTCCAGGCCATGCTCAGTTGATTCATTGTGTACTTTCAGTTCAACTATACTTGTATACATTCTGGATCTATTCTGTACTTTCTATATGGATATATTTTTGACTAGGCATGGGTATGCCCGCCTTAGACATGAGCTGACTCTCTGTTTTCTTTCATTGGTTTTTGACAGGCTAAAATCTGGTGAAGTCCTCTCTTGTCCTTGCAAAGTTCTTTCTATGCACATAATACATTTCGGCCATCATGTACCCCTTCTAACCTCATATATTATGGGGCATCTGTTATAGCATCATTTTTCACCCTCATGTGATTCATGATTGTCTCTTTGGCCTTGGGCACCCATTCCCACAGACTTGAATAAAGTTCATAAAAAACAGTGTTTAAAATCCCATATGCGGGTATGCCCAGACTTTTTCGCGTGTATACGCGAGTCAAGAGATACTTTTCCGCGTATGCCATTAAAATCATCAAAAAATATATAAAAATCCCTATTTTCGAGGTTGGGTTGATGGTTATTCCTGTAATTCAACCACCCCAGCCCATGGCCAATTGTTTCCAACAGATTGAAACTACTTTGAGGGAGTATAAAAGCCCCTCATGTGCATGGCCTAAAGGAGAGAGAAAATTATAGACATTATACTCTGTTGGAGCCCAATTCAAGTCTGATTTCCCGTGCCTCCTGCACTTCCTAGATTTTTACAGGAAACTCTTATTTCCTGGAGATGTTCATCAGCTTATATGTCATCTTGTGTGCACAAGTCTTGAAAGTATCCTAGTGAGGCAAGGGCGGGACAGATCCAGACGACGGTCTGTTTGAAGATCGTGGAAGGATTCAGGTGATCTCTCCACCTTTCTATTATTGTACATGATGTTCGTAATGAAGAAGAACCATCTTGTTCCTGAATTCACGTGTTAATATCTACTTGCATATGTGAAAATATTGTTAATTTAGAATTTATTATTGTTTATATGATGTTTCACATGGATTGAACTGACATTTAGGAAAGATATATGATGTACAACTATATTTCCGTGCATGTCTCTTCTTGATTTCCAGGTTGAAGAGGAAGAAGGGTTGCTGGGGGTTTGGACCCCGCGGGATCTACATCAAACGTAGGATCTACAGGTGAGTTCTACAATCGATGTTATCTAGTTTTTAGCATACTAGTGTGGTTGTGTGAGTCCTTCTTGAATAGCATGCTCTGATCTGTGGAGGTTTTTGACCCAACGACCTCTAGGGAGTTATTTCCCGAAACAATATATATATATATATATATATATATATATATATATATATATATAACTGAATAATGGTAAAAATATACAACTGTAATGTAAATGTCATGGATCAGCCGATGATCAAGCCTCATCTCCATGATGACTACTGGTAGATGCTACTGGAGGCTCTGCATGCAAATCTGGCATGGCGCGAGGACGTGAATGATCATGAGATGTCGATGGTACGTTGCGCCTCGCAGACTATCCATCATGTGTTGCGGCTCACTCGTAATGTCTGACAGTCCTCGTCAGTCGCGTAAAATCTATCGTAACTCCTATGACATGCCCAATCAGGATGTACATGTCATTCGGCATGCCTCTCCACATCTGTAAGAGCCTATCATCGGCCTCTATATCTGTGAAATCAATGGGGAAGATGCCCGCCTCAATAAGAAATGCAATGAGTTGGTTGCCCAACTCCATCCTATATCTAGCATCAGTCATATGTCGACCGCGGGCCGGCGCACCAGCAGGAGCATCTCCTCGCCATCATAAGAGCCAATGTCTGCAAAATATATACAAGTATAGAAAAATAATTAGACAGTTTCATTACACAATTTAATAAAAACAAGTTAAATAAAATGTTAGAATAAATTTAAATAAAACAGTAATATTACCTCTATCATCTGGCGGCTCATCATCTGTGAAGAGGATGTTGGCACACCCTCGCCAATCCAACCCTGCATAAGGACAAGGGACCATAATGAAGGGATGCTCATCAAGACTAGCTAGCAACCCCTGTGCATCATCTGATATCCTCGCTGGAAATAGATTATCCTCCCTCTTGGGCATCATCTACCCCCACATATGCATACGTGCCTCAGTCATCGGCCTACGAGGCTGCCGAAGAAAAGAAGGTCTCGTCTCTGGAAACCTCTCAAAAAATAAACAAAAAATCTCTAAAGAAAAAGGGAAGTTGACCCTCCCTTGTGCACGAGCACGACATCTATCTAATGCTATACAAAACTATCATAAAAAGATGGTAGACCACCTGACAAGTCGCGGCTGTTGTAGTAAAGAATCAACATAATATAAAAGCTGGCAACTAATGCGTTGCCTATCACTGGTGTTGTGTGAAATGGTCAAAATGATAAGTGATAGACACTGGACCTCCTCACCACCAAACGCACCAATATGTAACTGTCCTCCAAAGACCTGAAAATCTGAAGGAGACAATATGTCTCCTCTAATGTATCTCTTGGACTAAACTAACTGAATCCATGCCAAACAGCCATCTGGAACCTCTGGGAATGAGGGAAAATCCACCCCTCTCCTTGAAAGCCCTGTAATAAAATAAACATCTTCCTCAATGGGCGTGTACCACTGGTCGATACCAACTCGGAAAGCCTGTTGTTGGGCATTCCACCTTCAGATAAGATGTCTCAAAATATCACTATGGGACTTTAGGGAAGTAGCCTCCTCATAGAACTTAAGGAGGCCTACCTGCCTTAGGAGCCCCTGTGTCGCTGCTGTAGTAGGGCGAGGGTACACATCTCTCTCCCTCTCTCTTGCCTCCCACAGAAGAACCATGTTATATTGTTCCGCCTGTTGTTGTTATTGTTGCTCCTCTTCTCTCCTTTCACGTCTCTGAATGATTGACATATTAAACACAATTTTTTAATTAAATGACACATGTATTTACAAATATACATATATAAATATTTTTTGAAAAATAAATAAAACAAGAGACGGTGCACCAAAAACACAGTCATGCACTGGTAACGATGCGTCACTACCCAGAGACGCACTGCCTACGGTGCACATAATGATATAAAAAGCACAGGGCGTGGTGCTCCAGAAAATATTTTTAGCGCACCATTCACTAAGTGCGGTGTCAAGAGGCCGGTGCGCTGACTTCACTATACGCCCCAAGGCTTATAGCTAAGTCAGCACACCACCCTCCTACCACCGTACATAGTCGTACGGTGCGGCCAGGTATCCAAGTGCACCGCTCTTTGTTGTAAAATTTACAATAACACGGTGCGCCTTTGGAATCTACCCCGGAACTGGTGTGGATACACTTAGCACCGATTTACCAACCCAAACCATTGACAATGTCAAATGGAAATTCCGGTGCGCCGAAAAACTTACGCGCCCCGGGGCGGATAAGTTCGTCAATGCACCGGGTGTCCGAGATTCAACATTGTCAATGGTGCATCCAGGTAAATGAAGGCACCGCACTTTTTAAAAATTTTAAAATTACACTATGTGCCTTGCGGTACTGCCCCAGAATAGGTGCGGATGCCTTCAGCACTAGGTGCGGTGTGGCCTGTAAAATTAGAGGCAGCACCACAAACCGATGCGGCCTATAAATTTACAGGCAGCACCCTAACCAGTACGAGCCGAACGGCTCAAGCGCACCACGCGAAAATTTTTTATTTTATTCTTTTAATGGTTAATTTTCAGGTTTTTTCAAATTCTAATCCGCTAAAAGGTTTAATTATGGAAAAAATAGAAAAATACCTATACATTTATCCGTCGAGGAGGCATATTGGCTGTACAATTTAAAAAGGAAAATTTGTCCACTATTTTATAAAATTCAAGCTAGAGATTGGTGGTCATGTACAGCAACAGTGCATGCAATAAGTGCAATGGGAGCACAGATGTCAGTGCGGCTCAAGAAAGGATAACTTCCACCGGTGCTTGAGAGCTCTATAGCACTGACAAAAGTGAAATTTGCGGTTTTTTGGCCGTAATGTTTTTTTTTATTTAACCCTGTTACGGTGCGCCAGGTTTTAACTAGAGTACCAGTGCATTATATTAATGCCGCACCAGGCTCTTTCTATTTTCCCGCACTTTTAGGAAGCACCGGGGCGGCGTAACCGTCACGCACCGGTGCGCTACAGTAATGAGAATCACCGGTTACAGCGTCCGGTGAACCGATCATTTTTGCGGTTTTTTGGCCATAATTTTCTTATTTAACCCTATTCTGGTGCGCGGGATTTTTACAACAGTACCGGTGCATTTCCTGTATGTCGCGCCAGGCTATTTTTGTTTCACGCGCTTTTAGGAGGCACGGGGGCTGCGTATTTTTAATGCACCGGTGCTCTACAGTAATATGACGCACCGGTAACAGTGTCTGGTGAATCAATGATTTCTACGATTTTCTGGCCATAAATTTTTTTATTTAACCCTATTCCGGTGCGCGGGATGTTTTCTGGAGTACTAATTCATTGTATATATGCCGCACTGAGATCTTTATGTTTTCGCGCACTTTTAGGAGGCACCTGGGTAGAGTATTTTTAAAGCACCGGTGCTCTACATTATCATGACGCACCGGTAACAGTGTATGGTGAACCAATAATTTCTGCGGGTTTTTGGCCGTAATGTTTTTTTATTTAACCCTATTCCGGTGCATGGAATTTATGGGGATCTCGGTGTGTTTCCATCATTCCACCCCAAGAATTTTATGTTTCGCTCGCTTTTATGACACACCGAGGCATGGCATTGTGACACACCAGGGCTGTACAGTAACCTGACGTGCCAGTAATAGTGCCCAGTGAACCAATGATTTTTGCAGTTTTTTGGCCGTAATTTTAATTGTTTTAAACCCTTTTTCAGTGCGTGGCATTTATGGGGATCCCGGTGCGTTTCGGTCATTCGGCACCGAGTCGTTTATGCTCCGCGCGCTTTTTATGAAGCACCAAGCCTGACGATATGACACGTACCGGCATGGTTGCTGAATTAAAAGCACCGGGAGGGTGTGTATGAAGCGCATTGTTTCCGGTGTGCCCATATTTTATGCAGTTTTTTTTTCCGTAATTTTTTTATTAACCATCCACCGGTGGGCACATTTTGTGGGGGGCCCGGTGCATTTCATTTATTCCACACTGGGCGATATCTATGCGGTCAACATGTAAATCACCGGTGCTCTACAAAAATAAAATGCACCGGGCCTGTGTGTATGGAGCGCATGGTGTCCGGTGTGACAATTTTTGTAATGCACCAGTGCTTTTTAATATTGAACACACCGGTGCATTTTAGGTTGATAAGAGCACCGGAAGAAATACATCCACAAAAACCTCCGCCCGCCAACCTCCTCTAGGATTCTCCGCTAGAAACGGATGTCTAGGGTATTTTTTGTGGGGTTCCTCAAAAAAATCCGCTAGAGGGTCTTTTCCTTGTAGTGCAACCCAGAACTTCAAGAAGACTTCATTGACAGATAGCAGAAAAAAAGGAGGAATCCCAGTAGTAACACCTGCAATAAGCTTCAGAAAACCCTAACTACCATACACGCTTTTCATGAAGCGAACCCGCGTATATACGCACTTTTACTGAGACCAACTAGCATATAGATCCATAAAAGTAAATTTTGTAAAACAGACCAGATCTATAAAACTTACCCAGATTTCTTCATTTTCATCAGCATACCTGCGCCATTTCTTTAGTAGATCATACTAGAGCTTCATCATCTTCAAATCTAGAGATCTTGAACCATCATGATATCCATGGGTGCATCATAGATTCAGATTTATCAATTAAAAACAGAGTTCATCCATGCAAATATTCCTTAGAGAAATTTTATTCATTAACAACCCTTACTCATGTACACTTTGCACTATGATCTTCTTCTCCTTATATAGATTTAGCTTTTACCAATACCATGAGTCAAAACCACTCAACTGCTGATGGTAATCCTGGACGGAATCAAATAGATAATACAGCGCTCAATATTTTGGGCTAATACCATGGTAAAGCCCCTTGGTATTATAATTTTGGAGCATAAACATGCATACGCGACTTGGGACGTAATTATATGCATGCATACGTGACTTGACCTTTACAAACCTGCATATAATTTGTGACATATTAAAAATAATCAATCTGCTACACAAAACTTCTGAGAGACTATTGAAATTCTTCATATAGATAGTTTCTTTGTCCTTTGCCAGAGAGTTGCCATCAAGAACAATCAATTTAATATTATAGAACACAAGAAACATTGCCAACACCCGCCTTCCTCCCCATGTCATATGGAGGGGCATTATGTCTCATGTACTCAGATGTTATTGTATTTATTCCCGGCCCATGTTTTTCCAAGTGCATTATGTATGTGTGATCCATTATATTATTTTCTGGCCCATTGATGCTAACATGTGATGTATCATGTATTATACATTTTGTAGCTCAGTCCCACATTATTGGGCTCACCATTACTCTTTTTATTTTTTCATCTCAGCGGGTATGGATATGCCTCCCCTGCCTCATTAAGAACAGGTACTCCAACATAAAAGGAGACTCATTTCACTTTGTAGGCCTTTCCCCCTCTGTTACTGTTCTCTCTCGCTTCACTTCATTTTTTTTTCTCTCTCTCTCTGACTCCCCTTTAGTGTCTATTGATTGTGTTCTTACAACGTACTTCGGTCATATGATTTGCTCCTAACACTCGTACATTGGGGGGCAATCTGTTATCACCAAAATTTGATCATCTAACTATTCCTAACTAGATGGATTGAAGTACACCATGTAAGACCAATTTTACCATAGTAAAATTTCTTTCACTATAAGAAATAATTTAATAAACCCTATTTTATTATGTTATTTCTAGTTAAAACAAGAAACCCCATGAGGAATAATTAAATAAATCATTATTTGTTTTATTTTCTCCTTAGAATAATTAATTAAACCATTATTTAAATAATATTCCTGGTCATGTTTAATCCAATTATGATAAATAATTAGATAAATCATTATTATCTTATTTTTCTCTAGGAATAATTAATTAAATCATTATTTAGTTATTATTCCTTGTTAAATTTGACTAAATCACCTAGGAATAATTTAAAAAATCATTATTTGTTTACTATTCTTTAACCGCATTCTTGAAATGATAAATAAATCATTTATTTGTTTATCATTTATAAATAAAGGCATTTAACCAATTTAAATACATTTTCCCTCCAACAAAATATAATAAAATATTCCAAGTGGTATGATCTAGATTTTGGTTAATAATATTTTATTATTCTCCATTATCGAGGATAACTCAATATTTTGTTATAAATAGGAGGGTTTTTTCCATTCATTCTTCACTTTAATCATTCTCAATATCACTATCATTTCTTTTTCCATTTGAGCTCCCACTTGAGTTCATCACATATTTGGGTTTTCTACATCATTGAGAGAGAGACTCGTGAAGTTGAAGCATTGAGGACAATCAAGAACCCATCCCATTGGGGGGGAGTTTTAATATTTACTTGTTTCCTTCACCAGGTGTTACATGATAAAAAGTATCATTCTTTAAACTTTTCTTGTCTCTTGGTTATTTGGAGTTATTTTTGGACCAGTTGTTATTTCTTTTTTCTGTTTAACTACTTTTGCTACATGGATTTGGGTTTTTGCAGGATTTATTCGCATTGTCTTTTGCAGATCTAAAAGAGTTTTCCATTTCTATTATTAAGGATATATGTCATCCATAGCTTAAGTAAGTTCTTTTTGGTATACTTGTCAAAATATTTTACACTAACACTCCTCGCAATTCCAAAACTCAAAACCAAGAACAATCCGATCACACCATGGCTATCCGGAAATCAAAAGGAAAGGTTTAAAACCACTATCAAACCCCAGAAAAACTATGCCACCAACAGTAAAATAACCAAATACAAATATTCACATACCATGCATGTCAAAATCAGCTAGGAAATCATACATACAATCTATTACATGCAAGTAATTTTGCTGAAGCTTGCTTGTTCCAACCTTTCCTTTCTTTATCTTTTCTTTCCTTTTCCTTTCTTGATCCAATTCTAGAATTTTCCAAGAAAAATCTGTCCAAGAGTGTGAGAAAGAGAGAATAGAAAGAGAGCTCTAAAACTGAATTAGAAAAAAATTAACACTAAAAAAAGGTACCAATTGATCCTCATAAGAATTTTTATCAATGAAGCCTATATTTTCTTCATTTTCCATTATTTTTCCTTAATTTTCCTCATCACATGCAACATGTGACCTTTCACCTCCCTTTTCTCCTAATTTCCTTTATTTTCATAAATAAATGTGCCAAAAATAATTTTTTCCTTTTCAAAGCCTTAACCATTTCCTTTGCCAATTTCCCCTTAGCCATAAACACATCAAGTGATGCCCACTAGGATATCTTTCCCAACATTCATCTTGTAATAAGTGTCCCTTAACTGTGATCTTATTTTTTCCTTTATTAACTTTTATTACATGAACTTTTAGCCTGGGTCTATTACACTACATGCCCTTGGCTCATGGTTTCTCAAACAACCAGTTAGTCCCTACCGGTGTGTGTGTGTGTGTTGCTTTGTGCCGGATAATTATATTTTTGTAAGAAAAAAAAATCTAGATAAGAATTGTCCCTACATAAAATTAAAACAAGACTTTAACACCCTAAGAAAAAACTAGGACCTTGTTTCCACTAACATGTACAAAAGAAATTCTAAAGACCTTACTTAGAATTTCATTGGTACTAAGCTATTCAAACTTTGTAGCTATCAATATCTAAAAATTTGCAATGGTCTAATGAAATGGCCAAATTCTTACCAAATGACTTGCATCCATGGGTTGGGAAGTAGTGTTGTAGATTGTTGGACACATAATTCATTAAGGGTTATGGTTTGGAATTTCAATGGTCATTGGATTCCAAGAGACCACTTGAAATATGAAAACCAAGGTTCATAATATTGTATAATTATGTAAAAATTTGTGAATAAAATTAAACTCATGATTTATCCTATCTATTGCACATTATTTTATGTTGTTTAACACCATAACGAAGTAGGAAAATTATTTCCTTGCTCAAATTTGAGCCACTAGTTTTTGTGGAATTTCTGCGCATGTCAGTCTTGCACCTATGCCCTTAATCCTTAAATAGAAAAAAAATGGCGTCCTAAGTCTATAAATTCAAATTTTTTCTCTCAGCCTCCATTACCAAGGTTTGTAATATGCTCTGTTGAAAATGTTGAGGTTATGTTGATATGTTGATGATATGTTTGTGCTAGCCTTACATGTCTCTAGACACAACACCATTTTTTAAATCCCTACCATAATGTATACACCTAAGTCTACCATAATGTCCCCATTTTATTTTGTTGTCATAACGCTCAAGCTAGAGAACGCTATCAAACCTTCACTCCAATCCATGGATTTATTTCTTGTTTCATTGTGGAATTTCATATGTTTCCAACATTGAAACATATTTTTTCTACATTGATCCATAGTTATAGTGCATATAATACCTGAAATACTACATTAAAACTCTGTGCATAGTTTATTTTTTGTTTTTTGAGTCTTGTGATGTCACTGGTCAATACAATGTTGAAGCATTGATTGAATGGAGCATCGTAAAAACCCTTACTATGTGAGTTAAAACTCCTATATTTCTCTTTGCATTGATGCCTTGTGTTGCTTCGAAATCTACATGTGTGTTGGAGTGGTTGGAATGGTGGGTTGATTAAAACATGCATTGAATAAATCTGGTCATTATACGTTGTTGCATACGTTGTTTGGTGTGTACATTGGTTGGATAATTGAGTTTGTGCCATAGTTACATGTTGTATTGGTCCCTTGGTTGAAATATTGCATTGAATGCATACAATATCGATGTAGTGTGGTGGTTGAATTCATCAATTATTTGTGTGCTCATTAAATCTGGTATATGCATTGGAATGGAGCCTTGGCATGTGCCTAACTCCTGTCATATGTGCTAATATTGAATGTTGACCTTTTTTTCTCAAAGGAAATTAAAGTATTCCCCAATGGAATGAAATCATCTAGAATATCGGTGAATGGATGATTTTATCTTGAATGGATAAAGTATAACTGTGTTCTCTAGATATTTATAAATTTCTAGTCATCTCAAATAATCTGCCTATGGATTTTCACATAGTGGTCCCCATGATTATAAGCTCACGATTTTTTCGTGGTAGTGCCGGAAGTGGCTAAAATTATTATTCATGGCAGTCCATTGATTACAATTTAAATCATAGTGGTCCTAGTGACTACTATTTTTCCCATAGCCATTGATTACTAGGGTTTCCAAACTCAGTATTGGAAAAAATTGGTCTTAGGTACTTATTTGAGCATGAGGCTTCTCCTCTATGTGGAAGGAAGCAACAAGTTTGAGTTGTGGATATATTACAGTGGAAATTGAAGGTTAGTCCATTCATTATGCAAATTGAAGTTTTCCATTTATATATGTGGTGAAATATACCCATAAAAATTATAAATACGGAAATTCACCATTGAGTAAATCATCCTTTTTCTCATAATGTACTCTCATGATATATTACCCATTTCAATAAATATTTGAGTTACTCTTGTGTTATTTTTTTGCAATATTTCTCTTATGCATTGTATAATTTTTTTATACAATATCCCTTTTATGCATCATGCCATATTCTAAGTTTTTATTATACTATTGTTTTTCAATATTTATCTTAAGCATTGTGACATATTCCTTTGTCATTCATGAAGTTTCCTTTGTTAAACAACTTGGATCACAATGGAATTAATGCATTAGATCTCATGAGAACTCTGCAATTGAGCGCACCCAGGCCAAAGTAGTATTGCGATGGGTAACTTGTTAAGGTTTAAATTTTTTTTTCTTGTGTCAACATTTAAGTTTCATTCCTCCAATGATCTGGATCACTTGTGCTCACGTCTACTAGTAAGGCCCAAGGACTATAAAGACTCATCTTGGATCTGCTTCTGTGGGCACCATTTTTAATATTTAAAAGGCCCTTCAAAAAGGTAATTAAAGAGCCAGTGACCATTCTCATGAGGGTCGGTAGGCACACTGGACATTTTTTATTGATTTACATTATTTACCTGTTTGAATACAATTTTTTTACCTCGTACAAAATATATTATTGCATCTATTTAGCTGTGGGATTTATTTATCGTTTTAGGGATTTATATATGCATTTCTAGTTGAATTCAACACCATTCTTCTGATTCAATTGTTTTGAAATGGATCGAATGGGTGATGTATTATAATTATTTAATACTCTAATATATTCCATTATAGATGGGATGGTAAACATCAACAAGAACACTCTAATGCACAAGACAAGATTGAATTTTTGCATCTTGAGTCACAGCTACAAGAATATGAGCTACAATAGTGTAATCATCATTCTAAATTTTTTTGTATTTATAACTATCCTCTCTTCGATATTGAGACAAACTCCCATCAACAACAAGAAATTGAATTTGAGGTCGATTCACACCAAGTTCCCATTTCAGAAGAAAATTTTCTTGAAGATGCAAAGGTTCAATCTACTCTTCCCAAGCCCATCATCGGACCTTGGGAAGATATTTTCAACAATAATAATAGAATTGGTCTTGGATATGACAAGGAAGTGTCCTTTCATATTCCAAACTATTTCAAGCTAATTCAATTTCAGAGTGTTGGATTTCTTCAGGACGCGGGCTCATATTCACCTAATCTAGATCCTGCTCCTCCAAATGAACAATCAAATATTGTCAAATTCCAACACTATAATCAAGTTGGCCATGTGAAACATCATTTTTTTTATCTTCACCCTTGTAAGTATTGCAGTAAGAAAACTCATCATTCAAAAATATTCTTTAGAAACAAGCCTCCTGCAAGAACGAAGATTCACTTTCAATGGATCACTTTTGGGAAATTGGATTCAACAGCCAAGAAGATATTTTTATCATAACATAGAATTCATTCTCAAATAATTACATGTCTTGTAGTTGAGTTTTATTCATCTTATCACATTGTATTTGACATGGGGGAATTGATGGTCATCTACAAGCTTGAAACACACATCAATTGAGCCATAGCCTGAACCTGTTTCCTGAGCCTAGATCCAGCGTCAGCCATACCAAGTTTTAGAGTTTTAGCTAGAGATAGAGCAATGACCCATGAGCATGCACTTTGGTTGGTGGCCTTCTTTAAACCACCACAGTTTGAAACCACAATGGTCTCCCTTTTTAAGAATATCTAGGATCAATTCAAACAGAATAAGCCTTTAGCTTCTATCAAGATTCATAATTTTTCCAGAGTCGATTAAGACCTCATTGGTCTCCCACTTGTTTTTGGTTTGCGGTATTCCTTAAAACCCACTTTTCAAAGCATTGTGGAGAACTTCCTCTATAAAGATACTTCAACTTATATCCATATTTGGAATTTTTCTAGCACTAAGTGTTCTTGTGCTGGGGGTCATCCTTAAACCACCATCAATTGAGACCTCAATTTCTCCCACCTTATACCATTATTTCAGAGAGCATATTTAGCCAATCGTTGTCATGAATTTTTACATCTTTGTATTACAGCTCTCTTCTTGGAACCGTATATACCCCTTTGGATTAAGGGAGGGGGGAGGGAATGTTGGACACATATAATTTGAAAATTCATTAGAGTACAAGAAACCACTTGGAATATTAAAATCAAGGGTCATAATATTGTATAAATTTGTAAATGTTTGTGAATAAAATTCAATTCATGGTTTGTCCTATCCGTTGGGAATTATTTTGTATTGATTAACATAGATTATATGATTTCATATATCATGTATACAACCAAATAGTACATTTTTACCTTTTGAATGACCATGAACCTAACTCCCATAATAAGCCTTTTAACTTTAACCATAAACCTTTTCATGCATAAAATCCCCATTAAGGAAAATGATAGTAACCAAAGTCACTTGCTTGTTGACAAAAATAAACGTTTTGATCTTTTCTTAAAGGACTTAAATCATGGATTAAAACTCATATCATTTAAGAACCATATTTATGACCTTTATCATAATTTTAACAACCCTCTCTTCTTCCATTAAAAAATTATATATCAAGGTGTTAGGGAAAAATAAACATAAAACAATCAACCCTTGGTATGACAACAAGTGCAAAATTTCTAGAATCTCCATCACAGATGCTCCCAATGAGTTCTTAAAATTGGATAGTTAAAAATATACAAATCCCTAATTAAAAGGGAAAAAAGGTACTACATTAATTTACATCAAGAGAAGATTCTCCACTTATACAATATCGATCATGGATACTTTGGAGGTAAATTTTGACTACTAAAACTAGATAAAATAATACAATTACCCTAAAGGAATTGAACTCTAAAAATATATATGAATACCATATTGTTATGAACAACATTCCAAATGCTCATATAGAGGATGAGTGTTTTTCTATATAAGACATAAATTTTGTGGTTAAGCAACTGAGAAAAGGGAAATCTGAGGACATCGAAGGCTACCAAGATGAAATCGTGAAAATTGGAGGAACTCTCCTCATCCTGCATATACATAATCTCTTCAATTTAGCAATAAAATAATTCTTCACTAAACCCTAGACTTAAAGGCTCATTATCCCTATCTTTAAAAGATGGGAAAAATGTAACCCCTCTAATTACAAGTTCATTGTGATTATTCTCATCTTAGCCAAGTTTTAGAGAAGTGTTTTCGAAAAGATAAGCATATTGATTAAAAGCCACAGAAAAATAGCTAAAGGGAAACTTTTGGCTTTAGTGGATATAATTCAATTACATATGATCCTATTATATTGAGAATCATTATAGAAGAATGTCAGAATAATAAAAACTAATCCAATTTTTTGTTTTGTTGATTTTTTTCAAAAAATGACATTGTGCCCAAGACCAAACTTCGGAATAGGTTAGAAGAGCTAAAAGTTTCTTATAAGTTGAGAGTTGTTGCTATAAGGATATTTGAAAGTTTCAATTCCAACTTTACGAGAACTAAAAGATGGTTGGAAGAAATTAATTATAACATGAGATAAAGCAAAGTTGTCCCATATCCCCTACTCTCTTTGGAATTTACATTTATAAGTTAGAACGGTGGTAGAAAAAAGCTATTTGTGCTAGCCACTCATCTTCCTTTTTTTATTTTCTTTATGTAAAACTTATTCTTATTTAATTTTCTCTTTTTAATCTTTTTATATTGTGTTTCAATTTTGTTCCTTTATAGTGTCATACATGGATGTGACATCATCTCTTCCACCCAAGTCTTCATAAGTGCATGTTGTTTCCCTTCGTGTAAATACCATTATACAAATAATATATTTCAAGGTATTTTTATGTCAAGTGAAACTCTACAAACTTAAATCCTTAAAAAAAATTTAAATTTCCGATAATTTTTTGTTGATGAGTTGGCATTGCAAGGTTATATCCTATACCTTAAAGTCGTTTACTTACTTCATTAGGTTGCATGTTACAATTAGAGATGAAAATAGGAATTGTTGGTCAGCCCTTTGAAATGGATCAATTTTTTCATCATTAAGTTTAAGTTTTGTTCATTAAGTGGCCAAACTAAAAAACTACATATTTTTTTATCAATACTCAATTTTTTTTCCATTAAAAGTGTGTATTTCACTAAGTGGTGGAAGCTTTTCTTATATGAATAAATGGATTTGGAAAAAATTCATTTAAATAAAGAGAAAGTATGGTATGACATTACTACATTTTTGGGTCAAATTTAAGATTTTAATTTAGATACAAATCCTAATTGTTTTTTTATCCTCATAATTGGTTGTAACACCAAATAAAAATTACTCATGTCATGTTGTAACAGCACCAACAGCATCCCCTTCATTTATTTCTTGATGTGTCTCTAGCAAGAAACAAAAAGGGTCCCCACATTTTTGAAGCTTCCTTCTTAATTCCTTAAGTATTTTCCTCATTCATGATGCCTTTCCCGATAATTTTTTTGAAATCATTCTCCCTAGTGGTACATCGTGAAGAAATCCCTCTCCATTAAGATATTCCATTAGGAAACCTTGTTCTTAGTGATACACTAGAAAAGAGTCCTCCTTCCTCATGACATGGTGTTGTTATGTATACAATAACCCCCTATTTTTTTAAAAAATCTATAGAAAAAGAGACCTTTTTAAAATTTTCATGTTTGTTAAAAATACCTCCCAAACATTTAAGTAATAAAAGCATTTATTTTTTCTTAGTCGGAATAAAATTTTCAGTCATATGGGTCAGAGGTCGACCTTTGTGCAAAAATTTTGATATTTATTTCTCCTGACTCCCTCTCCTTCCTACCTCCCGACATCCAACTCTCGATAGTCCCGACCATCCCGAATTTTGACGCCTGATCTCCTGAGTTTCCAGTACTACTTTATATTTTCTTAATGCTTTCATTGGTTTTTTCATATTTCTAATAAAACCATTCGTTTTTATGGTTCGGTATTTGGGTTACTCGATGTTATTTTAAAAATTTTGATTTCTCGACTACGTTATCTGCCTCTTGAAATGACGGGAATTCGGTTATTTATTATGGAATTTATTGAGACTTAATACTTATATCATGCAATTGTGCGTTATTAACTCTGTAATGTTTTCGAGAAATTAACCTTTTATATTTCCAAAAAACCATTACAATGATGTAATATGAGTTTTATGGTCTAATTGTTCCCTACTCCCTGTGTGCATTTTCTCAATTTTCTGTCAATAAAGAATCAATTGGTCATAATTTCAAGGTTTTATGGTTTCAATTAAATTTTTTATTTCTTTAAATTGGCCTTTAAAATTCTTAAATTTTTTATACCTTACCATAATTTCCTTGTTATTTACAGGTGAAATAAGCAAGAAGGCAAAAAAACAAGCTTCCAGACCTACAATCTAGAACATTAAAATGAAAATGAAAGCAGTTCAAGCTCTAGAGTTCGAACAAAGAAACCTCAATTTTTCATTTATTTCAAACAAAAAATGAAATACTCATAATGCATGTAGTACCTCATGGGGATAAATCTATGATTTCTTTGATAACCATGAGTGGAATGATCAGGTGCTCAAAATTGTGCTAAAAAATGAAAGTTATCGAAATCTTGTGGAACCTGAACGACCGCATAGATGTCGTCTTTTTGAATCCAGTGCAACTCGTTTCATGGAAAATTGACACGATGTGCTCCCATAAATTTTTTCTATCCACTTTGTCAAACAAGCAAAAAAAAAAATATTGCAAGACAGCCCAATCAGTAGTCAATACAACTAGCTGGGCATCCCTACGTGACAGGGTGACTATGCATATGAATTTTTTCCTCCGGCGATTGAGATCGTGCCAAGTGGCACTATCTTTTTGGTTTGAATTTGCGAGTTGTTATTCATTATTGGGAGGCCAATCATAGGTTGCCACGTGGCTCAGCTAGGGACCACCACGTGGAAGCCTGAGGGCCACCAAAATTGTGGTTATATTCTGAGAAGAGTGGGCAGGGTTCGAACCCACGACCTCTAAGCATCCAACACAAGCCATTACCCATACGCCACCACTTTTTTCCTTACTATACTATGGTTTCTGCATCATTTTGTTTTAATATGGTTCTATGTTTAGGGGTGGCAGGTGGGTCTAACCCCAGCCCTTGTCACCACCTGGGGGCGGGACCATGGGCAGGAAACTAGCCCCACACACCCCCCCCCCCCCCCCACTAACCACTAACCATAACATTAAAATGCCAAAAATGCCATATGTCCACCATACCGATGATTAGCCAAACCGTGCGGCATTTTTTTATATTAAAAAAAAAAAAATATTAACCATATGCGTTATGGTTTGCAATTCGACATTAAGGGGCTGAAAATTCCGCTTGGTTATTGGGAAATTTTGCACTCAGTTAGCGGGTTTGGGGGAAAAATTGTAGAATGGTGTCGGATTTGGAGGAAACTATTAAATGGTTAGTGCAGAAACTTGGGGAAGTCATAACTAAGTAAATTTTGACCAAATTCAATGCAGAAAGAGGCTACACAGGCATTTTTAAGCATTTTGGAGCTGATGGAATAGTTTTCAGAGTTGGTTGAGAATTTTAAACATATGTAATCACACTTTTGAGCATAATAGAAGAGGACAAAGCCATTGGAAGCAAGAACAAGGAGACGTAGCCCAGGCTGGGTGAACTCCTTCATAATGTGTTGTTGTGTTACTATATATGGTGTTGTTCATGTTTTTTAGATGTTTTTGTTCAATGTTTTTTTTTATGTTAATTTTCTTAAGAAATTCACATAAAAACTCATGGTTAACTTTCAATTTACCTCATAATCCTCAAGCACTTTTTTTATATTCTAAATTAAAATTTAGCACAACAAACACTAATTATCTCATTCATATCAAGTTGGTATCAGAGCACTAGGTTTACTTGTTCAAGGAGGATTTAATCGTTTTTCAAGTGCTTAAATTCTTACAAGGTTGAAGCTCAAGAGAGGAGAAGGAAAGCTTGTGGGTGCAGGTTTTCTATTTTGGAGCAAGGAGAAGGAGGGCATAGTGGCCACAATCTCCACCACAAGATTCACCTCTAGTTGCAGTAGATGCTTCAATAAGTATGTCTCATGAAGGAGAAAATGATAACATGACAGAGGATGAGAAGGCTTTTAGCAAGCCTTTCTTTGACATGACAGAGATGGTGAAAGTCCTCTATGAAGAGAGGAATACAAGGTTGGAGGGTGAAATATCTAGGCCTCCAAAAGGAGAGGGTTCTCTAGGAGGAGGAGGTAATGGAAATGGTGATAAGACACCATCTACTATGCCATCATCCTCACCACCATCTTCACCTTCATATTCATCCTCTTCTGCTACTACAACCATTACTCATACTCATGAACATACCTCAAAATGAATTGGTAAAACACCCTTGTTAAAACTTGATATTAAATTTGAGCTGCCTATGCATAATGGTGAAGTGAATGTAGAGAAGCTTGAAAATTGGGTTCGTCAGTTGGAGGTCTACTATGGGATTCAAAACCTTCAAGATGATGACACAAAGATTCAGCTAGCTTCCTTGAGACTAGAGGGTGCAACACTAGTATGGTGGGAAGCAAAGACACAAGATGAGATTACAAAACATGGTAAGATCTCACTTTCTTGGTCTAATTTCATTGCTGAAATTAAAATACAACTTTACCCTCTAGCATATATGAAAAAATCCATCATGAATTTGTATAACTTTAGACAACTTAAAGGTCAAAGTGTGCAATATTACACCCAATAATTTAGAAGAAGAGCTCTTATTTTAGGTGTTAATTTGAATTTACAAGACACGTTGTTGAAGTATATAGGGGGTTTACATAGCTACTTAAGACATATTATCCTTATGTTCAATCCCTCTAGTTTAGATGAGGTTTGTGTGCAAGCCACTCAACTTCAGGAAAGAGGGAAAGATATTCGAGAAGAGGGTAAAAAGAATCCATTTAAGGGTGGAGAGAAAGTAAATGGTTTCAAAGGAAAAGGAAATAAAAATGCATCAATTAAAAAGGAAGGAGAGATGAGGAACCTCTAGAGATGAGGTCCAAGAAATTCAACAACAAGGGGAAACAAAAAATAGTTGAAACAACTCAACAAGATTTGGGATCCAATTTGGGTTATGAAACTAAAATTACAACCATGGGTATGAAAGGAAAAGAATCTATTTATAGCACTATTTCATAAAATTTTCACACTATTACTCCAAATGAAGAAACAAGAATTCAACTATTTCATGTGAGGGTTATTTCAAAACATACAAAAATTGACACACTATTTGATAGTGGGTCTCAAACCAATTTGATATCTGGAGACTTAGTCAATAAACTTAATCTTGAAACCATTCCACATCACAAACCATATCCATTGGGTTGGATATGAAAGAACACAAATTTATAAGTTACAAGAAAGTGTATTCTCTGGTTTTCAATCACAGCAAACTTCATTACGAAGTTGAATTAGATGTTGTATCGCTTGATATTTCAGGACTTGTTTTGGGTAGTCCTTACCTCTATGATAGAAAAGCCATATTCTATCACCATGAAAAAAATTACCACTTGTTTAAAAATGGTATGGAGTATATTATGAGAGCTCATCGCAAGAAACTAAATCTTTCATTAGTTAATGTGGGGCAAATGAAAAGACTAGTGAATTCAAGCAACAAATGTGTGCTTGTTATGATTAAACCAAAGAATAATATTTATTATGAATCATTTCAAGGTTGTGATCTAAATTTGAAATCTGATTTGATTGAAGTGGTTAATAAAAATAATGATATGTTTTAGGAACCAAAGGGATTACCTCCCTAGAGGGAAATCCAGCATGAAATACAGTTGCAACAAGATTGTACTCTTCCTAACATTGGCATGTATATAATGTCGGTGATGGAGAGTGTTGAAATCAAAAATAAAAATCAAGTGTTGTTGGACAAAGGGATCATCTGACCAAGTAGTTCGCCATGTGGGTCACCTATTTTGTTAGTGACCAAGAAGGATGGAACATGTGATGTGTGTGGATTTTTGTGCATTGAAAAAAATTACGGTAAAGAATATTTATCTACTTCCTAGAATAGATTATTTAATTTATCAATTGAAAGATGAAAAGTATTATACTAATTTGGATTTAAGAAGTGGTTACCATCAAATTATAATTGCTAAAGGTGACACATGTAAGACAACATTCAAGACAAAACAAGGTTTGTTTGAATGGCTTGTTATGCCTTTTGGTTTATGTAATGCTCATTCAAAAAAATTTAATGGTGCAGTGGTTAACTATCCTACCTTTTACAAGGAGCTTTATGCGTTGGTTCAAAGTGTGAAAAAGTGGAAACACTACTTGATGGGAAAGGAAACCATCATACACACCAACCACCAACCATTACAATACTTGCAATCACAAACTAAGTTGCAGCAACCAAGGTGCTTTCGATGGATGGGTTTCCTACAACAATTCCACTTGGTCACCAGGTATAAGAAAGGTATATACAAAAAGGATGTTGATATTCTTTCTAGGTCTATTGTTAGTGCATGTACTTTACTCAATCATAATTCTCTTTTGCATGAAATTTATGTTCAACAATATGCATTTGATAATGATGTTCCAAATGTTTATGCAAACTTGAGTCAAGGCAACCAAGTAAATGAATTGGATTACCATGTACATAATAACTTGGTGTATCATTTGGGCAAGCTTTGTATTCCACAGGGGGAGAGAGTGAATGTCATAAGGGAAGCACACACTTCTCTTATTGTTGGACATTTTAGTGTAAGAAAAACAGTGTCTCATCTTTGGAGGTATTGTTATTGGCCTCGTATGATTGAAAGTGTGTCATGTTTCATTAAATTATGTTCATTATGTGTATTCAGTAAGCCTAGCAATAGGAAGTTAGGATTGTACATACCACTTCCCGCACCTTCATGTCCATGGGAGAGTGTTTCTATGGATTTTGTAGGAGGTCTTCCATTGTCAAAAAGAGATCATGATTATTTATATGTAGTTGTGGATAGGTTAAGCAAGATGTGTATACTAATGCCATGTAAAAAGAAAATCACAACTGAATAAATAGCTCACTTATTCTTTCATCATGTTTAGGTTCATTTTGGGTTTCATGCATCCATTATTAGTGATCGATATTCTCGATTTGTTGGGAATTTTTGGTCAAGTTTGTGGGACTTGATGGATACCAAGTTGAAAAAGAGTACAGCATTTCATCCACAAACAAATGGTCAAACTGAAGTGGTCAATTTAACATTCATACATGTTCTTCAAGGATATTACAACAAGCATCCTAAGTTGTGGGATGAAAACTTGCACTACATTCAACATGCTTACAACCGTGCAAAACACTCCTCTACACAAACATCACCATTTGAGGCATGTCTTGGATACTTGCCTAGATCGCCATTGGATTTCATTTTTGGGAAGGATATTTCTATTGATGGCCATAGCAACATAGAAAAAGCTAAGAAGTTCATAGAAAAAAGCTAATTGATACATCAAATAGTTCAAGATCAGCCTGAAAAGATCCAAGGCAAGTATAAAGCAAGGCACGATAAGCATCATGTAGATCAGAAATTCCAAGTTGGTGACGAAGTTTGGCTTCACATTATCGAAGAGAGGCTTCAAGGGGAAGGTAAAAAACTAAAACCAATCTGTTATGGTCCTTTCAGAATTTTGGAAAATATTGGTGACAATGCCTTCAAGTTGGATTTTCCTTCATATATGAAAATTTACTCTGTTGTTAATGTTGAGAACTTGAGGTTGTATGAGCCTCCTTTGATTGAAGATCAAGGAGAACAGGCTCAGATTCCTTCCATTGAGGATTTTTCTCCAGAATACTTTGATGAGCTTCAACAAGACACCATTCTTGACATAAGAACAAGGACATCAAAATGAGGGAGTGTAGAATATCTTCGCGTGGGCCTCAAAGGCACAAATTGAAGTAAAGCCAAATGGATCGAGATTGGAAAGTTGAGGGTACTATACCCTCATATTCTGAACAACTGAAAGTGATATTTTAGGGCCCAAATCTTGTAGTGGGGAGGAGTGATCAGATGCTAAAAATTATGCTCAAAAAATAAATTTGTCGAAAGGGTGTGGAACCTAAATGACCATGTAGATCTCTTTTTTCTGAATCTGTTGCAACTTGTTGCATGGAAAACCGACATCGTATGCTCCCAGAAACACATTCTGTCCACTTTGTCAAATAGGAAAATGTTTTTTTTTTTAAGTTAGGACAGCCCAGTCAGTAGTCCGTAGAGCTGACTGTGCATGCCTATGTGGTATGGTGACTTTGCATATGAATATTTTCCTCCGGTGAATGAGATCATTCCAAGTGGAAATGTCTGGTTGGTTTGAATTGGTGAATTGTGATTGGTTATTGGGAGGCCCATCACAGGCTGCCATGTGATCCAGCCAAGGTCCGACACGTGGTAGCCCGAGGGCCACAAAAATTATGATTATAGTCTGAGAAGAGCGGTCGGGGGTCGAACCCACGACCTCCAAGCATCCAACACAAACCATTACCAATACCCCATCGCTTTTTTCCTTACTATACTATGCTTTCCACATAGTTTTGTTTTAATATGGTTTTGCGTTTAGGGGTGGGGTTCGGGGTCTAGCCCCAGCCCTGGTCACTGCCTCAGGGCAGGACCATGGGCAGGAGGCTAGCCCCGTGCTCTCCCCACTGACCACTAACTGTAACATCAAAATTCCAACGGTACCATATGTCCACCATGTTGACGGTTATCCAAATCCTGTGGCTTTTATATATATATATATATATATATATATATGTATGTATGTATGTATCTATGTATATGTATATACATGTGTATATACATATACATAGATACATACATACATATATATATATATATATATATATATATATATATATATATATATATATATATATGTTAGGTCCCTATATTACTAGTTTAGCCCCTTATTGTTATTGGTGTAGCCCCCTTATTGTTATTATTGTAGCCCCCTCTAACCCCAATATTTTTATTATTGTGCCCTTACATTGTTATTGTTAGGTCGGCTAGGATTACATTGTGGCCCCATGGACTCCTATATATAGAAAGGAGGTTTTGTCACTTGTATCATCCAATAATTGTTCATTCATGTAATGTATTGGAGGTTTCCCCCTTGAAGTGGCTTATTTCTAAGGATTTGATATCTCTATTCTTCTATTTTTGGAGCTAGTTTCACAACATTTGGTATCAGAGCTTTGGATTCTAGGGTTTCGTTGCTCCAAACAGGTCATCGTGACATTTTCGCTATAACATTTTTTCTACGAAGGTTCAGAAGATGAAATTTTTAGAGTATAAAGTCTAAATCTTGAGGAACATCGTTGCAAAATTCCAGAGCTTTGTTCGCAATATTTTCGAAGATATGATCTGTGGAAGTTAGGTCTTTTTGCAGGCTCCTCAATTTAACATAAACAGGTCATCGCAGCATTTTCTCTATAATTTTGTTTCTATGAAGGCTCGGAATTGGAAATTTGTAGAGCCTGAAGCCAAACTCATGACGAACATCATTGCAAAATTTCAGATCTTGGTTCACAATATTTTTGGAGATATGGTCTGTGGAAGTTAGGACTTTTTCAAGCTCCCGAATTGCATCTCAAAGAGGTGATTGTGGGAAAATCTTCATAACTCTCCCTCTAAGCATCAGATTGGAATTCTGTAAAAAGTGGACAAAAGAAAATAGAATGTAGTTTCCTATCTATTAATTTCAGAGCCAAAGGAGGAATAAGTGACACGTGGAAATTCATACAAGTTTTCTCTACTGAACCAGTCCATAATTAGGTCATCGTAGGAGATTGGGCACAACTTTGTCTTCAAGAATCCAAATCAGGTCAGACTTGTGGCATTTGAAAGAGGATTCAGAGGGCTGCCGCAGTACCAAATTTTAGATATTAAAGATCCTAAATCATAGAGATAATTCAATTTCAATATCGCGCTCCTCAAAAGAAATAAAAATGTGTGTATTTTTTTCGAATTACATAAGTCTCATTTGAAAAAAATTAGTTGGAATTTATTCCAAGGGCATATTGAATAATAAATATCAGTATTGGGTTCTAAAATGGCCCCTAAAAAGAATTCAACACCCATTAAGCCTTCATAAGGCTCTATTATGACTCCTGAAGACGAAGAAACACAACATGAGATATCAAAATTACAAGAGCAAGTGCACCAAATTTCGCTATCGCAAAGAGAAACAAAAAATGAATTGGAAGTTTTGAAGAAAGGTGTGGAAACTAAGATGGATGGTTTGAAGAAAGGCGTGGAAGCTAAGATGAATGGTTTGGAAGCTAAGATGGAATGCATGGAAGTGGGCATGGAATCTAATATGGATGGCATGGAAGCTAAGATCGATGAAAAAATGGAAAACATAAAAGTAGACATCGAAGGTTTGGAAAAGTTGATACAAGAAATGTTTCCTAATGGCGAAAAGATAGTAGAGGAAACTCATGATGAGAAAAAAATAAATGTTAATCATGATTTCATAAACTCTAATGTTGGATAGAAGAACCACCATATTCCAAATATGGATATGAGGAAGTTTGATGGCAAGGATCCCATAACATGGATACTACATATGGAGCAATATTTTGATCTCAATAAAGTGCAAAACACACAAAAGGTATGCATTGCAACTTTACATTTAGAACAAAATACATTTGTATGGTATCTATGGCTTTGCTCCCATAAAAAAATTGTCACTTGGTCAATTTTTACGGAGGAAATGATAGCACATTATGAGGATACAAAGAGAAACACCTTCTTTAGCCAATTGATAAATCTCAAACAAAAGGGTTTAGTGGGGGAGCACATTGAGGACTTCCAAAAATTGAATATAATGGTAACTGATATTCCATAGGAACATAGGATTGATCTCTTCATAGGTACTTTAAAGGATAACATCCAACATGAAGTTCGTGTTTTGGAACCCGATTCATTGGAGAAGGCATTCAGGTGGACAAGGAAACCTACCACTCACTTCTATAAAGAGGGAAGTGTTGCTACTCCTAGATTTCCAAAACCTACAAGGTTGACACCACAAAAATTGGAAGGAAAAAGAGAAAAAGGGCTTTGCTACAGTTGTGATAGAAAATACACTAAAGGTCATAAGTGTGCTGAGAAGAAATTATTTTACATATATTGTGAAGAGGAAGAAGAAAATGAAAAAGAAGAGGATATACACCAGGAACCAACCCTAGAAGAGGAAGAAATGAGCCTGACCATATCGTTTAATGCATTGGCAGGAATTACCACTCCTCAAACTCGCAAGATAGAAGGACATATCAAGAAGAAAAAGTTAATAGTGTTGATTGATTCAGGTAGTACCCATAATTTTATTCATTTTAAGGTAGCCAAGGAATTGAATTGTTTCCTATAACCAGCACCAGAATGTCAAGTGATGGTTGAAAAGGAGGAACTATAAATTGCTCTGGAAAATACCATAATATCAAGCTAACCATGGGGGAATATGTATCGAATATTCCAATGCTTTCCATTCCTATGGGAGGTGCTGATGTTGTACTAGGAGTACAATGGTTACAATCTTTGGGGACAGTAGCTTTTAATTTTCAAGAACTTTTCTTGAAATTTTTTTCAGAAGGAAAGGAATTCAAATTGTGAGGTATCGCAGGGAAGCCGAGAAAGATAATAAGCTCTAATGTCATGAAAAATCTTCTGAAGAAAGAACAATTAGGTGTAATTGCACAATTATGCTCACTAGAAGTTCCAACATCAAAATCATCTATTTCTGCAGATCTCCAAAAAGTCTTGGACAATCATTCCAAGGTGTTTGAAACTCCCAAAGGAGTCCCACCTATTCGTGATCATGATCATGCTATTCATTTGATTCCAGGAAGTTTTCCTCCAAATATCAGGCCTTATAGATATCCTTATTTCCAAAAGAGCGAAATTCAACGTATGATTGCAGAAATGTTAGACGCTGGTATAATTCAACCTAGTCAAAGTTCCTTCTCTGCTCCAGTAGTATTGGTGCACAAGAAGGATAGATCATGGCATATGTGTCCGGATTATAGGGAGCTCAATAAGCTCAACATTAAAGATAAATTTCCTATTCTTGGGATTGATGAATTATTGTATGAATTACATGGAGAAATTTATTTTACCAAGTTGGATCTTCGTTGAGGATATCATCAAAATTAGAATGAAGACTGAAGATATTCTGAAAACAGCATTTTGAACTCATGAGGGTCATTATGAATTTTTGGTCATGCCTTTTGGCCTTACCAATGCACCTTCTACATTTCAAGGGTTGATGAATTCCATTTTCAAACCCTTCCTTAGAAATTTGTGCTAGTATTTTTTGATGATATGCTAATCTACAACAGGTCTTGGAAGGATCATGTTCAACATGTTGACAGGGTGCTCAAACTATTGCAGGAGAAACAATTATATGCAAAATCATCCAAATGTTTCTTTGGAGTACAAGAGGTGGAATATATGGCTCATATTGTATCTCATGAGGGTGTTAAGGTAGACCGTAACAAAATTAAATCCACTAAGGAATGGAAAGTCCCCACAACTATAAAGTAGTTGCGAGGATTTCTTTGTTTAATGGGGTATTATAGCAAGTTTGTGCACTCCAGGAGAATAGCAAAGACCTCTAACAACATTATTTAAGAAAGATGCATTTTCATGGACTCCTGAAGCAACTAAGGCCTTTGAACATCTTAAAGAGGCAATGTGCCTAGCACCAGTCTTAGCTATGCCATACTTCACAAAAACTTTTTTTTTGGAATGTGATGCCTCAGGAAATGGAATTGGTGTTGTTTTAATGCAAGAAGGAAGACCCATTTCTTTTGAAAGTCGTCCAATCAAAGGAAAGTATTTACATAAATCTATTTATGAGAAGGAAATGTTAGCAATACTACATGCACTAAAGAAATGGCGACCTTACCTAATGGGAAGACACTTCAAGGTAAAAACTGATCATGATAGTCTTAAACACTTTTTGGAAAAAATACTATCTTCATAAGAGTAGCAAAAATGGGTCACAAAGATGTTGGGTTATGACTTTGAAATAATCTACAAAAAGGGAAGTTAAATGTTTTTGCAGATGCACTCTCAGGAAAAAATGAAGAGGTGGAATCATTTCTTTGTGCCATTTCTATTATCCAAACAAATTGAATAACTGAAGCAAGGGATGAATGGAAGAGGGACGAAGAAGTGTGGACACTCATTCAAAATTTGCAGCAATATCCTAGTACATTTGATACATTTATTTGGAAAAATGATTCCTTATGGTACAAAGATCACTTATATCTTTGTAAGAATTCCCAACTAAAACAAAAGATTCTTTTGGAATTGTACACTGCTCCTTTAGGAGGACACTCGGGATTTTTAAAAACTTACCAAAGGGTGAAGAAAGAATTTTTTGGGATGGCCTTCAATCTGATATTCAAAATTTTGTGGCAGAATGTTTGGTTTGCCAGCAAAATAAAGTTGAGACAATTAAGACCTTGGGTCTTCTACAACCTTTATCCATTCCAAGTCAACGTTGGGAGGAGATTTCAATGGATTTTATCATAGGTTTACCTAAGTCCAAAGGAAAGAGTGTCATCATGGTGGTAGTTGATAGACTTACCAAGTATGCACACTTTTGTGCATTATCTCATCCATTTAAAGCAAGAACAGTTGCTACTACATTTATGGACACAATTCAAAAGCTACATGGAAACCCAAGGGTTATTGTGAGCGACAGAGATCCCATTTTTACTGAAAATTTTTGGACGGAGTTATTTTCTTGTTTGGGTACTCAATTAGCTCATAGCTCATCTTATCATCCTCAATCCGATGGTCAAACTGAGATAGTGAATAAATGTTTGGAAGGATATCTTTGTTGTTTTGTATCTGATAAACAAACACAATGGGTCAAGTGGTTACCTTTCGCTGAATGGTGGTATAACACTTTCTTCCATACTACAGCAAAAATGACCCCCTTTATGGCACTTTATGGATATCATCCACCGTCCATCACATCATCTTTAAGAGAAAATTCTAAGGTTCAAGCAGTGGAATATCACATTGAGCATCAACAAGAAGTTTTCCAACTCTTAAAGGATAACCTGAAGTTGGCACAAAATTGAATGAAACAACAGGCAGATCAACATCGCAGTGAGAGAAGTTTTGATGTAGGAGACTGGGTATTTTTATGGCTACAACCATACAAACAAATGTCCCTCAAGCAAGCTAATATGGATAATAAATTATCACCAAAGTACTATGGTCCTTAAAAGGTGTGGCAAAATATTGGTACTATGGCATACAAATTGGAGCTTCTTGCTTCTTCGCGAGTGCATCCAATTTTCCATGTTTCATGCTTAAAGAAGGCTATAGGTGAAAATCTTCCAGTTAAAACAATATTGCCAGAACTTGATGAGGAAGGAAAAATCATATTGGATCCTGAAGAGGTCACAGAAACAAGAACTCGACAGCTACGAAATCGATCAATTTCAAAGTATTTCATCAAGTGGAAGAACTTACCCACTGAAGATTCTACATGGGAGGATGAGAATTTTATACAGAAGCACCCAGAGCTACTCAAGCATTGAGGACAACACTTTTTTGAAGGAGAGGGGCATGTTAGATCCCTATATTACTAGTATAGTCCCTTATTGTTGTTAGTGTAACCCCCTTATTGTTATTATTGTACCCTTGTAACCCCCATATTGTTATTATTGTGTCTTGCTATCATATATTAGGTCGCTAGATTACATTTTCAGGCCCCACTAGGATTACATTGTGGCCTCATGGACTTACATATATAAAGGAGGTTTTTTATTTGTATCATCCAAGAATTTTTCATTCATGTGTAATGTGGTCAGAGGCTGAATTTTAAGTGCTTATTTTTGCTGTGTATTGATATCTCTCGTTCTATTTTTGGAGTTGGTTTCACAATATATATATATATATATATATATATATATATATATATATATATATATATATTATTTATTTATATTAACCATATGTGTTATGGTTTGGAATTTGGCATTAAGGCGTTAGAGGAAAAATTAATGCACCGAAAATTTCACTTGGTTATTGGGAAATTTTGCACTCATTTAGTGGATTTGGGGGCGAAATTGTAGGATGGTGCCAGATTTGGAGGAAAATATGGAGCAGTTAGTGCAGAAACTTGGGGAATTCATAACTAAGTCATTGTTTGACCAAATTCAATGTAGAAAGAGGCTACACGAGAATTTTTGGGCATTCTAGAGCTGATGGAATATGTTTTAGTTTTTTTCGCATTTTAAACATATGTAATCACACTTTTGAGCATTATAGAAGAGGGTCAAGCCATTGGAAGATGTACCAAGGAGACGTAGCCCAGGTGGGGTGAACTCTTTCATCATGTTTCATTGTGTTACTGTTTATGGTGATGTTCATAACTGTTAGATGTTTTTGTTCAACATTTTTTTATGTTAATTTTCTCAATAAATTCACATAAAAACTCATGGTTAAATTGTAATTTACCTCAAAATCCTCAAGCTCTTTGTTTATATTCTGAATTGGAATTTAGCAAAGAAAACACTAATTTTCCCATTCATATCATGATTATTCAGATGACAAGTAATCTGATAATATTGTGGAGTTTTAAGCAATCAAAAAGACATAATTCCATAAGGTTGCAGCTAGGGCTACTATGTTTACTTGTTATGATATGGAAATTTGTATTTTATATTACAACCATGTTCAAAATTGTTCTATTATAAGCCATAATAGGAATGTGACTGCTTCCTAGAGACCTGAAGTATTGATTTTAATTTATAAGTTGATTCCTCCTCAGGTTTTTTTAAACACATAAATTTTGAATCATATTCATAAAAATGTCCTTGTTGAATGGAATAAATATTACACCCCACTTGTTAATAAGTGGCTCCATGACACTGAGGGTTCCAAACTCAAAGCTATTAAGGATTACCCAATAGCTCTTTTCAAAAGGCCTCGTAGGTTTCTCATCAAAATGCGCTCTAGAAAATATGGTGAGTTAAACCCTGAGCATTGCAAAGTGGAATGGATCCACTTGTTCATGGATTTTTTAAGTAATTTAATATTTTTAACTGGGCAGAAATTATGTCTCATAATTTATTAGAATCAATCAAATTATCCCTAGTTGCCCCTCTAGGGTCTGATTAAGGATTTTTCATGCTTTCATATCTCATGGATGTGGTTATTGCACCAATACCTTTCCCTTTAATGGAATGGAACTACCCCTTAAATCATGAATAAAATATGCATCATTTATGTTCCATCTTGTGTGAAATAAGATATAAAGACCATTTTTATGACATTTGTAACAATATCGGCCTTACTTTCATGATTTTTTGTTTGGAAATATTCCACCAAGTGTAAGCAAAGAGTTTCAGTCTGCCTTGTATAAAATAGGAGACTTGTTAATCGAGGAAAAAAGTATTATATCAAATTTTATGGAAGAGAGGTAGGACCTCATGTACTGCCACGATATATTCCAAATAGATTGGCAGTTAGGGGAATCACTAATCAGACAGTGTTGAATGGAGTAAACATATTTTTACAAAAAATGCAAAAGAAATTTTGGCCTACTTTCCTTGTTAAGGTTGGCCAAATGATATTAAAGGGAAAATGGCATTTTGCTAAAGATGCAGGTGATCTACAAGAGGCCTGGTTACATTCCCTACCATTTTATAAATATGATACTTGGAATGTTATTATTGATCATTACATCTCAATTAGTTTATCCAAAGTATATGTTCCTCAAAAACCTCTTTTCGATTATTTTTTTATTCATCATGTTAGTTTTGATCAAGTTGTAACAAAGTCCCCACTGGGGGTGTCCAATCACTCAGACAAGTGGTAGGGGGGCATTTAAGGCCCACCTGACCCCAAGCCACTTGCCCGCTAACTCATCAAGCTCGCACGCGCGAGTGGTAAAGAGCCTTGGGGCTCGAAATCTCACAAACGTTTGATTTTTTTTTAAACGCACAATGGACATAGCTCTACGCATTTCATTTCCACGAGCCATGGTGAAGGTTGATGCAGTGGTCTATGCAGACGATCACCCGCTAGCTCTCAAGCCCTGGATTGAGCTATGCTGACCTAGAAAAAGCAGAGGAACAAGCCCGTGGGGTAGTGGTGGTGAATAGTGGGAAGCAGGAGGCTTCCTGGAAACTGTACGGGAATTCGCAGTTGCACTAGGAGGAGGATGAGTGAGGTGGTGGTGAATTCCGAACGGTGGATGTGTTTTTGGTCGGAAGATTTGGGTTTGCAACTTGGGCTCTAGCTCCAAATCTGTGGACTGTGCAACAACAACCCCACGGTGTCGCAGCCCCTGGGTGGTTTTTCCTCAAGCTCGTGGAGCGATCTGGCCTTCCTACAATTCATATCTGTGGGTGGTGGAGCTTCGGAAGCTCCCTAGATGGCAGTGTAAATACTGGGGGTGGTTTTGTTTCCCATGTCTATGGGATTCAAGGGACGCTGGATGCAGTCCGAGCCAAGATCAGCCGAGGGTTCAGAGATGGAGCGTGGGTCTCGTGTATAGGTGAAATTGAAGCGACTTGGTGAGTTATCACAACACATCAAACGGTAGAGAAGGGCGCATGTATGCTGAGAGAGCGTGGTCAGGCCCATCGTGGTGGTATTGGGAAAGGAATGGATAATCGAGAGGTTCCTGAAGACCTGATTTCCCACTCAGAGTCTATGGAGGTCCAGCACTTAGTAGCGGCCATGGCTGTCTCCCCAGCCCAATCCCTTGGCGAGACTGTCCCGATCAACCTTGAAGCCATCTCTTCCCATCTCCATCAGATTCAGCTCAACTAGGACACCCTAAGAGAGCAAAGGTATGAGGATCAGAATGAATTAGTGGCTTACATTAACATTGTCCAAAGCCTACATACGGAGACCCTTGAGGCTCTGGAGAGTCTTTTTCATATTCTGAGGCACTCTCAAGACCACCTCCGAGCCCTAGAGACCCAAGAGGATCACATCAGCTACCACCTACACCATCAGGATCGTCTCTTCTCAGCACCCCTGCTTGGCCCCTGCACCCACCCCCATGATGATAGTTTTCAGTATTTTTTTTTGTAATTTTGCGTCAAATAACCAAGTTCTTCGAATGCCTTGGCAAGAACCCAAGTTCTACTCACAATGTATGCCTTCTAGGGTGACTGAATGTAATCAAGCCATGGTGGCTACTACTGTAAATTATGTTTTTGATATGATAATATAATACCAAACTTTGGCCGACAAAAAAATATATATCAAAGGCTTGTTTCATGAGCATGGAGGAGAATATAGCTTGTAGGAGTTTAAATAAAACACTTATGAAGTATATCTCAGTCGTAGAAGTATGCATTCTAGTGTATCATTAGAAAAAATTAAAAATTTTGAAGGTATTAGTTTCTACATTAATGTCATCCCTTCAGAGTTTGATTTTCGGTTCACACAGGAGGAAATTTTTCAAACTCTAAATTCAACAGAGTTGCCTTTTTTTGTCTAATCCACTAGACGAAGCCCATATTCAATTTTTTTTAGACAAGCCAGATCAAGGAGATAATTCAGGACAATGTACAAACTCTAGTTTCATTAATGCATGTTGTAAAGGATGTTTCTCCATAAGAATGTAATATTCCCAAATTTTCACATTACATTTGGAATATTAGAGTCCTTTATTTTCTTAATGAATTAAGCAAATAAAAGGGTGGAGGGACCCACAATCCTTAATAAGAATAAATATCCACTTTGTGTGTGTGAATGTGGATTAATTTAGCCTAGATCTGCGAAAAGAGGTAGTTGAGAAACTACTAATGTGAATGAGATTGGAGATCATGTCTCATTTAATGAGGAAGATCGTGGAGGGTTGATTTATTCAACTAAGATCTTGAAGATGTCAAACAAAGGGTCATTGAGCATTAATGATCAAGTGGTGGAGGATCATGTGCAAATGAAGCACACATGATGGAAGAGGTGTACATTGCACCTAGACTGTTTGGTTGAATTGGTCAAACAACGTTGTCCCACTTGGAGGATCTTGTCCACATGAGACAGCGCAGTTGATATTGGGGCCAAGGCTTGGGATGGCTCAATATTTATTAAGGAGATGAAGGCAAAGGTGAAAGGAATCTTGGATTATTTGATGTATGATCTTTTAGATCTGGAATTGTCAAGTGACATTCCACTGCATTCTTGGGCTATTTAGCATAGATTGCAAGTGTTGTTTAGCACAGGGCATTCCCAGGCGGGAATCCCTCCTCTTTCTTTGAGTTATCTCTAAGGAAGAGTTTTTTAATTCATTATACATCAGGCTTTAAGTGCCATTTCCTTTTTCTACTTTCTGCAAAACAATCATATTTAGAAATCTGTAGATTTTTGAAGATCAGTTTGGAAGGTGGAAGTTGTCTTCAGTACTTTAGCTGGAGAACAAGGTGAGGGATTATTCCCATCACTTGGGCTTATATTTCAGCACTCCCAGAGCCACATTGCAGATCTGGCATCAAGCCAAATGTTATTGACCTCCTAGCTGCAGTATTCTCTCCAAGAATAATGTTGTCCATATTGCAGATGTCAAAGGTGGAAGGAAGTTGCTAGTACTTCAGCTAGCAATCCAGTGGAGGATCATTCCTCCACATTTCCATCGGTCTCACCATCATCCTAGAGTTTATTGCAGCATATTTCAGCAGGAAGAAGGCCTCTCTTTCCCTCACAGCACAGTTTTCAGAGGCAGTTGTGTTGCAGCAGCTGCAATCATCTCTTGGAGGATTGAGAAGCTAGATCTAGAGCTTATAGCTCATAGATCTAAGGAAGGGATCATCCCTTCAAGCATAGATCTTATTTGAGCACATATTTCAGCCATATATTCTTTAGATCTAGCTTCATATCTGTATTTCCCAATAGATCAAGGATCAAATCCTAGGGAGGTGATTTTCCAAAGTTGCAGATCTGGAAAATCCGTTCTGGGTTATCTTGGGAATCCATCACATTGGCCAGATCCTGAATCTTGGCATCATCAGAGCTCCAGTTTTTAGTATATCTACATTTCTCTTTTCAGCCTGCAACTCCATGTTTATATTCTGCTGAAGAGACAGCGCATTATTTGCTGCAGAGCCTCAACAGTTACGTTGTTCCTGCTTCACACATGTTTTCAGGATGATCTTAGCTCATATTTTTTGCTAGATCTACCTATATCTTGTACTTGTGTAACTGATTCATCTCCAATATAATAAAATGGCTCATCTCTTTCTGCATATTTTTATTTTTACTTAGATTTATTGTTTATCTTGCTATAGGTTCTTATATTGTGTGAAGTATTGTTTCATTCTCCCTTTCGGGATATTACAGTGGTATCAGAGCATGATCTTTGGCTCAGCTTGTGGACACTTCATATTTTTACATTGAAAGAAGAACAGATATATGAGATCTATCATGGAGGATATGAGATCTGTCACTCATTTCTTTAGATCCATGCAAGATCTCTCCAAGGAGGTCAATCAAATGAAGGAGGAAGAACAAAGAGAAGATACAAGAAGAAGATGTGATGAGGAAAGTACTTCCTATCAGCAGCAAAGAAGACCGGAGAATCCTAGATCTCCTCATAGATCCACTATGCCCACTTTCTTTGAAGAAGGTGAGAGGTATAGAAGTGAAGAAAGGAATGAACCTGAGACTCATGAGACTCTCATTCTATATCTTGAAGAGTACAAAGCACAGTCTAGAGCTTTCAAGGAGAAGCTAACTCTCCAACAATTCTTCCAGATCAAAGAAGAAAGAGGATCCTATAGCAGCAATAGAAGGAAGAGGCATAATAGATTCTATTTTCCTACATTTGGTGGATCTTCCTCAAGAAATTTCAAGGCTTGGAGGAAGGAGTTAGATTCATTTTTCAAGCTACATCATGTGGCTGAAGATGAGGTTGTTCAAATTGCGGCACTTCATCTCTTAGATGAAGCAAAATATTGGTGGTTTGGGCACCTAGAGCATTCAAAGATGACCAAGTATTTAGATTTCTTTCACAAGTTGAGAAAGAAGTTTGATGTGGAGAAGACAGAATTGTGCTACAAAGGGACATCTCCCAAGGTAATGAAGGAGAATGTCAATCTTGTCACTCTAGATAAGAGGTCACTACTTTCACCACCCGCTGCAGAAGTACTTGTATCCAGAGAAGAGACACTTGCATCTTTGCAAGGTAGTCTTGAGCTCTTGACATATGGAGTCCCATTCATGGATCATGAGATGCATGAGGAAGAGGAGGAGGATACCGGCGTTGGTACACTTGAAGAAGAGAGGTCATCCTTCTTACCAGCAGTTGGAGATACTATTGACCTAGTTGGAGGAACTCTTTTGTTTTGTCAAGAGGTTCCCACATATCATTTGATCCAAGGTATGCATAAAATTTCAGCACATCTTGTTTCAAGACCAATGCATAACCAAGTGTTAGAACAAAATGGTGATTTGAAGTAGAGACATATCACAGCACAGAGGACCCTTGATCTAATTAAGGAGGAGACTAAAAACTATCCCTATTCATCATTGTTGAGCTGCATTCAACCCCTTGAGTTGAGATGTAGAGTTTCAGAAAATGGGATTAACATTATCCTATGTACAATGGCTGATTATGAGATCAGTATTGTGCCTTACTTTGAGACAGCATATGCATCACCCTGCAGATATACAGTGTTGTCACTTAATAGCTGTGACAAAGAAAGGGCTTCATCATTCTTGGATCATTCTAGAGGTAGCTTCACTCATGAAGCAATGGAAGCAAAGATGATAAATGGTAGAAATCTTGAAATGAGGAACCTTTTCTCCCTTCTAGATGACCCTTTCTCAATGAGCCTCTCATTGCTCAAAGAGAAACTTATACTTGCATTAAATACAAAAATTCTTTGGTTTTGGAGGGCCTTTGATGGAGAGAGAATCTCATTAAGAGATCTCATTAGAGATGCATTTCAACATTTCATGAAATTCAAAAGTCTTCAACAGTTTGGGAAGGGTGGAATTCTACAAAGGGTGGATGCCATGATTATGCAGTACCTCATTCATCATCTCCATGGGAGTGAATGGTTAAGGATTATAAGCAAGGGATTGCAAAGCCACTTGTAAATTTTCATGGGTCAACATGCTGGGTTACATTGGTTGTCATTGGGATATTTCTACTCTCCAAAGACACCTATTTTTTTATCCATGCCTTGAAAAACATGTATGAAATGAATAAGGAGGCATGGCTGCATTGGCTTCTCTTGGGTGAGTATGGATACCACCAATTAGCTCATCATTTTCTAAATCATGCCTTGTTTTTCAATGATAAATTGTAGCAAGGAAAGGCATGTTCATTTTGGTTTCACTTGAGAGAGTTTGGCCACCACATGACATCTCCTATGTCTATGTGTTTTGTATTGTGTAAAACTTGGCATAATGATCTCATGATGTGAATTGATGATGTTTCTTTGTATGGGGCTGATGTGACATCTCATATGTCCATTAGTATGCTTTTTTCTCATGATGCACATGAGGAGGAGAGAAAGAAGCAAGATCTCTTGTTGCTTGGATTGCTTTTGGGGGAGTTTGGCTTGACCATCTTACATGGAGGAGAT
The DNA here is from genome assembly GCA_034641835.2 of Pinus albicaulis. NCBI lineage: Eukaryota > Viridiplantae > Streptophyta > Pinopsida > Pinales > Pinaceae > Pinus > Pinus albicaulis. The sequence continues at coordinate 1,413,603,486 of CM076577.1, read as the reverse complement.
GGAGGATGGTAGCAAAGGGCCTTACTCTGGTGGTTATTGTGAGGAGAATATGGTTTGACATCTTTGTCTACCCATATTACTTCTTACCTTCTTCTTTTGCATAACCGTGGAATGATGGAGTTTGGGTCCAACCAGGCCAACAGGGCTAAGTATGGGAGCATATCAATGCTCAATCTAGTTCATGAAAGAGCTACTTTATTTTATGTCTCTCACGTATTGTTGATAATTTTGGACATCATATGGTTGTCACATGGTACTTCATGATGAAAGGAAGACATCTAACCCAACAGTTGGAGGTCATTCTTTATGTTTTTAAAAGACAACTTTGGAACCAAACATACATAACCTATTGCAGCAAATGGAGGGAGCCTTCCTTATGTGGATGCCATATGGAGGGGAATAAATGGCCTTGCATCTACTTTTGGAGTTGCTTAAGGACAAGCAACATTTTTCCGGGGGGACTGTAATATTCCCAAATTTTCACATTACATTTGGAATATTAGAGTCCTTGATTTTCTTAATGAATTAAGAAAATAAAAGGGTGGAGAGACCAAAAATCCTCAATAATAATAAATATCCACTTTGTGTGTGTGAGTGTGGATTAATTTAGCCTAGATCTACAAAAAGAGGTAGTTGAGAAACTACTAATGTGAATGAGATTGGAGATCATGTCTCATTTAATGAGGAAGATCATGGAGGGTTGATTTAGTCAACTAAGATCTTGAAGATGTCAAAAAAAGGGTCATTGAGCATTAATGATCAAGTGGTGGAGGATCATGTGCAAATGAAGCACACATGATGGAAGAGGTGTACATTGCACCTAGACTATTTGGTTGCATTGGTCAAACAACGTTGTCCCACAACGCTTGGGATGGCTCAATATTTATAAAGGAGATGAAGGCAAAGGTGAAAGGAATATTGGATTATTTAATGGCCGAAGTGTCCTCAGACACATAACTTTATTAATCAAAAAAACAATTACATTTGGAATTATGCAAGAGTTTACACCCGAACAACTACAAACACTCTTGCAATGAGATTTTTATATGCTCAATGTCCTAACTTCCACTAATTATGGATCACTTCTAAATAACAAGTGTCCACTTACATTAAATGCTATTCCAAATAACTAGCTAACAAAAAGGCCTAAGATACGACACATTTGGAGAGTCATATCTTGTTACAACAATATGCTAATTCTAAATGTCTTTATAAAATAATTAAATATTCTAGAATAATAATTATTAATTTAATATCTTAAATTAATAATTATTTTATTCAAACTTTATAACCTATGATAATATTTATTTTTGGATCATCTAACATTCCCCCCATGATCCAAAGATACATTGCAATAGATACCAATTTCATCCCTGAACTTAGTAAATTTTATTCTGCCAAGAGGTTTCGTGAAAATGTCGAAGGTTTGATCTTCTGAAGGACAATAAATCAGCTTGATGACATCCTCTGTAATGAGTGATCTGATATGATGATGCTTGGTGTCCACATGCTTTGTCTTTGAATGAAAAACTGGATTCTTGGCAAGCTTTATTGCTGACTGATTGTCGATGAATAATGAAGTAGCTTCTGCTGGAGGAATTCCCAAGTCCTGTAAAATGTGACGTAACCAAAAAATCTCACATGCTACTTCCCATGCTGAAATGTACTATGCTTCTACTGAAGAAGTGGCCACTGTAGCTTGCTTCTTGCAACTCTAGGAAACTGCAGCTGACCCCATGTTCATTAAGTACCCTGAATTTTATACCCTGTCATCAATAGTGCCAGCAAAGTCGGCATCTGAAAATCCACCAAGTACAAAATTTTTAGTATTTTTGTAAATAATACCAAAATCTTTTGTTCCTTGGATATATCAAAGAACTCTTTTGGCTGCATTCCAGTGACTGTCTAGTGGTTCCTACATAAAACGTGAAATAATATTGACTGCATAAGATAGATCAGGATGAGTGGTTGTTAAATAAATCAAGCTGCCAATCAACTATCTGTAAGTAGTGCTATCCACCTTTTCCCCCCCTTCAAATTTTGAAAGTTTCAAGTTTTGTTCCATAGGGGTAAGGACAGGCTTGCAATCATGCATTCCAAATCACTAAAGAATTTCTACTGCGTACTTACTCTGAGAAATGAATATCTGATGTGGATGTTGGAATACTTCAACTCCAAGATAGTAGTGAAGTAGTCCCAAATTTGTCATCTTAAAACTTGCATGTAACTCTTTTTTCACCTGTTCAATGTGATCATCATTGTTGCCTGTGATGATCAAATCATCGACATACATAATCAAAATCACCAGATTTTTACCTTGTTGGCATACATACAAGGTATCATCAAATTCACTGCGATGAAAACCAACTTTGCGAAGGTATTCATCCATTTTGGCATACCAAGCTCGGCGAGCTTGTTTTAACCCATATAAAGCCTTTATCAGTTTGCAGACTTTATGTTCTTGTCCCTCAATTTCAAAACCATGTGGTTGAGTCATGTACACTTCTTCCTATAAATCTCTGTTGAGAAAAGCACTTTTTACATCCATTTGATGAACTTTCCATCCTTGTTGAGCTGCTAAGGCAAGTGTGAGGCGGATGGTGTTCCATTTAGCTGTAGGAGAAAAAATTTCCTCATAATCTATCCCTTCCTGCTACGCAAAACCTTTAGCAACAAGTCATGCTTTATACTTGTCAATATCACCATTTTGCTTGTACTTAATTCAATAAACCCATTTGCATCCAATAGGTTTAACATGTTGAGGACAATCAACAAGTTTCCAAGTGTTGTTGTCTTGAAATACCTGATATTCATCAACCATTTCCTGTTGCCATGCTTTATGTTTCACTGCCTCTTGATAAGAAGAAGGTTCAGTAAAAATTTTTGCTATCAAATAAAAATTGCCTTCATTTTGTTTTGATCCCCTTGTTCCTATTTTATTTTGTTCCTTAGGCCTTACATCTTTCAAAAGTTGAACCGCCCATTTCGGCAATTGATGTTCACTGGTTTGAGCTTATGAAAAATCACCATCATCAAAATGAGGGTTGATGTAAATTGATGTTCGTTGATCAACAACAGGTTATGGGGGCGGAGAGTCATTGTCATAAGAATTGTTGCCGCTAGGAGAGTTGAATGAACTGTTAGAAGACTTGGATGGCACTGATGAAGAAGACAGACTGGATGAATCATCGTCAAATGAAGGAAATTCAAGTTCATACCAACTTGGTGAATTTGGTTGACTTTGTAAATTTCCATGTCTTTTATCAGTTTTTGTTTCTAACTTTTGAAGAATACTTTCAACTTCTTCAGCACTCTTACTTTCATTTTCATCAAAGATCACATCTCTGCTTACAATAAATTTCCCATTCGAAAAAATTCGGTACCCTTTCTTCTCATCAGAATACCCAATCATTGTGCTCTTCAAGCTTCATGCATCAAGCTTAGTTCGTTTTTCCTTGGGAACTAAGGCATAACAGATAGATCCGAAAAAGGCTGAGATGCTTAACCCGTGTTTTGAAGCCAAACCAAGCTTCATAAGGTGTGATTCCTTCTAAAGAAGTTGTGGGAGATCTTTTTCTCAAATAGACAGCGGTATGAATTGCTTCAGCCCAATATGAAGGACTTAAATTTTTGAAAGTTAACATAGATCGCGCCATTCCTAACAAGGTACGATTCATTATTTCTACTACTTCATTTTGCTGTGGAGTGTAGACATTGGTAAGATGTCGTTTTATGCCATTATCCATGCAATAATTTTTGAATTCATTTGAAGTGAATTCTCCGCTGTTGTCAGTTCAAAGAGTGCCAATCTTCTCCTTTACTTCATTTTCAATAAGCTTACGAAAATTTTTGAACTTTTCAAATGATTTTGACTTTTGCTTCAAGAAATATACCCATGTCATCTTGCTAAAATCATCAATAAAAAGTAAGAAATATCTGCAACTTCCAATTGGAGTTGGGAAGGGTCCACAAATATCACTGTGAACCAACTGAAAATGCTTGTCTGCTCACCAAGAACTGGTGGGAAAAGTCTCTCGATGTTGTTTTCCAAAAATGCAAGATTCGCACTTTGCATTTTCCCTTTTGAAGGTTGGAAGTCCTTTAACCATGCCCTATTTTTGTAACTGAGAGATAATGTCAAAGTTGAGATGGCCATATCTGACATGCCATAATCTGATTGGTGAAATATTTGTACTTGCTGCACCTGCAAAGTAAGAATGTCTTGGAATAACTATCCCTTTCATCCTTAACAATTTTCCATCTTCATAACCTGTCATTATTGTTTGCATGTTTTGTTTGACTGAGTTGATTTTAACTGATCCATCTTCCATAATCATTGTATGCCCTGCTTGTCGAATTGTAACTAAGGACAACAAATTTTTCTTGAATGTTGGGACATACCATATATTAGAAATCATTCTTTCTCCGATGCCTAGTAAAAAAAAATTAACTACACCTTTGCCTAAAGGAGTATGTTTGGTTTTGTCAGCAAGATAGATTGAATTCAGATGACATTCTTTGAAACTCCAGAAGAAGTCACATTGAAATGTCATGTGTTGAGTTGCGCCTATATAAAGAATCCATGCATCTTCATAATCACTGCAGAGAAAGCTTGAAACCTGTAGATTTTTTGCTTCTGTGTTGGTGAAGACATATTCAGAACTATTAGAATCATCTTCATGATTTGTAAACTGTGCTGAGTTTGGATGAAACTTAGAAATTTTCTCAATAGAAGTTCTACAATTTGTTGCATAATGACCAACTCTGTTACATCGCCTGCAAACATTTTGACTCAAATCAGTGCCTCTTCACTGAGACTGTCCTCGACCTCTGCTTTGTCATTTTTTTGAGTTTGTCCTCTTCCTGGACTCTGTCCTGTGCCTTGATGATATCCTCTGTTTTGATTGTTGCCTCTGCCTTGAAAATTGTTTCTGCCTGAATTGGAGCCTTTGTTGGAATTGGTTCCTTTGTGTTGACTTCGACCACGACCTTGCGCTACTTGATTTGAATTGAAATTACCTCTTCCTTTGTTTGTGGAATTGTCAGCTGAGGAGTTGCTTGAACTGGCTTCGGTGAGGAAGACATCTTCCCCAATCTACTTCTTCTTCCCAAATTTTTTATCATATTGTGCTAACATGTCACTCATTTCATCAAATTTGATCTTCTCTAACTTGCCAATGACTTGAAAAGTTTCCAAAAATTGAGTGTATGATGATGGAAATCCAGCAATTAAAATTGTAGTTAAGATGCTTTCATCAACAACTTGAAAACCAACATTGATGATTTATTTCTTAATGTTTTTAAGTCGTGAAATGTACTCAAGGACATCACCACCTTCAATTAATTTATGTTGAAGCAATTTTAATTGAAGATCAACTTTCTTTGATTCAGGTTGTGTATCAAAGAGATCTTTGAATGTATGTAAAGCAGCCCATGCATCTGAAGAATTCTCAATGTGTATGTACATTTCATTACTAACTGAAGCTTTTATAAGAGCTAATGCCTTGGCATCTTTTATTTCCCATTTTGCAAGTGAATCTAGATCTGTTGGTTTTTTTGGCTTAATGTTTCCATCACAAATTCCATGCCACAATTCATTAAAAATAAGAGTGCTTTAAATTAGACGTCTCCATGTCTTATAAGATTTCACTCCTTCTAGCTTATCAGTTTCAGAGAATAGATTAATTAATTTCGACATTGGAGTGTTGAAGCAGTGCACCAAAATAATCAAGCACAAAAAAAATTGAGCAACTCGTCACACGAAACATGCCACACAAAAACGACACACGCCACGCAAAAAACGATCTATCGAGGCTTGGCCTTGATCCTCGTATAGTCGTTGAAACAGGAGAAAAATGATTGAGCTTTACACTTGGCTCTAGTCAATTTCTCAAATATTTACAAGGTAACTTTCAAAATTTGACTTTTACAATGATGCACTTGCACAATGTGGTAAAAAACACTGTTACCCCCCCTCAAAGTAAAATTACTTTGAGTCACACTTATCTCTCTATAAACAAATTACAAAAAAAAAATCGCCTTATTACTCCAAAAAATTTAGAAAAAAATTATTTTTCTCCCTTATAACTCCAAAAAATTGCAAATAACCTTATTACTCCACAAATATTACAAAATCCTTATTAAAATGATTTACCAGATGTTGACCTTGTCTATAAAAAGTGAACATCGAGCAGCAAACTGAATTTATAATTCGTTTCTCAAAGATTGTGATGGCCAGCTTCACAAAATCAAGCATGAACCTTAATGTGCAGACCATGAGCCTCTGCCTTAGAGCTTCAACTAGTGAAAATATGGTTATCGATATTTTCTATGAGTAAATTTTGGCCTACAGCCCTACTCTTGAGCGGGGCGAGGCAATATCACTTTGTTTCCATCATCTCATGATAGTTGATTGGTAGGCGTTGGCTGGCTCTCACACTGGCTGGTTGTACTGGCTGGCTGGCTCTTGGACCATTCCAATCTTGATATTCTTATGCACACAGACTTGAATGAATTTGATCAATTATCATAGAACAAATGTGATGCACACGGACTTCTGTCTAATTTTTTGTAAGTCGACCGAAAAGCACTAAACGAAGGTCCCGGCAAAAATATTTTACATGGATCAAAAAGCACTGAACGAAGGTCTCAGTATTCTTGATCTCTGGACTTCACACATAGCAATGGCTTCTAGAGCTTGCGAGAGTTCTCAGACCCGGCGGAATTATCGTTCTTCAAAAAACGCTAATTCTGCAAATCGTGATGTTAAACCCAAAAACGCTAATTCTATGGGCTCTCTTCATGGGTTGCATGCACAGGCAGATCAAGTATTATGATTGTAGAGATAGAATCTTAAATACAATGAAAAAATAGACCCTCACCATTTTTCCTTTGAGAAGAGCACAGCATAGCAAATAACTATTCGATCACGGAATTTTTTGAGGCAGAATGATTAGAAGGCCAAAGATTGGTTGCGGTAGGCGAATATCAAAAAAGATTCAACACAGATTGTTGTTGACTATCAAGGACTTTGTACATATTATGACTCAAAAATACAAATACAATTTGGATGAGTTCAGATCAAAAAGTCTCACAGTTTTGATTTTTTTTTTAATGATAAAAAATGATTTTAGAATTTTCAAATCTAAAATCAATAATAAAATTTCTGTTCTTTTAAAAAAATTTGACAAATTCCATACCAATCATTTTGCTGATCAATTCAATGGAGTTTTCCAAGAACTTGTAGAGCTGGAATCTCCTCCTCACATCTACTGCAGCATTACCGTAGCTTTGATACCACAATAATGGCCGAAGTGTCCTCAGACACGTAATTTTATTAATCAGAAAAACAATTACATTTGGAATTATGCAAGAGTTTACACCCGAACAACTACAAACACTCTTGCAATGAGATTTTTATATGCTCAATGTCCTAACTTCCACTAATTATGGATCACTTATTAAATAACAAGTGTCCACTTACATTAAATTCTATTCCAAATAACTAGCTAACAAAAATTTTTAATATACGACACATTTGGAGACTCATATCTTGTTACAACAATATGCTAATTCTAAATGTCTCCATAAAATAATTAAATATTCTAGAATAATAATTATTAATTTAATATCTTAAATTAATAATTATTTTATTCAAACTTTATAACCTATGATAATATTTTTTTTGGATCATCTAACATTATTTGATGTATGATCTTTTAGATCTGGAATTGTCAAGTGACATTCCACTGCATTCTTGGGTTGTTTAGCAGAGATTGCAGGTGTTGTTTAGCACAGGGTGTTACCGGGCGGGAATCCCTCCTCTTTCTTTGAGTGATCTCTGAGGAAGAGGTTTGTACTTCATTATACATTAGGCTTTAAGTTCCATTTCCTTTTTCTACTTTCTGCAGAACAATCATATTCAAAAATCTGCAGATTTCTGAAGATCAATTTGGAAGGTGGAAGTTGTCTTCAGTACTTCAGCTATAGAACAAGGTGAGGGATTATTCCCATCACTTGGGCTTATATTTCAGCACTGCTAGAGCCACATTTCAGATCTCGCATCAGGCCAAATGTTATTTACCTCCTAGTAGCAGTATTCTCTCCAAGAATAACGCTGTCCATATTGCACATCTAAAGGGAGGAAGGAAGTTGTTGGTACTTCAGCCAGCAATCTAGTGGAGGATCATTCCTCCACATTTCCATCAGTCTCACCATCACCCTAGAATTTATTGTAGCATATTTCAGCAGGCAGAAGGCCTCTCTTTCCCTCACAACGCAGTTTTCAAAGGTATTTGTGTTGCAGCAGCTGCAATCATCTCTTGGAGGATTAAGAAGCTAGATCTAGAGCTTCTAGCTCATAAGCTCTAGCTCATAGATCTGAGGAAGGGATCAGCCCTTCAAGCATAGATCTGATATGAGCACATATTTCAGCCATCTATTCTTCAGATCTAGCTTCAGATCTATATTTCCTAGCAGATCAAGGATCAAATCCTAGGGAGGTGATTTTCCAAAGTTGCAGATCTGGAAAATCCTTTCTGGGTTATCTTGGGAATCCATCACATTGGCCAGATCCTGAATCTTGGCATCATCAAAGCTCCAGTTTTGAGTATATCTGCATTTCTCTTTTCAGCCTATAACTCCATGTTTATATTCTGTTGAAGAGACAGTGCATTATTTTCTACAGAGCCTCAACAGCTACGTTGTACCTGCTTCACACATGTTTCCAGGATGATCTTAGCTCATCTTTTTACCAGATCTACCTATATCTTGTACTTGCGTAACTAATTCATCTCTAATATAATAAAATGTCTCAGATCTTTCTACATATTCTGATTTGTACTTAGATTTATTGTTTATCTTGCTATAAGTTGTATATTGTGTGAAGTATTGATGCATTCTCCCTTTCGGGATATTACAAAGAATTATTTACTCCCATGTCCACCAATATTCCTTTTACTTATTTATTTTTCAAACCTATTTCAAAATTTGAACCTATGACTAAAATTGCACTTTCTTCAAGTGATTATTATTTCAAGTTCCAAACTAGGTCAATAGTCAAAATATCCAAGCAAATAAAGCATGACTCTATTGAAACAATTTCTAAGTTGAGTTTCCAAGCTACAGGAGACACTAAGGAAAGAGAAAATGAGTTTCCATTAGCACTTGGAGCCTTTGTGACTTATACTTGGAGCCAAGTAAAGGATTTAAGTGAATAATTTGATAAAAATATCAACAGGATTGAATTTAACTAAAGAATTTGATAAAAATATCAACATGATTAAGGAGGATAGCTAAATAATTAGATAAAAATATCAATAGGATTAAGCAGCTTGAAGCTACACTAGAAAAGAATAAATTATTTGGTTAGGAACAATGGAAAATGCATTCCTAAAAACTCAAAAAGGGATTTAGTTTGATAATGCAACAGATAGAGAAAAAAAAGTTTGAGAAGTCTTATTTGGAATAAAAATGGTGATCAAAGTTGACATAATCAAATGACCTACATGCTCAAAAAATTGCAACTTTGGAACAGTTCCATAATAATGGAATCATAACTCCCAAATAAGAAGCAAAGATCAAACTCCAAATAGTCTCCTCAACTCATCAAGAATATATCTAGGATCTACAGCAACAATTGAATCAGTGCTCTTAAAGAACAAGCTTTAAAGGTAAATGAACAACTTAAAGGGATACAAATCAAGTTTTTCAAATAGATGGGAAAATTTTATTAATTATTTTAGGATCTAATATCTCTTTCTAATAAAATATATTCATTAATAAAACATGATAATTTGATGAAAGACAGTTTTGGTTTGGTTTCTGTTTGGGAGAAAGAATTCACTGTCAAAAATATTTAGAAATTATCCAAGAATGATAAAAAAAAAATTGTGGGCATCACTAGATGAAAGGGATTTTAATAGTAATGAAATTAAAGAATGGATTAATGAAGCTACTAAAATGTGTGATGATGTTTGGTATATTGTACTAGACATAACATATGAGTTTGAGATTCCTAATCCTAAAGCTCTTCGAGAAGCAGTTCCAGCAAAAATCAATCAGCTAGAAGTTGAAGAAAAAAGAGAGTCATATGAAAATATTTGGCAAGGAAATTGATCTGGATTTATTTAGGAATGCAACGGAATACACATATAACCACAAATAAAAATATGCAGTGGAAATAACTCTTCATTTCATTAACATCAAAGAACTCAAATTTTCTTACAGACAGAATGGAAATAAACTAGTTGGGGTGCTGGTAGCAAAACTCTAAGAAGAGATGTGGTGGCTACAGACCTTTGAACTGTGTTACAATGAGGCTCGAGGGCCTATTTATTATTGATAAACAATGGAGAACTCTAAACGTCCAAAAACCTAACCCTAGGAGATGAAGCGCCAAAAATATGGGCCCCGTTTGGGTAAATTGGTATTTCAACTTCTCTGGGACGTAACTTCAACGTATGATCTACGTTTAGGGCCTCAAAATGGCTCCTAAAGTCTAGGACCCAAAAAACTATTAAAAATAGTAAGTTATGTCGAAATTGAAAAACTGAAAGAGACAATGGTGGGGCCCCAAGTGGAATAGGTGGGTGGCCACCAATATCCACCTGGATCATTCCTCCCCCCTTAGGAAGAAATGGTCACCATTGCGTTGAGTTCCTCCATGAGATGAGGAAACTTTTGCCGAACTTGGTCCCTGGTGAACCACTTGCCTTGGTGCAGGAGTTGGCCAGCTTTGACAACCCGATACTGTTGGCATATGTTGTCCTTGATGGAAACCTACTTGATGAAGTTGATGGTAACCTACTTGATGAAATAAGATTGTTGGCAATGTGATGTAGAGTGTTGTCCTTGATGGAAACCTACTTGATATAGTTGATGACAACCTTCTTGATGAGTTAAAGAGGAGATTGTTGGCAATGTGATACAATGTGTTGGCTTTGATGGAACCTGCTTAGTGAAGTTGTTCGTGATGGAAACTGACTTGCTGAGTTGTTAATAATGTAAATATGATGTATCTATAGATCAGCTCAGAAGTAACAGAAGAAAGAACTGCAGTAACTGTCATAGAAATTATGAATATGGTATGTCACAAGGCATACGCGGGTTTGTTAAGGAGAAGTCGAGTATGTACGCGGAAAAGTATGTTTCAAGTCGCGTATGCCCTATTGCACTCTAAATTTATATAACCAAGGGAATTTACCATGGTATTGACCCATTGTATTGAGCGCTGGATTATCTATTTGATCCCGTCCAGGAATACCATCGGAAGTGGTGTGGTTTTGGCTCATGGTATTGATAAAGGCTAAACCTATATAAGGAGAAGAAGATCATTGTGCAAGGGTGTGCATGTGTCTAGGTATTGAATTAATACTTCACTTTGAAGTATATCTGCATGATTGAACTTTGTTCTTGATTGATAAATCTGAATCTATGATGCACCCGTGGATGTTTCAAAATCCTCAGATCTGATGATGATGAATCTCTAAGATGATCTGCAGAAGAAGAACTGGTGAAGATCTGGCGCAAAGTCTGCTGAATGTAATGAAGAAATCTTGATAATTTTATAGATCTGGTCTGTTCTTCAAAGCTTTCATTTACAGATCTATACGCGAGTTTGTTGTGGAAAAAGTGCGTGTATACGTGGATCTGATCTAATAAAAGCGCGTATGGGAAGTTAGGGTTTACTGAAAAATGCACAGATGTATACGCGGGTTTGTTTAATGAAAAGCACGTGTATACGCGGGTCTGATTAAATAAAAGTGTGTATGGTATTTGAAATAATGGTTGCTCATGGTTGAATGTGTTTCTGCATATCTATTCTGAAGTCTGGGTAATCTCTGATATTCTGGTTACAGTGGTTTCACTGTTCTGTTTGAAGCATTGGGAAAAGTATGTTTGTTGAAAAATGAAGGGTTGAGTTGAAGTTGTTTGATCCAGTTTGAAAATTGATGAAATGTGGTCTGCAGTGGTGCTGAGGGTCAAGCCTTCAGTGAGGGGGTAGTGGCTCCCTTCCAGTAGTAGTTGGTAAATGAAAGCAGGGGGTAGTAGCTCCCTTCCAGGAGAGGCTGGTAAACGAGAGCAGGGGGTTGTAGCTCCCTTCCAGGAGAGGCTGGTAAACAAGAGAAGGTTGTGGCCTTCTAAAGGTGGGTGCCTGCGTGCTGGTATGAGTCTGCGCCAGTACATGGTTGTAAGAAGTTTTCTTTACATAATAAATATTGAAGACTGAGACGACGGCAGCAGTGGTTTTCTCCCAAATTGGGTTTCCACCTTAAATCCTGGTGTTCATGTGTGTTTCTTGTGTATGATGATTTATTCTATTCTTACTGCATCTGTTTACTTCTTACTATACATCTGATGAATGAATAATGCAATGATCCAAGTTAAGAATTAAATGCAATAATTATATCTCTGGACATACACGAGTTGTATGAAGGATATCCGCATGTATACGCGAGTTTTATTCAGTAAATTAGCGTATGGTTTGTAGAGAAATAAAAAGGAAAAAAAAATTTCAATCTGCATTAAATACTGATTCACCCCCCCCCCCCCTCTCAGTATTTTTCCCAACAATTGGTATCAAAGCAGGTCCTTCTGAAAAAGCTTAGCCACTAGAAGGAAGATCAAGCAAGATGAGCAATCAAGAAGGAATAGCATCTATCAAGCCTCCGCTCTTTAACGGAAACAATTTAATCTTCTAGAAAATAAGGATGATATCCTATCTTCAGTCTCTGGGAGCAAATGTATGGGCCATTGTTGAAGGAGGATATCAATATCCAGCCACAGTACCAACAGATCTGACGGAAAGGAAGAATTATGAATCAAATGCAAAGGTTGTCAATGCTATAACAGGAAGTCTAACTGAATCTAAATTTGTCAAAGTCATGCAGCTAAACACAGCAAAGGAAATGTGGGACAAAATCATTCTAAGTTATGAAGGCGATGCAAAGGTAAAAAGTGAAAAACTCCAAACTCTCATAATTGAATATGAAAATTTGAAGATGCATAATGATGAGAGTATTGCTAGTTTCTTTTTACTTCTTGATGATGTTGTAAATCGTATGAGAAATATGGGAGAAACAATAACCGAATCTACTTTGGTTGAGAAAATTTTAAGATCTCTAATGACAAAATTTGAGTCAAAAGTTTCTGCTCTTGAAGAAAAACATGATCTTCAAAATCTTACTGTGGTGAAACTTCATGGGATACTAACTGCATATGAAATGAGAAGAGGAGGACCATCTGAAGTCAAAGAAGCCGTCTTTAGAGCTTCTACAAAAGGGAAAGAAGTGCAAGAAGCAGAAGGATCGGGATATATCTCATAAGAAGATGAGGTAAATTTTGTAAAGAAACTTCAACTTGGCACGGGACGGTTCAGAGGTAAGCTTCCTTTCAAATGTTTTGATTGTGGAAGAGTTGGTCATTATGCTGCTAAGTGTCCTTATAAATAAATATCTGCAAAAGGAAAAGAAGTAGCAAGAAGGAATAAGAACCGGTCTAGCACTAGAAAAAGTTACTATACTCATGAAGATAGTGATGGGGTATCTAATAGTGAGGAAGAATGTGAACAAGATCTTAGACTTCTCATGGCATTTGAATCTAGAGAAGAAAATGATACTTTTGTGGATGCTCTAGAGGACAATGATTTTCTTGAAGAAAACAATCAACTCAAAATACACTTAGAAGAAAGTTAAATACTCTTAGAAGAAAGGAAAATAACCATAGAGATTCTGAAAAGGCAGTTTGAAGAAGCAAAGAAACACATTGAGAAATTAGAATGTGAAGTAGTAAGTCTAAGAAAATATTTTGAGAAAGAAAAGACTCTAAATCTTAGATTTTCTAAAGGATCTGAAACCTTAAATGAGATTATCAAGGTATAACGCTCTCCTCTTGTAAAGACAGGTCTTGGATATACCGAGGAATCTACTCAGGCTTCAGCACTAAATTATCTAAAAGCAGCTACAACTGGTTTACAAAATTCTTCCACTCAGCAAGGGAATAAAGAATCTTTACAGGTAAAGCATGATCATCTCAATTCAAAGAACGCTAACAGGAATATCTTTCAAAGAAACACCAATCAACAGGTAAATTCAAGTAGAAGATTTCATGATCGCAGAAATTTCTTCTTCAATGGACAATGTTTCTCATGTCACAATTTTGGTCACAAAGTTGTTCAATGTGTTGCATATAAAACCATCATGACAAGAGAAGAAAGAAAGAAAAGGATTGATATTGAAACAAAGAAGAATACCTATAACAATTTTTCTCCTCTTCTAAATGAAGTTGAATGTGCTTATTGCAATAACTTTGGGCATGAAGAATCTGAATGCAGGAGAAAAGTTCAGCCAAGAGAGCATTTTCCTTCAAGCTCCAAAGTATGGAAAAAGAAGGAACTATAGGTTGAAAATTTTGGCATAGCGTTATTTACAAAAGGTGAAGAAAATCATTGGTACATTGATAGCGGATGCTCAAGACACATGACAAGTGACAAAACCAAACTTCATGCATATAGTACACTAGAAAAGGAAAAGAAAGTTACTTTTGGAAATGATACTCCTGCTGTAATTAAAGGAAAAGGGTCTGTGTTTCTAAAAGAAAAGGTGAAGGCTAATGATGTCATGTATGTGGATGGATTAAGGCATAACCTGTTAAGTGTAAGTCAAATGTGTGATCAAAGAACTGAAGTTGTCTTTAGTTCAAAAGAATGTGTGGGTCGTGATCTTGATACAGGTAAAACAATTATAAAAGGAAAAAGAACTCCAAGCAACCTATATGTATTGAAGAACTGCAAAGAACAATGTTACTTGAGTAAATCTTTATAAAACTGGCTATGGCATAGAAGGTTGGGGCATCTAAGCTTCTCTCAAATCAACAGATCAAGCAGAATTAATGATGTTTGTGGTCTTCCCAATATTACTCTACCTGAAAGTATCATATGCAAATCTTGCCAATTCGGCAAGCAGACCAGAGTACAATTTAATGCCAAGGAAGGATCATCAAGTAGGCCTATTGAACTCATTCATACTGACATATGTGGACCTATGAAGAAAAATTCACCTCGTGGTGAACAATACTATATCTTATTTATTGTTGATTTCTCTAGAATGTGTTGGATTGGGTTGCTGAAGCACAAAGATGAAGCATTTGAGAAATTTCAGATCTTCAAGGCTCTGGTTGAAAATGAAGTAGATCTAAAACTCAAATGTCTTAGATATGATCGAGGAGGAGAATATACTTCAAATGAATTCCTTGAATTTTGTGAACAACATGGCATAAAAAGACAATTTTCTGTAGCTGGAACTCCACAACAAAATGGCGTAGCAGAAATAATGAATAGAACAGTTCAACAAATGGCTAGAGCTATGCTTGATGATTCTGGAACACCTGACACATTTTGGGGAGAAGAAGCACATACAGTGGTAAACATTCTCAACAAGGCACATGTTCGTGTAAATAGTGACAAAACTCCATATGAACTCTGGTATGGTAATTCTCCATCTATGAAGCATTTTAGAGTTTTTGGAAGTAAATGCTTTATCAAAAATAATGATGAAAAACTTGGCAAGTTTGAACCTAGAGCAGATGAAGGAATACTTCTTGGTTACTCCTCTACGAGTAGAGCATATAAATGTTACAATAAAATACTTCGGAAGATTGTTGAATGTATTGATGTTGTTATTAATGAGTCTCCTGCAACCCCAAAGGAAGAAAAACAAACAACAAATGAAGATGATGGTGACTTATGTTCTTCTACATAAAATAGCAATGATATAGACAGTGAACCCAATGAAGAACCTGAAGATGATTTATCTGAAAAGGCTTCATCCAGATATGTTCAAAAGAATCATCCAGAATCTCAAATTTTGGGTGATAAGGGATCAGGTGTACAAACAAGAAGGACTCTTGTGGGATCTTCTAGCTATCTGGCATTTCTATCTACTATTGCACCTCACAATTTCAATCAAGCTAGTAAATATGAATGTTGGGTTCAAGCCATGAATGAAGAGCTTGATCAAATTGAAAATAATCACACTTGGGAATTAGTACCAAGACCTCATAACAAAAATGTCATTGGAACTAAATGGATATTCAAAAACAAGTTAAATGAGAATGGGGATGTTGTAAGAAACAAAGCTAGACTTGTTTGCAAGGGGTGTACTCAACAAGAAGGTATAGACTTTGAAGAAACTTATGCTCTTATAGCTAGACTTGAAGCCATAAGAATGTTTCTTGCCTTTTCAAGCTTTCAACAAATCAAAGTTTATCAAATGGATGTTAAATATGCATTTCTCAATGGTGATCTAGAAGAAGAAGTTTATATAGAACAACCAAAAGGATTCATTTTGGGAAATGATGAAAATCTTGTTTGTAGACTTAAAAAGGCTCTATATGGTCTCAAACAAGCTCCAAGGGCATGGTATTATCGCCTTGACAAATATCTTCATCAACAAGGATTTTCAAAGGGGTCTGCTGATAGCAACTTATACACAAAAATTGAAAATGATAAATTATTGATTGTGGTTGTATATGTTGATGATATCATTTTTGGAAGTAATGAAGAATCTATGAGTCATAAATTTGCTTCTGTCATGCAGCAAGAATTTGAAATGTCTTTACTTGGGGAACTAACATTCTTTCTTGGTTTGCAAGTGCATCAAACTACAGATGGTATATTCTTATCACAAGCAAAATACCTTAAGCAAATTCTGAAGAAGTATGGCATGGAAGAATGCAAACATGTAAGTACACCAATGATAATCGGATGTAATCTCAGTTCTCATGATGATTCCCCCATGGTGAATCAACCAGAATATAGATCTATGATAGGAAGTCTACTTTATCTCACTGGGACTAGACCAGACATTATGCATGTTGTTGGGATTGTTGGACGATTCTAAGCTAATCCAAAAGAGTCTCACCTTCAGGCTGTCAAAAGAATATTCAAATATCTACAAGGAACTCAAGACTTTGGACTATGGTATCCAAAGAATGATGATCTTACTCTTCATGCTTACACTGATGCAGATTGGGCTGGAAATGTTGATGATCGGAAAAGTACTAGTGGTGGAGCATTCTATATGGGGCCCCGGTTAGTATCTTGGTTCAGTAAGAAGCAAAACTCTATTGCCTTATCTACAGTAGAAGCAGAATATGTGGCTGTCGCATCATGTTGCACGCAACTTCTTTGGATGATGCAAACCTTACAAGACTTTCAAATCAAGTGCTCACCTCCTATCTCCATTATGTGTGATAATACAAGTGCCATCAGTATTTCAAAGAATCCTATTATGCATTCAAAGACCAAGCACATTCCCATCAAGTATCACTTCTTACATGAACAAGTGCTTGAACAAAAGGTGAAGTTGGAATATGTTCCCTCCAAAGAACAAGTGGCTGATATATTTACCAAACCTCTGCCCAGGGAAGCGTTCTAATATCTTAGACAAAAGCTCGGAGTAGTCTCTACCATGCAGAAGATCAGATCTGCTTAAATTCATAAGATTAAATTGGATACACGGGTTTCCTGAAAGATATTCGCGTATATACGCGAGTTTATACAAAGAAAAACATGTATGGTTAATTGCTGACAAATTTTACTTGGGGTCAGCATTCTTCAGCACAGCTGCAGTGCTGTTTGATATCTCTGATGCTGTTTGGTATCTCTGGTGATGTTTCAGCTCTTATATTTCTATTTCATTCTCTAATATTGGGTGAAGATGCCTTGATGATTGGGTGTTGAAAGTGTTCAGGTTGCACAAAGCTAAGGAGGAGTTTTGGTCATATGGAAAGGATGCATTGGATGCAAAGTTTCAGGGGGAGCATTAGCCTTGTTGAATGTAATGCATTGTTGGCATTATGATGATTCTGAAATATGATCTCTTTCTTGAGGTCCTTTTTGTATTTTTTGTAAAAGGTCATATTTGTAATTTGATGAAAAGGTCATGTTGATACCTATGATGTAAAATTGTAATATTCATTCATGTAAGGACTTGAGTCAAATTTGTAAACCCACTTGGTTGGGTAGTTGAGTCAAAATGTGTAAACCCACTTGGTTGGGTACTTGAGTCACATATGTAAATCCACTTGGTTGGATCATTGTTGTAAGTATGAGTCCTTGGTGATAGGAAAGGTCATAGAGTCATGTACTTCATTAAAAAAAAATATGCATGAACTCAGGGGGAGCATGGTAACTTCAATGCACATCAGATCTATAGAGCTCTTCTTTCTACATGAGGAGAAAAACCTTGTTTTGGTTTTCATCCGCCCTTTGCCCTTGATGTCAAATGGGGGAGAGTAACATGGTGTTTGAATAAGGGGAGAGCATCATGGTGTTTGCATAATGATTATATTCAATGTATCTATATGTTTTGATGATCAAACACCATCATGTTTGCCATCAAGTCCAAAGGGGGAGATTGTTGGCATATGTTGTCCTTGATGGAAACCTACTTGATGAAGTTGATGGTAACCTACTTGATGAAATAAGATTGTTGGCAATGTGATGCAGAGTGTTGTCCTTGATGGCAACCTACTTGATATAGTTGATGACAACCTTCTTGATGATTTAAAGAGGAGATTGTTGGCAATGTGATACAATGTGTTGGCTTTGATGGAACCTGCTTAATGAAGTTGTTCATGATGGAAACTGACTTGATGAGTTGTTAATAATGTAAATCTAATGTATCTACAGATCAGCTCAGAAGTAACAGAAGAAAGAACTGTAGTAACTGTCAGAGAAATTATGAATATGGTATGTCACAAGGCATAAGCAGGTTTGTTAAGGAGAATTTGCGTATGTACGCGGAAAAGTACGTTTCAAGTCGCGTATGCCCTATTGCGCTCTAAATTTATATAACCATGGGAATTTACCATGGTATTGACCCATTTTATTGAGCGTTAGATTATCTATTTGATCGCGTCCAGGAATACCATCGAAAGTGGTGTGGTTTTGGCTCATGGTATTGATAAAGGCTAAACCTATATAAGGAGAAGAAGATCATTGTGCAATGGTGTGCATGTGTCTAGGTATTGAATGAATACTTCACTTTGAAGTATATCTACATGATTGAACTTTGTTCTTGATTGATAAATCTAAATCTATGATGCACCCGTGGATGTTTCAAAATCCTTAGATCTGATGATGATGAATCTCTAAGATGATCTGCAGAAGAAGAACTGGTGAAGATCTGGCGCAAATTATGTTGAATGTAATGAAGAAATCTGGGTAAGTTTATAGATCTCGTCTATTCTGCAAAGCTTTCATTTACAGATCTATACGCGAGTTTTTTGTGGAAAAAGCGCATGTATACACGGATCTGATCTAATAAAAGCGCGTATGGGAAGTTAGGGTTTACTGAAAAATGCACAGATGTATATGCGGGTTCGTTTAATGAAAAGCGCGTGTATACGCGGGTCTGATTAAATAAAAGCGTGTATGGTATTTGAACTAATGGTTGCTCATGGTTGAATGTGTTTCTGCATATCTATTCTGAAGTCTGGGTAATCTCTGATATTCTGGTTACAGTGGTTTCATTGTTCTGTTTGAAGCATTGGGCAAAGTATGTTTGCTGAAAAATGAAGGTTTGAGTTGAAGTTGTTTGATCCAGTTTGAAAATTGATGAAACGTGGTCTGCAGTGGTGCTGAGGGTCAAGCCTTCAATGAGGGGGTAGTGGCTCCCTTCCAGTAGTAGCTGGTAAACGAGAGCAGGGGGTAGTAGCTCCCTTCCAGGAGAGGCTGGTAAACGAGAGCAGGGGGTTGTAGCTCCCTTCCAGGAGAGGCTGGTAAACAAGAGAAGGTTGTGGCCTTCTACAGGTGGGTGCCTGGGTGCTGGTATGAGTCTGCGCCAGTACATGGTTGTGAGAAATTTTCTTTACATAATAAATATTGAAGACTGAGACGACGGCAGCGGTGGTTTTCTCCCAAATTTGGTTTCCACCTTAAATCCTAGTGTTCATGTGTGTTGCTTGTGTACGATGATTTATTCTGTTCTTACTGCATCTGTTTACTGCTTACTATACACGTGATGAATGAATAATGCAATGATCCAAGTTAAGAATTAAATGAAATAATCATATCTCTGGACATACGCGAGTTGTATGAAGGATATACGTGTGTATACGCGAGTTTTATTCAGTAAAGTAGCATATGGGTTGTAGAGAAAGAAAAAGGTAAAAAAATTTCAGTCTGCATTAAATACTGATACAACCCCCCCCCCCCCCCCGCTCTCAATATTTTTCCCAACAGATATAGTTGGATCTTCTCTTGGTGAGTGTTCTTGATTTGCATGTCCATGATACAATCTATGGTGGCTTGTTCCATGCAGTCTGGGTTTAACTCTTTTGGTGTGAGTTCTTCTGCAATGTCAGAGGTGTCCAGTAGAGGTGGGAAGTAGGGACGAAGGCGGTCTACATTGAATATTGGGTGCAAACCAAGGAATGGTGGAATACTGAGCTCAAAGGCATTTTTCCCTACAACCTTAGTGATGGTGGTGTACGACCCATATCGGAGCGGGCGAAGCTTGCAGTGGGGTCCAGTGAGGCGCTCCTTCTGCAAATGTAGCCACACTTTGTTGCCCACCTGGAAGTTGTGTGGCACCCGATGTTGATCATGTCTTTACTTGTACTTAGCATTGGCTCTATCCAATATGTCATGAACCTATTGGCAGATGTGCTGAATGCGCTCGATGAAATTGTTTGCTTTGTCAAATTTAGACTGGACATGAGCCGAATCAGCCGGAGTAGCCGTAAATGACATGGATACGTCAATGGGACATAGTGGATGGAATCCCAAGCTCACTTGAAAGGGGTTGTGGCCATTTGAGCTATGAAGAGCCCAGTTATAAATGTGTTGTACATAGGGGAGGCTCTCATCCCATGTGCATGGATGCTTTGAATTGTACATGCACAGAATGTGTACAATCATCCTATTGATGACCTCTATCTGGCCATCCATTTGGGGATGGAAAGTTATGGACTTGGTGAGATTGGTGTCCAACATTGACCAGAGGCTGGACCAAAATGTGTTGAGGAACCTGCTGTTGCAATCTGATATGATAGACTGTGGGATCCCAAAGTGAACCCAAACTCGTTCAAAGAAGATTTTAGCAGTGGCTTCTGTTGTGATATTCTTCTTGCAGGCCGCAATAATGGCCATATTCGAGAATCTGTCAATGACCACGAAAACACAGTCATTTCCATGCTTAGTAGAAGGAAGGCCTGACATGTAATCCATGGAGATGGATTCCCAAGGTCGACTAGGGGTAGGTAGCGGAGTATAGAGCCCTTGCTTCTTGATGGTCAGTTTGGCAATGGTGCAAGCAGTGCAGGATCTAATGTACTTCCCGACATCCTGTCGAAGGTTCGGCCAATAGAAATACTTCTGCAGTACTACCACTGTTTGCTTGACCCCAAAATTCCCAGCGACTCGATTGTAGTGCGCTTCCCATATCATCTGGGCATGCTCGCTTGAAGGAACACAAAAGTGTTCCATGTGACATAACAGTGCATCTTGGAGGTGAAAATTTGGAACTTGCGTACCCCCCAAGAGTGCCTTGTATGTGTGGTTGAATTCTAGATCGCTTTTGTAGAGAAGTGGCCAATCAGAAGTCTCGTGCCCACAAGAGTTGAGAACTGTGGTTATGGCCATGATCGGTGGTCGGCTAAGGCAATCAGCAACATTATTGGTGCTACCCTTCTTGTACTTGATGTTCAAATGAAATTGTTGCAGATATGTGGACCACTTCTGATGGCAATCGTTCTGCAACTTCCCTTGTGTCTGTATGAACTGCAGGGGTCGATGGTCTGTGTGGATGATTGTTTCCTTCCCCAAAATGTAATGCTTCCATTTTCGACACGCCTGCACAATGGAATACATTTATTTGTCATAAGTGGGATACTTGCGAACTATGTCAGACAATGTCTTAGTGTGATATGCCACTAGATGCCCCTGTTGAGTAAGAATTACCCCAATAGCATAGTTAGAGGCATCTGTCTCGATCTCAAATGGTTGTTGCAAGTTTGGTAATGTGAGCACTGGAGCTGAATAGAGGCAATGTTTCAATTCTATGAATGCCTTCTGTTGAGATTCCGACCAAAATAATTTTTCTTTCACTCCTCCTTTGGTGACTTGACTCAAGGGCCAAGTGATATGAGAGAATCCCAACACGAACCTGTGTAGAAATTAGCAAGACCCAGTAAAGCTGGGAAGCTCTGTTAGAGTGGTTGGGGCTGGCCAAACCTGAATGACTTGGATCTTGGCTGGATCCACATGCACCCCCCTTTCATCAATAATGTATCCCAGATATTGAACTTGGGTCATGCCAAAATTGCACTTCTCCAAATTGGCACACAACTTTTGTTGTCGTAATGTTTGGAGGACTTCTCGGATGTGGTGGAGGTGCTCTTCCCAATTCTGGCTAAATATCAGAATGTCATCCAAGTACACCACAAAAAATGAGTTGGTGAATGGATGCAAGATGTCATCCATCAACCTCGTGAAGGTTGCGGGAGCATTCGTCAACCCGAAATGCATGACGAGCCATTCGAAAAGGCCCTCCTTGGCTTTGAAGGCAGTCTTCCACACATCAGAGGGTTCGACTGGTACCTGGTGATACCCATAATTCAAGTCGATCTTGCTAAAATATTTTTCCCCTTTGAGCTGGTCCATAAGGTCATTGATCCATGGGATCGGGTACCTATTCCGGACAGTGATATTGTTCAGTGCTCGATAGTCAATACAGAGTCTCCAAGTCCCTTCCTTCTTTTGTACCAACACGATCGGGCTCCCACAGGGCGATGAACTTGGCTAGATGTGACCTTTCTGCAGCATCTCCTGAATCTTCCTCTTGATTTCATCATTCTCCATAACAGAGCACCTACAGATCGGTCCATTGGGTAGTGGCGCACCTAGGGTCAGGTCAATGGGGTGCTTGACCTGACAGTGTAGAGGCACCCCTGTGGGTGAGGTGAAGATTTCCCCGTACTCCTCCACAACCTTGTCCATTTGTTTTTGTCGTGCAGAGGAGCCATGTCTGGAGGTCGTGGCCACAATATTCTTCTTGCCCTGGGGGTGGATCATTAGGAAAAAAAATTCTTGGTTTGGTAAATGAGCTTACTGCATTTTTTTGCAGTAACCAAAGAGATAGTGGGAGGTGGTGGTACCTTTGGTATCCTATAAAACTTATTTCCCAAAGTCACAATAACTACGTGAGGCCGAGACTCATACACATTATGTCACTTCCACAAGTATGGTTGGCCTAATAATACATCAGAAACATCAATAGGAGAAATTTCACACAATGCCTCATCTGTAAAGGGCTTGATGCTATAGGGAAGATGGCACTGTTGGCTGACGCGTAGATCCCGTCCTTGGTGAAGCCACCCAATGGTGTATGGTTGTGGGTGTGTTGTGGTTGGCAAGCCCAACCGCTTCACAACATCTACTGAAATGAGGTTCTTTTGGCTCCCATTTTCGACAATGAACTGTAGCGGGGAACCCTTTACCCACATCTGGGAGTGGAAGAGACGCTCTGCCTCCTCTGGATCTTCTGGTTCCTCCTTCTAGAGCTTCGTAGTGGCACCAACGGTGTTGGGCTCCGCATCAATAATATACTTCCCTTTGTCATTCCCCTTGTCAGGTTCTGATTCAGAGTCGAAGCATGCATTTGATTCAGAAGCCCTCATCTCGGCCACTAGCGACTGCTTGGACCGACACTCACTTTTTGTTGTGAGTGGAGCTCTTATGGAACTCACACCACTTTCCCATGTCCTTCTTTGGCTTTGTGGTGTTGTTATTTGCTTGTGGCTTTGGTAGGTTTTCTTGGGATGCCATGCCTTGGCTTTGTCCTTTGGTTTGCGGTTTGGGGGCACCTTTCCCTTGCTTTTGATTTGCATATCCAAATTCTTGCTTCTTTTGTTTGAATTTCTGCTCAATCTTGGCAGCATACCGGTATGCCATACCAAGTGAGGAGATGTCAAGGAACTCCATTTCCTCCTGAATGTATCTGTGCAGACCACCATGATACTTTAGCACCAAATGTTTCTCTGAATCTTTGATATCCAACTTTGTGCTCAGGGTATGGAAAAAATTCGTCAGCTCATGCACATCTTGATCCCTTTGTTTCCGCAACGTGGTCCATTGTATGTACTTGTCCTCATAGCTCCCCACGGGATAGTATTGTTCCTTGATGGCATCTCAGAAATAATTCCAAGTAGGTACAACTGAGAACAGAGAGGGTTATGTCTCATATTTTTTCTCACAGTAGGTTTCCCACCAGTCCTTGACATGGGGGGTAGCTTTGAGGAGTGCAAAAATAATATTCTCCCGGTCAGAAAAGTCATGAACTGAGAAATATCCTTATAATAGATTCGACCATCTATCTACGGCATCTGCATCTATTTGACCCTCAAATATGGGAATGTAAAATTTTACTTGTACCTTAAAGGGAGTCGCGCCTCGAGAGTGGTTGTTGGATGAAGATGTACCGTCAGTGAGCAGTCGTTGAAGGATTTGGGAAAAGTTATCCATCGTCACGTTCCTTTGTTTTTTGAGGGCCTCCTCGAGCAATATTTTGATAGGATTTCCTACTCCCTCATCTTTCTTTTCGTCCCCCATGGGCGTCCGTTGGGGTTTGCGAGGCTGATCTTGCAAAGGTTCCACCAGATCGAGCCCTAACTCCTTATATCCTGACTTTTTTGGGTACATGCAAAGAAGGATCAAGAAGAAGCAGACCACTATGATATCACTGATCCGGATTTATGTAGGAACACAATAGAATACACATGTAACCATAAATACAAAGATGCAAAAGAAATAACACTTAATTTCATTAACATCAAAGAACTGAAATTTTCTTACAGACAGAATGGAAATAAACTAGCTAGGGTGTTGGTAGTGAATCTCTGAGAAGAGATGTGGTGGCTACAGACCTCTGAATTGTGTTACAATGAGGCTCGAGGGCCTATTTATTATTGAGAAACAATGGATAACTCTAAACGTCCAAAACCTAACCCTATGATATAAAGCGCCAAAACTATGGGCCCCGTTTGGGTAAATTGGTGTTTCAACTTCCCGGGGACATAACTTCAGCATACGATCTCCGTTTAGGGCCTCAAAATGGCTCCAGAAGTTCAGGACCCGAAAAACTGCTAAAAATTGTAAGTTGTGCCGAAGCTGAAAAACTAAAAGAGACAATGGTGGGGCCCCAAGTGGAATAGGTGGGTGGCCACCAATATCCACCTAGATCAGAAATCAGTGTGTGGATTGTGAAAAATTTTCAAAGGTTATTTCAATTTCCTTATGAGAAGATAAAGTTCATATTCAAATTATCATTTGAATACAATTTAAAAAAGAGATTCATCGAAGTATATGTGTCTAAATTCCATATCAACATTGTGAATTTAATGCCTATCCATTTTTCACAAATATCTGAAAGGTTCACAGAATGGTCTCAATACATTAGAAAGAATGCCCCAATAAAGTTAGAAAATGAATCAGTAGAATACGTACAACCGCAGGAGGAAGACTAAATGGCCCACCCAAAAAAGAGGATGAATGTGATGAATCAATAACATTTGATTTTACTGTTATTTCTTTAAGAGAAAATCTTTCATATTTTCTATCTTTAGGAAATCATATCTTATATTTATTTTATTTTAGTTATTTATATAACCCTTTACATTGGACTAAGGTTTGGAAATTGTTTCACTTTAAGACTCTGGTTTTTTAATCATCATATTACAGTCAATTTTTTGAAGACCAATCAGGCATTGATGCTTATTAAATAGAACAATATGAGTATTGTATGATCTTTTAATTATTTAAATATATTGATGGTATTTTCCTCTATTGTTTTTCATTTATATTAATACATGTTGAATGTTAGAATACCCTTTTATCCTTTCATTTAAAATGATAAAGTATTAGCATTGTTGAGTTATTTTTCTACTCCAGATTTATTATTAGTTTAATTTGAGTGAATAGACATTCATTTATGATATTTGAAAGATAGTTTGACAATAACACTTTGATTATCGAGATATATTTATTTATTTTTATTTAAATTCAGTCGATTGCATGCAATAAAAATATATAAAATAAACAAACCCCAACTTTTCATAAGCCCCTTAAAAAAGGCCTAAAAATCAATCAAGTGGTATACTGGGCCCATATTCCAATATAAGGTAATCATTATCTCCAACAATCTGCAACATTATTCAAGTTTTTCACTTGGGTGATTTCTTATTTCCCCTATTGTTAAAACTATAAAAGCCCCATTGGCACACACACAACATTTTATATATTTGTTTATAGTTACATGTAAATATTAATTTTTGTCATATATTTTCCCTAATTTAGTTTAATTTTTAGCATTTACTTAGGTTAGAATAAAATAGGAAACCAAACCTTTGTTTTGGAGAGTATATAGCCAAACCAAACAAATAGGGATCTAATTGGGACCCTCATTGGACCAAAATTCACTAGCAAGGGGGGGGGGGGGGGGGTTACACCTGTCAACAATTTTGGTGCTATAAGGAGGGCCACGTACAATTAATGGTTGAACAATCCTCTAAGATAAATATTTCAGTTATATCATCTGATTCCAATACCTATCCCATATAAATTCATCAAGGTAAACCAAAAGCTAACGTCTCAACTATTACGCATGTATGTGAAACATCTCAAACTAGAATAAATTATTCTAAAACTAAAGCATCTCCTTATGAAGTCGTTTTTTCTCTTGTTCATCCCCAACTATAGTTTTCAAGGTTTTATACTCACTCTCAAAGTAAGAATTTTGGTTTATCCCCACTTCGGTCGATATTATCTAAAAACGGGAGACCTAAAAAAGAACCTCAAACTCTACCTACTTATATATCACAAGTTCATCCAGAAACACCATCTAAGTTTTCTTCAGATACAAACCCTTTATTCCAATTTGAGGAAATTGATTGGGAATATGAGGTAGTGGAAGCACAAACATGCCCATCAGTATGTGTTATTGCCTTAACCTCACTTACTCAGGCACATCCCTCTTCCCCTACTCAAACTACTATTGTTCCTAATACCTATGTTCCAACTTCTTGTTTCATTCAACCTCTCCTCTACTACAAATTTCATTACAAGTTCCTCTACACGACCATTCAACCTGTTATTAAAACACCATCTATTCCATTTCCAATCATAACCATGGCTCAACAACCTTGGTTGTCTACATGACCAGTACCCTCAAAATGACCTACCTAAACATCTAGAAAGGTTTCTCCCAAAGTTCAATCTCTAAGGACCTATTTCCCCTAAAGAACACAGTAAATAGTTTATGCTTTCTTTGATGTTAGGGGGAGTATAACATGAAGATGTTTTTATTTTATTTTTCCCTTGCACCTTTGAGGGAAAATCATCTTCTTGGTATTTTTATTTATCAGATGGTTCTATTACTATATGGGATTTGTTTCAAACCCAATTCCTCAAAAAAAATGGTGAAGATAAATCCTCTACATCCTTAATGTTAAAACTTTTTAATATTAAAATGAATCCCAAATTTTATTAAATATTTTAATCAGAGATTTATTTTTCTCTTAAATGATATTCTTGATACTTCTAGATCTACTAATGATGTCTTAATCAAAATTTACACCAATACTCTACCTCTAATTGCATTCAGTTGTAATTAGATAAAACAAGAAAAAATTAGAACAAAACTTTGAGGAATATTTAAATGTTGAAAATCAAATCCTAATAATAGCTTTTAAATATGCAACAGTTCAAGAGAAAACTAAATTTGTATCTATTTTAAATAAACCAACAATTAGTAAAACAAATTATGAAAAAAAAGATAAAGAAGTTGTTGATTTGGAATCTATTCATAAAACTATAAAGAAAATGTGGAATGAAATTATTGATTTCAAAAGAATTATTACAGAAGACCTTCAACTAAGAAACCTTGATGTAATATCCCAAAATGGGAACAACTACACTATTGGGAATAATTTGAGTTATTACCAATGTGGAGCTTCAGAAAATCATGAGCATGGAAATTTAGAGCATATCATGGGATGTAAATTAACATCAGACTAGAAGATGAAAGAACCTCAGCAACAAGATGGCCTATATTCTCCTTCCCGGGTGGGGAAATGCAGCAATACAGGGCATAAAAATAGTTGTCCTCATAAAATAATGCTATAAAAGTGAGAAATGGGACTTGGATACCTTATAAGACATGATATAAAACTCATATGAAGAATTAGAGGTGAAACAAATCACTCTAGCTCATATAAACAGATCTCCCCAAGTCAATGCAGCTCAAATAAGCCCCAAGCCCATAGCCTAGCTCATGCAAAAAGTAATGAAGCAAATAATGTGTTATTATAATGGGGGTTTATGCATAAAATGATGAAAAAATTCTGATATAGAGCTTATATTAATCAAATAGTAGAGAAATGGAGGTTTAACCTCTTTTATACAAATAAAAAGACACCCGGCAAGGGTTTCCAGCAAAATGCATAAATAACAAGCAGCACTGCAGAAAATAATGCAGTTACTATATCTCCATATTATACATGGCCGAATATGACATAAGATAGCTAAAAAATACAGAAATAAGGCCCTAGGCCCCCTTATTAGAACTCTCGGAGGGAAATGAGCACCTCCTCCTCAAAGACTAGCATATAATCAAAGGGTACAACCCTGCTGTTGCTGCCCCTGCATAAAAGATGCATTTTTATGAAGAGAACTATGCTGTGGCTGAATGTGGATGAATGGCCCCAAGCCAAATGCTGAAATGAAGCTCAAATCCTTCCCTCTTGAACCCTTAAGCAAGTTGATCCAAAGAGAGGATGGAATTCCCGCACGGGAATTCTTTGCACTAAGCAGTGCAGCAACTCCGGCTAAGCAGCTGAAGTATGAAAATAGTCACAAGACCAAGATATGTGAATACATGAATGAATCCCTTTGATTCTATGCCTTCCTTTTTATCTTTGGTGAGCCTCCTCACCTCGAACCCCACACAATGTTGAGGTGACTTCCTAGTGAAGCTTCCTCATTCAAAACTGCGTTGCCCTAGGTAGCTTCCCTCATCTTTGTAGCAGCATTTTTGACTCGGTCAACTGGAACTAATCGACCTGCAATGCCTCTTTTTACACTAATGTATCTTCAATCTGGTTCTCATATGTGTGTCTAGGTTGATCCTTGTTCACATTGAGCTAGTTTACTTGAATGATTTATTCCTCCTCAAGAATGGATGTTGACTTAGTCAAAATTGACTATGTCTCCATCTAATTTTCCCTTGTTCACACTTAGAAGTGTAAAAACATCTCCTAAGGTGATCTCCTTCCTTACTAAGGTGGAATTTATTCATATTTTTATTTTCCATGGGCTTCCTTACCCATTTATTTCTTTCCTAGGTGAAAGTAGCAAAATCTAATATTCCAAATTGATGTGTGAAAATTTTGGAATATTATAGTCCTCCCCTCCCAAATGTTGCTTGTCCTCAAGCAACTACAAGGATAGGACTGAAGAGTATCCTCTTCTTTCCTGCAGCAACCTCATAAGATGAAAGCCTCCAAAGATCAAGGTGTTGCATCATCAACATATCTCCAAGTTGCCCCTCCCAAGTGTGTAAGCTATCCAAATAGCTGGCATTATGTGACAGTGGATCATCCATGGAGGCAACAATGGGCTATTTGAATGTCCTCTTGGGGCATTAAGGCTGATATAGATTGGGATACATCATCCCCATTTGAATCTCTCCTCCCCAAGCTATCAACCAAGCAAAATGAGTCATCCTCCAAACTGGTAACTCATGCAAATCATCCTCCACCTGAAGCTCCAGCAAAGTAGGTGGGCTGAAATTTTGGTCATGGTAGACATAGTAGCCTACTCCACATTGCCTTCCTCTCCACTTGAGACAAGTGTAGAGGATTTTCTGATCTTGGGCTGCAATAATGTTTCCCTCCAATGGCAAGAAGGAAACTAGACCTTCAAAGGTCCCTTTCCCAGCATTGTGAATCAAGCTGGCCCAAACCATCTCATACATGATGGATAAGAAATCACCATCACATGGTACCCCATCCATCTCATGTCCCTCCTCATAAAGAAAAAAATATTTTGTTGTAGAGGCCATGTCTCTTCCCATGTTCCCCTTAGAACATGTAATGTAGAAAGTGTGGGGATCTTCCTCCCCAGAGAACACATCCACTCCATGTGTTCCTCCTCCAATCATGCTCCTCATATAGGCAAGAATAATATTAGCAAATAGGATCATGATCAGCATCATAATGAGAGAAAGACTGAAGGTTTTATGTGGTGCTGGAAGGTACCAGCAGTCTCCCAAGTGGTCACAGCGCAGTCTTCCCCACTATAGCTTCAGACAATGGTATGGCAAGTTGTCTCTTGACAAATGGCTTGTTGTATAAGTCATCACACCTACTAGTAAATTGTAGATGGTTGAATATGTCAATTGAGCACACAAGAAGTAACGACATACTTGCCCCACATAATATAGTAGATGGCTATCTCCATCATAATAGCTGGCCAAAAATGGTCCATGGAGCCTAAAGAGAAACTTGCCCCTTTGAAGAGCAGTGCACTGCAAATAAATGGTAAGAGCATGCAAATATTGTATTGGACAATCAATAAATGCATATACAAAGTTATTACCATATAAATAAAGTAAGAAGGTGACAGGATCCATAGATGAGCTCTCCATAGTGATAGGACATATTCCTATGAAGAGGAATAAGCCATATGTTGCCTGAAGATCTCCCTCCTCATGCTTGGAAGTCCAAGCCAATAAGGACACCCCACAATAGTAGAGGAATCCATCCATTACTGTATCGTACTTGTTACACCATTTTTTGGTCATCTAACCTATTATCATTAGATGAACCCAAGTACACCATGTAAGACCAATTTTACCCTAAGTAAAATTGCTTTTACTATGTGAAATAACTTAGTAAAACACCTTTATTAAGTTTTTTATGGTCTAAACAGGAAACCCCAAAAGGAAATAATAAACAAATCTATATTTTTTTATATTTCCTGGTCATATTTAACCCAAAACAAGGAAATCAATTAAATAAATCCTTATTTATTTGATTATTTCCTAGGAATAAGTTATTTAAATCCTATTTAAATAATATTCCTAGTTAAATTTGACTAATCATTTATAAATAATTAAATAAATCATTATTTATTTAATTATATTCCCACCATTTCCTTAAAATAGTAAATAAATCATTTATTTATTTATTATCTATAAATAAAGGAATTGACCCAAGTCAAAAATCCTTTTCCCTCCAAGAAATATAATAAAATATTCCTAAAAGGTGGTTCTAGAATTTGATTAATAATATTTTATTCATGCACCAAGTTCTAGATCACCCTAATATTTTGTTATAAATATAAGGGTTTTCCCCATTCATTAGTCACCTTTGATTGCATTAGATCACTCTGGATCTATACACTTGGTCACATTTTCTCCATTTTTGCCTTGTGAGCTCCCATTGAGTTCTATGTTTGTCTGGGTTTTCTACACCAACAAGAGAGAGAGATTTTAGGTCTGAAATGCTGAGGACTGTCAAGAACCCATCCCATTGAGGAGAACCGGAAAACACCTTTCTTGTTTTCCTCTCAGGTGCCCCTTTTCAATATAATATAAAAAATTCTTTCAAATACATCGTTCTTGCCTTGTCTATTGGATGCATGGAGCCACATTTTACTTTATCTGCTTAATGTCTTTTATGCTTAGATCTGGATTTGTGCAGCATTATTTGGATCACTCGATTGCAGATTTAAAGATATTTGGCAGCCATAATTGATGTTAGGGCTATTTTTTATGTGTAGCTAAAGTGGTCTTTCACGACGAAAGATTCATACTAACAGTACTCACCTCCTCCATGTCCACCAAGTGCATAATATGTGAAGTGATCCTAGGAACACTCCATCAACAAAATCCTGCTCCAAAGTGACAGCATTGTTGGCCTATGCAAATAGGCTCCTGCCAACTCATAAATCCATCCTCTGACATGTTTAATGTCAAAGACTCCTCTCATAATGTTGCCATCTCGTCCCATTGCAATATCATGCAAAATGTGAGAGAAATTCTGCCCTTACTCTCTCTCAATCCTCCAAAGCAACAAATGTCTTCGATGCCCCATCATACCTCCATCATACAACCCATGTGGTGAAGAGATCACATCATCATAATGCTTCCACACTCCTTGCCATATGATGCAAATACCCTACCAAGTTCCTCCTATCCACATACCCTTGGAAAAAGGATATGTCTCATGATGGCCAAACTCTCTCAAGAGTAGCCAATGTAGTTTTTCCTCTTGTTTCCCTGTGTCATAAATTTGCAAGTGGCTCACCAGCCTCTTTCTCTTCCCCCACATCCACTCAACCCCATGTGGATGCCTTCTATCATTCTTCACCTTGGCATTCTTCCCATGTGGGCTATCATCCTCCACAATCAGTTCCTCTTCTCTGCATGCCATGAAATGTTGCAATGCATTTCCTTGGAGATCTCTTAGAGAAGATCTCATGTCCATGGCCATCTTGAATCCATCAAGACCCAAATGTGATAAGGGCAAAGCCCCCTCACCGCTATTGTTTTACAGCGCTGATAGTTTCTCCCATGGTATAGTTGATGCCTCATGCTCCATCTCAAGGTTCATGACTCCCTCCAAAATATCACACTTCAACCTCAAGGGTTTTGTGCAACTCAACAGGGGTCCATGAGAATGATGGTTCATCTGCTCCTTGAACCCTTCAAGCTTGCACAGCACAGTGCAATCCTGCTGCCCTACCTCAGCAATAGTGTTTGATCCTGGGCCATATGAATACATATTTCCACAACCTTTAGAATTATTTGCTGCAATAAGTAAAATTGGAAATCTTCTCATAACTTGATGAGATGCGGGAACCTCATGTAGCGCTGCAAAGGCTCCTCCCTCGAATGTAATGGCTACCCTAACTACTAATGTAGAAGGTTTCTCTTCCAAGTTTGTGACAGTTCTAGTACATGTCTCCTCCCATGGTGGTGTGGACCCTCTCTCCTCTGATCTTTCTCCATCAAAGGTTTTGATCAGCTCTTGAGTGAACTCAGAAAAATAAGTCAATCTTGTGTGGCTTAAGTGACTCCACCACCAAGCATTGGCTTCACCCTCCAGGTGTAGCGCTGCAACTTCTTCTGCCTCCCTCTCTACCACTGGATGAAGTAGGAATAATGCCTCAAGCTTCCTTACCCAAGCTCTTGCTATAGTTGACCCATAAAATTTAGACAATAGGAATCTATTTCCTTTAATCTCGCCCTTGCTGCACGGTCTCAGGATTTCATGCTCTAAGGGGTCTCCTTGCTCTCCACTTCCTCTATGAGAACCGGAAGTGCATGCATCTTCTTATACTTCTTGAAACCTTCTAGAGGTCTCACTACAACTCTCTCCTCCTTGAAACCCTCTTGGAGTTTCAATGAATTTCTCTTCTTCTTTCTTCTTGGATCTGAAAATGGATGAGAGTAAGCTCATCCTCTCCATAATTTTTTTCTCCTCTTATTCTTATCTTCTTATTGGATCTAAAATCCACAAGCTGAGCCAAGATGGCAGCTCTGATACCACTATAATATCCCAAAATGGGAACGACTATACTATTGGGAATAATTTGAGTTATTACCAATGTGGAGCTTCAGAAAATCATGAGCATGGAAATGTAGAGCAGCTCATTAGATGTAAATTAAAATTATACCAGCAGATGAAAGAACCTCAGCAACAAGATGGCCTATATTCTCCTTCCCAGGTGGGGAAATGCAGCAATACAGGGCATAAAAATAGTTTTCCTCAGAAAATAATGCTATACAAGTGAGAAATGGGACTTTGATCCCTTATAATACATGATATACAACTCACATGCAGAATTATAGGTGAAACAAATCACTCTAGCTCATATAAACAGATCTCCCCAAGTCAATGCATCTCAAATAAGCCCAAACCCCATAGCCTAGCTCATGTAGAAAGTAATGAAGAAAATGTTGCGTTATTCTAATGGGGGTTTGTGTAGAAAATGATGAAACAAGTCTGATATATAGCTTATATTAATCAAATAGCATAGAAATGGAGTTTTAACTTCTTTTATACAAATAAAAAGACACCCTGCAAGGGTTTCCGGCAAAATGCATAAATAACAAGCAACACTGCAGAAAATAACGCAGTTACTGCATCTCTATATTATACATGGCTGAATATGACATAAGATAGCTAAATAATATAGAAATAAGGCCCTAGGCCCTCTTATTAGAACTCCCGAAGGGAAATGAGCACCTCCTCCTCAAAGACTAGCATATAATCAAAGGGTGCAACCCTGCTGCTGCTACCCCTGCATAAAATTCATAGTTTTCTAAAGGGAACTGAGTTGTGGCTGAATGTAGATGAATGGCCCCAAGAAAAATGCTGAAATGAATCTCAAATCCTTCTCTCTTTATCCCTTAAGAAATCTAATCCAAAGAGAGGATGGAATTCCCGCAATGGAATTCTTTGCACTAAGAAGTGCAGCAACTTCGGCTAAACAGCTGAAGTATGCAAATAGTCACAAGACCAAGATATCTGAATAAATGAATGAATCCCTTTGATGTTATGCCTTCCTTTTATCTTTGGTAAGCCTCCTCACCTCGGACCCCACACAATGTTGAGGTGACTTCCTAGTGAAGCTTCCTCATTCAAAACTGTGTTGCCCTGGCTAGCTTCCCTCCTCTTTGTAGCAGCGCTATTGACTCGGTCAACTGGAACTAATCCACCTACAATTCCTCTTTTCACACTAAGGGATCTTCAATCCGGTTCTCATATGTGTGTCTAGGCTGATCCTTATTCAGCTTTAGCTAGTTTACTTGAATGATTTCTTCCTCCTCAAGAATGGATGTTGACTTAGTCAAACTTGACTATGTCTCCATCTAATTTTCCCTTGTTCACACTTAGAAGTGTAGAACCAGCTCCTAAGGTGATCTCCTTCCTTACTAAGGTGGAATTTATTCATATTTTTATTTTCCATGGGCTTCCTTACCCATTTATTCCTTTCCTAGGTGAAAGTAGCAAAATCTAATATTCCAAATTGCTGTGTGCAAATTTTGGAATAATACAGGAGACCATTAAGAATAAATACATCCCCCAACCCTAATCAACCCATAATTCCAATAAAATAAAATAAAATATGTCCATTATTTGTAAATATTGCTGGGTCTCCGAAATATCACTCATTTCACCTTTTTTCTTTCACTTTGCTTCAAAATTTATCATATTTCACAGCTCCATAACCATGCACTAAGACCATCTTCATAATTAAATATGGGTTTAGACACATTATTTTCCAATACATTTTTTTTGGTATTTTGAATGAATTTATGATTAAATATTAGAAAAAATAACATGTATTCACTTATACATAAAATTTGGATGAGTTGTGTGACATGTGTAGGCATATTTTAAGATTCCAAGACATGCATATTTTGCCTCCAAGACTCAAATTCGAATTTCCTCTTCATACTCTTCAATATTTGAGGGAGATTTGAGATCATTGGTCAAGCACAATTCTCGGAGAAGAAACATGGAACTTTTCATAATTGTATCCTATCAAAGCTAGGAGACATTTTTGAGAAGATATGTTGAGATGCTAATTGCTAGATGTCAACACATGGTTGTAACCACCTGAGATATTTGTGGATCTAAATTTATGAGTTATTTATCTTTTTTTTTGTATAAATACGAGTGCCTTCTCCTCTCAAAATATGTGAAAATTTTGGGAGCTATGTTCATGCTTCAATGTAGAGTTTTGGATGTTAAGGATTGGAACTATGCATATGATTGATGTAATGAATACAATTCTAGTTCACTTTTATATGGTTGTGCCTTCATTTGGTGTTTGATCAAGATTTTTCTCAACTTTCCATTTCTCATGCACTTTGGGATGGCCACCTAATGAGTATGGGACTATTGTAGCCGCTACAACACCCTCCAAAATTTAATACCCTTTTGAAATTTCAGAGCCCTTGACCGCTTTGATGAAGGTAAGTCTGTTTCACCCTCAGCCATGAACCTTGAGAAATTCCCTTTCAAGCAATTGTCTTCAAAGCTAATTCATGAATTTTTTTTTATTTGGTCGCAAGGTAGCAATCCTAATCAAAATTACACATTTTCGATTGCGTGACCTCGTGACCTTGCGACCTCTAGGTCGCGAGGTTGCAAGGTCACAAGGTCACATCCTCGATCAAAAATCCACATTTGCGAATATGCGATCTCACGACCTTGCGACCTCCAAGTCGCTAAGTCACAATGTCACATCCTCAATAAAAAATGCACATTTAAAACTATATGACCTCACGACCTTGTGACCTCCAGGTCGTGAGGTTGCATGGTCGCATCCTTGATCAAAAATTCACATTTGCAACTATGCGACCTCGCGACCTTGTGACCTCAAGGTTGCGAGGTCACAAGGTCGCAAGGTCTCATCCTTTCTCGATCAGCCCCGATCTGGGACTTAGTGACCTACATTAAATGATCACATGTGTGATCTCATAGGTCGCATTTTACCTGTGCGACGGAGCAAACAAGATGTCTGGCAAGCCAATTAGAGCGCGATTTTTTCCTAGGTAAGTTGCCTAATCCTCCTACTATTTCCTTTTCGGTTTTGATGTTTCCTTACCTGCCCCACGCCCTAGGCTATTAATTTCCCTTAGCCCCACTTGTTTGAAACCTCAACCCTCACCATCTCTCCAGCTAGGGTTGCATCTCACCTATGTTAATTCCATGTTTGTCTGCCTTCTTCTGAGCCTTGCCTTTTCTAAATATTTCACAAACACCCTTCCCTGACTTTTTAGGGGCCCTCAAAATCTGGCTTACTCATCTCCCTTGGAGTTTTTTCCTCTTTCATCTCATGCCCCGCGGGTCGCGATCACCTAGTTTTCCTCATAAAGCCCTAATGTGAATCTGGGACCTCGCGACCCTGCGACTTGGTCCCTAATTCGAAAATTCACGAGGTTTCAAATCATCAATTGACCATGCAATTGTGACCTTGGGACCTATTCATAGGTCGCCAAGTCACAGAGTCGTTGATTTGGTATCTTTTGTGCGGGTGCGACCGTGCGACCTTGTTGCTAGGTCACCAAGTCACAAACCTCCCTAATCCTACATATAGCGACCTGTAGGAGTCGCAGAGACCTTTCCAGAGAAGCTAAATCATTTATAATTCTAGTCAGTTCCTTCATATTTTTTTATCATGACGTCCTTCTTGTCGTGGGATTGTTTTTTGAACATGCCAGGGGATATTGAAGCTGAGCTCGAGTGTGTTTCCATCTCTTCGGCCTCAAGAGATATGGGGCCTCCAGCAGTTTGGAGAAGAGACAAAAGTCCAAAGATAGAGATATCGAGAGAGGACATACCTCCTCCACCACCCATATCTATGGAGACACCGTCTATGTCTTTGGAAAAGGGGATAAGATGACCTGGTATCAAGTATATCAGGAATTCACGAATCTAGAATTCCCAGAGGACCTCACGGATCGGAAATTATATATTCAAGTCAAAAGGTCCAAGCTTCACTATGTAGGTGCTCATCCACCAATATCCCATGCGCATAAATACTTGAATGGATCCTCCAAAAGGTTGATTCCAAGATATGGGTCATCCACGACCACTCAGGGAAGACTTTTTCCAACTTGACTAGAAAAGAGGAAGAACTATACTATGCACTCCCCACTAAGGAGGAATCCTTCAATACCGAATGGGTTGCCACACATGAAGTACCAACGCCAGAAACCTTGAAGGGTTGGTGGGAGGACCCTAAGAAGTTTAAGGCAAAAAAATACCAAGAGTATACAACTAATGGCCTTAGGAAGGTATATAAGCTCATAGAAACAATGATTTTCATATTGTACAGCCGACAAGATGCCACTAGCTTCAGTGGGGCTTGGTTCCCACTCATGTATGCAATCACCTCCTACGATACCCACTTCAA
Source organism: Pinus albicaulis (assembly GCA_034641835.2). NCBI lineage: Eukaryota > Viridiplantae > Streptophyta > Pinopsida > Pinales > Pinaceae > Pinus > Pinus albicaulis. The sequence continues at coordinate 1,413,565,493 of CM076577.1, read as the reverse complement.
CTAGTCTTACCTAGTAGTATCGGATCTCAGAGAAAACATATTAGCGTCACAGGTACCGGAAGAGGGATGCACATCATAATTCTACATAGCCTCCTACCTCTTAGATGCAGTGTGCGCGAGATGCCATTTCGAGGGATGGTCACATAACTAGGATGAAAAGCGAGGTGGGCCCATTCACAAAGAGCTGAACTTATTTTGGGTTTCCAGGTACAAAAAATATATGAAATCCATCTCAGACAATTTCATTCCTGCGCTCTATGGGAAGCTTTTCGGTAAATATTCCCCTGGCATGTTCAGTCGGGCTATGGAGACAGTAACCAAGGTAGCCAATTGGTTCCCCATTATAGAAAGTACTTTTATCAGGGTCTTCAAATCATTCAAGGGACCTCGCACACTACCCCAATATGTCACTGATAAACTGCTGCTACAAGAGGTGTGCTACCAAATGTCAACTAGGTTCTCCAAGGTCCTTAGCAAAGGAAAGAAGAAACCATGGTCGACCCTCCCACTTACTATCGATGCCTACACTATTAAGGATTTCAAATAAGTGGAAGTGGAGGTGGAGGACACAAAATTTTTCATTTCATAACCTTGGCCCATAGGTCATATGATCCTGAAAGGATTTTCCCTGTACACTGCAAACAGGCCAGTTCAATTCGAAATACCAACACACAGAATGCCCTGTTGAGGAACAAGTTAGAAACTGGTACAATAAAGATAGGGAAGTTTCTCCTGAAGAATTAACTGATCTGAGTGGGGATCAAGGGGGTCAGGATGACCAAACCCTAGAAGAGAGAGTTGACATGCTAAAAATGAAGGACCCTGTAGGAGGAGCATCGTCTTCAAAATCTAAAAATCCAAAGAACATTGCAAGCAGTAACCCTCCTAAAGATCAATAGGAGAAAAGGGACAAAGAGGCCAAGGCACAGCTAGAGGCCAAGAATAAATTGAGAGAGGAACAGCTAAAAAGGACCCAAGACACCTTGACATGGAAACAGGAAGAAGAGAAGCGAAAGAAACAGGCTGAAGAGTAACAGAATAAGCAACAAAGAGAAGAGAAAAAGAAGAAGAATGTTGAAGAGGTCCACAAGAATAAAGATGAGGAAGAGCGACAAAAGAGAGAGTCAGAGTGCAAGTTGAAGGAAGAACAGAATAAAGAATAAAACACAAAGAAGAGGAAGGAAGAAGAAGCTTAGGAATTATGGAAGGATACATCTGAAGAGGCAGAGGTAAGCAAGTCATCACCCGCAAAAACTGGGGAACAAGTAGATCTACCGCATATTGTGGTACCCCTAGCAACTCCCATGACAGGTAGACACCTCCCACTCTCTGAGCTTGGCATCCGTGAATAGCATGAAGACAATGTAATAGACCTGACGAGGCTATCCTACGACCAGTTTACTCATAAAATCAGGAAAGAAAGGAGGAAATGTCTCGCAAAGAATCTAGTTGAGCCCCTCACAGTAACAATAGATAAGGACATAGTCCTAAACACTAGGACTAATCCCATATTGATAGCATCGATCGGAACCGCCTTCGCAGCAGCTACGAAGGAAAATGTCAGTAGGATGAGCAGGGAGATCTTGTTTCTGCAGGCCAGGCTCCAGGCATCTGAGCAAAGGGCAGTTCAATTTGAAACAAAGAAAAGGGCTCTGAAAGCAGAAAATCAAAGGCTCCAACTCATAGCCACTTAGGCCAGTAGGCTACCGACTTCCATTCAAAGATATTTGGGTAAATTAGAGACCGCCATGAAGTAGGTATACGAAGATATGTTCACTATAAAATAGACGATCTCTCCTCTACTAGGGTCTCAGGCGAAAACTAAGAAGAGGGTTGCGCAGCTCAAGGAAGCTTCCGCAGACTGGAAAGTATGCTCGAATGGTTCAAAAGGTACCCACAGGCTCCCGATACCATACCAAAGAAGGATTGGATCCGCATGCAGAATGACAAGGTACAGATACAGATGAAGTTGCAATCCAGGGACAAGCTTGTAAAGGATGTATAAAAGGTGATGTCAGCCTATGAACACTTGATCATCGACATTGATTCGATGGCAGAGGTACATCACATTCCTTCCCTGGGGACATTGGATACTCAAAAGACAAGGGAAGAAGTAGCTCAGGACATCCAAACATATCTAGGACCTATCAGACAAGTAGATGTCTCCCAGGATCTTCCAGCTTCCAAGGAGAACATTGATCAGTTCATCGTCACACCAATCCATATCTATACTAAGTTGTTCTCACTATCCAATCAGATTTCTATGAAGAGGTGCACTTAAGCTCCAGATGCTCTCGAGTGTTTTCACAGGTTGGGAGAAGACACACCTCAGGTCACCTCAGTAGCCACTTACTACCGGGCCTGGCAGACTTATCTCAAAGAGAAACAACAGATTGAAGTCTCGGACCTGTCCATCACACAGCTTCTCCCGTGAAAAGAATTAATCTTATAGGTAGCAGACACATGAAGGTCACAGGTCACAATCAGTGCCTAGTCACAAGTCGCAACCAAAGGCAGGTCACAAGTGCTGGAAATACTAAGAAGGGAGGTGAATCAATATTCCTTTCAATTAGAGAATTAGTTAATCTTCAATTATTATCAGTGTTTGTACAATGATAACAGTAAACAAAAGGAACACAAATTCACACATTTTTTAAGGTGGAAACCCTCTCCCGGATAAAAACCACCTGAATGCTTTTCTAATAATTCTTTAATATTCAACTCCAAATGAAAATAAAGCTCCAACTTCCTATAATCTAGAAAAGCATTCTTCTCCAGCTCCCACTAGATGGATGCTCCAATGCCCGAGATTCTTTAGTAGTCAACTGAACGGATGCCCCAACACCCAATGAGCTACAACTCACCCTAGCGCCACCCCACCACACTATAGAAGAATAAAACAAGAATGGACTCACGTACCAGGGAAAATGCTCCACTTTACAATGATATAGAATGATGTAGACGAAAAAGACACATTATACCATAACCCCAACTATGACACAACCACCTAATAATGATCCTAGACCTCCCGACACTGCCTCTTCAACTCTTGGCAGATAGACACTTGTACAATTTTTATAATGATGCACTTAAAATGACTTAGTACAATGACACTGTTATCACCCAAAAAAAAAAATCAAAACATCATTGTGTCAAGTTTGTTTTTGGTCATGGTTCAAAATTGGGTTTAGAAGTCAATTTAGGATTTGATAAAGGGTAAGTTATATTTTCATAAGTTCAAAGCCCATCCTCAAGTTCAAATAAAGTCTTTTTTAAGGTCCATTCATTGTCAAATATCCATAATTTCCATTTGTGGGTCATTTCCTAAAGTTTCATGTCAAAACTGGTCAATTAGCCACGAAACCTCATTTTCATAGCGCCGCTAGTTCAAAAAATTTGATTTGCACTACGAAAGCATTGATAGTTTCATAGCACAAACAGCAAAACTTTGTTTTTTCTCACTTTGAGTAGTAAACTTCAAAGGCGGATTCTGAGCAACTAAAAATGCATTTTGGAAATATGAAAGAGGTTTTTCTTCATAACAGACCTGACTACAAAAACCTCTCTCAATTTCTTCAAATTAATTATGAGGTTGTATAAATTTATAAATTACAATGCGCTACGAAACTGCTGTTACAAAATTGTCCTATACATGACTATTTATCAGTCAGCTTCAAGTTCAGTTTCTGGCCAAATGAAAAAAAAAATTGAATTATGAAAGAGGTTTTTCTTAAACACAACCCAAGCTACAAAAACCTCTCTCATTTTTCTCACAATTGTTATCAGTTGGGATATAAAAGGCTTTATTTGAAGCCCTATTTTCAGAAATAGAGTTTTCCTATTTTAGACATGTTTTTCAAAGGCAGTTTCTGGATAGCAGGAGATATGTTTCAAAAATCCAAGATATTTTTTTATTCAAGAAATAATGGCCTAAAAAAACCTCATTTATTTTCTCAAAATACATCATGGAGTATGAGATATAGGCTCTTTCTGAAGACCTATTTTTCAGGAAAAAACAGGAAAACCAATAGGCCAACCTATTGCAAATGGAGAAGAAATGCCTCAAAAAAGCTAAAATGAAGTTAGTATATGGTTTATGTGGTTTTTAGATGATGATATAAGTAATATTTTTAGTTTTGGGGCAATAATAATTTTCACTTGGCAAAATTTTTGAAAAAACTGCATACTCAACAGTTTTGTAGCACATCTAGTGTAAAAAAGAAGAAAAAAGCTACAAAACTGTTGTAACTGCCTTTTCTGCTCCTTTTGGTTAGTTTTCAAGGGGTTAAAGGATGAATTAAGAGCTGTAATTTTTATGGAAGATGTATTGAAGGATTATTAAAATTTTTCGTAAGGAAAGAACCAAGTTTTTTAAGAAAAAAGGTTGAAATGGCAGCGCTACAAAGGGCGCTACGAAACTGTTGTGTTTTCGTAGCTCCATAAATTACAGCCTTTTGAAAAAGTTTTGCAGTGGTTTTTGGACAGCTGGAGGATAGGGATGACTGATGAGACATGTTAAGATAATATCCAACATCCAAGGACCACAAAATAAAGTTTAAATGATGGTTAGAATGTTCAAAGAAGGAAAAGAATCTTATGCCTAAAAACAAGGTTTGGTTTCCTGCTTTTGTGGAGGTCAGCAAAGTGGTCATGAAGAAATGAAGCCTATCATATAAATTCGACCATGTGATGATACAATTGGAAAATGATGTAATTTTAAATAGATAAGGTTGTTAAAGATAGTAATGAAGAGTTTGAGTCCTAGTTGAAATAGGACTGTCAAGTAGGATAGGTGTCTGTTTGTCATAAATTTGATGTCTTATGGTTATGCAAGGTGTCAAGAGTTATAAATTCAATGTATCTAACCTAAGATGAGATAATATCATGTTGTAAATGGTCTATTAAAGGCCATTGGGTCGAATTAGCAAATGGTTGGAGACTTTTTGGAAAAACTGATGCTTTATGTAATTGACTGTGATCAGTAATGCAAAGAGGTTTTCTTCTTGACAGACCTGAGATTCTCATGGGGTTTCAATGTTATATTGATATACATATTATGTCTAACTACTTGTAGTAGATCTCATTGATATTACTCAGAATTCATAACCCTGTGCTCTAACTTCCTTTAGTAATGAGATTACTGTGTTTTTCTATGTTTTATGAGTGAATTGTCTTTGAATCACTAACAATATATTTCATTGCTATTACTCAGAATTCATAATTCTATGCACTAACTTCCTTTAGTAATGAAATGACTGTGTTGACCTCTATTCTTGAGTGAATTGTCTTTGTTAAATACCCCTATTTGCCTCAGCTTCCATGTCAAGAAACCTTGACACTGAACCTACTGATTTGTTGACTCCATAAGCCCAATGGTAGTATTAGCCTTCATATTTTCAACCTGAAAACATAAAAAATCAAGACTTAATTCATAGAGTTAGCCATCTATCTATATCTTTATTCCATATCATTAACCCTTGAGAGAGCCCTCTCAGACTGAGGAAGCTAAGCCTCAGTCACAAGATTGGTTTGAAATATTTACACTAAAGTTGTCTGATCAGTAGCCAATCAGGTACGATTTTTGTGATAATATTTTGGCACCGTTTCCGGGGAGCAAAGGTATAAATTTTCTCTGGGAAGAATGAAAAAGTTTCAATTCTAAGATCTGAGAGCAGTAGAAACTTATTCACATATTGGTTGTATTTCTACTCTGGCGACTCCACACATCAAATAATCAATTGGAAGGTGACTCCACTGCTTGAAGATCAGTAGCTTGATGAAGTTTCAAGATGAATTCCATTGCAAGAATAAATGCCAGGTATGCACCTATGAATCGGTCTCACATCCCTGGTTTTCCAAATCCTATGCCAAAGGTTGAATGGTTAACTGATCTTCCTATATTCAAATATGAAAATAAATACAATGTTGCTCTTCATTTGGTTAGATTCCATATGCATGTACATGGTCTTAAGGCTCAATTCCTTAAGGATTGTCTCATGAAGATTTTTTTGGCCACTTTAGAAGGAAAAGCATGGTCTTGGTATGAAAGCTTGCCAAATGTTTCATTATATTCTCTTGCTGATTTCCATGTTGCATTTTATAAGATGTATGAAGAGTGTCATCCCTCCTTATTTTTGGTCAAAGCCTATTGTAAACACTGTGTGAGTTTTATTGAATATTTGGAGAATTTTTATGAAGATGATGAGTTCATGGATGAGGAAATTTTAGAGGCCCTTCATGACAATCCCTTTCATCACCAAGAAGAAAGGATATTTTATCTCTTGGATGAAAACGAAACCCAACAGGAGTTTATTTATGATAATCATATTAATCCTCTGAGTTTGATTAAAAGTTGCAGTAGACTTGTCAGTCTTTTGATCATTGGAATTATGAGAATCATTTCAAACAGCAAGAGGAAATATTGGAAAATGCTTTCTGCAATCCTCAGGTACAGGAAAAATTTGATTCTTAATGTCATTTCTTGCATCATCCTACATCAAATGATGATCACACTAATGAAGAAGTAGGTGAAAATTTTTCTTTATCCTTGTCTTCTAATCTGAAATCATTTGAGTGCAAGTCAGAAGTTAAGATTCAATTTGTGGATGAAGTTGCTAAGAACCATGAAAATGATTTTAAAGTTTTAGAACATAAAATTCAATATCATAATATTCATGATCAATATCAGTCTTTTCAAATGATTTTTATGCTAGAAAACAAAGAGAGGGCGTTGCCACCTTTCTCCTTTGAGTTTGAGGAAGAATAAATTGTTTTTGAAAAGAAGTTTGAGAGCACACAACTGAAGTATTATGTGGTTGATCAAATCATGGATGAGCTATCCAAAGCTGCATAATGTCATGAGAAGCATCAAACAGATCATGTCTTCTTTGATCCTATAGCTGAATACATGGAAAATTTCTACAGTCCAAATTTCCAGTTATATTTTTATTATGAAGATCAAATGCATCTTATGTTGCCTTGTTCATTTCAGTATCTTGTTTGTTTTTGGTTCAAGTGCAGTCAATAAATTCAAGTATCAAATCAGATTAATGACTGGCTTCATTGGAAGTTTCATGTTGCTTGAGTTAAAAATGGAGATTGCAGCTGATAGGGTAGGTAGGAGTGTGAATAAGCTCAAAGTTGACTGAGCATCCTTTCAATAGGTATAGATTTCTTTCTTCTGTAGTGATCATCAAGCTTGAGCCCGAGGTGAAGGCCATAAGAGTTTGAAGAAGATTTGGAAAAATTTCAGAGTTTTTATTTCCAAGAAGATGGATGGCACTGGAACTACTGGTTCTTTAGTATACCACAGGGGCACACTATCCCAAGTGGAGCCACTGTTATCACCCCAAAAAAAAAAAATCAAAACATCATTGTGTCAAGTTTTTTTTTGGTCATGGTTCAAAATTGGGTTTAGAAGTCAATTTAGGATTTGATCAAGGGTAGGTTAGATTTTCATAAGTTCAAAACCCATCCTTAAGTTCAAATAAAGTCTTTTTTAAGGTCCATTCATTGTCAAATATCCATAATTTCCATTTGTGAGTCATTTCCTAAAGTTTCATGTCAAAAATTTCCAATTAGACAAGAAACCTTGTTTTCGTAGCGCCACTAGTTCAAAAAGTTGATTTGTGCTATGAAAGCGTTGATAGTTTCATAGCACAAATGGCAAAACTCTGTTTTTCTGACTTTGAGTAGTCAACTTCAAAGGTGGTTTCTGAGCAACTAAAAATGAATTTTGGAAATATGCAAGAAATTTTTATTCATAACAGACCTGACTACAAAAACCTCTCTCATTTTCTTCAAATTCATTAGGAGGTGGCAGAAATCGATAAATTAAAATGTTCTACGAAACTGTTGTTACGAAACTGTCTTGTACATGACTGTTTAGCAGTCAACTTAAAGTTCAGTTTATGGCCAAATGGAAAAGTTTTTTAGAATTATTAAAGAGGTTTGTATTCATCATAGACCTAGGTACAAAAACATCTCTCACTTTTCTCACGAGTGTTATCAGTTGGAAGATACAAGGATTTCTTTGAAGCCCTATTTTCAGAAACAGAGTTTTCCTGTTTTACACATGTTTTTCAAAGGCATTTTTTGGACAGCAGGAGATATGTTTCAAAACCCCAAGAGAATTTTTTATTCAAGACATAATTTCATAAAAAAACCTCCTTCAGTTTCTCAAAATACATCATGGAGTAGGAGATATAGGCTCTGTCCCAAGACCTATTTTTTAGGAAAAAAACAGGAAAACCAATAGGCCAACCTATTGCAAATGGAGAAGAAATGCCTCAAAAAAGATAAAATGAAGTTAGTATATGGTTGTTGTGGTTTTTAGCTTATGAGATAAGTAATATTTTTAGTTTTGGGGCAATAATACTTTTCACTTGGAAAATTTTTTGACAAAAATGCATACTCAGCAGTTTCGTAGTGCATCTAGTGTAAAAAAGCAGAAAGTGCCACGAAACTGTTGTAGCTGCCTTTTCTGCTCCTTTTGGTTAGTTTTCAGGGGGTTAAGGGATGATTTAAGATCTGTCTTTGTTATGGAATATGTATTGAAGGATTATTAAAAATTTTCATAAGGAAAGAACCAATTTTTTGAAGAAAAAAGGTTGAAATGGCAGCGCTAAAAAGGGCGCTACGAAACTGGTGTGTTTTCGTAGCGCCATAAATTACAGCCTTTTGAACAAGTTTTGCAGTGGTTTTTGGACAGCTGGAGGTTAGGGATGAGTGATGAGACATGTTAAGATAATATCCAACAGCCAAGGACCACAAAATAAAGTTTAAATGATGACCTGACTGTTCAAAGAAGGAAAAGAATATTATGCCTAAAAAACAGGGTTTGGTTTCCTGCTTTTGTGGAGGTCAGCAAAGTGGTCATGAAGAACTGAAGCCTATCATCCAAATTTTACCATGTGATGATACACGGAAAATGATGTAATTTAAAATAGATAATTGTGTTAGGATAAGGTTTTTAAAGATAGTAATGAAGAGTTTGAGTCCTAGTTGAAATAGGACTGTCAAGTAGGATAGGTGTCTGTTTGTCATAAATTTGATGTTTTATGGTTATGCAAGTTGTAAAGAGTTAGAAATTCGATGTATCTAGACTAATATGAGATCACATAATGTTTTAAATGGTCTATTAAAGGCCATTGGATCTAATTAGCAAATGGTTGGAGACTTTTTGGCAAAACTGTTTCTTTATGTAATTGATTGTGATCAATAATGCAGAGAGGTTTTCTTCTTGATAGACCTGAGATTCTCATGGGGTTTTAATTTTTTATTGATCTGCATATTGTGTTTAACTACTTGCAGTAGATCTCATTTCTATTACTCATAATTCATAACCCTATGCTCTGACTTCCTTTAGTTATGATATGATTGTGTTTTTCTGTGTTTTATGAGTGAATTGCCTTTGAACCACTAGTAGTAGATTTCATTGCTATTACTCAGAATTCAGAATTCTATGCTCTGACTTCCTTTAGTAATGAAATGACTGTGTTGAACTATGTTCTTGAGTGAACTGTCTTTGTTAAATACCCCTATTTTCCTCAGCTTCCATTTCTAGAAACCTTGCCAGTGAGCCTACTGATTTGTTGACTCCATAAGCCCAATGGGAGTATTAGCTTTCATCTTTTCAACCTGCAAATATACAAAATCAAGATTTAATTCATAGAGTTAGTCATCTATATATATATTTATTCTGTATCATTAACCCTTGAGAGAGCCCTCTCACGCTGAGGAGGCTAAGCCTCAGTCACAAGATTGGTTTGAAATAGTTACACTAAAGTTGTCTAATCAGTAGCCAATCAGGTACGATTTTGGTGATAATATATACCTTTACAATGACTGTATGTAGTGCTGCCCACTTGAAGACTTCATGTGCTAAACTTATTGTTGTTGTTATGCACCTTGATTTTTTCTCTTGTCATGCTACCCTCTGTTGCACCTTGCTTTGATTTTCTGCCCTAGAAAGTCTAGTCCTTTGCAACCCTTGACAACACATGATCTAGCTTTTTCTTGCCTTTTAGGATCTCAATATTGAAGCTGGTGTATCTCTGTTATTTTAGCTCCCCAATATGTTATTTTTGGTTATGAAGTAGTACTCTGAGTCTTCTTTCCAATTCCATAGGTCTGATCTAATTTGGATTCTTCAAGGGAGATTTATGCCCAATCTCTCACAATGACCTAATTATGGATTGTTTCAGTAGAGTGAACTTGTACAGTGTGCCACGTGTCATTTTTTCTTCATTTGGCTCTAAAATTTATACATAGAAAACTAAATTCCATGCACTATCTTTCACTTTTTACAAAATTCCAATCTGATACTCGGAGAAAGAGTTATGACGATTTTCCCAAGGGCACTTATTTGATATGAAGTTTAGGAGCCTGCAAAAACACTAACTTCTACAGATAATATCTCCGCAAATATTGTGTACCCTGATCTAAAATATTTACAGGAGCTTCCTCAGGATTTTTTCTTCACCTCATAAAAATTTCAGCTTCTGAACCTTCGTAGAAAAATAGTTAGAGCGCAAATTCCACGATGACCTATTTCAGGTGGTGAAATCCCTACATAAGGAGGATATGAGGATCACAATTTACATAAATGTTTAGGTTGAGAGGGGCTTCAATAAGTGAACGTGGGAGGGATTTTAGGAGCTTAAAAATTATTAATAATTGAATTTTCAATGACCCATGCCACAAGCCCATGGGGTTTTAGCCCACTAACTGGGGTTACAAACTTCAAACATGAATATCTCTCAAACCGTGAAGAATTACATGGTGTGCCATATATCAACGGAAACATCTTGACAAGTAGAAACCATAAAAATCATTCTTGACCTAGAATATAGTAATTTGTTAGGTAAAAATTCCCATGCATTATTGGGGTAGCCCCTGGTACTGCTTGGGTTGACATCAATGACAACCACTGATCAACAATCTCCCCCTTTGGCACTGATGGAAACACAAGTACTCCCCCTGTGATCATGACACATCTTCCTACAACATTATCTCCCCCTTTGACATCAATGGTAAAAGGTAACTCCCCTTGACACACAACCATCCTACGGACCTATACACACTTCCACTCCCCCTTTATATTCTGAATAAAAAAAATATAATGAGAACTTGGGAGAATCCCAAGCTTCTGGTGAATATATTCAAATGCTTCACGAGGTAAAGGTTTAGTGAAGATATCAACAATTTGTTCTTTTGTAACAACATACCCAAGTTTGATATAATTTTTAGTGACTTGTTCTCTAACAAAATGATATTTGATCGGAATGTGTTTTGTTTTTGAGCACATGACAACATTCTTAGAGATGTTGATGGCACTAGTGTTGTCACAGAATATGGGAATAGGCACACTGAATTGTACTTGAAGATCTTGCAAAGTTTGTTTCATCCAAAGGACTTGAGTACAACATTTTGCCGCTGCAATGTATTCAGCTTCTACTATAGATAATGAGATTGAGGTTTCCTTTTTGCTCAACCATGATATGAGACAACCACCTAGATAGAGTGTTGCTCCACTAGTACTCTTACGATCATCAACGCTTCCTGTCCAAATTGCATCTGTAAAGGCTTCAATAATTAGATTGTTACCCTTGGGATACCACAAGACATATTTTTGTGTGCCCTTTAGATATTGAAGAATTCTTTTGACAGTAATAATATGTGATTCTTTTGGTGTTACTTGGAATCTTGCTACTTGTCCAACTGCTTGCATAACATCTGGTTGGGAGGCTGTTACATATAGAATACTACCAATCATAGATCTGTACAACCTCTGATCCACATCCTTAGATGAGTCGTCTATGCTCAATTTGCAACATGTTACCATCAGATTAAGGACGAGTTTTCAATCTTCCATTTTTAATTTCTTGAGAATTTCCTTGATGTACTCGGCTTGATATATAAATATTCCTTTCTCTTGTTGAGATATTTGAAGCCCTAAGAAGTATGTCAGCTCACCAAGTAAAGACATCTTGAACTCACTTTTCATATTTGTAGAATATTTTTTACTTAGTTGATCATCATTTATACCAAATATTATATCATCCACATATACCTCAACGATTGTTAAATTAGCTTTATCTATTTGTACATAAATATTGCTATCAACCGTACCTTTCTTGAACCCTTTTTGACATAGATATCCATCAAGATGAGTATACCATGCTCTCGGAGCCTAGTTGAGACCATATGGAGCCTTCTTTAACCTGCAAACATAGTCTTCTTTTTCTGCTAGTAGAAAACCTTCAAGTTGTTCAATGTAAACTTCTTCTAATTCTCCATTCAGAAATGTTGACTTAACATCCATTTGGTAGACTTTGATTTTTCTTGAACATGCATAGGCGAGAAACATTCGGATGGCTTCCATTCTGGAAACTGGTGCAAATTTTTTGTCGAAATCAATTGCTTCCACTTGTGCATAGCCTTTGCAAACCAATCTTGCTTTGTTTCTGGTAACCTGTCCATCTTCATTCAATTTTTTCCTGAACACCCATTTAGTCCCAATGACATTTTTATCTTTTGGTCATGTAACTAATTCCCAGGTGTTATTCTTCTTGATTTGATCCAATGCTTCATTCATAGCTGCTACCCAATGTTCATTCTCGTTGGCTTCCTCAAAACTAGGCTAGGCTCAAAGGTTGTTAGAAAAGAAATGTGAGCTTTTTGTGATGAACGAAGTTGTCGACCTTCATTTATGTCACCAATGTTTTGATTTGATGGATGGTTCTTTTGAATCCATTCTTTTGTTCTCTTTGGATGAGCTTCTTGTTTTTGTTCTGGTATATCTTCATGATCGTTATTTACTTCTTCTTGGTTGATAGTTTCTTCTTGTTCTAGAATTTTTTCTGTGTCATTTTCAGCCTCTGTCTCAAGTTTCGAATATTCTAGATCCTCATCATTATTCGTTAGAACACCATATTCGTCAAATGTAACATTTATGCTCTCCACTATCTGTTTTTGTCTTATATTATAGCATTTATCGGCCTTTCTTTTGTGTGAGTAACCAACAAAGATACCTTCATCAACACATGATTCAAACTTACCCAAATTTTGATCTTCTCTTTTCATGTAACATTTACTTCTGAAGATTCTGAAATATTTTACATTAGCTGGTTCTCCTTTCCATAATTCATATGGGATGTTGTTGCAATTATTTCTGAGAAGAATTCAGTTGATAATGAAGACTACTGTATCAATTGCTTGAACACATAATTTTTCATCCAATTTTGAGTCCTTCAAAATTATTCTACCCATTTCCTGTACATTTATGTTCTTTCTTTCAGCAACTCCATTTTGCTGAGGTGTTCGTGCTGTTGAAAATTGTATTTTTATTCCATTTTCGTCACAGTATTTCTGAAATAATTTGGAAGTGAATTCTCCGCCATTATCTGATCTTATACACTTCATTTTCAAATCAGTTTCATTTTCGACCAACTCCTTGTAGATATTAAAGCACTCAAATGCTTCATATTTTTTCTTTCAGAAACTAATGGTTGTCATCCTGGTATAGTCATCTATAATTAACATGAAATATAATTCTCCATCTAATCCTTTTGTTTGGCACAGGACCACACAGATCAGTATGTATCAATTCCAATGGATGTGATGCAAAGTGTTCTTTTGTTTTAAATTTGACTTTTGTCTGCTTTCCATGCCAACAGGCCTCACATAGTGTGTTGGAAGGTTTTGATATTTTCATCATTTTTCATACTGCTTCCTTTTTGCTTATCCTGACAAGATTGTCAAATTTTATGTGACCCATTTGTTTGTGCCATAACCAGCTTTCATCTTATTTATTTAGTAGGCATGATTTAGTTGCTTCATCGAGAACATATATGTCGTTTGGAGCTCAACTTGCTATAGCCACAATTTTACCATACATGCCTTTCCTGATTTCACATTTTGTGGAGTTGAATAGCATTGTGTGTCCTTGATCACACATTTGTCCAACACTGAAAAAATTGTGATTCATGTTTTCAACCAACAGAACATTCTTGGCTATAACATCTTTTCTTCCGAGAGTGATGGTACCTGATCCTATAACATTTGAAGATCCATCATTTCCAAAGGATACGGTTCCATCCTTCTTCTCTTTCAGAGATACAAATTTCCTTCTATCTCCAGTCATATGCGTTGAGAAACTGCTATCAACATACCACACATCTTTGTTTTTTTTAGCCTTGAGAGAGAGTGCACAATTATCAGTTTTCTTCTTCTTCCATGTTCGTTCATTCTATGGCTTCGAAGATTATTCTAGAGGATTTTCAAGTCTGCAGTGTCTGGCAATGTGTCCAAAGTTCTGACATTTGTAACATTCCATATTATTTCTTAAATGTTCAAATCTATTGATGTTTCGTTAAGCCCTGGGAGGTTCCTATTTGAAGGATCTCCTAGAATTGTATTGGTTCCTAGGGTACGTGAGACATTCTACAACTTTATGACCAAATTTTCCACATGAATAACAATAGCCATGAAAAATATGTTGGTACCTAGATGGAAATATTCATCGAGGAATCGTCTTCCAAGGATGTTCTTGTGAATATTGTCCAATGAAGTCTACATGCATGTCAGATCTCATAGGTTCATTGTATTTTATTGTAGAAGGATCTACTTCTTCTTCTTTGTAACCAAGGCCAGTTCTACCGTTGTAAGATCTTTGATGGTTGATGAGTTCTTCCAATGCCCTTGAGCTGTTGGCATAGTTTTGGACAGTTTTTCCCTTCTTCACTTCCTTACGCAGCGAGACTACTTCGGCTTCTAATGCTTCCCTTTCTTGGTTGCTTTCTTCCAACTTCTTTTGAAGTGACTCTTCAATACATTTGTGTTCTTCAACTTCAATTTGAGACCTTGAACTTGTTCTTCAAGAGTATTGGAACAGATCTTCTCACCCCTGAGCTCTTTTATAAGCCTGATTACCTCCTTAGAAAATTATTCTATGGTCAACCATTTTTCTTCGTTATTTGATAGCTCTTGTTTATTGTGCCTAACCATAAACAATACTCTCTCATTAGCTTCTTCTTCGTTGTCATTATCTTCATCAGATGATGAGCTATCTTCTTTAGAGAGAAAGTTCCTTTTGGATCCTTTCTTCTTCTTTTTTCTTGTTGAATTTCTTAAAGCCTTTCTTTCCTTTTGAGTTTCCATCACTTCTGTTAAGAAATTTTGCTGCGAAATTCCCAACCTCACCACAGCTGAAACATATCAATAGAATTTTACCTTTGAATTTTCCCTTACCAATTTTTATTTTTCTCGTAAAGTAAGCATATTCTTCATCTGAAAGACCTTCTTCATCATCTCCCTTTTCTTCATACTTGTAGGTGCATGCCTTTTCAATTGAAAGTTGTTTTTCCTTATTGGTTTTCTTAGATGCAATGAACACAGTTTCTAGATGCGAACTACCCTCTTCTTTATCAAGTATCATTTCATATGCTATGAGAACTCCATGTAATTCCTCTTTGCTGAGTTTTTCCAAATTTTCACTATATTCTAAGACCAATACCTTTGGGTTGAATCTCCCTGGTAACGTTCTAAGAATATTTCGTATAATAGTCTTCTCGTCAACTGGCTCCCCTAATCCTTCCAAAGTATTGGTTATTTCATCAACATATTGGAAGTATGCAGCAATTTTTCCATCTTCTTTCATTCTAAGTTGCTCAAATTTTTCTCTCTAGATTTGAAGCTCTGATTCTTTGACATTTAAGTCACCTGCATATATATTCTCAAGCTTGTCCCATACATTTTTGGTGGTTTGAAAACTCAACACCTTATGATAATCGGATTCAATAAGTCCATTGAAAATAATGTTATTTTCTTTTGCATCATTTACCAAATTCTTCTTACCTTGTTCATCTGCAGTTGATGTAAATCCATTTTGAAAAGTATCACATACTTCGTACCCTTGCGCCAAGAGATAGACCTCCATTATTCCTTTCCAGAGTTAATAATTATTTTCATTGAACAAAGGTACACCGTTCTTGGTATGCTCCATGACCTCCTTCCAGTTGTTAAACTGCTATTGAAGGAAACAAGCTCTTATACGAATTGTTGGAAATACTGAGAGGGGGGCGAATCAGTATTCCTTTCAATTAGAGAATTATTTAATCTTCAATTATTATCAGTGTTTGTACAATGATAGTACTAAACAAAAGGAACACAAATGAACAAAGTTTTAAAGTGGAAACCCTCTCCGCGACAAAAACCACTTGAATGTTTTTCTAATAATTCTTTAATATTCAAATCCAATTGAAAATAAAGCTCAAACTTTCTAGAATCTAGAAAATAATTCTTCTCCAGCTCCCACTGGACGGACACTCCAATGCCAGATATTCTTCAGTAGTCAACTGAACGGATGCCCCAACACCCAATGCGATACAACTCACCCTATTGCCACCCTACCACCCTATAGAAGAATAAAACAAGAATGGACTCTCGTACCAGGGAAAATGGTCCACTTTACAATGATATAGAATGATGTAGAAGAAGAAGACGCACTAGACCATAACCCCAATTATGACACAACCACCTAATGATGATCCTAGACCTCCCAACACTGCCTTTTCAACTCTTGGCAGATAGACACTTGTACAATTTTTACAATGATTCATTTACAATGACTTAGTACAATGATACCTTTACAATGACTGTATGCAGTGCTGCCCACTTGAGGACTTCATGTGTTGAACTTCTTACTTTTTTCTGCACCTTGATTGTTTCTCTTGTCATGCTACCCTCTGTTTCACCTTGCTTTGATTTGTTGCCCTAGAAAGTCTGGTCCTTTGAAACTCGTTGACAACACATGATCTAGCTTTTTCTTGCCTTCTAGGATCTCGATATTGAATCTCATGTATCTCTGTTATTTCAGCTCCCCAATATGTGATTTTAGGTTCTGTAGTAGTATTTTAAGTCTTCTTTCCAATTCCATAGGTCTGATCCAATTTGGATTCTTCAAGAGATAGTTATGCCCAATCTCTCACAATGACCTAATTATGGAATGTTTTAGTAGAGAGAACTTGTACGGCGTACCACGTGTCATTGTTTCTTCGAAAACTAAATTTCCTGCACTATCTGCCACTTTTTACAGAATTCCAATCTAATACTCAGAGAGAGATTTGTGATGATTTTACCAAAGTCACTTCTTTGAGATGAAGTTCAGGAGCCTGCAAAAACACTGACTTCCACAGATCATATCTCCAAAAATATTGCGCACCCTGATCTGAAATTTTTACAGGAGCTTCCTCAGGATTTCAAATTCGGCTCATAAAAATTTCTTCTTTTGAAGCTTTGTAGAAAAAATTAGAGTGCAAATTCCACGATGGCCTGTTTCAAGTAGCGAAATCCCTACATAAGGAGGATATGAGGATCACAATTTATATAAATGCTTAGGTTGAGAGGGGCTTCAACAAGTGAACATGGGAGGGATTTTAGGAGCTTAAAAATTATTAATTATTGGCTTTTCAATGACCCATGCCACAACCCCATGAGTCATATATCAACAGAAACATCTCAACAAGTAGAAACCATCAAAAGCATTCTTGACCCAGAATATAGTAATTTGGTAGGTCAAAATTCCCATGCAATATTGGGGTAGCCCCTAGTGTTGCTTGGGTTGACATCAATGAAAACCATTGATCAACAACAAGTTGCAAAATCATCCAGGTCACAGACCATGCCAACCGTCGAGAAGTTGAAGGGACAGAGCAACCCAAAGGTCACTTTTGGTTCTATAAGTACTCCCTCTGGGGACAATGTAAAGGACCTTTTTTGGAATCCACAGTGAGGAAAAATAATTGTATTGCATTGAATGAATGATTCTGAGAGTGAATACAAACCAATGTTTTGACTCCACTACTGTATCTGATGAAAACTCATGTGTGTTAGAATTATGAATATTATGTCCTTATGTATTTTCTATCTTTTATAACTGACTAGTCTATGTTTTTTTGTTCATATATCATTTGTATGTTTAAGCTCTTTGGATGTGTCAATGATATGTGGATGTTTTAGCACAGGTATGTTTCAATAACTTAGTTGTTTATATTGTTTTAATATTTCAAAAAACGCTTAAGGAATTGAAGGGTGTTTCGACCATAGAGAACTGTTTATTTTATGGTCATGCAAGCTTGTTTATGAGCATGACCCTAATGATGTGTTTCTAAAAACATTTCCTTTGGCTGAATGCTTCGAATCTTGCTTTATTATTTATAATGTTTCATTTTCACAAGAGCTAATCGACCATTTGTTTAATATCATTCTAGTAGCCATGCATCCTCTTGCTCGCGAGATACACCTCCATCCGATAAAGGCATATTCAACGGTAGCCAAACCTATACCTCGGATGGGATCCCTATCACAAATGGTCTAGAGTCTAGTTGGGACTTTATACTGGGGAGATCCCCTTACTGTTGGCAGGGCATTTTTTCTCATCAACATATTTACTGCTAGAAGGAGGGCTTGAAAGGCAGGCTCCTACTACAAAAGTAATATCCCTTTGCAAACCCCACATGGGGAAATCATATATGAAAATACTGGTCCTCCACCTCCTCAAAACACCCCAGAGGAGGACCCACCTTTTTATGAGGTCACCTCAAACCAGCTGAGAGCCTTGCGCCTGCTCACTCGAGATCACATTAGAGGTCTGCAAAAATTCCCCGCCACTAGTTCCCTGGCTAATCCGCGAACTCACGGGATGCATCATACTCGGAAGGGTGTCCTATTCAACTCTGTGCCTCAGCTTATAGGTCTTCTGCTCAAATATTACATAGATGTGGTTGATCGGAATTCAACTGAACCTCCCAACAGCCCCCGAGAGATCGACGAAGGTGGCCTTGAAATTACCGAACCCCAACCAAACACCAGCCCCCAGCCCAACCAGCCTTTGAATGACAACACCCAAGAAAACGACCCACCTGGGGGAGGGGTCGGGGAGATAGAGGTTGGGGACACGGTCGAAACATGGACCGTACTCACCACCACCACAACCAAAACCAAGATAGATTGCCCTTCCTTTATAACTGGATAAATTATATAAACATTGGAAATATTGGAGGTAATCAAGACATGCACTCTCAACATGAGGGGGAAGCCTCTAGGTCTGGCACTAGAAGTGAGTCCAAGAATGAGATTGGGCATATCTTCATCCCGCCCCACCATAAGGCCAGACAGGCTGAGCCCCTAGCCTGCATGGCACAATCTCCTCTAGGCCTCTACGGTCCCCTTCATGACATGCCCTGACACCCGGAGAAACACCTCCCTAAGTTTGACCCCGAGAAGGGTACGTTGGCCAAATACCACATCAGTAATTTCTACCTGGCCTTGCAAATGATGAGGGTGCAGTCCGACAACGTAGCATGTCAACTCTTTCCCCACACGTTAGAAAATAAAGCTGCTACTTGGTATCGCTCGTTGCCTGTCACTTCCATTTCCTCGTGGGAGAAATTCTGTGACACCTTCCTCCAAAAATTTTCATAATATAAGACTGCTTCTATGCTCCTCACGAAATTGAGTACTTTAAGTGCCAGAAGAAGGAGAAGGTTAAAGACTTTAACCAATGTTTTGCCACCATATTGAACAAATTTCCCCCGAACATGGACCTAGACGATTCCATCACCATCGATTATTACACAAGGGCCCTCCCTCGGGACATTGTCGTATTCATGAAATGTGAGGCTAGATCCACCTTGGCAGCAAACTACACCACTGCCCTCACCGTCGAGAAAGACATGCTTTCCATAGGAGCCATTGATCATGATAGTCGGGATGACCAAAAACCGAACAGGAAAAGAACGCAACCCTCATCCCATAAATTCGGAGACAAGGATAAATACCTTTTCGATTTCGAGAGCATCACAATATCCCTAAAAATTTTGATGAATAAATTCTCTGATTTGAAGAGGAAGAAAAATGACTCCATATCAGGTAGCAAAATGTTGAAGCCTTTCTTTAGGAAAACCAACCTCATGACTATTCGCCCTCCGTCAAAACCCAATACAAGCCTCAACGTAGAAGAGATCGGCAAAGTCAATTTCTTCTCTTTCCATCAAACTTCCCACTCAGAAAATAATTTCCCTCAATGGATTAATAGCATGACCAATGTGGTAAATCGGCTCCTAGAAGATCAAACAGTGGGAGAGTTAGAAGAGTAGTTCGACTTAGATGGCGAGGCAGTCTCTCCCCTGGATGAGGATATGGGATCTAAATTCCTTTCCTTAAAAATAATTCACGGATAGGGACCTCCCCCCGTGATGGAGATAAACCTGGCCGATGATCCCCAATCCAAACCACCCCCCCCCCCCCCCCCCCCCGAAATTATAGCCTAAGGGGAAAAGGCCTAGTTTCTGATCACTCTTTCGAGGAGAAGAGGAAGGCTTTCCTGAAGAAAATTTTGCCACCAAACAAGGAAAAAAAGACCACAAACCCTGAAAAATCTAGCCCTACCACTGTCCGAGGCACCCCCAAGGCTAGGTTTTCATCAAGTTCACCAAGCGTCTCTGCGGAAATGCTCTCATACCCAGAATCTGGATATAACATCATCGAAGACATGAAGAAGACGCAATCCAACATATCCCTCTATGAGCTCGCCTAGATAGCCAACCAACAAGACTCTCAAAGCTTTCACTAGCCCATATCCGACAAAAGAAACCACCTCGATAGCCAAAGTTGTAAGCTCCACATCCTACCAGGCCTCGGTGAACCTCCAGTCCATTGTAAATGTTGTCAATGCAAACACCTGAGGATCCACACCCCCTTTCCTTTTGTCTTTTGAGATCTTCAATTTCAACATCCACAATTGCCTCGTCGATCCTCATGCATCCACCAATGTCATGCCCCTATCTGTATGCAAGAAATTTAACATCCATCCTGCGAAGACCGACGCCAGGATCATTTAGCTTGACAGATCCCAGGTCCCCACCCTGGGTGAATTAAATAATGTCTTGATCCACCTCTCCTCGAACTCCGAGATGCATCAGTGCATTGACATATTTTTTGTGGACATCCCAGAAGCCTACAGTCTGCTATTGAGCCAGGATTGGTCAAGAAAACAACAACAATACTTCGCCAGCAACTAGTCCCACTTGTGGCTTCTGTACAAGGGCAGAAATAATCAAATCTGGGTTGAGAGCGAACCTTACATGAAACATACAGTGATCTACCTCGAGGAAATTAATGAACCAATCAGCTTTGCGCAAGAAGAGTTGGGCATGTGCTTCTTATAGGCGGCTTTCAGTTTCTATAAAACCTCTCAATCTCCAGTCGCCCAGGATACCCAGTTAGAGTTACTCCCATCTACTTCTTTCCACCTTGCTGTGCTAGAGGGACCACCAGATTTTCTCCGCACTGAGTACCCCTTCTGTGCACACATGTGGTCTTGAAAAATCTAAAGACAAGGTCTAGACCCTGTACTACGACGGTTCCAAGACCCATGACGGGGCCAATGCGGGTTGTATCTTGTTAGATCCCCAAAAGAATAAGTTCATAATATCTTGCCGGTTGGAATTCCAGTGCACCAATAATATGACTGAATATGAAGCACTGATCCTTGGTCTCAATAAATAAATCGACCTCAAATTCAGATGCTTGAAGGTAATTGGCGACTCCGAAATCATTACCCAGCAGGTACGCAACACTATTCACTATCTATATCCCCATTTGAAAGGGTATTAGCAAGAGGTATGGAATTTTATTTCTACCTTTTATACTTTCATTATTAAGTCTTTACTTAGAATGCATAATGCAGCAGCCGATACATTAGAAAATTCTACTGCTAGGTTTACCCCATTGAGAGATGGTTTTTCTATTGAAATTGTTTATAAACTTGCAATGCCGGATAATGTAACTAATTTTTTCGTTTTTAATGATGATGAGCAAGTGTTGGATTTCATGCTAAATGTGGACATGTTCAAGGATGCCATGATTAAGGAAGAATATCATGACCTAGCCTTACAAAAGGAAAGGGAGGAACACAAGGGGAATCCCATACCCAAAGGGGTCGTGTCCCTCGAGAAGTTATTTGACATACATAACTGGTTTCGAGGGCCTCCCAACACAAAGGTGCAGAGATCCACCCTACTGCACTAGAAAGTGAACCTTAGGATGGAGGCGGAGCCGAAGTTCGTTAATCTCAGTACAAAATATACCCCCCAAGAGAGGCAGCCCTTTATTGAATTATTCAATAAATACCAAGATGTTTTCGCTTGGACGTATGATGAGCTACGGACTTATGACACGCGAATCATCTAGCACGTAATACCAATGAAGGAAGGAGTTGAGCCTTTCCAGCAGAATCTAAGGAAGATGCATCCTACTCTGGAACTGATGATCCAAAAGGAACTAAAGAAACTCATGGATGCTCGAATCATCTTCAAAGTCCGAAATTCAATGTGGGTGTCAAATTTGGTCCCAGTTCACAAAAATTATGGTGAAATTCGTTTATATGTGGACTTACGAAATTTGAACCAATCATCAGACAAGGATAACTACCCAGTGCCCCCCATGGAGCAGATTCTTCAAACAGTATCTGGGTCAGAAATTTTCTCATTATTGGATGGTTTCTCAGGGTACAACCAAGTACTGGTGACTGAACCCGATCATTTGAAAACAACATTCAGGACCAAATGGGGGACGTTCGCATTCAGACGCATGCCCTTTGGCCTAATTAATGTTCAGGAAACCTTCCAAAGGGCCATGGACATTGCCTTCCAGGGGCTAATGGGGCAAAGTGTGGTGGTCTACCTTGATGACATCACTGTGTTCTCCAAGTGCAAATGCGACCACTTGCACCACCTCAAACAGATTTTCGAAAGGTGCCGAAAATACAGGATCTCACTTAACCCCAAGAAGATCATCTTCGCAGTCTCTAAAGGGAATATATTGGGCCACATCGTAACCCAAGATGGCATAGTAGTGGACCTGGAACATGCAAAAGCCATCACCCAAATTCCTCCCCCAAGTAGCAAAAAATCCATGCAGTCGTTTCTTGGAAAAATCAACTTCCTACAAAATTCATGTCGGACTTCGCCCAAATCATGAAACCTCTGCAAGGTATGATCAAGAAGAACGTGAATTTTAAATGGAATCCTCCCGAGAAAGAATTGTTCGATAATATTAAATGGGCCATCACATAAGTACCTGCCCTTCATAGCCTAGATTTCAACAAAGGCTTTATCTTGTACACCTTCGCCTTAGACTCGTCTCTCGCAGCCATCCTCACTTAAAAAAATGGAATCAATGACGAGTAGCCCATATCGTTCATGAGCGCAGGGTTGCAAGGTGTCGAGCTGAATTATCTGGATATTGACAAGCAAGCATATGCATTGTATAAGGAGGTCAAACATTTCAGGCCATATATTTTGAAGAACCACTTCACGGTGTTCGTACCCCACCCAGCAATACAGTACTCACTATTCATGTAGCAGGAGTTGGCTAAGAGACGAGGCAACTAGATGGCATGCCTTCAATAGTATGACTTGGAATTCAAGCCTACATAGACTGTCAAAGGGCAAGGGCTATGTCAGATGGTTGTTGAAGCCACAGACCCACGGGACAATGAAGAGGAATGTTGGGATCACAAAATAGACATGTACCAATCCAACAGCACACCTCAGCAAAACACCATGTCATGGTACATTGATCTCCTACAATATCTTGGTCGTGGTGTCATGGACCCCACCTTAACAGCCTAGCAGAAACGAGCAATAAGGCTAAAGGCTGCATCCTACTAGCTGATATAGGGTAAGTTGTTCTGAAAGCATCACAACAGTGTCTTTCTATGTTGCTTAGAGCATAGTGAGGCCCACCAAGTCCTGAAGGAACTACATGACAGCCCAATCGGTGGGCACTACGCAGGATATGTTGCAACTCAAAAGATTATGTGAGCCGGTTTTTATTGGCCCACTCTGTTTAAGGGCGCTGCCCCCGAAAACCCCCGCCAGGGGGGGGCTTCAAAAAGCGCTGCCGCCCACCCTAGACCCCCCACGGCAGCGATTAATTACGGGCGGCGTTGCCGCCCCTTTTAAGGTATAGGGGTCCAATGCTATGATACAAAGTAAACAAGATAATCAGGCTCCACACCCAATAGGTCGCAAATCATCGACTGACCATGTAATCGCAACCTTAAGACCGTGCGACCTTGTGACCTGGTTGCAGGTCGCCAAGTCGAAGAGTTGCAAATTTTGTATCTTTCGTGCAAGTGCGACCTTGCGACCATGCACCCTTGTTTCTAGGTCGCCAAGTTGCAAACCTTCCTAATCCTACATATATTGACCTGCAGGGGTCGCAAAGGCCTTATCAGAGTAGCAAAATCATTTATAAGTCTAGTCAGTCTCATCATATTTTTTTATCATGCCATCAGTATTTTCGTGGGATTTTGTTTTGAACATGTCAGGGGATATTGAAGCCGAGCTCAAGTGTGTTTTCATCTCCTCAACCTCAAGCAATATGGGGCCTCCAGCAATTCGGAGAAGAGACAAAAGTCTAGAGATAGAGATATCAGGAGAGGACACGCTTCCTCTGCCACTCCCTATCTATGGAGACACCACTTGTGTCTTTAGAAAAGGGGATAAGATGATCTGATATCAAGTGTATCAGGAATTCACAAAGCCAGAATTCCCAAAGGACCTCACGGACCGGCAAGTATATATTCAAGTCAAAATTTCCAAGCTTCACTACGTGGGTGCTCATCCACCAATATTCCCATGCATAGAAATAGTTGAATGGATCCTCTAGAAGGTTTATTCCAAGATCTAGGTCACCGACGACCACTAAGGGAAAAAATTTCCAACTTGATTGGAAAAGACGCAAAAGTATACTATACACTCCCCACTAAGGAGGAATCCTTGAACGCTGAATGGGTGGCCACACATGAAGTACCAATGCCAGAAACCTTGAAGGTTTGGTGGGAGGACTTGGAGAATTTTAAGGAAAAAAATGACCAGGAGTATAAAACCGATGGCCTTAGGAAGGTCTATAAGCTCGTAGCAATAATGATGTGCAGATTGTATGGCCAGTAGGATGCCAATATCTTCAATGGGGCTTGGGTCCCACTCATGTATGTAATCACCTCTTACGTTACCCACTTCAACTAGGCTTATTTAGTATTATCGGCTCTCAAATTAAACATATCAGCGGCGTAGGTACTAGAAGAGGGATGTGCATCGGAATTCTACATGCCCTCCTACCTCTTAGATGCGGTGTGTGTGAGATGCCATTTCGAGGGATGGTCAAATAAATAGGATGCAAAGTGCAGTGAGCCCATTCAAAAGGAGCTAATCATGTTCTAGGCTTCTAGGTACAAGAAAGATATGGAATCCATCTCACACAATTTCAACCCTGCGCTCTATGGGAAGCTTTTCGGTAAAGATTCCCCTTGCATGTCTAGTTGGGAAATGGAGACAGTAACCAAGGTAGCCAATTGGTTCCCCATTATATAAATTACTTTTATCGAGGTCTTTGAATCATTCAAGGCCCCTCACGTGCTACCGCAATATGTCACTGATAAACTGCTGCTACAAGAGGTGTGCTACCAAATCTCGAGCGAGTTCTCAAAGGTCCTTAGAAAAGGCAAGAAGAAACCATGGCCAACCCTCCCGCTTATTATCGATGCCTACACTGTTAAGGATTTTAAAGAAGTGGAAGCAAAGGCGGAGGACATCAAAGTTTTTCATTCTGTGACCTTGGCCCATAGGTCATATGATCTTGAAAGGATCGTCCCTGCACACTACAAACGGGCCAAGTTCAATTGGAAATACCAACACACTGAATGCCCTGTTGAGGAACAAGTTAGAAACTGGTACAATAAATATAGGGAAGTCGCTCCTGAAGAATCAGCTGACCTGAGTGGGGATCAAGGGGGTCAGGATGACCAAACCTTAGAAGATATATTTGACATGCTGAAAAGGAAGGACCCTGTAGGAGGATCTTCATCTACCAAATCTAAAAATCCAAAGAACATTGCAAGCATTAACCCTCCTAAAGATAAAAAGGAGAAAAGTGACAAAGAAGACGAGAAGAAACTGAGAGAGGAAGAGATAAAAAGGACCCAAGGCACCTTGGCATGGCAACAGGAAGAAGAGAAGTGAAAGAAACAGGTTGAAGAGCAACAGAAGAAGCAACAAAGAGAAGATAAAAAGAAGAAGCGGACAGAAGAGGCTTGTAAGAAGAAAGATGAGGAAGAGCGACAAAAGAGAGAGTTTGAGCACAGGTTGAAGGAAGAACAGGATAAAGAAGAAAATGAAAAGAAGAGGAAGGAATAAGAAGCTCATAAATTACAGAAGGATACATCTAGAGAGGTAGAGGGAAGCAAGTCATCACCCTCAAAAACTGGGGAACAAGCATATCTACCACATATTGAGGTACCCCTGGCAACTCCCATGATAGGTGGACACCTCCTGCTCTTCGAGCTCGGCATCCCTAAAGAGCATGAGGACGATGTACTAGACCTAAAGAGGCTATCCTATGACCAGTTTACTCATAAAATCAGGCAAGAAAGGAGGAAATGTCTCGCGTGGAATCCAGCTGAGACCCTCGCAGTAACAACAGAAAAGGAAATAGTCCTAGACACTATGACTAATTGTTTCGGGGAAAATCATGCTAGAGGTTTGTTGGGTCTAAACCTCCACAGAGCAGGGCATGCTATTCAGAAGGACTCACACACAACCATACTTGAATGCAAAAAACTAGTTAACAACGACAGCAGAACTCACCCGAAGTCCTACGTTCGATGTAGATCACGCGGGTTCCAAACTACCAGCAACTCTCCTTCCGCCTTCAACCTGGAAAACAAGAAAGAACGTGCACGGAAACCTAGTTGTACAACATATACTTCTCCTAAACGTTAGTGCAATCCATGTGAAACATTATATAAACCATAATAAATGCATAATGATAATCTTTTCACATATATAAATAAACATTAACACACGAGTTCAGGAACAAGATGGTTCTTCATTATCACGAATAGCATGTACAGTAGTAAAAGTGGAGAGATCACCTGAATCCTTCCACGATCTTCGAGCAGACCATCGTCCGGATTCGTCCCGCCCTTGCCTCGCTAAGATTATTCCAAGACTTGTGCACTTGAGATGGCATATAAATGGATGAACATCTCCAGGAAAAAAGGGTTTCCTGATATAAATCTGGGAAAGTGCAGGAGGCACGGGGAATCAGACTTGAATTGGGATTCCAACAGAGTATAATGTCTATAAAATTTCTCTCTCCCTTAGGCCATGCACATGAGGGGCTTTTATACTCCCTCAAAGTAGTTTCAATCAGTTGGAAATAGTTGGCCACGTGCTGGGGTGGTTGAACTACTAGAGTAACCATCAACCCAGCTCGAAAATAGGGATTTTTTATATATTTTTTAATGATTTTAATGGCATACGCGGAAAAGTACATGTGGACTCGCGTATACACGCGAAAAAGTCTGGGCATATCCACGTATGGGGATTTTAACACTGTTTTTTAGTGAATTTTGTTCAAGTCTGTAGGAATGGGTGCCCAAAGCCATAAAAGAAATCATGAATCATATGAAGGTGAAAAATGATGCTATAACACTAATCCCATAATGATAGCATCAGTCGGAACTTCCTTCGTAGCAGCTATGGAGGAAAATGTCAGTAGGATAAGCAGGGAGATCTTGTTTCTGCAAGGCAAGATCTAGGCATCCGAGCAAAGGGTAGTTCAAGATGAAACAGAGAAAAGGGCTCTGGAAGTAGAAAATAAAAGGCTCTAGAAGTAGAAAATCAAAGGCTAGTGGGCTACCGACTGCCATTCAAGGAGAGTTGGGTACATTAGAGACCGCCATGAAGTAGGTATATGAAGAGATTTTCACTATAAAATAGATGGTATCTCCTCTGTTAGGGGCTCAGGCAGAAACTAAGAAGAGGGTTGCGCAGCTCAAGGAAGCTTCCACAGTAGTAGACAGTATGCTCAAATGGTCTGAAAGGTAACCACAAGCTCCTGATACCCTACCAAAGAAGGATTAGATCCGTACGCAAAATGACAAGGTACAGATACGGTTGAAGTTGCAATCCAAGGACAAGCTTGTAAAGGATGTAGAAAAGGTGATGTCAGCCTATGAACACCTGATCAACGGCATTGATTTGATGGTAGAGATACATCACATTCCTTCCCTGGGGACATTGGATACTCAAAAGATAAGGGAAGAAGTAGCCCAGGACATCCAAACTTTTCTAAGACCTTTCATACAAGCAGATGTCTCCCAGGATCTTCCAGCTTCCAAGGAGAACATCGATCAGTTCATCTTCACACAAGTTTGGATCTATACTAAGCTGGCCTCCCCATCTAATCATATTTGTGTGAAGAGGTTCACTTTAGTTCCAGATTCTCTCGAGTGTTTTCACAGGTTGGGAGAAGACACACCTAAGGTCACCCCAGTAGCCGTTGATTACCAAGCCTGGTAGACTTATCTCAAAGAGCAGCAGTAGATTGAATTCCCAGACCTATCCATAACATAGCTGCTCCCGTGAAAATAATTAATCTTACAGGTAGCAGACACATGAAGGTCGCAGGTCGCAATCAGTGCGTAGTTGCAAATCGCAACCACAGGCAGGTCACAAGTTGCAAAATCACCCAGGTCGTAGACCATTTCAACCGTCGGGAAGTTTAACGAATAGAGCAACCCAAAGTTCACTTTTGATTCTATAATTACTCCCTCCGGGGACAATATAAATGACCTTTTTTGGACTCCAAAGTGAGGACAGATAACTGTATTGCATTGAATGCATGATTTCGAGAATGAATACAAACCAATTTTTTGACTCCACTACTGGATCTGATGTAAACTCATGTGTGTTAGAATTATGAATATTATTGTTGGAGTCCTGTGATTTGGCAGATTGGTAGACCAAACGACAGGGTAAAATCAGACCAAGCTTTGGAGCCCTAGGACCTAGCCTTTCTGGACTCAGAGAGGGCTCTCTCTATTATGCAAAGGTTGTGAACTTTTTTGCTTTTGTATATTTAATTTTAGGCTAGTTGTTAAGTATTTTTTGGTTTGTTTTGGGTTTTTGAGGGAACTGATCAAAAGGACAACAATAGATAAAGAGTTAGTCGAATTAATTAGGCTATGGGGTCAGATGAGGTCAATATTGTCTTAATGATGGACAAGGTATTACTGTAGGGCCAATTTGGTCGAGGGAAATGGATTCTTTGGGTGAAAGTGAAATGAGATGGACATTAAGTTTGTTAAAGACAAAGAGATTTTAAGCATAAATAGTTAAACAGCAAGCATTCATGAGTTAGGTCTGACCATTAATCTCTATGAACGAAACTCAAACCGATAGATGCAGAAAATAAACAATCCAGTGATACATAGAAGTATAAGACCCTCTAACTTTGGGAAAATCACCTTCATACTTTTGGAAAAACAAATAAGACAAACAAAAAACTCAATCTATGAAGAGGGAACTCCTAAACATCATATCTTGAGCTATCGGGAACCTTGAAATAAGATTGGAAAGCATTGACAAAGGGCAAGATCGAAACAAGACCTCTTTGACTTAACTAAAACAACCAATAATTCAGAGAGAGATTTTAGAAATGGAGTTTTGATTAGCTATGAGTAAGCAGGGCATACCATGAATCATACTAGACAGCATACATAATAACCATTAATGAAACTGATAACAAGTTCTTAGGGTACCAAAGAGTAATTAAGAATTCTTTGACATAACCAAGAAATATGAAAACATTTAAGCTGCAATGAATCAGGAAATTTGAGGTGCCTCCATGGGCATGTCTCAAACTTATTATTTACTGAAATACAGCAAGCAAGAAGCATGAAAACATGTATTGTAAACTAAGAAAACATAACAGATAAGGAACACAATACCATTCACCAAGCCATGGAATCCTTCATACAATCCTCCTCCACCATCAAATTCAGGCAAGAAATCATCCACTTCATAAGACAAGTATTTCTTCAAAGCTCATAATGCTATGTATTTCTCTCTATAACATCAAGTTCAGCCTTTAAAACCTCCAACAATTTACAATGAGTCTTCATAAGTTATATACGAAATGAGTAGATAAGCTCACAAGAGCATCTAGAAGCTCATTGGCCTAATACAAATATCTGATTTTGTCCTTGAGGTTTTGCAAAGCCTAAGGCACAAAATATCTTCAAAAATATCTATTTAAGCTAAAAATAGCAAGAAAATTGAATTTTAATCTCTGACATAGAGTTAAAAATAGCTTAACGCACATTTGGATGGCCACCTTCATAAAAATTCCTTTTCATCCAAAATGCTACAGGAGCGTAGCGCTAGAAGAAAGCTTGTTTTGCAGATAACTTTTGAGGGACTTCCCGATGTCGAAACGAGGCCCGTGATAGGTCGTTGGAAATCCCTAGATGTCTAGCTTCTGGAACTACTTTTATTTCTCAAATTTATCCCTATAAGTCTATCAAAAATTGGACTGAGTGAAAAAACCTGGGAGGGTCTCACCTGCTAATATTTGAGGCAGAAAGGTGAATTTTGACCGTTTTTTGCCTCTTTGGGGGACCAAAACACCTTCTTTTTATCTAAAAATTTGTGAGTAGATGCCCCCAAATTTAATACATCCAAAAAAATAACTTTCATGAGCTTAGGATGCTCCTAGAAAACATGGCAGCACCTAGAAAAAAGTGCAATTAGGCCTAAAAATCACAAAAAACAAGATCATGTCAAAAATTGCTCAATTTTGGTGAGAAAACCCCTTATGGGTTTATAGAAGCATGCAAGGAAGCTGAAGCCAAGATTACAAGCCTAGAAATGTCTTTTTCCCCTTTTTTCATCAGGGGCCTCCTTTGGAAAATTTTGAGCTTGGCTTGGGCAATTCGCCTCTATTCCTTAGCGCTCTAGTGACATTACTATTCACGGCTTGAATGGTTTTCTTCTTTGTAGACTTGGTGATTTTAGGGTTTGCCAACTTTGAGGAAAGAGTCATGGCCCCTTGCCTAGGAGAGGCAGCAAGCTCATGTCTTTGAGGGCTATTTTCATACTCACTGTGTTGTGCTTGTTTGTCATCACTGTGACTGCCTTCATCATGAGTGTTTTCTCCCTGAGTGTCCTCTTTAATTTCTGCATGTTACCACTGTCACTTTCTCCTTCCTCACTGTTTTGCTGACTGTCACTCTGTTTTATTTCATGATTTTATTGAGGACTGTTTTGTTCCTTCCCATTGTTGCTTGCTTGAGGACTGTTATGTTCCTCATCATTACTGTCACTACTTTTCTCATCCTTCTGTGGGTTATCTTTACCATCATCAGTTTTTTCACCTTCTTTATGAAGACTGCCCTTATCTTCATTTGTCATGGAGACAGCCTTAGGAGTGAGGTTAAAGTCCAGACCTGCAATATGAGCTTGCTACCTATTTATTCTCAGGGCAAATAGCTTAGTTAGGAAAGGGTGACTAGTGACTTCTTGGATTTTGTTTCAAATTTCAAGGCAACCAACTTCTTGAAAGCATGATAAGATTGATGGGGAGGCAGTGAGCTCTTGAGTAGTGGTGGGTTAAAACCTATTATTATGGCCTCCCTTATTAACCCCTTTCTTCTTTGGAGGCATTTTTTTTTGTGCTTTCTTCTTTACCCACTCAGCAGATAGGTTTTTCAAAAATGAAATAGGCCTTCTCCTTCTAAAACATTGTTTTCTCCCTTCAATTTGACTTTCCAAGTGCTCAAAGATCCATAAAAAAAACTAAGTTGTAAAGAGATGAAAGATACCTTTTTAAAATATCCTTGTTGTGGTGAAAAACCAATTATGTGTAAAAATTATGAATTTGGCCCTTTTTGAGGTCTTTGGAGTGGTGCTACGCTTCTGTACACAGGCACGTAGCACCTGCACATTGCTGTGGGCACCTTGGGTGCCTTCTGAACGCTAGGTCAGGTAGGCAATGTTATGGGTCGGGAAAATTTTGCATACAGGATGGGCCAACAGCCAGGTGCGTCGCATCTTGCTACAGGCGCGTCGTGCCATGTGCAATTTTCTTCGGAGGGACGCTACAGGCGCGTCGTGTCCTACTACAGACGCGTTACAACCTGGTTTTTTTGCACGATGCTGCCCGGGGCTTCAAACAACAAAATTTCCTCCTTTGCCAAGTACAAAGTGCCTTTGATGGAGGCATCCCAACTACAAATTTCTTGTTATCTTTGTTTACCATTTAAAAGAGCTAGTTCATATAAAATACAACTCATGGTGCCTACCCTCAGCTCATCCTTTGGAGGAGGCGAATTGATAAATTTTAATGTTGCCCCCTATGTAATGATTGAAGGAGGCTACTTCTATATCAACTTTGGGGCCTTCTAAGACTGTGTCTTTGATTTCTGTGTAATATTTTTAAATAGGAAATGCAAACACAGTGTCTGTGTCATGCCCTTTGCTAGCCTTTGTTTATCTTTTTAAATAAACTCCTTTAAACACACTGTATTTCATCTCTGTCTACCATTGAAAACTTTCTTAAAAAAAATATTAAACCCAAGAGATTTACCCTTTGCTAGTCATCTTTTAAGGAGGTGATCTTACATTATAAAAAACTCATCTTCAATAGGTACAGTATCTTCCTTTGTTTATTTGAAAAAGGCATAATTAGTAAACTGTTATCTTTTCTTATCACTATTGAAGACCTTCAAATAAACTGTCCCTTTTTACTAATTGATTTCTCTTTTTTGCATGGTTTCTTCACAACAAGATCTCTTTAGCTCAGTATTTGCCCTGATGATTTTTCAACCCTCTGCTTGTTATGAAGGAGGTTATGCAACTGTCTTCACCTAGGTCACTCAAAAACCATTTGGTGGGCCCTCTGCTTATGATGAAAAAGGTTTCTTTAAAATGAGGTGTGCGCTATGTTTATCCTTGGAAGGAAAACCTTCTTTAAGACTGAAATCTGTACCCTGTGTCTATTCAACACTAAAGGAGGTAAGGTAGATATAATTTGTTTACACTTTTAACAAATCGTTCTTTCCCTTCAAAGAAGCCCTTAAAATAAACTGAGTGCCCTCTGATTATTACTGAAGGAGGCACTTGAAAAACTGTGTTTTTTCCATCTTCTCATGATTGAAGGAGGCACTGTAAACACAAGAATTTTCTGGTCCTCTACTTATGATTGAAGGAGACCTTGGTAAACATAAAACTGCAGTTACCTCTGTTTGTTATTTGTGTTGGGTGTGGAGCCTGATTATCTTGTTTACTTTGTATCACAGCATTGGACCCCTGTACCTTAAAAAGGGGCGGCAGAGCTTTTCGGAGCCCCCCCCTGGCGGGGGTTCGGGGGCAGCACCCCCGAAGCTAAAAATAGATGTAAAATTGCCTTGTAAAAGTATAGTAATTTCTAGTCAATCTGGGCCGTTCATTAGGCAAATGATCTGACGGTATAAGTTATGTTTAGATTAGGGTTTTTTTCCCTAGAAGGCAACCCCCTTGTATATATATGAGGGCATTGTATTGTGGCTGTGTGTTATGTGTGTATTCTCAGAGTGAGAAACAGAGAGGGAGACTGTGAGAGAGAACAAAGGATATTACAGCGGATCTGCTGTAGGTTTTGTCTCTTTATTTTGCTGGATAATAGAAAGGAAGGACTGGCTGTTTGAGGTGGACGTATCCCAAACTAGGTGAACCACGTATATCTGTGTCTCTTTGGTTTTATGTGTTTTGTGTGCTTGTATTTTCCGCATATTTTATGTGTTTCATTGCTCTGTAATATTTAATTTTCTAACAATTTGAAAGAGGCTGCTTCAGAAAAACTGTTAGGCTTAGCTCTTTAAACATTTAACTATCAGCCTTTAACAAATTTTTGGTGCTATCTCTGTTTATCATTTGAAGGAGGCCTCTTTTTATATATCACTGATGGAAGCCCTTAATCAAACTGTAGCTTACCTTTAGTCCACTTTTCTTTTGATACATGTCTTCTTGCAAGAAATCTCATTGTGAAAACCATGAGTAGGTAATGCATTCCCAACTGATAAATGTCTGTTGTGTCTGTCTTGGGAATAACCCTTCTTTGTAGTAACTATAGCTCCTCTGGTGATGGTAGCACATTTGATGTTTTAGAGGCTAGGTTAAAGTAGGATAAAAAGGCAGTTGTTCCTTTTACACCTTTCATTTTGATGCCTAGTCTACTAGAGGCTCTTTGATTTCCAACAATGAACTGCTACATCTTGAAGTCCTTTCTTGAAGTGTTCTCTTGCCCACACTTTTCTTACTGTTATTCATCCATACACCCCTACAGAGATGTGTTGATGGATGTCTTTGATCTTTGGAGAGCCTTTTTGATGTATTTGAAGATAATGCTTGAAATGATAACTTTATTCAGATATGGAACTTCTTTCTTTTTTCCTGATTTGAACCTTTCTGAGCTCTTCTGAAACAATATACAGTGACTATTTTAATGGTGTATGACCTATGGATAGACAAAGGATTTTTCTAAAATGATAAATGATAAATGAAGGCTAACTGATGTTGAAAACAGGGTTTTTAGCTTAGAGACAATTTTTTCAAGGTATTTTCCCTAAAAAGCACCACTTAGACCTAGAGACTTTCTCACAATTTCTGAAGGATTTCTTAAACATATTTAGGTCATTATATGACCCAATGATCAGGGTGAAAGGGGAAAATACTTTGTCTAATGTTTTGAAAGTGAGCTGTGTGGAAACAGGGGAAAATGAATATAAGAGGTACAAGGTTTATGACAGTTATAGACAAGGAAGGTTTGCTGATGTAGGGCAGGACTGAAAACTAAAGACCACTTCCACCTCAGTGTGCAAAAGAGGGGTAAGAAGACAAAAAATTTGTTTTGAGGGGTTTTCTAGATGAAAAATTTACAGATTGAGATTAGCTTCTAGAAAACTCACCCAAGGAATCTAGTCATCAAAACATGCAAAAATACTGATGACTAATAATGGCTCCATTTGGGGAGGGCATCCATAACTACAGATCTTTGGCTTGTGAAGACCAGTGCCTTATCCATTGGCGCAAATTTCTCTCTTTCTTGATGCTATTTTTGAAAATTTACAGCATGATTAGCATCAATGTCATCTCTACCTACCCAACTATTATTTCCTAGCATTTTTTCTTCTTTGGGCACACTTGGACTAGCAACCCTTTGACATGATACTTTTGAAAAAGGAAAAACTATCTAATTCTACACTTATATCCTCCGGGAGTTCAAATTAAACTGATGAACTCCTTTGATTCTCTAGCTATGCTAGATCGACTGTCAAGATTAAGTTATTTGACAGGATTTCATTCACTAATCTATAACATGAAATTGAAAAATGACCAAATCAAGATTAGACGATCTGATTTTTCATGTGTTTGTGGCATAAAAGACAAGCTGCACAAAAGTATTATTTTCGTACAAAATGAGATTTAGAAAAATCAGGGCTAGGATACATAGTTTGTTTTTCATCCCTGCTTTCCTCTTTGGTTCTGTTTTGAGCGTGTGGAACCAGTATATTTTCCTAATCTACTTTCATTGATAAGTCAAGCTTACACAATTTGACTATCACTTCTTCCACTAACTTATCAGCAATCAATTTAAAACATGTCCAATTATGATTAACTGAACAAGATATCTTTTGAGCACTAGTAGTGGCATTTAGACTTGCGCACTTTCAGCATGACTATTTTTTGGGTATGGGGTTGTACCATTACTTTAGAAACTGCCCTCTTTTTCTACTTTTCTTGTTGTTTTTGTATTTTCTGTCTCTACTTTTTCTTTCAAACAATATAGGACTAAAAATATGCTCATAAGGCTGAGCTTATTTTTCATACCTATCTATCTATCCTAATCTAACCTATACACAATATACATTCATTTAGTGAAATCTCTCTTCCAACAAAGCCGAACAAGCATATGATTCCATAAGGGATTTTGTTTTAGATTTTTTAGAGTGTTGAAGAAATGAAAAGGCCACTTCCACTTTACTTGTTTTTGAACAGTAGTGCCTAAAAATTTTCTCAGACTTTTCAATAGACTGTTCTGGGCCGAAAACACTGCTCCTTCAGATTTCTCAAGGAAAACAAAAAATGGATATTGGAATAATACCTGATCTAGAGGATTTGATATATAAGCTTCATTCAGGACTACTCTTTCTTCCACTTGGCTATGTTTGGGACTCTCTTGGGAAATAAACTCCTCCTCTTCCTCATGATCACCTGAACTGTCAAACTCATCATATATTGTAGTGTAGTCTTCTTTCCAAGCTGATGTGTTCTTATTGAGTGGGCTAGAATCTGTGTAAAGGTCATCATGTTGATGAGCAAGGACACTCTTTGGCGGTAAATCCTCTTGAGAAGGTGGTGCAACAACTATCATGTGATTATCAACTTCTATGCCTTCATCTACAATTTTAATTTCAATGGGACTTGGTGACTGCTTATCTGGAGCTAAGGAGTATTCCATGTCCAAAATGATTTCCTCAACCATTTCAGGAAAAGGCTTCTCATTGACAACTTGCTCAAGAATTTCATCATCCTCCTCAACCTCATCATCAAATCTTAAAGACTGTTGATTTCCAATTATGTGAAAGTTATTTCTGATGGATTGAAGTGAAGTTGAGAAAAGAGTCAGAGACTCTTCACTTACTTCTAAACTTTCAAGGCTTTTCTCATCAGTGTCATAGGTGACCTGTCTTAGTTGCTTACTTTTTTCAACCTGATGACAATGAACTTCATCCCACAAATCAACTGTTGATGGCTCTGCAAGGTTAGCTTATGTTTGGAGGATATCATCATCAGATTGATCAAAATTTGGAAACTCATCAAAATAAGTAGTGTCACCAATCAAAAATATTGGATTATCTGTTTTTTCTTCTTTGAATTGATCTACAAGTTCACTTTCTGATTTATGGTAGATGGATTTAGTAGGAGAAAGAATAGGAATGTTTTGTTTACATGAAGGCTTGGAGGGTGTTTGTACTCTCAACATCTGATCTATCTCTTCTTTAGTTAAAGGAGGGGGCATTTTCTATTTTCTTTGGATTGGGCAACAATTGTTTTCCTTCTTTAGAGAAAACTGATTCTGAGGTTGGATATCTTCTTGAGCCTCATATAGTAGGGATGATGAATCATCACTTGTACCTTCAGAGAGATCTTGTGGGTTTTCTTCTATACCTTGAGTGATTTCTTCCTAAACTAACTCATCTAGGTTGTCATGATAGTTAACTTGAGAATGAAATTCATGAATTGTTGCTAAGAGATCTCCAGGATACAAATTATCTAAATAATCCCTATCTATAAGGTGTTGTATGATATATGTATATTGATCACAACAATTTTCAGCTAAAGATAGAGATGGACAATACCTTATATATTTTTTGTAAAATACCTTTTGGAAATCCTTTAAAGAAAACAAGATGCCAGGTTTTAACCATTCATACCAATTTCTTGCCTTACCTTCTAATGTTGCCATGAACATTTTCATAAGATAATCCTCATGCCATTCAACTTTTAACCTCCATATATGTATATGAAACTTTATGAGATGTAACAAGGGGTCATCAAAGTTTTCATCTTGAAAAATAGGCAGGTTTTTCATCCAATCTATTTGAGGCATTTTGTGTGGGAATCCAGGGATATGATCACTGTTCACTGGAGCATATATCCTTTGTATCCTTGGATCCATCTTTGTTAATCAAATGGTTACTGTGTCTTTTCAACCAGTTTAGAGTTCTCTACCAGTGGAGTCTTTTGAACTATTGAGGGTTTTGGAGTCTCCAGGTGGAAGATTTGGACTTTATTTTCCACCATCGGCATGATCGGAATTGCTTAATGCATTCCCAGGAGATTTTATAAGGACTAGTGGAGTAATAGGCCTAGTGGAGGCTAGTGGAGTTGCCAGGTGGATGTTTTTAGTTGTTTTGAGGGTATATGTGTATGGTCCACCACCAACACTGACAAAAAACCAATCTAGGGATGTTTTTTTGGGATTTTTTTTTTAATTTATTTATGCAGCCCTAAGCTTTGTAAGAGTGTCTTATAGTTGAATCATCATTTTGCTAAGATGGTGAAAGAGCTAGTTTCTACTCTTCAGACAACACTTAAGTTTTCTAATTTTGACTGAGATTTTGAGAGGTCGTAAGGGATACCTAGGATTTTTTGAATCAAAGTCCCACCGTGATCGCCATTATGTTAGAGAGTAGTGGGATGGATCAATAGGATAGCATGCTCAGTTCGATAGGGGTTTTCCGTGAGTCTTGAAAGATATTCAGATTAATATGAACTCAGAAAATTCCTACCGTGATCACCATTATGTTGGAGTCCCATGATTTGGTAGATTGGTAGACCAAATGACAAGGTAACATCAGACCAAGCTTTGGAGCCCTAGGACCTAGCCTTCCTGGACTTAGAGAGGGCTCTCTCTATTATGCAAAGGATGTAAACTTGTTTGCTTTTGTATATTTGATTTTAGGCTAGTTGTTAAGTATTTTTTGGTTTGTTTTGGGTTTTTGAGGGAACTGACCAAAAGGAAAACAATAGATAAAGAGTTAGTCGAATCAATTAGGCTATGGGGTCAGATGAGGTCAAGATTGTCTTAATGATGTACAAGGTATTACTGCAGGGCCGATTTGGTCGAGGGAAATGGATTCTTTGGGTGAAAGTGAAATGAGATGGACATTAAGTTTGTGAAATCCAAAGAGATTTTAAGCATAAATGGTTAAAAAACAAGCATTCATGAGTTAGGGCTGACCATTAATCTCTATGAATGAAACTCAAACTGATAGATGAAGACAATAAACAATCTAGTGATACGTAGAAGTATAAGACCCTCTAACTTTGGGAAAATCACCTTTAGACTTTTGGGAAAACAAATAATACAAACAAGAAACTCAAAATATGAAGAGGGAACTCCTAAATATCATGTCTTGAGCTATCAGGAACCTTGAAATAAGACTACAAAGCATGGACAAAGGGAAAGATCGAAACAAGACCTCTTTCACTTAACTAAAACAACCAATAATTTAGAGAGAGATTTAAGAAATGGAGTTTTGATTAGCTATGAGTAAGTAGGGCATACCGTGAATCATACTAGATAGCATACATAATAACCATTAATGAAACTGATAAAAATTTCTTAGGGTACTGTTAAAGCCTCGAAAATTGGGTCTACAACAAGGGGGATACTCACCCGATCCGGGCCTTGGTTGGCAGCTCCTTTTCCATTTGGTATAGTGGGTCCGACTGGGGATAATGGGACCATTTTCCCAATATGTGTTTGTGTGTTGAGAATTGATATTTCCTTTCTAAAAGTTCCTAAGTGAAATGCTTTTATTCTAATTCTAATCTATAATATGCAATTGTATTCTAATAAATAGAAATATCTGATTCTAAACTAACCCGGGATTTAATCTTTCCGTTATGCGATCTAAAATTATTTCAAATAAAAATTGGTAATAAAGATCATTAAACTGTTATAATAAAAGAATTCAATAAAGATAAACCACTTCGTATAAAAAGTTAGACGAAACAGTTGTCAAAAACATATCGCATAATAAGCTACTCATATATTAAGCATAAATAAATAGCTATCACCGTACAAAAGTGCCAAATGATAACTCAAGCATTCAAGCATTAATATATAAACAACTGAACATAAATATCACTTTAACACAGAGGCAAAAATAGTTAAGAGATAAAAGTACCATTTATAACTAGTTCTACTCATGAGCTTCAAGCAATAATGACTTATCTCTTCTTAATCCAACATCCACTAAGAGTAAAAAAGTGCAACATCAGTAGTAGATATTAAACGTAGATATCAATAAATCTTGTTCCATTCATTCATCAAAACCTCCTCGGAGGGTGCAAAAGTGCATGTTCTGAGGACAAGTTTTTGACAAATTTCAGGACCCTTCTCTAAATGCATGAGAAGGGATTAAATACTACTAACTAAATCTAAAAATAATTTATTACAAAAATGTAGGATACGGTTTAAATGATCGTCCTCTTTTTAGGCAAAAATAAATCAAAATTAATACTAAATCTAAAATTAAAACTTAACAACTAACTACTTGTGAATCTGTTCTTTGAAATTGCAAGCGTTCGGCATTTGTTTGAGAAGATTTGGTTGGCCGACTTCTGATTTTAACTATCCTGTGAAAACGGAATCGGCAAGAGTTGGTGCCATCTTCTCAGCAGAATTGATGATATACGTGAGAGTCATGCATTGGCTATGTGGTTTTATCAGACACGCCCAGTAAGAATCCCAATTTAACTTTGTTAATCTTTTAATCGATTCTTCCTTTTCTTGAGCCTTCTGTTTCCATTCTGTCTATAGTTTTTGTGCTTTCGGTAGGTGCCCTGGAGTAGTTTATAAGATCAAATTTTCCTTCTGAAAATTTTCATTTATGCAATCAATAACATTGCTTGTTGTTGTAGCTGCTTCTTCTGTCGCTTGCTCTGCTTTCCTCATTTGTGCATCCCAATTATTAAAGAGAATTTCTTTGTGATTGTCATTTATTATTGGTGCACTTGCTCTTTTCCCCTCCTCTGTTTCTTGCCAAGCCAAATATTCAGTAACTCTTTTATCAATTAAATCATAATCATGCCGTAAGCCTACGACATGATTAGTGATTTTATCACTTTCTTCACAATAAGAGTTCCACTGTAATATTCTTTGGCATAATATTTCCTGTTGCTGCAGTAGTTGATCATTTAAGGAAATGGATTATGTGATAAATTCTGTAAGCTTGGGATCATCCTTATGCATCTCTTGCATAACCTGTAGCTATTTTTC
Organism: Pinus albicaulis; assembly: GCA_034641835.2. Taxonomy (NCBI): domain Eukaryota; kingdom Viridiplantae; phylum Streptophyta; class Pinopsida; order Pinales; family Pinaceae; genus Pinus; species Pinus albicaulis. The sequence goes on along the minus strand of CM076577.1, from coordinate 1,413,524,750 downwards.
TTTTTCAGCCAAACTGTTCTGATATCCTATCTGCATTTGTTGGAAGTCTTGCTGTAATTTTTCAAGCTGTCTTTGTGCTTCATTGTTGGCGTTGGCTTGTTGTAGTTGTTGTTGCAGAACCTATACTTGATATTATTTTTCATTCAATAATTGTCGTACCTCAGATGCTTTATCAATGGCTGCAGAGGCATATGCCCCTGTGATCTGAGATAATTTAGTGAGATTTTCAGTTGGATCCGTAGTAGGATCTTGCCATAGGACGTCTAATTGTTCTGCATCATGAGAGAGAAAATTTTTTAATTTTCTTTTCTTTATTTGTCTTCGTACCACTGCCTTGTGTTGTGGACTATAAAATACATCAAGAGGAGGAATTTCCTCTATTTTGAGCATAAGTTCAGAGGATGGGGTAATGGGAATATGTTCCATTTCTGAGACATTGCTAGTTATTCCTGTGACTATATTTTTTGTTGTCTATACATTACTCACAGGTGTCTATATGTTTTGTCCTTCAATATTGATTAAATCATTGAATGTCTCCCATTATTTATCTAACTCAGTTCTGACTGATGGTTGTTGTACAATGAGAGGGGGGAGATTTAGCTGTGGAGAGGTCAAAACCTATTGCTGTGAAAGCTCCTTTGACTGGGCAGTATCCCTTACTGACCCTTCACTTCTGTCATGGTCATTGTCAGACCTTTTAGAGTGTTCAGAGGTTTCTTTCCTGGACTTAGACTTAGACCTGTCTATACCTGAACTTCCACTGAGACTAATACTAGGAGTTGGTTCCCTTATGGGTTCCAGGCGTAATTTATCCAAAGGGATACTAGTTAACCTCCTTTCCCTGTATATCTCGAACTCTTGAAATTCTGCTAGAGGAAACCGCATTTGGGCCGAATGTAGAACCTCTTTAAGTGTGCCTTTTTCTTGGAACATCTCATCAAAAATATCATCTTCTATAGAAAACACTCTTATTTTGACTGCAGTAGTGAAATTTTTAGCAACATCATAAGGATCGAATGATCTTCTTGGAAACTTGAACAAACGTAAACATGTAATGTTTTTTACTTCTTTGAATGCATGGCCAGCATCAAATAGTGAAAAGGCTCCACAGGCCACAGGAAATTGTGGCCAGATAGCCTTATTTTTGTCCTTCAAATCTTTAGTCAAACCTCCTTCTCCGCAGGTCTGATAAGCAATTTCTCGTGCCATGAGTTTGTCAGGAACATACAAAGGTAAAACATGAGGGGAAGAAAAACTTCCAAATACCCTAACATATGTAAACAGTTCTTCTCCAAACCATCTCGCAACAGGAAGTATGTCTACTTCTACTTTAGGAGAAAACCTAGGAGTGTCTTTATCATATAACATTTTGTACAGGGGCAACATGATTCCATGGCAAATCTTGTAAAAATAAGGAATGAACTTGGAATCCCACAATTCTTTGTGATAAATATGAATGGGTAAGGGGTCTTGAGTCGTCCATTTCCAACCCATTAAAGGAAACTTGGAAATATAACAGATTGAATCCATCACATAAGCAGATAAGTAAAAAGGGGGATAAATTCTCTGAGAAACGGTTCTTTTAGACCGGTAATTCAAAATGGTCATGGCTAAGTTGTCAGATAATATCTTAGCCCAATCCACAATAGTAGCATTAACAGCAGCATTCAATAATGGTAGCCATTCAGATGAAAACTTATTAATTTTTGGCTTTCCAAAAAGCCTACAGAGCATAGCAACAGAAAAACAATACGCAGAAGTGAGAGAACCAGTACTATACATACTGTGTTTATCCTTTTTTAGTGGTTCGTCTCTCCTTGACCAGTCCTTGGTGCATTCTGCCAGGTTTTCATTTTCTTTGGCAAACTTCTCCATGAACTGTTTGTTATAAGTCGCCTGTGGCTCTGGAAAATGATACATGAGTCTCAAATCTTGTGGGGTAAATGAGTCGATGAGTTCTTGACCTTGATTCTTAAACTGTCTGTTTGTAATGTTAGTGCTGTCAAGTACCCATTTAACCATGTCCGTGTAGGGAATAATTTTGGGCCTTGCCGCTATCCGGTGCAAAAATGAACAAGCTAGCTCTGTAATGGACGCATCAGAAGACCCATGTGAGCCTGCAGTAACTGTAACCTCCATTACTCTGGGGTTCTCTTCCTCAAGTAGATTATACATGCCTTCCCAAGTAGTAATACCAGCATCTTTGTTACAGGCGGTGTCTGTACACAAGGGCATCATTTCTTTGTCTTCAGAACTCAGAGCCTTGTCTTTCTTTCCCATTATATCCTGAATATTGCTTTGTATAGTTCTCTGTTCCTCGCTCCTGCAGTTTATGAATTAAGTGAGAATAATGATAGGAAAAGGTGACGGGAAAGTTTTAAATGCTGCAGACGTATAAAATATACCACCTTACGTGAAATAGCTCTTCGATCAGAACGAAACCATATTTCATTAATGATTGACAACCAATTCATTGATTAACATTAAAGCGCATAACCAGGTCTCAGTTTATGGAAAGATTTTTTTTGTATAATGAGCCTTAAATATCTGCAATAAGGCGATCTACAATTTTCTTCGCAATATCGCAAAATTGCAATATCACAGATCGCAATCTCATGAAATTGTAATATCATAATAGCGCAATATCATAACATCACAAAATCACTACATCGCAATATCGCAAAATCGCAAGAGCATAACATATGACAAACATCATTAATGTTTTTTCTGTGAAATGGGATTTGCGATATGTGTCATCGCACATCGGTGGTTTGAGGTTTTTCAATGTAAGATATGACATTTGAAGCATGTGATGCGATGAATGCTCTTTTAGTGCGTAGTTTCGCATCGCAATCTCACTATCTTAGAATTCCGCTTGTAAGGAGGTATTCATTACCTATTTGCGATGCGATATTTATTTAAAGAATGATTTTATTTCATCCTATCATAAAACTTAAGTTTTTATAGATTTTTCAAGGAATATTCTCTTAAGTTTATGATAGTAAGTTTTTTTGAAAAAGTAAATACAATCACTAATCAATTTTTAAAATTTTTTGAATAAGGGCCCCCACTTATTTAGTATTAGTGATAATACTAAATAAGAAGGGGGGTTGTTGCTGGCCACAACAATTGGTGATTCACTCGGAAGAACCAGTTATCTCTCTTTTTCTTTTGAATTTTCTAAGCTTTCAAAATAGAAAATTTTCCAAAAAATCAAACTTTATAATAGAAAGACAAAGTACATTATGCTTTTAATCTATCAATGATATTTCGTTTCTTCTATATTCAACTTTTGACTATTTACTTCCTCAAGCTAGTCCTTGTATCTACGTCAGTCACTAATTGGTTTATAAAGATAAAAACAAAGGCTTCTATGTAAATCAGTTTTAAATATGCTCATTTGTCGTAGGTAGAGCCACTGCTACCAGCAGGCGTTTATAGCCTCGACAGGGTTACCTGTTACCCAGCAATGATCCTGTATCCTACTTAGAGAAATATACAATTTTCAAAGAGAAATCCATATCCACACTTATTGCGTTCATTTTCTTTTTATCCTTAAAGAACAATGTCTTGGTCTGGTAGTCAATTTATGACAGTGCCATTCACTTGATTTATAACTTTGCTGAACAAGCTGGCTCGTGATGAGACCCCTTGTCTTTTGATTGCAACAATCTTGAGTCATTGCCCTGTTGTGGTATGCAGTATTGGAAAAGTCGGCAAGCTATAATATCTATGATCATGATAAGTCGACTCGTGATGAGACCTCTTACTCTTTAAGTTAAAGTGTATCATTGGATTATTCCCTGAACGTTGTAATTTTCTAGGTGGGGAGGAAGTCATTATTTCCTTAAGATAGCTCTGGACGACAATGGTAGAGTTTTTAGAAAGAACTTTTCTACAGATAATCTTCATTTTGTTATTGATACTTTTCATTAGACTGATATAAAACAATTTCTTACTAAAAGTCGTTTTTAATCAAAATTTTCAAAGTTGAAACTAGTATCATTTCTAGTCCTAAAGCTTTTAATTGTATCTTTCAATAATAATGATCAATTTCTTAGAAGAATTCTATTTATACAAGTGAAAAAACAAAATCTAAAAGAGAATTTGTATCTTTTTCGTGAATTCCAAATGTAACCATTAACAACTGGTTTTATTATGAAAAATAAAGAAAACTAATATACAAAATAGAAGAATGATCTTCTATGGAAAATGTTTTTTGAGGATCTGTCCGTTAACAGGTAAAGACTCTCTTTTTCCTTTTAAAACCTGTAACATAAAAGTAGATGGACCTATGACTCCTGCGATTTGGAAAGGACCAAGCCACATTCGTTGAAATTTTGTATGTTTTCCTTTTTCCTCATGAGCCTTGTCCCATTTTAAAACTAGATCTTCGATCTGAAAGTCCTTTTTCGATATCATGTTTGAATCAAAAGAAGCTTTTACTAATGCTTGGTGATGAGCATGAGTTATTTTGGCATGTTCTCATTGTTCTTCTAGCTTTATTATTTCCAGTTGTCTTAGTTGTAAGGAAGAAGTTGGTGCTTCATCAATATATTGAACTAAGGCCAAAGAAGGAATTGCTAGATGAGTTGGAAGAACCACTTCTTTCCCATAAACTAAATTAAAGGGAGAAGTGCCAATGGAGGCTTTCTGCGTTATTCGATCTACCCATAAAGCATATATTAAAGACTTGTGCCAATTTTTATGATTTTGATCAATGGTTCGCTTAATGATTCTGATTAAGTTTTTATTTGTAGATTCAGCTAACCCATTTCCCTGTGGATAATAATTGGCAGAGTATTTAAGTTTGAAACCTCTTTTAAGTGAAAATTCAGTCATAGCATTACCAGAAAAATACGATGCATTATCAAACATTAAAGCAGAACGTAAACCAAACATGGTGATTATGAACTGATTTATGAACTCGATGATATGCTCGGCATTGGCCGTCTTGAGAGGAAATTCTTCTACCCATTTAGTAAAATAATCAGTTGATGTAAGGATATACCTATGTTGTTTAGAAGATTGAGGAACGATCTCACCTATTATGTCCAATCCCCATTGATCAAAAGGCTGCTCAATGTTGACTGGTTACAGCGACAATGATGGTTTCTTTTGTCTCCCAGCAGCGGTTTGACAAACTTGATATTTCCTTACGTAGCTATGTGAGTCTTTGAATAGTGTGGGCCAGTAATAGCCTGCGCGGAGGATTTTATGTGCAATAGCATCTCCAGCATAATGTTCGCCTGCTGGCCCATCGTGGAGTTCCTGCAAGACTTTTTTAGCTTTAGATTTCTCAAGACATCTAAGGAGAACATAATCATAATTCATTCTAAAAATAACATCATTCACAAGTTGATATTGTTTAGCCTTCAACCTTAGAGCTCTTTTCTTGGTGTAATTGAGATTTGGAGGAGCATATCCATTCTTTAGATAAAATATGATATCAGCATATAATGATTCAACATCGTTTAGGCTTACCTCATACATTTGTATCTCTGCAAATGGCTTTTCAGAAATAAGCGATGCTCCAGCTAGTATTTTGCAAAAGCCTTGACCTCTTACAATACTTGCTGGTTTGATTTCTACAACATATTCTTGAAAGGCAGTAACCCAATTGGCTCTTTTCTCACCCACATCTTTCTGAACTAAAAGATTTCTTACTGCTGGAAATGGTACTATGATTTTTGTATGGGTTTTAAGTAAAAAGGGTCTAAAATATTTAATTGCTTTGAAAACAGCATAATCTTGTTTCTCTACATCTGAATAATTCAACTCAGCCCCCCGTAAATTTGAACTTAAGAAAGAAATTGGAGCTTCTGCCTTGTCTTGATTTGCTTGAGTGAGTATCGCAGCATATGATTTATCAGAGGCAAATGTATACAAAATAAAAGGATCAGAAAAATTTGGAGTTGCTAAAGATGGAGCATTAACAATTGTTTGTTTAATCAGATTGAATGCCTCATATTCGTCTTGGCCCCATTTGAAGTTTGAATTATTTTTAATCATTGCTCGTAAAGGAGATATAATTCTTGAAAAATCTGGCACAAATCTCCTTACAAAATTAATCCGGCCAAGGAAATATTGCATAGCTTTCTTATTGTGAGGTAAGGGTATTTCAGAAATCTCCTTGATTCTGTCAGGATCAATATGAATTCCATATTTTGATACTATGAATCCAAGAAGTTTTCATTTACTTAATGCAAAAAAGGATTTTTTTGGGTTAAGTGAAATTCCATACCTTTGACAACGTTAGAAGATCTGTTTTAAATCTATAAGATGATTGCTTCGTTTCTTGGAATATACAGTTATATTATCCAAGTAAATTACCACTGATTTGTTAACTAGTCCCTTGAATGCAATGTCCATGGCTCTTTGAAATGTGGCACCAGTGTTGATCAAACCAAAATGCATCTTTTGATATGCATAAGTGCCCCATTTGGTTCTGAATGTGGTTTTCAATTGATCATCGGGATGGACCAACACTTGGTTGTAACCAGAGAAACCATCTAAGAAAGACATTAATTCTGATCCTGCAACTGTCTGCAATATTTGCTCCATAGGAGGCAAAGGAAAATTATCTTTTTGGCAGGCTTTGTTAAGATTTCGAAAGTCAATGCAAATTCTAATGTCTTCGTTCTTCTTTCTAACAGGAACCATATTGAAAACCCATTTAGAATTTCGAACAGGAAAAATAATCTTGGCTTTCAATAATTTATTGAGTTCAGATTTGATCTGATTTTCTAGATTGGGATGGATCTTTCTCAGCTTTTGTTGGATAGGTTTTTCATCGTTTATCATTGGGATAGTATTTTGGATTATAGAAGTGTCATAAGTTTTGATTTCATCGTAGTTCCAAGCAAAGACACTTTTGTATTGTTTCAAAAGACGAACATATGCTAATTTTTCTTCAGGAGCTAGACCAAGGCCTAGGTTGATATTCTGTGGTTTGGCATAAGTTCCTAGATTTACTAATTCATAATTCAAAGTTGAACTTTGCAGTTTTGAATTGGTAGATATTTTGAATCGATCTTTCAAATCATAAAGGTCTTCTAACTTGACTACTGACTTTGGCATAGCATTATTAGTGCTATCTTGTTGCAATTGTCTGTCATGTTGGTCTTCATCAATTATCTGATTGGGGTAAGATCCTTCAGATGTGAGGAAGCTTACAATATCAAGATCATCGTTGAAAATCCTCCAATTGGTAATGTTATCAAGAATTGAGGGTCTAAAGATTAATTCGATTGAAAATCGATCAGGGCTATAGTCTTCTGCAGGAATGAGCTTGGAAGCTACGTTAGCTAGAAGGTCTGCACTAGCATTCTGGAGTCTGGGAATTGATGAAATATTAAATGCTATAAAGTGTTTAGTCAGATATTGAACTAAAGATTGATAATGCTTTAAATGACCTGATAAACAATGTATAGTATTGCGTATCTGTCTGATTACAATTTCATAATCTCCGAAAACTTGTAGATATTTGATATCTAATCCGATTGCTTTGTATAATCCTTGGACTAAAGCCTCGTATTCTACGGTATTATTGGTGCAATCAAACTCGAGTCTGCAAGTTAGCATAATTTTGTTTCCCTCTAGACTAATCAACACGCATCCTGCTCCTGCTCCTTCATTAGACTTAGAACCATCAAAAAATAACTTCCAAAATAAATATTTATTTATAGGAGTATCTATAAAATTAATACATCTAGAACTATATGTTTGAGAAAAAATTTCTATTTGAGATAAAAAAAAATGTTCTAAGTAAGGTGAAGTATGAGCATTGAAATTTCCTAAGAAAGAATCAACTGAATAGTTTCCAATGATATTATTGCTATATGCAACTGGTTCATTTTCTCCTTCCAGTTCTGTTACTATGTATTTCTGATATTTTTCTCGCTCAAACCTTATCTGATTTGGTTTACCATTGTAAGGAAGCGACATGTGTGACCAATCAGTTTCAAAGTATCCATGAAGTTTTTCTGACCAATCTCTGCTAAGAATTAAACCATAAAATTCTGGAATATTTGCAACTAAAATGTCGATAACTTGACATACCTTTGGATTAGATGACAACCTTATGGTGACCTGATTTAATTCGCCAATCACTTCAACTTGTGATCGATCTAACTGAACTATGCGCACAGTAGATTTTTGCGGTTGAATGTTCAACTTTGCACATATTTATTTTGGTAGAATATTAGATGAAGCTCTAGAATCCACTAAACAATTATGCAAATTTTTATTGAAAACTTCATAAGTAAGAAGAAATGGAGGAGTATGAGATCTCGACCTTCCTCCAATTAAAGCAATATTTTCTAGATCAACTTTACTAATCGCATTAGTTGGAAGTCTTCCCATCTCATGGGAATCCTGAGAGATTACAGGATCGGGCAAAGGTTTTTCTGGTATAGCATGTAATTCTTTCAAAAGTACCTTTCGCTGGTGTTTGAACTTGCTCAACTCATAAAAAGTGATGTTAGCCCTAGTCTTCTTCATGTCTTCTATGATATTATACTTCATTTCATCCGAAACGATCAGTGTTTTTGATGGATTTGATGAATCTGTTTGGACTAGGCTAGTTTGAGTTGCTTTAGATGTTTTTTTCTTGGCTGCAACTTTATCCTTAGTCATTGAGCTTGTGCTCTTTGGCTTAGGAGTAGGCTGAGGAGGATCAAGTTGATTTCTACTTCGAGTGCTAAACGGGGATGCTTCTTGATCTTCTTCATCTGGGAGGATGAAATCCCACATACCTTGTACTTCTACAACTTCTTCTTCATCGGTAGTTTCTTTAGTAGAAATATCCTCTTCTTCTTCTTCTGATTCAACACTTGTGATAGCATTTAGCAGTTTTGAATCAGTTGAAGGGTTTCTTCTATAAGGCTCGAAATACTTTTTAGAAGATGTTTCTGCCACTTGTTTCTTAATATCAACCATTTCGTTGGACATGGTTTTCAAAACTTTCTGCAATCCTTCTAAATCAAATGGATCTTTCAATTGTTTTTTCTTGGGGTCTTCCTTAAAAGTAACTTTCTTGGATTTTCATTCCTCTATCGCATTTTTCTTTTCTAGAGAAATGATATGTTTCTCTACTGTTATTGCTTCCTTCATATTGTCAGCTAAAGTTGTTTTGTTAGCCCTATCAACGAAGATTTCTATATTTGATGGTAAAGCTAAGATGTACCATTCACTTCGCACTTCTTCGCTAGGCTTGGAAGCAGTAGGAATTTTATTTAACAGTTTATTGAATGTGAATTAAAATCCTTGATGGGTTCTTTTGACTCAGCTCTAAGATTAGACAAGTCATTGATCAGTGTCGTTGTAGACCTGTCATCACCAAACTTAGTCAAAATTTGATCTTGAAAGATATCCCAACTAGTAATAGATCCAGATGGTAATGAGAAATACCATGATCCGGCTGCTCCTTGTAGAGTATAGGGAAAAAGTCGGACGACAGAATCTTCATTAGTAACTCCATTGAGATTTATGGATAACATAAAGTTATTTATATGCTCTTCTGCTAGCATGCCTGCTTCAGGATTAAACTTAGGCAGCCATTTTTCAGGATGGGCGGGTATTTGACTCAAGGGTGCAGGCATTAAGACTGCCCCTGGGTTATTCCATGGAGATTGAGCCATTACTGAACTACTAACAGAGGAAAGCACAGAAGATGATCCCTGTGTTTGGTAAGATGAGGATATTACGATTCCAGATGTTTGAGAAGGAGATGTGGAAGTTCCAGTGGTCTGACGGACAATAGTCTGAAGTGGAGGGGTGGATGGTTGACTTCGTGGTGAAGAGTTTGAGATGGATGATGATGATGAAAGAGTCTCGCTATCAGACTCTTTAGGTGATTTCCTTGCTCTCTTCCTTGTAGGTAGAGGTAACTCAGTTGGCTGAACACCAAAATTTTCGCTTTGTAATCTAGTAAGGGGATGAGCAGGGTTATATTGCGAAGTCACACTACCTTGAGATTTATCAGATCTTTGAGGTGATATTTTTTGGCCACCTGTAAAATTTGTCCTATCGAAAGGTGGCCAAAACACTGTTCAGTCTTCAAGAAACACTTTCATGGCCAAAATGTTATCTCTTGAAGCCTGTGGAAGATCTCATGCTCATGTTTAAAAAGTCTTCACTGCTGATTCTCTCCAGAACTCAAAAATTCTGCTAAAAATTCCATGACAAAGACTGTTGCGAAATCCCCTCCCTCCCCTTCTTCCATTCAGAAACTAACCTTCATTTGTGTCCCTTTTCTTCCGTAAAATTCCTCTTTTTTGTTTCCCCTTCTTCCATCCATGAAACTCATTGTTGCATAGTTTAAAACCCCTTTTTTAACTATAGCGAAAACCCCAAAACCCTTTGAAAACCATTAAAAATCATGGAAAAACCCATTTTTTGTATTAAGAGGTTAAGCTCCTTTGGGCCAAGTCTCAACCACTTCCCCACCGTGTGCCCTTGTCATAAAAACCAAGCGTTGAACCCATATAGCGCTTATCGCATCAAAAAATTTCGATGGTGCGCAAGTCTTGTGTTCCTTTTTTCCCGATGTGATCAACTCTTTTATATAAACCTTCCCGATCGCATCGCAAAAACTCAGCGCACCAGTTTGTTTTCACATCCTCCAAATTTCCGATGCGATTAAGCCCTGTGCTTTTATCCTCTGATTATATGATTTTTTCATATTAAATGTGGGCCCAACCCGGCGTTTAAACCTTGTAAATATTTCATGCCCAATCCATTTTTGCTTTTTAAAGTCTCAAAACCCACTTTTCCAAAGTTTTAACTAAAAATCCAAAGTCACGTGTTGAAATATTTCAAATGGGTAGATTAAAAAGACCAATCGCGCAATCGCAATCAAAGAATACACAATGGATTGATTGAAAAGGCTGCATCGGAACTTTCTGATGCGATTAGGACTTATTCATAAAAAAAATTCCCCGCCTTTTTATTTCATGTGACTTTTCCCTGGGACCAAGTGTTAAAGATCCTGGGTGCCAATCGCACCGCAAATGTTTTAATGGGTTGATTGAAAGACCCGGCCCAATGGCCCAATTGCGATTGGCCCTTGTATTAATATGCCCCGGCCATATCACAGTTCATAAATCCCAAAGGCCCCGCAGACGGACGCCTATTCTCCTTATATATATATTCCGCCTGATCCACCAAAAACTTTGTATTATTCGAAAAATTTTGGGTTTTATAAAGTGTTAAAAGGTTTTCCGCCGGTGCGAAAAAATCAAAAGATATTGACCGTTGATCTAAAGCTAATCAACGGCCCGCGTAAATCGCATTGCAATGTTTCAATCGCAAGGTTTCAATAAAATCGCAATGTTTGTCCCCCCGATCGCCCATCCCTCCGATTCATTCCCCGTCGTTGATCTGATCCTCAGATCAACGGTCATCGCTCAATCGCATTGGCCCTCCCGATCACGCAATCGCATCGGAGATTTTCATCGCACCCTTATTTTCCTCCCGCCGATTGCGATCCTCCGATTGGATCTGGACCGTCCACATGTCCAGATCGGATGGCCCAGATCTAATCTCGCTTCATACCATGGCTTTCCACCTTCCACCAAGAGGATTCCAACGTGTAATCCCCACCGTTGATCTACGTGCGATCGACGGTTCTAATCTATTATTTTCCTCCAATCTCCTTTGACTATTTCTAAATGATTCCTAACTGTTGGATGATGCCATCCAACGGCTCTACTCTCATCCTATGCCTCCGAAGCAGTAAACCCAAAAATGAAGGATTTTATGATATATTTGTTGGATTTTGTAGGTAATGAAGGTTTTCCATTATGTTGAAAGAAAGGGCCGAGGGCTGGGAATGACGATTCCCATACCATTGCTTTATCAAATGAAAGTCGATCGCAGGGTTCAAGATCCATATTTTCCCTGCGCGGCCTGCACATCAACAAGACACTGTGTTTTTAAATCACAGTTAAAGAGTATCTGTTTTTACCAGAACAGAAGATCGAAAACACTGAACTCAAGTAAATAAACCTCTCCAGCTCCCAAAGGGAAACTGCAGCCTCATGGTAATTAAAGAAGGCTTAGTCATTATTACAAACAAGATGTGTTTTGCCCAAAGACAGTCGAACAATTAATATTACTCAAGGATCTTATCTCTAATTGTCGGAAAAACTATTTTAAAGATTAAAAGTCGCCCGGAAGCTAATCTTTTCGATCATTAGACCTCTGGAAGCAGCAACAGAGTTACTTCAAGCATGACACCGAGCCTCAAAAGTCAAAAAAGGCTCCCACCAAACTCAATTCAGAAATGTACCTCAATTTAATGCAGACAGATTATCTGTTAATTACTTCATCAAGCCCTTCAAAGGATGAAGAGTCATCCATCTGTATTAATTGACCCATCAAATCTTTTATCAGATCCTACCTCCTCATTCTTCTATAAATACTTCTGTAGAAGATGAGCAAATGTTGGTCTCTAGACATCTGAACGCATGTAATAGTCTCTGAAGCTCTTGTTTCCCTATTTGCCACTTGAAGATACAGAAGCTGATATGAGAAGTTTGAAGTTGTAGAGACCCACCTGGCTTGCTGATTGTAACTGGTTTGAAACATCAAATACAAGTTGCCGATTTATGGGATCCTTATTTATGTCAATGGTGATGTGTTCCTCACTGTCAATTGTTATTTTTCTTAATGTTTTCACTCTATTCACTTTCTTTGATAAAGAGAAGCAAACATAGAGCTATGATTTACTTTTAACAGTACCTTACTCTTACTAAAAGCTTTATTGTCTATGTTTTCTTCACTTGAACGTTCTCTTTGAAGAGTACATCAATGCAGGTCGGTTTAAAGGCACTTGCCTGATCTAAATTTCTCTTTGTCACTGTTATCTGTGGTTTTCTTATTTTGAATATGCTGAAATCAGGGTAGTTTAAAGGCACTTACCTGATCTTAAGCTTTTCAACTGTTTTTTAATGTTTTTTAACTAAAAGTACTTCAATGCAGGCCAGTTTGAAGGCACTAACCTAATCTCAGAATACTTTTATGTCTTTCTTATTTGAATATGCTGAAAGTAGGGTAGTTTAAAGGTACTTACCTGATCTTAGGTTGTTCAAACTATTTTTTAATGTTTTCTAACCGGAAGTACTTCAATGCAGGCTAGTCTAGAGGTACTAACCTGATCTCAGAATACTCTTATGTTTTTCTTTAAGTACATGCTGAAGCAAGATAGTTTAAAAGAACTTACTTGATCTTAGGTTGTTTCACTGTTTTTTCATTTGTTTGTTCTTCATTTCCTATATGTTTCATTCCATAAAATCACCTTAAGAGATCCTTTGACATAAGTGACTTGCCCCATGGATCCTGTTTGAACCTTGCTGTCCAATTAAAATCCTCCTATAACTCCATAGCCCAATGGGTTAAAACTGCCTTTGCCTTTCTGTCAGCCAAATCATTCCTTCGCCTGCAGACACCTTCACCCTTCATTTCGAAACTTCCTTCACCTTCATCATGTCTTTGCCCAACCAAAACAAACAAAACAAAACCCAAGCTCTTCATAACTAGCCTAATATCACATTTTAGGTTTTAAAGATCACATCTTTAAGCTCATTCATAGAGAGATCCCTCTCTGGATTTAGGAGGGCTAGATCCTTGAATCCCAAAGCAGTTTGATGTTGTCTTATCTTTTGGTTTAACCAATCTGGCCAAAACATAGGAACCCCAACATAATGGTGACTCGACTGGGGAACTCAGTTGAATTTGCACCTTAGTTTCCCTTAAAACTTCATAAAAACTTGAGAGTAAAAGCAGCCTTTCTAAGCACTACCAAGTAATAGTAATTATGGTAAAACTTGTGTTGAATCAGTGACAAACTAGGCAAACCCTAAGATTCTCCTAAGTCTTTATCTAACCTTGAAAGATCAGCTGACTTTGTCATAAGAGTAGACTGTCTTTGTCTCATAACCGTAGCTAAGTTGTGAAACAGATTTAGGATATTCTTAGAAACCACACAACTGAAAAATAACTCAGAAAAACCTAATAATATTTTAGATTGGTATTCAATAAACATGGTGGTGGACCATAATACCTTTTATCCCTGAAAAGAGCTAAAAACTTCCACTTGGCGACTCCACAATCCTGAACAGACCTTAAGACTCCACTGGGAAGAACCCTTATCATTATAATATCTTTCAAACTCAGTTAGAAGACTGTAGGATTAAAATTTGAGTAAAACAGATTAGTTAACCTCTTAAAGATTGTTATACCTGGTTGAACTTGTCTTGTTTATTTGGATCTGAAAAACACAGCATAGTGGCTTCTAGAAAGATTCACACTAGAGCCTATCCTGACCCTGATCCACCTAAGATAGTTGATAACCCAAAAGGTATCCTTATGAAGTATCCTAAGATTAATTTATCAACTATTTTCAGATCACTCTTAAGAGCTAATTCAGTTCCTGAAAATCTTTCAGCTCTACAACAATCTCAAGTTGACTTAATATATCCATTTAGAACTAGGTCTCTTGGTGATTTAGATCAGTTAGATTCTGAGTCTTCACTATCATCCTCGGAAACAAGTTAACGTCTTGGTAGCAGAGAAACAACACCTCCTGATTTGCATTTCCTTCACAACTTAGGTGTCTCTCATCCAAGATCAACTCAGCAGTCTATTCCTGGTCCATCCACTTCTGCTCACCCTACATCCACTGTTCAAATCACTCCACTGCATCCCACTTTCCCCTTTGTTAATCCACCTCTTGTAAATCCACCTCCACCACATATCATGGCAACATGGTATGCTCCCTTAGTTCTTCCTGCACCATTAGTCAATCTTCCACAGGACTATACGAACAAAATTGGTATAATTTTCTCAGCTATTGTTGCATCACAACATGTGGATAAGATGAATGACTGCTTTGGCCAGAAATGGTAATTGATAATTTACCTAAGGATGGAACAATACCCTGCGAGCTGGGGGGGGAGGAAAGTCGGGGGGATTCTTCAAAGGTTTAGCTTTTGTAGTATATGATCTACAGACATTTATTGAGCATTATTAAACACCTGGAAGTAAAGAAAAACCCTCTTCAAGTCCTTTCTGATTACAAGAACCTCCATAGAAACACTAGGGAAAGTGTGCAAGCTTGTTGCACTAGATTCAATAGTGTGTATAATGCAATTTCCCCAGAACTAAAACCTCCACAGGGCTTAGCTTTAAACAAGTCATGTGAAAAGTTTGTTCTGAGATGGCTTATCAGCTGAGAGAGAGATTTTGCAACTCTTGAAGATATGCAAAAGGGTGCTCTTTCTGTGGAAGTCAACTTGATGGAGAAGAGAGCAAGAATGAAAATTGAAAAGAGAGTGTCCTTTAGAGAGGAAAATTCCCCTTCTACTTCCAACTCAAAGATGGAAAGAATGATGGAGGAGATGATGAAGAAAATTAGCATCCTTGAGAGAGCACAAGCAAGTCAAAACCAAACTGCTCCTCAAAACAAAAACCAGAACCAGAATTAGAATTTTAGAAGGAACCAACCTCCAAACAGACCTAGGGAAGATGATCAACAAATCACTCCTCCCTTTCATCAAAACCATATAAGCGAGGTTGAGGAAACAGATGAGATAATAGAAGAAGATGATATCAACATGTTGGGAGTAGATAATGATGACTTTGAGGTTCATTATGATAGAAAACAAGGTCTTTATACCCCTTATGATGACAACAGAGATGATGATGAAGGTTATTTTCCCGACATGGAAAATGTCCTCATAGAATCCCAAAAAGAATATGACCTTAGAAGCAAAGCCAATCAACAAACTCCCAACACCAAAACCTCTGACAAACCTTCACAAAACATCGCTGCAACCAAACCTATAGTTTTCAAACAAAGGGACAAAACGGTAGCTATGAATTCTGTTATTGGTAGAGAGAAATACACTCAAAAAAGTGAAAAAAAGAATGCAGACCTTAATAGTACTAACACTTCAGCTAGTTCTCCTGTTAAAACCATTCTATCAAACGTAAATAGAAAAAATTAGCGAGCTGATGTTGCTGATAATCTAGCCGCTAGTAAGGTTGAGGCAAGTTTTTCAAAAAACCAAATTCCTTTCAGCCTCGCGTAGGAAATTTAAAAAATCAAAATCTCTGTTCCCTTGACTGAGTTAGCTTCCCATCGTGTATATAGAGCCCAATTTTTAAAGGCTTTAAATATTGAGGATAATAATGACACAGTCAATTTTAATGATGACCAGCCAAAACTCATTTTTGGTCCTAAAATTGAAGGGAAATTTCAAGAAGGGATAGTACCTCCGTTCTACGTCAGCCTTAATATCCATGACAAAATCCTGCATAATGCTATGCATGACTCTGGAGCCTCACACAACCTTATGCCAAAGGTGATAATGGAAAGGCTAGGGCTAGAAATAACCATACCTTACAAGGATTTATATTCTTTTAACTCTAACAGAGTAAAATGCCTTTCCTAATCAAAGACCTTTGTGTAAGTTTGACTCAAATCCCAGCCAAGTACATGGTTATGGATGTTGTGGTGGCTAATGTGCCTCCTAAGTATGGCATGTTTTTATCAAGGTCATGGGGTGCCAAGCTGCAAGGTACAATGCAGATGGATAGGACATATGCCAGTATCCCCATCTTTAGCTAGCTCGGAAGGCTATACAGAGAGGCACACTTGAAATTCATGGTCAGTAGCCCTAAAAAACCTAAAAATTCCCCCATTTACTCTGTCCATACGGACCTGGATTCGTTTATCCTTTACCATGATGAATCCTCGAATAAGCCAGAACTAGAAGACAGCGACTCAGCCAAACAGTTAGAGACCCCTAATCTAGAAATAAATGCAATTCTAGATATGGAAGAAAACGAGAGAGAAACTTTGGAACAGCACGTTGAAACAACAGACCAGAGTGAACAAAGCCAAGATGGAAAACAACAGACTGCCCTCACGCTCAACTCCATGAAAAACATGAGGAGGTGAAACAAATACAACTAAGTGCCGAGATTTCACAACAACCCTTGAGCACGTTGGTTTAAGAAGACAATAAACAAGATGAAATTGAAAATAGTCCTCTGTGGAGTATGTATTTTGATGGGTCATGCACTAAGAGCAATGCTGGTGCAGGTGCCTGGATTACCAACACTGAAAACAACCACAAAGAAAGCATTTCCTGCAAATTAAACTTTCAGTGTTCCAATAACATAGCAGAATATGAATCCCTTCTCTTAGGCTTACATCTATTAAAAAAGTTAGGAGCCACAAGAATTAATGTGTATGGGGATTTAGAACTAGTCATTAAGCAAGTCAATGGGGAATATAACGCAAATCATCCCAGACTTAGAGCTTACCGAAACAATGTCATGGACCTTTTAGAAACTTTTGAGGAGTCCAAATTGATTTTTGTTCCAAGAAAAAGAAATATTTCCACCCACAATTTAGCTTTTGCGGCTAGAACATGCTTAACGTCATTTGAAACCAAAGGTTGTACAACTCAAATTAAGTTTAGACCAGCTATGCCAGATAATGAAAAATATTGTCAGGTCTTTGAGGGTGACAAACAGATAGAAGATTTTATGTTTGGCAGGAATAAATTTGAGTTATCTGGTTCATATTCTAAATCCGATGAAAATTTCCTAAACAAAAAGTCCCCTAAAAAGGAAAAACCATCTGGTCCCGTAGAAATCAACGTGTTAACTAAAAAACTTGAAACTCATACTGAAGAATACAAGGACACAGAAAATGAAGACATTGAGGTATTGTCATCAAAGGACAAGAACATACCTAGGGGGCTAGCACCGTTAGAAGACCTCTTTTATTTTAACGACGTAGCAAAGAAGCCCACCGTAGAATACACAGAGTCTGAGGTCGAGGAATGCAACATAGGCACCGAGGATCAGCCTAAAATGATTAAATTATCTAGGTCCTTGCCACCAGACATCAAAAGGAAATACGTTGACCTGTTTAAAGAGTTTGTCGATGTGTTTTCCTGGAGCTATGAAGACTTGAAAGCCTACGATAAACAAATCATCCAGCATAACATCCCTTTGAAAGAAAACCAAAAACCCTTTAAGCAAAAACTGCATCGAATTAATCCAATACAACTGCCTCTAGTAGAAAAGGAAATCAAGAAAATGTATGAGGCAGGAATCATTGTGCCTATGAGGTTTTCAGATTGGGTTTCTAACCTTGTAGCCGTGAGGAAAAAGACAGGAGAAATCAAATTGTGCATTGATTTCAGAAACCTTAACAGAACCTCCCTAAAAGAAAATTACCCTTTACCCAAAATGGAACACATTCTACAAAGGGTAGTTGGTTCGAAGAGGATTTCTCTGTTAGATGGTTTTTCAGGGTATAGCCAGGCTTTAGTACTCCCAGAAGACCAACTCAAGACAGCTTTCACCACTCCTTGGGGCACTTTCATGTATGTGAAAATGCCTTTTGGATTAATGAATGCTAGGGCCACTTTCCAAAGGGCCATGGACATTGCATTTTTAGAGGAGATAGGGCACTTCATTGTAATTTACCTTGATGACATAACAGTTTATTCAAAATCTGATAAGGAGCACCTGAAACATTTAAGAAACGTCCTTGAAAAGTGCAGAAGGTTTGGGTTATCTTTAAATCCCAAAAAGACAGTGTTTGGCCTTCAGGAAGGTAAGCTCCTTGGCCATATCATATCAGAAGAAGGGATTAAAATAGATCCAAATAGAGTTGAGGGAATACTACAGATTAGCCAACCAAGGAACATAAAAGAATTGCAGTCCTTTATTGGAAATATTAACTTCTTGAGGAGGTTTATTCCCAACTTAGCAGAGCTCCTTATAAACATGACTAATATGCTCAAGAAAGAAGTAGGAGTAAAGTGGACTATAGAAACCAAAAAATCCTTCGAATTGGTAAAACATGCACTCACCCGGGCACCAGTCCTAATCAGCCCAGACTTTTCAAAGGAGTTCCTTATTTTCTCCTTTGCCTCAGAACATACTATGGCAACAGTCCTGTTGCAGAAAAACCCAGAGGGACAGGAACAACCCATTGCTTTTTTCAGCAAGGCTTCAAGGGATGCACCCTTGAAATATAACATAATGGAAAAACAGGCCTATGCTTTGGTAAAATCCTTAAAGGACTTCAGGGTGTATATTCTACATTCCCACATCATTGCCTATGTACCTAATATAGTGGTAAAAGACATCTTATCACAAGACCCAGATGGAAAGAGAGGCAAATGGATTGCTTCTATATTAGAGTATGATTTAGAAATCAGACCAACCAAGCTTATTAAAGGTCAGGTCTTAGCTCAATTAATGGTTGAATCTAATCTACAAGCCCTTGACATTAACATGGTAGATGCCTTGGATGAACAGGAATAATTACCTGCTCCCACTGTCGAAGAGCAGTTTCAAAACTCACCTTGGTACACTGATATCTTGTATGTGCTTGCAAATCTTAATGCTCCTCCTGATTTATCAAAAACAAAGGCAAGGTTTTTATAGTTGAAAGCTAGGAACTATTTCATTTTAAATGAATGTTTATATTGGAAAAATTTTTATGCTTTATTGCTTAAATTTTTGCCTGAAGTTGATGCAGAAAAGATAAAACATGAATTCCATGAAGGAGAGTGTGGAGGCCATCTTTACCGGAAAACCACAGCCAATAAAATCCTTAGAGATGGCTATTACTAGCCAACCCTCTTCTAGGATTTCCATAAAATGATAGTTTCCTAACACAAATGCCAAATTTTTGAAGGAAAAAGAAAACTTCTTCCTTTACCATTACAACCTATCACTGTTGAAGCTCCTTTTCAACAGTGGGGCCTAGATTTCATAGGGGAAATCCATCCTGCTTCGTCTGCCCAACACAAATGGATTCTCACAGCCACTGACTACTTCACGAGATGGATTGAAGCCATCCCTTCTAGGAATGCCACAGATTCTGTCATTATAAAATTCCTTGAAGACCATATCTTGTATAGATTCGGATGCCCTAGGAAAATTATTACTGATAATGCTGTTGCTTTTTGTTCCAAAAAGATGATTGATTTTTGTCACAGGTATCAGATTACACTGGGTCATTCTACTGCTTACTACCCTCAAGGTAATGGGCTAGCAGAATCATCAAATAAAAGTTTGGTGACCATCATCAAGAAGCTACTTGAAGAAAATAAAAAATCATGGCATAACAAGTTGGTGCATGCTCTGTGGGCAGACAGATTGACCACAAAAAGGTCCATTGGAATGTCCCCTTACCAGCTTGTTTATGGAATAGATGTAGTGTTTCCTACCAGCCTAGGTGTACCAGTTATAAAATTAATCCAAGAAATACAGTCAGAAGAGGATAGCATGATTAGGAGGATCAGTCAGACAATACATCTCCAGCAGACAAGGGAAGAGGTTTACAATAGGGCTCAGAAAGTGCAAGAAAACATAAAGAAGTTGTTTGACAAAAGAACAAAGGGTTGTGTTTTCAACACTGGAGATAAGGTACTCAAATGGGATTCCAGAAGAGAGGATAAGGTAAAACATGGAAATTTTGATAGTTTGTGGCAAGGTCCTTACATCATTCAGTCCACCATTGGTCCAAATTCCTTCTTTCTACAAGAGTTATATGACACAGATCTGTTTCGGGGTCCTGTCAATGGCAGGGTCCTTAAGCATTACTACTACTGAGTTCAATTTTAAATATCTCACTCCCATTATAAATACCATTTGCTTTATTCAGTCTCATAAAATAAAAAGTACAAAAACAATAAAAAAGAAAGAAAAGAGGGCAGATTGTGAAAACAAAAAGGTATAGCCCCATACCAAAAAAGAGAAACAAATCTGAAAGTGTGCAAGCTTAAATGCCACTCCTAAATAACACACTTCTAGTTGGTCAAACAACCTAAACTTGACTGATTAGCTTTAAAATTTTCTGTTGATAGGGTAGTGAATTCGATTTTCCAAACTGTTAAATCTTGGCTTATTAGTAGATAGTTTAGGATAGAAATTAAAGGTTCAAACATGTTCAAAATCTGAACCTAAGTTTCAAAAAGAGAGATGACTCAAATCTGTTCTATTTTTCTGAGTCCAAAAGAAGTAAATATGGTTCTAATTAGCTCAAAATATGAACCAGAGAAAAAGGAAGAAACATCTCAAACAAGAGCCGAAAAAGAGTTGTAAAAAGAGAAGGCCATGATAAGAAATTTTCAGATCTTAAGCCTTCCATTTTGTTTTAAATTTTCTGAAAAATAAATGTCTATGTGCAGCTTGTTTTTATGCCATAGAATAGCAACAAGTTAGACTGTTTAATCCTGACTTGAATGCTTTTTAAATTTCTGTTGTAGAACTTCGAGAATAAAAAATCTGTTAGACTGTTTAACCCTAACATATTAATAGAATAGGTAGAGAATCATATGGGCTCAACTGTTTAATTTGAGTCCATGGAGAAATAAGGAATAGAAATAGATTAGATTTCCTGCTTTTAAAAGAATAAAATGATGTGAAAATATTTTTCCAATCCAAGTGCACTCTGATGAAGAAAAAATGCTAGATCAGTAGAATTGGGTAAGTAGAAATTTTGTATTGATGAAGGTCCATTGTTTTTCATAGCTGCTAATATGTTTTCAGAGAATATCATCCCAGCAAAGGAAGGGCAGCCCAATGGATCAGGCACAGGTCAGCCTCCCAGAAAACACAATGGATCAGGCATAGGTCAGCCTCCCAGAGAATGCAAGTCTGAAGTTCTTGATGCCTTCAAGAAGGCACCATCCCCAAGTGGAGCCATTGTTTGCCACCTGTAAAATTTGTCCTATCGAAAGGTGGCCAAAACATTGTTCAGTCTTCAAGAAAAACTTTCATGGCCAAAATGTTATCTCTTGAAGCCTGTGGAAGATCTCATGCTCATGTTTAAAAAGTCTTCACTGCTGATTCCCTCCAGAACTCAAAAATTCTGCTAAAAATTCTATGACAAAGACTGCTGCAAAATCCCCTCCCTCCCCTTCTTCCATTCAGAAACTAACCTTCATTTGTGTCCCTTTTCTTTCGTAAAATTCCTCTTTTTTGTTTCCCCCTCTTCCATCCATGAAACTCATTGTTGCATTGTTTAAAACCCCTTTTTTAACTATAGCGAAAACCCCAAAACCCTTTGAAAACCATTAAAAATCATGGAAAACCCCATTTTTTGTATTAAGAGTTTAAGCCCCTTTGGGCCAAGTCTCAACCACTTCCCCACCGTGTGCCCTTGTCATAAAAACCAAGCGCTGAACCCATATAGCGCTTATCGCATCGAAAACTTTCGATGGTGCACAAGTCTTGTGTTCCTTTTTTCCCGATGCGATCAACTCTTCTATATAAACCTTCCCAATCACATCGCAAAACTCAGCGCACCAGTTTGTTTTCACATCCTCCGAATTTCTGATGCGATTAATCCCTGTGCTTTTATCCTCCGATTATATGATTTTTTCATATTAAATGTGGGCCCAACCTGGCGTTTAAACCTTGTAAATATTTCATGCCCCATCCATTTTTCCTTTGTAAAGTCTCAAAACCCACTTTTCCAAAGTTTTCACTAAAAAATCAAAGTCACGTGTTGAAATATTTCAAATGGGTAGATTAAAAATACCGATCGCGCAATCGCAATCGGAGAATACACAATGGGTTGATTGAAAAGTCCGCATCGAAACTTTCCGATGCGATTAGGACTTATTCATAAAAAAATTTCCCCGCCTTTTCATTTCATGTGACTTTTGCCCGGGACCAAGTGTTAAAGATCCCGGGTTCCAATCGCATCGCAAATGTTTTAATGGGTTGATTGAAAGACGGGCGCCTATTCGCCTTATATATATATTCTTCTCGATCCACCAAAAATTTTGTATTATTCAAAAAAAATTGGGTTTTATAAAGTGTTAAAAGGTTTTCCGCCAGTGCGAAAAAAACAAAATATATTGACCGTTGATCTAAAGCTGATCAAAGGCCCGCGCAAATCGCATCACAATGTTTCAATCACAAGGTTTCAATCGCATTGCAATTTTTGTCCCCCCGATCGCCCATCCCTCCGATTCATTCCTCGCCGTTGATCTAATCCTCAGATCAACGGTCATTGCTCAATCGCATTGGCCCTCCCGATCACACAATCGCATCGGAGATTTTCATCGCACCCTTATTTTCCTCCCACCGATTGCGATCCTACGATTGGATCTGGACCATCCACGTGTCCAGATCGAACGGCCCAGATCTAATCTCGCTTCATACCATCGCTTTCCACCTTCCACCAAGAGGATTCCAACGCGTAATCCCCACTGTTGATCTGCGCGCGATCGACGGTTCTGATCTATTATTTTCCTCCAATCTCCTTTTACTATTTCTAAATGATTCCCAACCATTGGATGATGCCATCCAACGGCTCTGCTCTCATCCTATGCCTCCGAAGCAGTAAACCCAAAAGCATAGGATTTTATGATATATTTGTTGGATTTTGTAGGTAATGACGGTTTTCCATTATGTTGAAAGAAAGGGCCGAGGGATGGGAATGACGATTCCCATACCATTACTTTATCAAATGAAAGTCGATCGCAGGGTTCAAGATCCATATTTCCCCTGCGCGGCCTGCACATCAACAAGACACTGTGTTTTTAAATCACAGTTAAAGAGTATCAGTTTTTACCAGAACATAAGATCGAAAACACTGAACTGAAGTAAATAAACCTCTCCAGCTCCCAAAGGGAAACTGCAGCCTCATGGTAATTAAAGAAGGCTTAGTCATTATTACAAACAAGAGGTGTTTTTCCCAAAGACAGCCGAACAATTAATATTACTCAAGGATCTTATCTCTAATTGTCGGCAAAACTATTTTAAATATTAAAAGCAGCCCGGAAGCTAATCTTTTCGATCATTAGACCTCAAGAAGCAGCAACAAAGTTACTTCAAGCATGACACCGAGCCTCAAAAGTCAACAAAGGCTCCCACCGAACTCAATTCATAAATTTACCTCAATTTAATGCAGACAGATTATCTGTTAATTACTTCATCAAGCCCTTCAAAGGCTGAAGAGTCATCCATCTATATTAATTGACCCAGGAGATCTTTTATCAGATCCTACCTCCTCATTATTCTATAAATACTTCTGTAGAAGATGAGAAAATGTTGGTCTCTAGACATCTGAACGCATGTAATAGTCTCTGAAGCTCCTGATGCCCTGTTTGCCACTTGAAGATACAGGAGCTGATATGAGAAGTTTGAAGTTGTAGAGACCCACCGAGCTTGCCGATTGTAACTGGTTTGAAACATCAAATACAAGCTGCTGATTTATGGGATCTTGATTTATGTCAATGGTGATGTGTTCCTCACTGTCAATTCTTATTTTTCTTGATGTTTTCACTTTGTTCACTTTATCTGATAAAGAGCAGCAAACATAGAGCTAGGATTTACTTTCAACAATACCCTACTCTTACTGAAAGCTTTATTATCTATGTTTTCTTCATTTGAACGTTCTCTTTGAAGAGTACATCAATGCAGGTTGGTTTAAAGGCACTTGCCTGATCTAAATTTCTCTTTTTCACTGTTATCTGTGGTTTTCTTATTTGAATATGTTGAAAGCAGGGTAGTTTAAAGGCACTTACCTAATCTTAGGCTGTTCAAACTATTTTTTAATGTTTTCTAACTAAAATTACTTCAGTGCAGGCCGGTTTGAAGGCACTAACCTGATCTCAGAATACTTTTATGTTTTTCTTATTTGAATATGCTAAAAGCAGGGTAGTTTAGAGGCACTTACCTAATCTTAAGTTGTTCAGACTATTTTTTAATGTTTTCTAACTGAAATTACTTCAATGCAGGCTAGTTTAGAGGTACTAACCTGATCTTAGAATGCTCTTATGTTTTTCTTTAAGTACATGCTGAAGCAAGATAGTTTAAAAGAACTTACTTGATCTTAGGCTATTTCACTGTTTTTTCATTTGTTTGTTCTTCATTTCCTATCTGTTTCATTCCATAAAATTGCCTTAAGAGATCCTTTGACATAAGTGACTTGCCCCATGGATCCTGTTTGAACTTTGATGTCCAATTAAAATCCTCCTATAACTCCATAGCCCAATGGGTTAAAACTGTCTTTGCCTTTCTATCAGCCAAATCATTCCTTCGCCTACAGACACCTTCACCCCTCATTTTGAAACTGCCTTCACCTTCATCGTGTCTTTGCCCAACCAAAACAAAAAAAACCCAAGCTCTTCATAACTAGCCTAATATCACATTACAAGTTTTAAAGATCACATATTTAAGCTCATTCATCGAGAGATCCCTCTCTGGATTCAGGAGGGCTAGATCCTTGAATCCCAAAGCGGTTTGATGTTGTATTATCTTTTGGTTTAGCCAATCTGGCCAAAACATAGGAACCCCAACAATATTGAAAATCGCTGAATTTTATGGATCAAAGATTCAACTTCAGGAGGTTCAATAGCAGATTCTTCTAAAAATTCAGGGTTTGTGACAGTGGATGTTGTTCTTTTGACTTCTGGCTCTAGATTTAAAGATTCTATGTGTGATGGAGAAGTCGGGGAAGATGGTGAGGGCGATTTACTCTCAGAATGGTATTTATATTTTGACTTACTTGCCATTCATAGTTCGGGGCCCTCCTTCTAGCGCCAAATATGTTGAAGCCTTGAAAATCGGGTCTACAACAAGGGGGATACCCACCTGGTCTGGACCTTGGTTGGCAGCTCCTTTTTCGTTTGGTATAGTGGGTCCGACTGGGGATAATGGGACCAGTTTCCCAATATGTGTGTGTGTTGAGAATTGATATTTCCTTTCTAAAAGTTCCTAAGTGAAATGATTTTATTCTAATTCTAATCTATAACATGCAATTGTATTCTAATAAATAGAAATATCTAATTCTAAACTAACCCGGGATGTAATCTTTCCGTTATGCGATCTAAAATGATTTCAAATAAAAATTGGTAATAAAGATCATTCAACTGTTATAAGAAAATAATTCAATAGAGATAAACCACTTCGTATAAAAAGTTAGACGAAACAATTGTGAAAAACATATCGCATAATAAGCTACTCATATATTAAGCATAAATAAATAGCTATCACCATACAGAAGTGCCAAATGATAACTCAAGCATTCAAGCATTAATATATAAACAACTGAACATGAATATCACTTTAACACAAAGGCAGAAATAGTTAAGAGATAAAAGTACCATTTATAACTAGTTCTACTCATGAGCTTCAAGCAATAATGACTTATCTCTTCTTAATCCAACATCTACTAAGAGTACAAAAGTGCAACATCAGTAGTAGATATTAAACGCAGATATCAATAAATCATGTTCCATTCATTCATCAAAACCTCCTCGGAGGGTGCAAAAGTGCATGTTCTGAGGACAAGTTTTTGACAAATTTCAGGACCCTTCTCTAAATGCATGAGAAGGGTTTAAATACTACTAACTAAATCTAAAAACAATTTATTACAAAAATTTAGGATACGGTTTAAATGACCGTTCTCTTTTTAGGAAAAAATAAAGCAAAATTAATACTAAATCTAAAATTAAAACTTAACAACTAACTACTTGTGAATCTATTCTTTGAAATTGCAAGCGTTCAGCATTTGTTTGAGAAGAGTTGGCTGGCCGACTTCTAATTTTAACTGTCCTGTGAAAACGGAATCGGCAAGAGCTGGCACCATCTTCTCAGCAGAATTGATGATATACTTGAGATTCATGCACTGGCTGTGTGTTTTTATCTGACACGCCCAGTAAGAATCCCAATTTAACTTTGTTAATCTTTTAATCGATTCTGCCTTTTCTTGAGCCTTCTGTTTCCAGTCTGTCTGCAGTTGTTGTGCTTTCGGTAGGTGCCCTGGAGTAGTTTCTGAGATCATATTTGCCTTGTGAAAATTTTCATTTATGCAATCAATAACATTGCTTGCTATTGTAGCTGCTTCTTCTGCCGCTTGCTCTGCTTTCCTGATTTGTGCATCTTAATTATTAAAGAGAATTTCTTTGTGATTGTCATTGATTATTGGTGCACTTGCTCTTTTCCCCTCCTCTGTTTCTTGCCAAGCCAAATAGTCAGTAACTCTTTTATCAATTAAATCATAATCATGTCGTAAGTTTACGACATGACTAGTGATTTTATCACTTTCTTCACAATAAGAGTTCCACTGTAATATTCTTTGGCATAATATTTCTTGTTGCTGCAGTAGTTGATCATTTAAGGAAATGGATTCTGTGATAAATTCTGTAAGCTTGGGATCATCCTTGTGCATCTCTTGCATAACCTGTAGCTGTTTTTCTTTTTCAGCCAAACTGTTCTGATATCCTATCTGCATTTGTTGGAAGTCTTGCTGTAATTTTTCAAGCTGTCTCTGTGCTTCATTGTTGGCGTTGGCTTGTTGCAGTTGTTGTTGCAGAACCTGTACTTGATCTTATTTTTCATTCAATAATTTCTATACCTCATATGCTTTATCAATGGCTGCAGAGGCATATGCCCCTGTGATCTGAGATAATTTAGTGATATTTTCAGTTGGATCAGTAGTAAGATCTTGCCATAGGACGTCTAATTGTTCTGCATCATGAGAGAGCACATTTTCTAATTTTATTTTCTTTCTTTGTATTCTTACCACTGCTTTGTGTTGTGGACTATAAAATACATCAAGAGGAGGAATTTCCTCTATTTTGAGCATAGTTCAGAGTATGGGGTAATGGGAATATGTTCCATTTCTGAGACATTGCTAGTTATTCCTGTGACTATGTTTTTTGTTGTCTGTACATTACTCACAGGTGTCTGTGTGTTTTGTCCTTCAATATTGATTAAATCATTGAATGTATCCCATTATTTATCTAACTCATTTCTGACTGATGGTTGTTGTACAATGAGAGGGGGAAGATTTAGCTGTGGAGAGGTCAAAACCTGTTGTTGTGAAAGCTCCTTTGACTGGGCAATATCCCTTACTGACCCTTCACTTCTATCATGGTCATTGTCAGACCTTTTAGAGTGTTCAAAGGTTTCTTTCCCAGACTTATACTTAGACCTATCTGTACCTAAACTTCCACTGAGACTAACACTTGGAGTTGGTTCCCTTATGGGTTCCAGGCATAATTTATCCAAAGGTATACTAGTTAACCTCCTTTCCCTGTATATCTCGAACTCTTGAAATTCTGCTGGAGGAAACCGCATTTGGGCCAAATGTAGAACCTTTTTAAGTGTGCCTTTTTCTTGGAACATGTCATCAAAAATATCATCTTCTTTAGAAAACACTCTTATTTTGAATGCAATAGTGAAATTTTTAGCAACATCATAAGGATCGAACGGTATTCTTGGAAACTTGAACAAACGTAAACTTGTAATGTTGTTTACTTCTTTGAATGCATGGCCAACATCAAATAGTGAAAAGGCTCCACAGGCCACAGGAAATTGTGGCCAGATAACCTTCTTTTTGTCCTTCAAATCTTTATTCAAACCTCCTTCTCCGCAGGTCTGATAAGCAATTTCTCGTGCCATGAGTTTTTCAGGAACATACAAAGGTAAAACATGAGGAGAAGCAAAACTTCCAAATACCCTAACATATGTAAACAGTTCTTCTCCAAACCATCTCGCAACAGGAAGTATGTCTACTTCTGCTTCAGGAGAAAACCTAGGAGCGTCTTTATCATATAACATTTTGTACAGGGGCAACATGATTCCATGGAAAATCTTGTAAAAATAGGGAATGAACTTGGAATCCCACAATTATTTGTGATAAATATGAATGGGGTAAGGGGTCTTGAGTCGTCCATTTCCAACCCATTAAAAGAAACTTGGAAATATAATAGATTGAATCCATCACATAAGAAAATAAGTAAAAAGGGGGATAAATTCTCTGAGAAACGGTTCTTTTAGACCGGTAATTCAAAATGGCCGTGGCTAAGTTGTCAGATAATATATTAGCCCAATCCACAATAGTAGCATTAACAGCAACATTCAATAATGGTAGCCATTCAGATGAAAACTTATTAATGTCTGGCTTTCCAAAAAGCCTACAGAGCATAGCAGCAGCAAAACAATACGGAGAAGTGAGAGAACCAGTACTATACATACCGTGTTTATCCTTTTTTAGTGGTTCGTCTCTCCTTGACCAGTCCTTGGTGCATTCTGCCAGGTTTTCATTTTCTTTTGCAAACTTCTCCATGAACTATTTGTTATAAGTCGCCTGTGGCTCCGGAAAATGATACATGAGTCTCAAATCTTGTGGGGTAAATGAGCCGATGAGTTCTTGACCTTGAGTCTTAAACTATCTGTTTGTAATATCAGTGCTTTCGAGTACCCATTTAACCATGTCCGTGTAGGGAAGAATTTTGGGCCTTGCCGCTATCCGGTGCAAAAATGAGCAAGCTAGCTCTGTAATGGACGCATCAGAAGACCCATGTGAGCCTGCAGTAACTGTAACCTCCATTACTCTAGGGTTCTCTTCCTCAAGTAGATTATACATGCCTTCCCAAGTATTAATACCAGCATCTTTGTTACAGGTGGTGTCTGTATACAAGGGCGTCATTTCTTTGTCTTCAGAACTCAGAGCCTTGTCTTTCTTTCCCATTATATCCTGAATATTGCTTTGTATAGTTCTATGTTCCTCGCTCCTGCAGTTTACGAATTAAGTGAGAATAATGATAGGAAAAAGGTGAACGGAAAGTTTTAAATGTTGAAGACGTATAAAATATACCACCTTACGTGAAATATCTCTTCGATCAGAACGAAACCATATTTCATTAATGATTGACAACCAATTCATTGATTAACATTAAAGCGCATAACCAGGTCTCGGTTTATGGAAACATTTTTTTTTTGTATAATGAGCCTTAAATATCTGCGATAAGGCGATTTGTGATTTGCTTCGCAATATTGCAAAATTGCAATATCGCAGATCGCAATCTCATGAAATTGTAATATCATAATAGCGCAATATCATAACATTGCAAAATCGATACATCGCAATATCGCAAAATCGCAAGAGCATAACATATGACAAACATCGTTAATGTGTTTTTTTGCGAAACGCGATTTGCGATATGTGTCATCGCATATCATTGGTTTGAGGTTTTTCAATGTAAGATATGACATTTGAAGCATGTGATGCGATGAATGCTCTTTTAGTGCGTAGTTTCGCATCGCAATCTCGCAATCTTAGAATTCCGCTTGTAAGGAGGTATTCATTACCTATTTGTGATGCGATATTTATTTAAAGAATGATTTTATTTCATCGTATCATAAAACTTAAATTTTTATAGATTTTTCAAGGAATATTCCCTTAAGTAAGTTTTATTGAAAAAAGAAATACAATCACTAATCAATTTTTTAATTTTTTTGAATAAGGGCCCCCACTTATTTAGTATTAGTGATAATACTAAGTAAGAAGGGGGGTTGTTGCTGGCCACAATAGGTACCAAAGAGAAATTAAGAATTCTTTGAAATAACCAAGAAAGATGAAAACATTTAAGCTGCAATGAATTAGGAAATTTGAGGTGCCTCCATGGGCATGTCTCAAACTTATTCTTTATTGAACTTGATCCAGGTGGATATTGGTGGTCACCTGCCTATTCCACTTGGGGCCCCACCATTGTCTCTTTCGGTTTTTCAGTTTCGGCTCAAGTTACTATTTCTAGCATTTTTTTGGGTCCTGAACTTCTGGAGCCATTTTGAGGCCCTAAACGACGTTTTTTGGGAAAACGAAGAGCAACATGGGTCCATGGACCAATGTTTCTCATTAAAAATTAGTATTCCTTGGATAGATATTTCTAACAAGGTATGGTACGTGTCAAACGGAGATCGTATGTCAAAGTTACACCCCTGGGAAGTTGAAACACCAATTTACCCAAATGGGGCCCATAGTTTTGGCGCTTCATCTCCTAGGTTTAGGGTTCTGGCTGTTGAGGATTTCCCAT
Organism: Pinus albicaulis; assembly: GCA_034641835.2. Taxonomy (NCBI): domain Eukaryota; kingdom Viridiplantae; phylum Streptophyta; class Pinopsida; order Pinales; family Pinaceae; genus Pinus; species Pinus albicaulis. The sequence continues at coordinate 1,413,493,869 of CM076577.1, read as the reverse complement.
TGTGTCTAAATAATAAATAGGCGCTCGAGCCTCATTGTAACTCATTTCAGAGGGCTATATCCGCCACATCTCTTCTCAGAGATAGCTACCAATGCCCTAGCTAGTTTTATTTCCATTCTGTCTGTAAGCAAATTTCAGTTCTTTGATATTAATAAAATGAAGTGTTATTTCCGCTGCATCTTTGTATTTATGGTTATATGTTTATTCTGTTGTGTTCCTGCATAAATCTGGATCAGTGGTATCAGAGCGGTCTGCTTTTTCTCGATCTTTCTTTGCATGTCCCCAACGAGGTCGGGGTATAAGGAGTTAGGGCTCGATCTGGTGGAGCCTTTGCAAGATCAGCCTCGCAAACCCCGACGCGCCCGCAGGGGACAAAAAGAAAGATGAGGGAAGCCCGGGATGTCCTATCGAAAATGTTGCTCGGGAGGCCTCGAAAAACAAGGGAACGATGATCGATAACTTTGCCCAGATCCTTCAACGGCTGCCCACTGGCGGCGCATCTACATCTAGCAGCCACTCTGGAGGTGTGACTCCTTTTAAGGTACAAGTAAATTGTGACATTCCCATATTTGAAGGTAAAATAGATGTAGATGCCGTAGATAGATGGTTGAATCTATTAGAAGGATATTTCTCGGTTCATGACTTTTCCGACAGGGAAAATATTATTTTTGCACTCCTCAAAGCTGCCCCCCACGTCAAGGATTGGTGGGAAACCCACTGTGAGAAAAAGGACGAGACAAAACCCTCTCTGTTCTCGGCAGTACCCACTTGGAATTATTTCCGAGATGCCATCAAGGAACAATACTATCTCATGGGGAGCTATGGGGACAAGTACATACAATGGACCACGTTGCGACAACAAAGGGATCAAGATGTGCATGGTGATAGTATTGTTCCGCCTGCTACTTTTTGATGTGGGTGCTCGAAAGATTCGAAGAAATCGACGGTGCTAAAGTATCGCAGTTGTCTGCACAGATACATTCAGGAGGAAATGGAGTTCCTCAACATCTCCTCGCTTGGTACGACATACCGGTATGCTGCCAAGATTGAGCAGAAATTCAAGCAGAAGAAGCGATACTTTGAATTTGTGAATCAAAAGCAAGGGAAGGGTGCTCCCAAACCGCAGAACAAAGGACAGAGCCAAGGCATCGCGACTCAAGACAACTTGTCGAAGCCACAAGCAAAGAAAAACACCGCAAAGCATGATAACAACAAATGGATAAGGTTGTGGAGGAATACGGGGACATATTTACCTCACCCATAGGGGTTCCACTGCACTGTCAGGTCAAGCACCCGATTGATCTGACCCCAGGTGCGTCGCTACCCAATGGACCGATATATCAGTGCTCTGTTCTGGAGAAAGATGAAATCAAGAGGCAGATTTAGGAGCTGTTGCGGAAAGGTCACATCCGACTAAGTTCATTGCCCTGTGGGAGCCCGATCGTGTTGGTACAGAAGAAGGATGGGACATGGAGACTTTGTATTTACTATGACAAATAAATGACCACTTTTTAACACTTATTTCATCCATTTTTACTCTTCTTTATCATGTCATTTATTATAATAAATGTATTCCATTGTGCAAGCTTGTTGACAATGGAAGCATTACATTTTGGGGAAGGAAACAATCATCCACACAGACCACCGGCCCTTGCAGTTCATACAGACACAAGGGAAGTTGCAGAATGTTCACCATCAGAAGTGGTCCACATATCTGCAACAGTTTCATTTGAACATCAAGTACAAGAAGGGTAGCACCAATAATGTTGCAAACTGCCTCAGCCGACCACCGATCGTGGCACTCACCACCGTTCTCAAATCTTGTGGGCACAAGACTTCTGATTGGCCACTTCTCTATGAGAGCGACCTAGAATTCAGCCACACTTACAAGGCACTCTTGGGGGGTATGCAAGTTCCAAATTTTCACCTCCAAGATGCACTTTTATGTCACCTGGGACACCTTTGTTTTCCTTCAAGCGAGTGTGCCAAGATGATATGGGAAGCACACTACAGTCGAGTCGCTAGGCATTTTGGGGTCGAAAAAATAGTAGCTATACTGTAGAAGTATTTCTACTGGTTGAACCTTCGAAAGGATGTCGAGAAGCACATCAGATCCTGCACTACCTATGTCATTGCCAAACCAACCATCAAGAAGCAAGGCCTATATACTCCGCTACCTACCCCTATTCGGCCTTGGAAATCCATCTCCATGGATTACATGTCAGGCCTACCTTCTACTAAGCATGGAAATGACTGTTTTTTCGTGTTTGTCAACAGATTCTCGAAGATGGCCATTATGGCGGCCTACAAGAAGAATATCACAGCAGAATCCACTGCTAAACTCTTCTTTGAACTAGTGTGGGTGCACTTTGGGATCCCACAGTCTATCATATCAGATCAGAATAGTGGGTTCCTCAACACATTTTGGTCTAGCCTCTGGTCAATGCTAGACACCAAGCTCACCAAGTCCACATCTTTCTATCCCCAAACAAATGGCCAGACAAAGGTCGTCAACAGAATGATTGTACACATTCTGCGCATGTACAATTCAAAGAATCCATGCACATGGGACAAGAGCCTCCCCTATGTACAACATAGTTATAATCGGGCTCTCCACAGTTCAATCGGCCATAGCCCCTTTCAGGTGAGCTTGGGATTCCAGCCACTATGTCTCATTGACGTAGCCATGCCATTTGCAGCTACTCAGGCCGATTCGACTCATGTCTAGTTTGAATTTGACAAAGCAAATAGCTTCATCGAGCACATTCAACACATCTGCCAACAGGTTCATGACATATTGGATAGAGCCAATGCTAAGTAAAAGCAACGCCATGATCAACACCGGGTGCCACACAACTTCTAGGTGGGCGACAAAGTATGGCTACATTTACAGAAGGAGCAGCTCACTGGAACCCACCGAAAGCTTCGCCCACTCCGATATGGGTCGTACACCGTCACCAAGGCTATAGGGAACAATGCCTTTGAGCTTATTATTCCACCATTCCTTGGTCTGCACCCAGTATTAAATGTGGACCGCCTTTGTCCTTACTTCCCACCTCTACTAGACACCTCTGACATTGCAGAACAACTCACACCAACATAGTTAAACCCAGACTGCATGGAACAGGCCACCACAGATTTTATCATGGACATGAAAATCAAGGACACTCACCAAAAAAATATCCAATTGTATCGGATTGTCAAAGCTGGCCAACTCCTGCACTAAGGAAAGTGGTTCACCAGGGACCAAGTTCAGCAGAAAATTCCTCATCTCATGGAGGAACTTAACGTAATGGGGACCATTGCTTCCTAAGGGGGGATGAATGATCCAGGTGGATATTTGTGGTCATCCGCCTATTCCACTTGGAGCCCCACCATTGTCTCTTTCAGTTTTTCAGTTTCAGCTCAACTTACTATTTTTAGCAGTTTTTCGGGTCCTGGACTTCTGGAGCCGTTTTGAGGCCCTAAACGACGTTTTTTGGGAAAATGGAGAGCAAAATGGGTCCATGGACCGATGTTTCTCGTTCAAAAATTTTATTCCTCGGATATATCTTTCTAACGAGGTATGGTACGCGTCAAACGAGGATCGTATACCAAAGTTATGCCCCTGGGAAGTTGAAACACCAATCTACCCAAACGGGGCCCATAGTTTTGGCGCTTCATCTCCTAGGGTTATGGTTTTGGCTGTTGAGGATTTCTCAATGTGTCTAAATAATAAATAGGCCCTCGAGCCTCATTGTAACTCAGTTCAGAGGCATGTAGCTGCCACATCTCTTCTCAGAGATAGCTACCAGCGCCCTAGCTAGTTTTGTTTCCATTCTGTCTGTAAGCAAATTTCAGTTCTTTGATATTAATGAAATGAAGTGTTATTTCCACTAAATCTTTGTATTTATGGTTATATGTTTATTCTGTTGTGTTCCTGCATAAATCCGGATCAGAACTACAACAAGAAAGAAGCATGAAAACATGTATGATAATCTAAGAGAACATAACAGATAAGGAACACAATACCATTCACCAAGCCATGGAATCCTTCATACAATCCTCCTCCACCATCAAATTCAAGCAAGAAATCATCCACTTCATAAGACAAGTATTTCTTCAAAGCTCATAATGTTATGTATTTCTCTTTATATGTAATGTTCCAAATCTGGAAATTCCTGCTCCAACGGGAATATCTTAAGATATTCCAATTCCTTCTTCAGTGAGGTATCACAAGTCCGTTTCAAGATATGTCTACAAGATATGTCTCCTTCCAAATAAGGGAGAGATCTTGAGGCTAGCTGGCGCTTCACAGACTCTGTCTATGGGTATGGAATATTCCACCTCGGGAATTTCTGCTACAGGGTCCTTGAGGATGCTGTATAAGGAAGAGACTATAAAAATAAGAAAAACCACTACTGGGATGCCTTATAAAACACATCATACAACTCCTATGCAGAAAATGAACTTAAAGAAATAACTCTAGATGGGTTATTCAGATCTCCCCAATCTAGGTCTCTAAAACAATGCTCAGTGAAAGAGCTTACAGCAATATAAGACATAATCAAAACTCTGCAAATATGAATATACCATAAGAGGGAAAATGCTACAGCCATCATTATATTATGATATATCAGCAATAAAATACAATAAATAGTTGAGGGACAAGCCACTCAAGCTTAAGGATCCAACCTCCACTGATTAAGCAATAAGATACATGAGTTGCTGCAACTCCACAAAATTCCGGAGCGCAGTGACTGCGTTGTCTATATGAAGGTATGAGCTGCTGAATATGAATAAAATGTACATATGGCTGAAGGAATACAAATAATTCCTAATAACAAGGAAATGGGTTGAACTATGGGATTTCTAGCCAATCTAGGAGAGATTGCTAGAAATGTCAGAACATACAAAATGTGACAAGTAAATTGTCACTGCAACTGAACTAAAATGAGAATGAGGCTATGGCAGATATGAAATATGATTTCCCTCCTCTGATAATGTCTTTAAGCATAAAGGGCTGATCCCTTTGTCTCAAAAACACACTCCTGATGAGCCCAAAGAACCCCTCTCTCACTGCCTCCATAAAATAACGCAATTTCCTCCATGGACTGCGCAGTGGGAGATGATGGAATGTTGGCCTCATTCCAAAGATCTAAAATAAAGCCAGGGAATCCTCCTTGCAGCTCCTCCAATGAATATACCACTCCTCCACTGAAGAAAACAAACAAGAATGACTCCATGAGTTCCTCCTTTGATGCCCCCAGCAACACAACGTCCTCTCTGCTGCAGAGCTAACACTGTAGATGATGGTAGTAGCTATGGCCAATACCATATTGAGGAATATGCAGCTCAATCCTCATCCTTCCTTGAGGAAGAGGTAGGGATTCCCAACTGGGAACACCCTAGTGCCCGAGGGCACCACCACCCTGCTAAACAACCCGGGGATGAAAGCCTCTGCAGACCCTATTCGAAATTCTATCTCCAAACATGATGCAAATGGGCTACCATATCCTCCTTATAAAGAAAAAGAACTCTTCTCCACCAAGGTCCCACCAATTAGGGTTAACAACCTCATGTGAGTGTCTTCCCTCCAAAACTATGCAGCTTCTCTAGGAATCCTCTCCTCCTTGGGCAGCGCTATTGACTTTAGTCAAAGGTGACTAAATCAAGTGAGCTGGGTTCCATTCACACCCTTAGGTGTTTATTTCAGCTGCTTATTTGTCCTCCTTTCACAAAAGGAGTGTTATTTCTTCATCAAAAGAGGGCTAAGGTGTCTCCTTACCTATTTTATTAAGCAAAGATAAATTATGCAACTATAATGTTCCATTTTAGCTTGAGGCTAAAAATTGGGAACATTACACTATAACATCAAGTTCAACCTCTAAAACCTCCAACAATTTACAATGAGTCTTCATAAGTTATATGGGAAATGAGTAGATAATCTCACAAGAGCATCTAGAAGCTCATTGGCCTAATACAAATATCTGATTTTGTCCTTGAGGCTTTGCAAATCCCAAGGCACGAAATATCTTCAAAAATATCTATTTAAGCTCAAACTAGCAAGGAAATTGACTTTTAATCTCTGACATGGAGTTAAAAATATCATAACGCACATTTTGATGGCCACCTTCAGAAAACCGCCTTTTCAGCCAAAATGCTACAGGAGCGTAGCGCCAAAAGAAAGCTTGTTTTGTAGATAAATTTTGAGGGACTTCCCGATGTCGAAATGAGGCTCGTGATATCTCGTTGGAAAGCTCTAGATGTATAGCTTCTATAAATACTCGATTTTTCTCAAAATGATCCCTATAAGTCTGTCAAAAAGTGGACTAAGTGAAAAAAACCCAGGAGGGTCTCACCTACCGATATTTCAGGCAGAAAGGTGAATTTTGACTATTGTTTCCCTCTTTGGCGGACAAAAACACCTTCTTTTGATCTGAAAATTTGTGAGTAGATGCCCCCAAATTTAATACATCCAAAAAAATAACTTTTATGAGCTAAGGATGCTCCTAGAAAACATGGCAGTGCCTAGAAAAAAGTGCAATTAGGCCTAAAAATCACAAAAAACAAGATCATTTCAAAAATTGCTCAATTTTGGTGAGTAAACCCCTTATGGGTTTCTAGAAGCATGCAAGGAATCTAAAGCCAAGATTCCAAGCCTAGATATTTTTTTTCCCCTTTTCTCACCGGGCGCCTCCTTTGGGTAGTTTTGAGCTTGGCTTGGGTAATTTACCTCTATTCCTTAGTGCTCTAGTGACATTACTAGTCACAGCTTCAATGGTTTTCTTCTTTGTAGACTTGGTGATTTTAGGCTTTGCCACCTTTGAGGAAAGAGTCATGGCCCCTTTCCTAGGAGAGGCAGCAAGCTCATGTCTTTGAGGGCTATTTTCATACTCACTGTGTTGTGCTTGTTTTTCATCACTGTGGTTGCCTTCATCATGAGTGTTTTATCCTTGAGTGTCCTCTTTAATTTGCTGCATGTTACCACTGTCACAGAGACAGCTTTAGGAGTGAGGTTAAAGTCCAGACCTGCAATATGAGCTTTCTTCCTATTTAGTCTTAGGGAAAACAGCTCAGTTAGGAAAGGATGACTAGTGACTTCTTGGATTTTGTTTCAAATTTCAAGGCAACCAACTTCTTGAAAGCATGATAAGATTGATGGGGAGGTAGTGAGATATTGAGTAGTGGTGGGTTCAAACCTATTATGATGGCCTCCCTTCTTAACCCCTTTCTTCTTTGGAGGCATTTTTTGTTTTTGTGCTTTCTTCTTTACCCACTCAACAGACAGGTTTTTCAAAAATGAAATAGGCCTTCTCCTTCTAAAACATTGTTTTCTACCTTGAATTTGACTTTCCAAGTGCTCAAAGATCCCTAAAAAAAAAAAAAAAAAAGTGTAAAGAGATGAAAGATACCTTTTTAAAACATCCTTGTTGTGGTGAAAAAATGATTCTGTGTAAAAATTCTAAATTTGGCCCTTTTTGAGGTCTTTGGAGTGGTGCTACACTCCTATACACAGGCGCGTAGCACTTGCACGTTGTTGTGGGTGCCTCAGGCGCCTTTTGAACGTCAGGTTGGGCAGGCAGTGTTATGGGCCAGGCGAAGTTTGCGTGTAGGACGAGCCAATGGCCAGGGGCGTCGCATCTTGCTACAGGCGCATCATGCCGTGTGCAATTTTCTTCGAAGGGACGCTACCGGCGTGTCCCGTCCTGCTACAGGCGCGTCGTGACCTGGTTTCTTTGAACGATGCTGCCTGGGGCTTCAAACAACAAAATTTCCTCATTTTCCAAGTACAAAGTGCCTTTGATGGAGGCATCCCAAACACAAATTGCTTGTTATATTTGTTTACCATTTAAAAGAGCTAGTTCATGTAAAATACAACTCATGGTGCATACTCTCTGCTCATCCTTTCGAGGAGGCGAATTGATAAACTGTAATGTTTCCCCCGGTGTAATGATTGAAGAAGGTTGCTTCTATATCAACTTTGGGGCCTTCTGAGACGGTGTCTTTGTTTTCTGTGTAATGGTTTTAAAGAGGAAATGCAAACACAGTGTCTGTGTCATGCCCTTTGCTAGCCTTTGTTTATCTTTTTAAATAAACTCCTTTAAACACACTGTCTTTCATCTCTGTCTAACATTGAAAACTTTCTCAAACAAAATATTAAACCCAGGTGATTTACCCTCTGCTGGTCATCTTTTAATGAGGTGATCTTACATTATAAAAAACTTGTCTTCAACAGGTACAGTGTCTTCCTTTTTTTATTTGAAAAAGGCATAATTAGTAAACTGTGATATTTTCTTATCACTCTTGAAGACCTTCAAATAAACTGTTCCTTTTTACTAATCGATTTCTCTTTTTTGCACGGTGTCTTCACAACAAGATCTCTTTAGCTCAGTATTTTCCTTGATGATTTTCAACCCTCTTCTTGTTATGAAGGAGGTTATGCAACTGTCTTCACCTAGGTCACTCAAAAACCATTTGTTCGGCCCTCTACTTATGATAAAGGAGGTTTCTTTAAAATGAGGTGTGCGCTCTATTTATCCTTGGAAGGAAAACCTTCTTTAAGACTGAAATTTGTACCCTGTGTCTATTCAACACTGAATGAGGTAAGGCAAATAGAATGTGTTTATAATTTTAACAAACTGTTCTTTTCCTTCAAAGAAGCCCTTAAAATAAACTAAGTTCCCTCTGCTTATTACTGAAGGAAGCACTTGAAAAACTGTGTTTTTTCCATCTGCTCATGATTGAAGGATGCACTATAAACAAAAAAAATTTATGGTCCTCTACTTATGATTGAAGGAGACCTTGGTGAACATAAAACTGCAGTTACCTCTGTTTTTTATTTTAAAGACGTTGCTTCAGACAAACTGTTAGGCTTAGCTCTTTAAACATTTAACTATCAGCCTTTAACAAAGTTTTGGTGCTATCTCCGTTTATAATTTGAGGGAGGCCTCTTTTTATTTATCACTGATGGAAGCACTTAAGAAAAATGTAGCTTACCTTTAGTCCACTTTTCTTTTGAGACATGTCTTCTTGCTAAAAATCTCATTTTGAAAACCATGAGTAGGTAATGCATTCCCAACTGATAAATGTTTGTTGTGTCTGTCTTGGGAATAACCCTTCTTTGTAGTAGTTGTAGCTCCTCTGGTGCTGGTAGTGCCTTTGATTTTTTAGAGGCTAGGCTAAAGTAGGATAAAAAGGCAGCTATTCCTTTTACACCTTTCATTTTGATGCCTAGTCTGCTAGAGGCTCTTTGATTTCCAACAGTGAACTGCTACATCTTGAAGTCCTTTCTTGAAGTGTTCTCTTGCCCACACTTTGCTTACTGTTATTCATCCATACAACCCTGCAGAGATGCGTTGATGGATGTCTTTTATCTTTGGAGAGCCTTTTTGATGTATTTGAAGATAATACTTGAAATGATAACTTTCTTCAGACATGGAATGTAATGTCCCTTTTTCAGAAACTTGTTACTCAATCGAGAACATCTTAGATGTTCCATTTTTCCTTCTTCAATGAGACACTGCAAGTCCATTTCAGAGATTTACTAATGGGGAATTTACAAGATATTACTCCTTCCAAAGAAGGGAGAAATCCTGAGGCTAGCTGGCCCTTCTCATACTCTGCCTATGGATATGCAATATTCCACCTCGGGAATTTCTGCCACAGGGTCCTTGAGGATGTTGTATAAGGAAGCTGTTGCAAAAATAAGACAAACCAGTGTTGGGATGCCCTATGTAAAATCTCATAAAACTCCTATGAAGAATATGAGCTCAAAGAAATACATCTATATGGGTTTTTCAGATCTCCCCAATCTAGGTCTCTCAAACAATGCTCAAAGAGAGAGCTTACAGCAAAATAAGAACATAATACTGAACTCTGCAAATATGAATATGCCATATGAGGGAAATAGTATAGAAATATTTATATTATGATATATTATCAAAATTATACATGAAATAGTTGAGGGACAAGCCACTCAAACTCTAAGAGCAAACCTCCAGTGAATAGACAATGAAATACAAGAGTTGTTGCATTTCCACAAAATGCCGGAGTAGCTGCAACTGCGTAGTGTATATGAAGGCATAGCTTCTGAACATAAATTTAATACATGTGTGGCTAAAGGAATACAAGAAATAATCCCAAGAACAAGAAATGGGCTGAAATACAAGATTTCTAGCCAATCTATGAAGATTGCTAGAAATGCCGGAGAAAACACAAAATGTGACAATCATAGTTGTCACTGCAACTGAACCCAAACATGAATGAGGTTGTGGCTGATTTTAAATCTGATTTCCCTCCCCTAATAAGGTCTCCAATAAAAAGGGCTGATCCCTTTGTCTCAAAAACAACTCCTGATGAGCTCCAAGAACCCTCCTCTCACTGCCTCCTCCATAAAATAACGTAGTTTATGCTATGGAATGCACAGTGGGAGATGATGGAATGTTGTCCCATGCCAACGGATCTGAAATAATGCCCGGGAATACTCCTTACAGCTCCTCCAATGAATATATCCCTCTGCCACTGAAGAAAGCAAGCTAAGAAGACTCCATGAGTTCCTCTCTAGCTGCACCTAGCTACACAACGTCCTCTCTGCTGCAGAAATAACACTGTAGAAGATGACTGAAGCTATGGCCAAAGTTGAATTGAGGAAATGAATCTCAATCCTCATCCTTCCTTGAGGAATAGGTAGGTATTCCCGACCGGGAACACCCTAGTGCTCGATGGCACCATCACCCTGCTAAACAACCCGGGGATGCAAGCTCTTGCAGACCCTTGTCTAAGATATAAAACATAGCATAATGAAAATGGGCTGCAATATCCTCCATATAAAGTGAGATAACTCCTCTCCATCATGGTCCCACCAATTAGGGTTTCCGCCCTTGCATGAATGTCTTCCCTCCAAAACTGCGTAGCTTCTCTAGGAAGGTTCTTCCTTCTTGGGCAGCGTTGTTGACTTTAGTCAATGGTGACTAATCAAGTGAGATGAGTTCCATTCACACCCTTGGTGTTTGTTTCAGCTACTTTATTCACTCCCCTTTCACATTAGGAGTGTTATTTCTTCATCTAAAAGGGGCTAAGGTGTCTCCTTGCCCATTTTATTAATCAAAAATAAAATGTGCAACTATAATGTTCCATTTTAGCTTGAGGCTAAAATTGGGGACATTACAGTCCTCCCCTCCCACATGTTGCTTGCCCTCAAGCAACTGCATAGAGAGAAAAAAATTTTCTCCCCCTTCTTCTCTTGTGGCCTCCTCATCAATGGTCCCACCACTGCTCAAATATGCTGCAATAAAGTTGTCCTACAATGCTCTCTCCCAAGTATGCATGCTATCAAAAATGCTCATCATGGAAAGATAGAAGGTGTAGTGGAATCCTTCTTGCTATGCTAAGGCCTCCTTAAGGTAGGAGTGATGATATGCATGGGAAAATTCTGCTCGAATGATGATCATCTCATCCATGCAATCATCAAAATGAAAATCTCACCCCTGATTTCTGCAATGAGTTGGGGCTGAATGGAGAGAGTGCTTGCGTTCTCATGATGGCCCTCTCTCCATTTGCTGCACATATGGGGCTGCCTCTATCCTTGGGCTGAAATATATGGCCTCCAAGAATGGCCCAAGCTACCCCATCAAGAAAAATCAGCCATGATATGCCTCTGCAAATTCTTCAAGTGGTCCCACCCACAAGAAGGTACAAGTAGCAATGTAGCAATCATGGTTTGCACATGGTGTCTCCTGCAAAATGAAGCATGTATAATAGGGAGAATCATGCTCCCAATGGGCTGAACATATAATGCTCTCCAAATAATTCTCCTCAACAAAGTACAGCATCAGAAATATACAAGGAGCAATATGCAATAGAAACAAGTTGTCAAATGACAACCGGAGAGTGGTCTCAAGTTCCACTCATGGAACCTACGCAGTGCCTCCTTGGCCTGCCTTAAAATCACAATTAACAAGTGTTGTACTAGACACTTGTTTGCTGCCAAAACATCTCCTCATAAGATGAAACATGAAATACACATTGGTGCCAAAGGTGCACACCAAGAAGCATGTGGCTTCCCCCACAACCATCACAAAATTAGCCAAAATCAAGGCTACAAGTAGCTGCAAGTAAATCCTCATGAAAAATGCAATAAGGGACAAGCCTCCTTGATACATCATACTCCTCAATCAATGAAAATAATTACAATACAAAATGTGAGATTATACCTCCTCCATCATGTATTAGAGCTCTTGAGCTGAAATGGCTCAACATGAATGCTCTCTCTCTCCTCTAATGAGTAAGGGAATGGTTGTGCCAACCTCTTCAAAATCAACTAGGCTCTGCATCTATCCATATGCTGATGTAGATCATGATGAATTCCCTCCAAATTGAACTTTTATAGCAAGGCAAATTATGCCTCCAAGTGCATAGCTAGGAAGTCCTCATGTGCTGCATGCATAAATTTCTCCTTGAGACTAGAAATTCTAGTCAAGAAGATCCTGCCATAACAATAGATGACCATGTCAGCAACCATGTAGCTATCATCATCCTCCTGGTCATCAAGAATCATGCATGCACCAAGATCCTGGGACCTCTCAACCAAAAGCTGAGTCCTCCAACATGGATCAATCCTCCACATAGACAGCATTGGTAATCTGCAATAAAGTGCTCCCGTCATGTTGTTGCCTGCTACCTTGACATCCCCTCATGCCAAAGTCATCCTCCAAGTTGCTACCATGCCATCATGCAGCTGCTCATGCTCAAAGAAATTATGATCTCTGAAAATAATCCTCCCATGAGAGACTATCATCTCAAAAGAATCTCCCGGTCCTGGGTAATGTAAGCATGAGTGGCCTCCCTCTACTCCAATGCATGAAGAGTTCTTCCCCAAAGGAAGTGACCTCTCTCTCACCAAATCCATGGAGCAATCATTCGGCATCATGAATATTCTATCCTCCATCCATACAGCAACTCTGTCTGCGCAGTGAAACTGATGAGAATGGGTGGTACTGAAAATGGGACTGAAAATGGGAGTGTATCCCTCCTCCTTGTGCTCATCCCCAAACTCTCTACGCTGTAATGGACTCCTCTAATGCCTCCACCCCTCCGGAATCCAATGAGTGGTGAACCAAATGATATGATGCCTCTCATAATTCCTAGATCATGTGGCCTCCCAAGTGGAAAGCCTCCAAAAGTGAGACATCAAGATAGGAAGTGGACTGAATACATGAGAGGAATGAATGGTCCTCTCTCTCTACTGCGCAGTGTAGTCCTTCTCCCATGTGAAGAAAATCTCTGAAAATAGATAGGGGTGAATGTCCATCAACCCTTCATGCTAATCCTCCTGATCTTCTTCTTCTTCCAATGGTGCAGCGTTGTATGCACCTCCTCCCTACCAACATGTGAGTGTGTTTCTGAATGAGAGGCCTTGAGCCTTGGCCTTCCTTTGAAAGAAATGTCTCCACACCCTCACAAATGGAAGAGTGTCCTTCATGTAATGGGGGTCTTGCTTCTAGTAAGCCAATCTCCTGATTTACTCCCCCTCTAGAAAGATGGAATGATCTTTGTTTCATGGTTCTCCTCCATGCATGCAAAGTGTTTGAAGTTTTGTCACACCTAGTTGCACATTGATTTTCATCAATACCCTTTTCAAAACTCTTTGTGACTCCAACATATGATCTCTCATTTGCATTAGAACATGAAATAGAACTCTAAAATTATCTATTATGAATCATACCTTTGAGTTGCAGCGCTGCTCCTCCAAAGGCCTCAACTTTTTCCATCCATCCTTCTTGCAGTAGCTATGGGTAATGTATTGCACTATGGATTTGCATGTATGGTTGAATGCTCACACCCTTCATGAGATAGCTAGGGCTTGTTCCATCCACAAACCCTTTTCAGAAAATTTCTCCAAAATTTTCCCCTCTCAGCAGATCTTCAATGGTGTGCTCAATGGTCTGGAAAAGAAGAAGGGAAGCCTCCTCTTCCTTCATTCCTCTTCCTTGTTTCCTCTGTCAATCTCCTCTCCTTGGAGAGAGAAGCTCCTCTTGCTGATGGAAATAGATCTTGGGCACAGGCTGAGCCAAGATCATGCTCTGATACCACTGTAATGTCCCTTTTTCAGGAACTTTCTGCTCAATCGGGAACATCTTAGATGTTCCATTTTTCCTTCTTCAATGAGACACTGCAAGTCTATTTTAGAGATTTACTGATGGGGAATTTATAGGATATGACTCCTTCCAAAGAAGGGATAAATCCTAAGGCTAGCTGGCCCTTCTCAGACTCTGCCTATGGATATGCAATATTCCACCTCGGGAATTTCTGCCACAGGGTCCTTGAGGATGCTATATAAGGAATCTGCTGCAAAAATCATACAAACCAGCGTTGGGATGCCCTAGATAACATCTCATACAACTCCTATGCATAATATGAGCTCAAAGAAATACATCTAGATGGGTTTTTCAGATCTCCCCAATCTAGGCCTCTCAAACAATGCTCAAAGAGAGAGCTTACAGCAACATAAGAACATAATATTGAACTCTGCAAATCTGAATATGCCATATGAGGGAAATACTACAGCCATATTTATATTATGATATATCAGCAGAATTATACATGAAATAGTTGAGGGACAAGCCACTCAAACTCTAAGAGCAAACCTCCAGTGAATAGACAATGAAATACAAGAGTTGTTGCAATTCCACAAAATTCCAGAGTAGTTGCAACTACACAATGTATATGAAGGCATAGTTTCTGAACATAAATTTAATACATGTGTGGCTGGAGGAATACAAGAAATAATCCCAAGAACAATAAATGGGCTGATATACAAGATTTCTAGCCAATCTATGAAGATTGCTAGAATGCCGGAGAAAACACAAAATGTGACAATCGTAGTTGTCACTACAACTGAACCCAAACATGAATGAGGTTGTGGCTGATATGAAATCTGATTTCCCTCCTCTAATAATTTCTCCAATACAAAGGGCTGATCCCTTTGTCTCAAAAACACCTCCTGATGAGCTCCAAGAACCCTCCTCTCACTATCCATGCATCATGTGGGTTCTTGTCTGTGGGCTATGGGTGTAGGAGGTAATCAAATATTTATTGTGTAGAACGTCTGAAATAATGCTCGGGAATACTCCTTACAGCTCCTCCAATGAATATATCCCTCTGCCACTGAAGAAAGCAAGCTAAGAAGACTCCATGAGTTCCTCTCTAGCTGCACCTAGCTACACAACGTCCTCTCTCTTTCATAATCATAACGTGAAGATAGTGGGCTTCATGTTAAAGTTGAATTGAGGAAATGAAGCTCTCAATCCTCATCCTTCCTTGAGGAAGAGGAGTAGGTATTCATTTGAGGCTGCCCTAGTGCCCAGGTAAACTGCATCTACCTTTAAACAACCCGGGGATGCAAGCTCTTGCAGACCCTTGTCTAAGATATAAAACATAGCATAATGAAAATGGGCTGCAATATCCTCCATATAAAGTGAGATAACTCCTCTCCATCATGGTCCCACCAATTAGGGTTTCCGCCCTTGCATGAATGTCTTCCCTCCAAAACTGCTTAGCTTCTCTAGGAAGGTTCTTCCTTCTTGGGCAGCGTTGTTGACTTTAGTCAATGGTGACTAATCAAGTGAGTTGAGTTCCATTCACACCCTTGGTGTTTATTTCAGCTACTTTATTCACTCCCCTTTCACATTAGGAGTGTTATTTCTTCATCTAAAAGGGGCTAAGGTGTCTCCTTGCCGATTTTATTAATCAAAAATAAAATGTGCAACTATAATGTTCCATTTTAGCTTGAGGCTAAAATTGGGGACATTACATGGAACTTCTTTCTCTTTTCCCTGATTTGAACCTTTCTGAGCTCTACTGAAACAATATACAGGGACTATTTTAATGGTGTATGACCTATGGATAGACAAAGGATTTTTTTTGCCAGAAAATGAGAAATGAAGGCTGACTGATGTTGAAAATAGGGTTTTTGGCTTAGAGACAGTTTTGTCAAGGTATTTTCCCTAAACACCACCACTTAGACCTAGAGACTTTGTCACAATTTCTGAAGGATTTCTTGAACATAGTTAGGTCATTATATGACCCAATGATCAGGGTGAAAGGGGAAAATACTTTATCTAATGTTTTGACAGTGATCTATGTGGAAACACGGGAAAATGAATATAAGAGGTACAAGGTTTATGACAGTTATAGACAGGGAAGGTTTGCTAATGTATGGCAGGACTGAAAACTGAAGACCACTTCCACCTTAGTATGCAAAAGAGGGTTAAGAAGACAAAAAAAATGTTTTGAGGGATTTTCTAGATGAAAAATTGAAAGATTGAGATTAGCTTCTAGTAAACTCAGCCAGGGAATCTAGTCATCAAAACATGCAAAAATATTGATGACTAACAATTATGTCTTTATGTATTTGATATCTTTTATAACTGACTAGTATGTGTTTTTCTGTTCATATATCATTTGCATGTTTAAGCTCTTTGGATGTGTCAATGATATGTGGATGTTTTAGCACAGGGATATTTCAATAACTTAGTTGTTGATATCTTTTTAATCTTTCGGAAAATGATTAAGGAATTGAATGGTGTTTCGACCATAGAGAACTGTTTCTTTTATGTTCAAGCAATCTTCTTTATGAGCATGACCCTAATGATGTGTTGCTAACAACATTTCCTTTAGTTGCATGCTTCGAATCTCGCTTTTCTATTTATAATGTTTCATTTTCAGGAGAAATCATTGACCATTTGTTTCGTATCATTCAAGTAGTCGTGCATCCTCTTATTTGCAAGATACACCTCCATCCAAGAAAGGCATATTCAACAGTAGTCGAACGTACACCCCAGATGGGATCCCTATCACAAACGGTCTAGAGTCTAGTTGGGACTTTATACCAGGGAGATCCCCTTACTGTTGGCAGGGCATTTTTTCCCCTCAACAGTGATGTATTCTAGTATTTTATTCTTTTTAGTTTCTTTATGTTCATTTTAATTCTTTTAATTAGATGCATTTTTTACATTATTTTATGCTCATTCCATTTGTGTTCTTTTGTAGGTCAAACATTATTGCTCTCATTTCATAGATTCATTGATTTTCAATTTGTTTGATAGATATTCATGAATGATTCTAATTTTACAATGCACACATTAGTAATTTCAATTGATCTCTCACTTCTTTCATAATAGGTTTCCTCTAAATATTATAGTTTAAGAATTCAATGCTTTCTTAGTATAGGATTTGTTGCTTTCTAGATTAAATTTACTTTCAAGTCATTAGAATAAATTTAATTTCTTGTTGGTAAAATAGATTTACTTTATTGTCATTAGAATATATTTATTTTCATGTAAATAGAGTAAATTTATTTTGATGTCAATTGTCATTTCTATTTCATAAATTAAAATATTTATTTCTTGGTTATGAATTTGAGACTTTTGAAAAGAAAGTGTGTGCATACTCATCTTAGACATTTTTCATGAATAGGTTTTCCATCATTTCAATAGGTTAATTTACTCTTAAATTGAAAGTTTATTTCTAGCATATCTTGTGTAAGTATACTTCGCAAGTTTACAAACCCCGGGTTTGAAATTTTAATTACAAGTAATTTAACTGATAATTAAATTACCCTACGTTTTTGGTGTCGTTGCTAGGGAAGTATACATAGGGGCTAACTTTCAATCTAGAATTATTTTTTTAGCTTCAATCTCATCTTTTTTTTAGTTGCATTAATTTTTAGATGCATAGTTTAAATTCATGTTAAAAATCATTTATATGCATAAATTTCAATAAATTTTGTACTATAAGAGTTTCGACAAGAATCCATTTATGGACAGGAAATCTAGAATGATGATCAAGCATTTCTTGGAAAGCAAGGTTGACATTGAGGATTGGTTCCAAATAGTGACTACACCACAAAATTCATCCATTCTTCAACAAATCCTTGCGCCAAATCCAAATGTGCAAATGGTCTCTCATATCGTAATGGGCATTGAGGTATACTTTTCAAATTTGGAGGTGAGCATACTAGAGATTTTGATCCATAAATGGCTTCATTGGAAATACTCGTACACTTGACAATAATAAATTTTCTTTTTTCAAAATAGAGTAGGATAGAATAGGGAAATAAAACCAAGTTTGGTGATGATTTCGAGTTTTTCTCTTCAAGTTTTAATTTTGATTTCATTGTCTTGATTTTTTCAGTTTTGGTGGTCTGGTAAGAGCCACCTTATTCACTAACCATTGGTAGGAAGATCTACAATAAAAGGATGTTTGTGAAGAAAGTGAACAAGTGGAGTTTAGAGAGCTAAAATTTGAGGTTTGACATCAATTCTTCTTACTTTAATTCCAAATTTCAAATGAATAAATAATTGGTAAAACTCATGAGTATGCTCTCTTCCTGTGCCTTGTTGCTACCTAGAAGAACAGGAAGGAAATTTGGATAAGTTAAATTTGAAATTTCACAATTAAATTCATAGATCTAATAACAATGACTAGGAGATCTAAATTTACTATTGAATGTAAATTTTTTTCTAACTTTGATCCCCAATTCATAATTTGATTTGTCTCTATTTGCTAAAAAAAAATCATTCAATTTGATTTGTATCACTTAAATAAAAATCTGTAATTTTATTTAAAAACATATATATATATATATATAATAAAACAAAAACAAAATAGAAAATGTTGAAATTAAACTAAAAATATATCACAAACTAGGAACTGGGTTCTCCTACGTTTTGGATAGGAAGTGCATAATATTCTGATGAACAATCTTTATAAATATGGTTTTTAAACTTCTGTGGTTATCGTTAATTGCAGAATATGGATTATCCATTGTATCATAAAACATTGGTTGATGTTTCGAATCCCAATGGGGATCCATCATCAGGACGAGAATGAAGAATAATCCAGATTCTGCAATTAATCTCTATAAATTTCAGTCCAATTTGCTTCACAGTTTTCGAGAAAATGCGGATCATCACTTACATCCATTTCGATTATATCTCGAGATTTTTTCATTTGATAGATCTAATTTTTGGTATGCACAAGCATTAAGACCATAGGAACCTTACTACAAAATTTTAGCCCAATATGATTTATAATTGTGAGAAAATTGTTTCTGAAGTTTACAAACATTTTGAGTTTTGGTTGAGTATTTTCCCAATTTTTATAAGAATAAATTAGTTGTGAGATCGATTGTTTTTGGCAAGAGCATGAGTTCAATTGAAAATCAAACATTTTGGTGGCACGAAATTGTTTGAAAAGTTCCCAAGAGCAGTTATGGACTTGGAATTTTTCACAAAAATCCTAAATGTATTTTGTTGAGCGTTTGTCAAATTGTTGCCTCATTAGTCAAATTTGAACAATGGTTAATATTTTTAACTTTAGATAACATTTTTATGGCTTCATTTCACAAATTTGAATTGTGGCCTATTGGTAAGTCTTTGAAATTTTAAAAGAGAGGTCATGTGTTCAAATCTAATGGAGGATAAAATTTGCTAATTGTTACACAATTTTTCCAAACTTTAACTAGGCAATACTTTTTTCGCCATGTGGCGACATTGGATTGGTCCACATGGTAGCGTATTATTGGTCAAAATTACACAGTTATCACTCAAATTTTTTCCACATCTCCCTGTCTAGTCAATAGTCCACATCACTACCATGTTATCATTTCCACACCATTTTCCATGTGGCACTCCCTGGTGTTGCCATGTGGCACCCATGCACAAATTTTTTATTATTTTTCACCAAAACTTCAAACATCTATAACTTTCTCATACGATGTTTGTTTGAGGCGATTTAATTGTCATTGTAAATATATCAATGAGCACTATAGAATGAGATCTTTTTCATTATAATTTGAGACAATAAAAAAGGGTCATTTGTTTATGGAATTTGCCGCAATTGGACTTCAAAAATAAATTATTCATTAAAATCATGTTTATGATATTAATTGAATTTAACCTAGTTTTTTAATCACTGAAATTGAGCATAAAATGAATAAATTATCAACAAAAAATTGGTGGGTAGTTTAATTGCACAAGCTTCCTGACAAGAAAAAAATGCATTTCAGTTTTATTTATCTTCCTTGAATTTGTTTTATTAACAATATTTATGAATTTATGAAGAGATATTGATCACCTCTCTCCTTATAGAATCTTGCATTTTATTGCATATTAGTGATAATATTTTGCAGGTTCCAGGCTTATCAAAGAATATCAATTTATGCACAAGTGGTTCTCAAAGACCAATTTATTTTTATAAAATAACATGAAGAACTCAAGTCCATGTGAAATCCATTCATAATTCCATTAATACTCATTCATTTTCATCTTTCTAAGCTTATAGTCCATCCTTGAATTTCCATATTCCTACTACTAGATGATGATTGCAAAACCATTTTCCATTTGAAAATTTTACATTTTCCTGCCTCACTTATATTTCATCCTTAACCCATGAATAAATTCAATCAGCTCACTTACAATGTTGAGTTATCTCATTGTCCTTTTCCTTTCTTCCAAATAAGTCATGCTTGATAAATGCAAATATTTCATATATGGCCATCTAAATCATTACTTAATGATTGTGTTAGATGATGGGGGATTCATTAAGGCCCTCCTTCTATTAAGTCTTTCCCCATCGACTTCAGCACATTATCTGGGTTCAATACTAGAGTTCTTTTTAGTACCTTGAGGCTTGCATTCCCTAATGGAAAGTTCTTGCACCAATGAATAGTGGGAATACATCAATATCCCTCGTTTGTCGGATCTTCTAGGTGACTCGACTTTAAATCATTTATTTCTACCTAGTAAGATGCACTTGGACATATTGACTCTCATTAACATTAATGGTGAGTATTCTCGTGTTGGTTAATGAAATTCATAAATGGTCGGTAATCCAACAATTTCTTTCTATGTTCAACATCAGCAAAATTTATTCAGATAGAAAATAGTTATGTCATGATGTGGATATGAATGAAGACTATATGATTCTGGCATCTTGCAGAATTTTTCCAATAAATTAAAATTCAATTTTAAAGTGTATAAGTAGTCCCAGTAATAAGAAGGAATAAAGATTCCAATTTCAAATTTCATCCACTATTCATACAACCAAGAGAAGAAGAAGTGAATCAAATTGTTTCACTTCATGTTTCATGATCTAGCAATAACTATCAAGATCTCACACATGCCTAGCTTATTTAATTTTTAGGTAGGTGAAGGTATGTTGTTTTTTAATATTTAATCATTAATTCCTTAAATTCTAAAATATATGTATTTGGAAAATTTCCCACGCAAAATGCCTTTCCTAATTTTCAAAGAATAGAAAAACCCTTTGGTTGGGAGGAGGATATTCATTACCATTTTTCATTTCCATATTCTATAACCTCATACATTCTTGACCAACATGCTTCTCCCAACTGAATGTTTTTTTTTATTTATGGTTCTCTAAATATAGATATGTTTTGTAAAAGATTCAAATTATGAGCAAGGATCAAATGATATGTTTATGAATAGTTCTTCATTTTGAATACATTCTTAAGTATTCTATGTTGCAGCAAAAAGAAGAGTAAAATAAAATTGTTGTCACACAAGAACCAACACTTGAAATAGTACAAGAACCAGCCATAAGAGTTGGTACATAGATAAGTTTCAGATAAAGAATATTTTTTGAAATATGCAAGTCTTGAAGAGTATCTCAAAATCACAATATGACTTTATATTCTACCTCATAAAAGGCTACAATCCATGATAATCAATGATAAGTTTCATGAGGAAATGAAACATATTTAGTTAGGGGGAATCTTGGGTATCCAACATAGCATTCATTTCACCCTCTTTTCTTTCACTTTGCTTCAAAATTTACCATATTCCATAGCTCCATAACCATGTACTAAGACCATATTCATAATTAAATATGGGTTTAGGCACATTATTTTCCAATACATTTATTTTGGTGTTTTGAGTGAATTTATGGTTAAATATTAGAAAAATAACATGTATTCACTTATAAATAAAAGTTGGATGAGTTTTGTGACATGTGTAGGCATATTTGAAGATTCCAGGACAAGCTTATTTGGCCTCCAAGACTGAAATTCGAATTTCCTCTTCAAACTCTTGAAGATTTGAGGAATATTTGAGATCATTGGTTAAGCACGATTCTTGGAGAAGAAACATGTAATTTTTCATAAGTATCTCCTATCAAATCTAGGAGATATTTGTGAGAGGATATGTTGAGATTCTAATTGCTAGATGTCAACACATGGTTGTAACCACCTGAGATATTTTTGGATGTAGGAGAGATTTTTGGATCTACATTTACGAGTTAGTTATCTTAGTTTTTGTATAAATAGTATTTGTTGGAGCAGGGTCCCTTAAAACCGCAATTTTGAGTAATTAATAAGTAATTTTTGTAGTTTTGAGTCATGCGTGCTAAGCAATGCACAAGTCAAGGGGATTTGGGGCGGGTCAAAGTCCCTTCATGAGTTGTAATGGGCTAAAGGGTAAAACTAGGAGTCGCAAACCACAGTTTGCAGATCTTAGATGAGCGCAAGCTAAGATATAAATATAAGTGTATATCGAGTCGGATAGGACAATTTTTGGATAAGATTATGATATGTATCGAAATTTTAAGTGAATTTGTAAGTTTTTATGTCTGAAAGGCTCCTGTTGGTTGTGTGCGCGGAGACCTTAGTTCAACTGTGTGTGGAACCCACTGGCTATGTGCACGGGTGAATATGAAGAATTGTAAAGGGTTTTATGATTGTTAATGAATAAAGAAGTGTTTTGGGATAATTATGAGTACGACATGCGTTTGCGATATGTTTCTATGATTTTTTTACTTACGATTTATGTTATCTGTGATTGGATCAGTTGCGTACTTATTTTACTGCTTAATATAAATGTTAGATGCATAGATCTACTATTTTAAGGCCTGAATATCACTTTATTAAGAATTTTAAAGGGAATTAGAAGCCATTATATGTGCACGTGTAGGGTAGCCTACGTAAGTTGACCTAGATTTTCCTGGTTATGGTTTTCGGTTAGGGTTTATGGTGCGTAAGACAGTTTGTTATTATTATAGATCTGTGGACACCCACATCATTTAATTCTCTATCTCAGGGTGTCAAAACCTAGTTCCAACACCCCCCATACTTCTTCAGGTTAGAATTTGGCCTGCACAAGTAGGTCATTGTTGAAAGGGTGAGTAGTAAGAGGGTTTTGTTGGTTATACTTAACTCTAAACCTGGGTCAGGGCCCCTCAAGTAAACAAATGGTTTTGTTGTCGAGACCAGGATCATTTTGAGAGGGATTGGGTGATGTGGCAGCCATCAAATACTGAGTTAGAAGATTGGTTTGATAAAAAAATTCAAGAATTTTCCAT
Organism: Pinus albicaulis; assembly: GCA_034641835.2. Lineage (NCBI taxonomy): Eukaryota > Viridiplantae > Streptophyta > Pinopsida > Pinales > Pinaceae > Pinus > Pinus albicaulis. Next base: position 1,413,470,511 of record CM076577.1, on the reverse strand, counting down.
TAAGGAAAATAGAAGTAAGAAACTCTCTACTGAAGATTGGAAACATAAGTATATTTTCACATAGGTTCATGAGATTTTCTTTGTGACCTTTTCACATGAATTACAGGAGTGGTTAACAATTTTAGTTGATTTCCAAACCTACTGGAAGGATGATAAGGTCACTCAATGGACACCTGATTTGGTCCAACAGTTAGAGCAAATTGATAACTCCATCACCCGCACTGTAGATAATTGGGTTGACAACATTTTGGGTGCGTTTGTAATAGAGTTTGAAGTAGATCAGTTTTTTTCATATTCTAAATCTAAAAGGAGGTTCTTCAAAGGATTGAGAGGTAAATTCATACACTCTCTTCCTTTGCTGATTAAGATGATATTGTGTGAAAAGGGTGTTTTGTGCAGTCACACTGAGTGAATGACCCCAAATGAGGTGGAAAGCACTACACGCAACGAAAATTACTTTCGGGTTAACCATAGAGGAGACATATTTTGTATACATCCCTCTAAGAAACTTTCCTAATAGTGATACAAAGAACGGTGAGGCTACGCACGTCAGAGGTAACCTTCCTGGTATTCTGCAGTTGAACTCACGCAGGGGTAAGACATCTCCTACCCCACCTCCACCACCACCAGGAGGAGATATGGCTACACATATGAAGCTACCCACCTTCAAGGGCGTGGGAGATGAGGACATGGATAGGTTTTGGTTTGTTGCAAATGCAGTATGGACTACACAAAATGTTAACACTGATGTTGTCAAGATAGCGTGACTAGCTATGGCATTTGAAGGTCCTACGCTAGATTGGTTTATGGGATATCTGACTCAGCACGCTAATCCTATTATTGATGAGATCAAGGACACTTTGAAGCAGCAATTCAGAAAACCAAAGTCCTACTCATAGTGTGTAACAGAGTTGAAAGAAATCAAACAAGAGCCAAATGAATCTGTTTGGGAGGCGGATCAGCAGTTGAAGCGCACTATCATCGAGGGAGTATTTATCTACGATGATAAGAAGCATAAGGAATGATTTATTTCCATACTCTTTCCACATATGCACAGGCCTATGAATCAGCAGAATATTGACTCTCGGGCTGAAGCTCTTGAAGTTTCCATGAAACTAGAAGCCACGCCTAGAGCGGATGACCAATTTAGAACTCTGCAAATCCAAAATCAATTGGAAGCGATGCACTTGGAGATTCATAACCTGTGCAGAGAGAGAAGGAAGGAAGTTGGCATAGATGTATGGTGTATACGTTGTAAGGATTCTGGTCACAAAAAATATCAGTGTACATTGTTTCAAGATTACATGCAAGTAAGAGGGCCAAATCCATTATGCCCCATGGATGCTACAGGACCAAGTGGTACTCCCACGCTATGGTGTGTTGACTGTAAGGTAGCTAGACAACATGACACAAACCATTTCCCTCAATTAGGAATTTATGTGCCAGAACTAAAGAAAAAATGGTGTAGGTTTTACTCTTCGTTTGGCCATGATAAGCACCATTTCCACACATTTGAGCTAATGATGGACAATGCCAACCTCTATATATTGTAGGATGACCCATCTTCTCCGGAATCACTCTCTAGGCATGGTGGATATCCAGCCAGAGGAAGGGGAGGAGGGAGAGGTGCAGGTGCAGGTCATGGAAGAGGACAACTAATTTGCTATAAATGTGGAGACGTTGGGCACTATGTGCATGATTTTCTAAACCCTGTGCGACAGTCTTGTAGGTATTGCAAACAATTTGATCATGTTATTGAAGATTGTCTTATTTTGATTGCTAGAACACAGGAAAAGCAATAGCAGATGCCTACGCAGAATATATACAAATGGTTAAACTTGATTCGTGAGATGATGACCCAAGTATAAACATAATTACACGTAGTGGTGATTCCACTAGAGAATACAAGGGAAAGAAGGTTGATGTAGAGCCATTGATCGAGAAGGCCTCAGAAAAGAAGGAATGACTCAACCTATAGAAGGAAAAGGAAACTTTTGTAGAACCCAAGAAGGATTTTGCTACTGCAGGTGCATCCAAATCCAAGTCAATCATGGAAGCAAATATTGATGATGAATTCAAACCTTTCCTGCAAGCTTGAATTAAGCTATTTCATAACTAGAAAGTAGTAGAAAACCTTCAGGCTCTGATAGATAGTTACGTGGACAAGGATTTGCCTTGAACTGAGAGTAAATTTTTGAAAAAGATCTATAAGAACAAGAATATAACTAGTCAGGAGATGCACATGACCATGAAAATTGGAGAGTATGAGATGGATCAGGTCATCTTGGACTTAGGGTCTGATGCAAATGTTCTACCTAAGTAGACCTGGAAAAATATGGGCGAACCAAATCTGAATGGTCCACCATTCAGCTGTGCATGGCTATTTAGCAAAATATCATTCCCCTTGGAAGACTCCAACAGGTTCTGGTAGACATTTCTGGAGTAAAGGTATGTGCATATTTTGAAGTAATACAAATTTGTAATATTCCAAATCTGGAAATTTCTGCTCCATCGGGAATATCTTAAGATATTCCAATTCCTTCTTCAGTGAGACATCACAAGTCCATTTCAGGATTGAATGATGGGTAATTTATAGGATATGACTCCTTCAAAGAAGGGAGAAGTCCTGAGGCTAGCTGGCCCTTCTCAGAATCTGCCTATGGATATGCAATATTCCACCTCAGGAATTTCTGCTACAGCTGCCCATGAGGATGATGTATAAGGAAGCTGTTGCATAAATAAGGCTATCCAACACTGGGATGCCCTAGAAAACTTATAATATAACTCCCTTGCATAAAATGAGCTTAAATAAATCACTCTAGATGGGTTATTCAGATCTCCCCAATCTAGGTGTCTAAAACAATGCTCAAAGAAAGAGCTTACAGCAATATGCTAAACATAAATCCAGAAATCTGCAAATCTGAATGCACCATGTGAGAGTAAATATCACATCCATCATTACATTAATATATCAGCATGAATATATAGGAATATCATGAGGAATAAGACCCTCAAGCATTAGAACCAATCCTCCAATGAATATACAATACAATTCTGGAGTAGCTGCAGCTACACAGAATGCAGGAAGAACATAAATGCGCAGTATTTTTGAGAGATGTAGCTGATAAATACATAAAAATGATAATGTGGCTGAAAGGTACAAGAAAAATATCCCAAGAAAGGAAAATGGGCTCAATGTAGGATTTCTAGCCAATCTTAGGGAGATTGCTAGAAATGTCAGACAAAATACATTAGTGACAAATGAATTGTCACTACAACTGGAACCAAATAAATGTGAGGTTGTGGCTGAACTAAAATTTTGATGCCCTCCTCTGATAATTTCCTCAAGGAAAAAGGGGTTGATCCCCTTAATCTCAAAAGCACTCCTCCTGATGAGCACAAGAATCTCCCCCAACACTGCCCTCATAGAATAACGCAGTTTCTCCAAGTGACTGCGCAGTGGGAGATGGTGAATGAGTGGCCTCATGCCACAGATCTGAAATGAAGTCCAAGAGCTCTCTCTACAGCTCCTCCAAAGGATAAATCCACCCTCCTCTAAAAATGCAAGTACGGAAGAACTCTATGAGTTCCTCTGCTACTACCCCAGCTACACATCAACCTGCTACAGGAATAACGATGTAACTAAACGAGTAAGCTTGGCCAAATTTTGGAATGAGGAAATGCAGCTCAAACCCTCTCCTCCCGTGAGGAATAGGTGGGGGATTCCCACCGGGAACACCCCTAGTGCTCAAGAGCATTGCAATCCTGCTAAACAGCCCGGATATGCAAGTCCTTGGCCTCACCACGAAATTTTTGAATCAAAGAATAATCCAAATGAGCTGCTCCTTCATTCTTATAAATAAAATGAACTCTTTTCCACCATAGGTCCCATGATTAGGTTTACGTTCACTTTTGAATGCTTTCCCTCCAAAATCTTCGTTGTCTTCTCATGCAAGCCAACCCTCTAAGGCATCGTTGTTGACTTGGTCAAAGATGGCCAACTCAAGGTGATCCTCATCATGTTCACACCATTAGGTTTTTATTTCAGCTGCTTATTTATCCTCCTTTCACACAAGGAGTGTTATTTCTTCATATAAAAGGGGCTAAGGTGTCTCCTTCCCCATTTTATTAAATAAAAATAAAATTTGTAACTATAATATTCTATTTTAGCTTGAGGCTAAAATTGGGAATATTACAGTGCTCCCCTCCCACATGTTGCTTGTCCTCAAGAAACTGCATAGAGAGAACAAAATTTCTCCCCCTTCTTCTCTTGTGGCCTTCTCATCAACAATCTCCACCACTGCTCAAGATATGCTGTAATTAAATTGTTCTCCAATGTCTCCTCCCAAGTATGTAGACCGGAATGGTGTACACCCTGAAAGATAGAAGGTGTAGGTGGAAATATCCCTGCTGAAACATGGCCTCCTCAATGTAGGAGTGATGACATGCATGGGAAAATATAATCCCATTAGTGATCTCCTCATCCATGCTATCATCAAATGGAAATCTTGGCCTCGATCATCCTGCAATGTAATGGAGTTGAAGGGAGAGTTTTGTTGCTTCCCTAATAAGCTCTTTTGATGCAGGAGCATCGGAATTAGCCAGCAATGTGGAGGATTGTCCACATGTTGTGGCTAACCGCAGTAAAACTCATTGACTGTTTGGTCAAATTCGGTTTTACCGAGAAGGATAGACTTCATAAATAGTTTGTTAATGAAATAAATGTGACTGTTTTATTTAAGATATTAGTGATAATATTTGTTAAAAACAGGTGTAACCAAGAGTGAGAAAATAGGATATTTTGTTAAGATCTTTAGGGAAATTAGGAGAGTTTGTTAGATATTATTAAGTAATGTGAAAATCGCTACGAGCGAGAGTGAGAGTGTGTGTGAGGATTTGAGTTTGGAGTGAGATTTCAGATTTGATGAGTGTGACAGTGTGTATTGAATATTTGATTCTGGAATAATTAAGGAAAATCGAGGTTCTGTTTGTTGTTTCTGTATATTATGAGCGCAATTTTATTCTGCCCAAATCGAATGAGAAAGGATGGAACTTGAATATTGATGTCTGCGTAAATGATTTAAGCGGTTTTGATCTGTGTTTGTATTGAAAATCGTATGAATTCTGTAATTGGTTGTAAATCGGGCGATGTCAAATTTGGTAAGTTAGAAAAGCCTTTATACAAAGAAATAGTCTAAAAAGACTTTGTAGACCTTTTAAAGTGGAGATGAATTACATTGCAATTTAATGTTGGATTGAATCGGGTCCGAAAGTGGTCTCGTGTTGTGTAAATCGAACAATATTAAATCTGCCGATTTCCGATTCCGATTTGAATCGCATCGGAATTATGAAGAGTGAGTAAGAGAGGTAGTGCAGTTGCGATTTTCGATTTCCGATCGGATCGGATCGGAACATTTGGTAATCAATAAACATATGTAAATGTGGCTGGTATTAATCGCCGATCGATCGCTTCGGAGGAACTGGTAAGCGATATATATATGTTGTAATATTGTATCGGGTTGCGATTGCGATTATTATTATCGCATCGGAACAATGGATTTCATTGTGAAAAGCGTTAAAGCGCTCATATAAAGGGGTTCGATATTTATAAGATTGTTAATGGGTTTCTTTTAATTTTATAAAAGAATTTGGTTCCGATAGAAAATTAAAAGAGATATTTTGGGTTTAATTATTCCTTTGTGGGTTTCATGAAAAAGTGAAAAGTCCAGCGCTACTGCTGCGTGCGTCATCTTCTCTCCCTTTGTAGAACATATGGGGCTGCCTCTATCCTTGGGCTGAAGTGATATGGCCTCCAAGAGTGGCCCAAGCTACCCTATCAAAATATCCAACCATGAAATGCCTCTGCAAATTCTCCAAGTGGTCCCTCCCACAAGAAGATACTAGTAGCAACGTGGCAATCATGGTTTGCCCATGGTATCTCCTATAAAATGAAGCATGTATAATAGGGAGAATCATGCTCCAAATGGGTTGTACATACAATACTCCCCAAATAATGCTCCTCAATAGGTATACAACATCAGAAATGTATAAGGAGCAATATGTAATAGAAACAAGTTGTCAAATGACAATCGGAGAGTGGTCTCAAGTTCCATTCATGGAACTGCGCAGTGCCTCCTTGGCCTGCCTCAAAATCAAAATGAAAAAGTGCTATAATAGCCACTTTTTTTCTGCCACAACATCTCCTCATAAGATGCAACATGAAAATACAAATTTGGTGCCAATGGTGCACACCAAGAGAATGTGGCTTCCCCCACAAACCATCATAAGAATAGCCAAAATCAAGGTTACAAGTAGCTGCAAGTACATCCTCATGAAAAATGCAAGAAGGAACAAGCCTCCTTGGTACATCATGCTCCTTAATCAATGAAAATAATTACAATACCAAACATGACATTATACCTCCTCCATCATGCACTAAAGCTCTTGAGTTGAAATGGCTCAACTTGACTGCTCTCCCTCTCCTCCAATGAGTAAAGGAATGGTTGTGCCAACCTCACCAATAAAAATTGGGCTATGAATCTATCCATATGCTAATGTAGATCATACTGAATTCCCTCCAAAGTGAACTCCTCTAGCAAGGAAAAATATGCATCCAAGTGCATAGCTAGGAATTCCTCATGTGTTGCATGCAAAAGTTTCTCCTTGAGACTAGAAACTCTAGTCAAGAAGAGTCTGCCATGATGGTAGATGATCATGTCATCTACTAAATATCTTCCATCTCCGTCAAAGCCATCCAAAAATTATGCATGCACCAAGATCCTGGGACCTCTCAACCAAAAGCTGAGTCCTCCAACATGGATCAATCCTCCACCTAGACAGCGCTGGTAATCTGCAATAAAGTACTCCCATCACACTGCTGCCTGCTACCTTGACATCCCCTCATGCCAAAGTCACCCTCCAAGTTGCTGCCATGCCATCATGCAGCTGCTCATGCTCCAATATAAATAAGGACCTCTGAAAATGAGCCTCCCATGAGAGACTATCACCTCCAAAGAATCTCTCGACCCTGGGCAATATAAGCATGAGTGACTTCCCTTTATTCCAATGCATGAAAAATTCCTTCCTCAAAGGAAGTAACCTCTCTCTCATCAAATCCATGGAGCAGCCATCCTGCATCATGAAGATGCTATCCTCCATCCATACAGCAACTCTATCTGCGCAGTGAAACTGATGAGAATGGGTGAAACTAAAAATGAGAGAGTATATCCCTCCTCCATAAGCTTATCCCCAAACTCTCTACGTTGTAATGGACTCCTCTAATGTCTCCACCCCTCTGGAATCCAATGAGTGGTGAACCAAATAGCATGATGCCTCTCATCCTCTCTAGACCATGTGGCCTCCCAATTTGAAAGCCTCCAAAAGTGATACATCAAGATAGGAAGTGGACTGAATATATGAGAGGAATGAAAGGTCCTCTCTCTCTACTGCGCAGTCCAGTCCTTCTCCCATGTGAAGAAAATCTCTAAAAATAGATAGGGGTGAATTTCCATCATCCCTTCATGTTGATCCTTCTGCTTTTCTTCTTCTTCCAATGGTGCAGCACTGTAGATTCTTGCACCTCCTCTCTACCAACATGTGAGTGTATCTCCTCCTCAATGATAAGCCTGGTATCTTGGCCCTCCTTTGAAAGAAATATCTCTACACCCTCACAAATGGAAGAGTGCCCTTCTTACAATGGGGGTCTTGCCTCTAGCAAGTCATTCTCCTGATTTCTTCCCCTCTAGAAAGATGGAATGACCTTTGTTTCATGGTTCCCATCCATGCATGCAAAGTGTTTGAAGTGTTGTCATGCCCAGCTTCACATTGGTTTTCATCAATAACCTTTGAAAAACTCCTTGTGACTTCAACATATGATCTCTCATTTGCATGAAAACATGAAATAGAAATCTGAAACCAATCATCATGAATCATACCTTTGAGTTTGCAGCGCTGCTCCTCCAAAGGCCTCAACTTTTCCCATCCATCCTTCTTGCAGTAGCTATGGGAAATGTATTGTGTTGTAGATCTGCATGTGTGGCTGAATTCTCACACCCTCCATGAAATAGCTAGGATTTGTCTCAACAAAAAACCCCTTTCAGAAAATTCCTCCAAAATTTTCCCCTTTTAGCAAACCTTCAATGGTGTACTCAATGGTCTGGAAAAGAAGAAGGGAAACCTCCTCTTCCTTCATTCCTATTTCCTTGTCTCCTTTGTAAATATCCTCTCCTTGGAGAGAAGATCCTCTTCTGATAGCAATGGATCTTGGGCACAGGCTGAGCCAAGATCATGCTCTGATACCACTGTATTATTCCAAATCTGGAAATTTCTGCTCCATCGGGAATATCTTAAGATATTCCAATTCCTTCTTCAGTGAGACATCACAAGTCCATTTCAGGATTGAATGATGGGTAATTTATAGGATATGACTCCTTCAAAGAAGGGAGAAGTCCTGAGGCTAGCTGGCCCTTCTCAGAATCTGCCTATGGATATGCAATATTCCACCTCAGGAATTTCTGCTACAACTGCCCATGAGGATGATGTATAAGGAAGCTGTTGCATAAATAAGGCTATCCAACACTGGGATGCCCTAGAAAACTTATAATATAACTCCCTTGCATAAAATGAGCTTAAATAAATCACTCTAGATGGGTTATTCAGATCTCCCCAATCTAGGTGTCTAAAACAATGCTCAAAGAAAGAGCTTACAGCAATATGCTAAACATAAATCCAGAAATCTGCAAATCTGAATGCACCATGTGAGAGTAAATATCACATCCATCATTACATTAATATATCAGCATGAATATATAGGAATATCATGAGGAATAAGACCCTCAAGCATTAGAACCAATCCTCCAATGAATATACAATACAATTCCGGAGTAGCTGCAGCTACACAGAATGCCGGAAGAACATAAATGCGCAGTATTTTTTAGAGATGTAGCTGATAAATACATAAAAATGATAATGTGGCTGAAAGTTACAAGAAAAATATCCCAAGAAATGGAAATGGGCTCAATGTAGGATTTCTAGCCGATCTTAGGAAGATTGCTAGAAATGTCGGACAAAATACATTAGTGACAAATGAATTGTCACTACAATTGGAACCAGATGAATGTGAGGCTATGGCTGAACTTAAATTTTGATTCCCTCCTCTGATAATGCCCTCAAGGAAAAAGGGGCTGATTCCCTTAATCTCAAAAGCACTCCTCCTGATGAGCATAAGAATCTCCCCCAGCACTGCCCTCATAGAATAACGCAGTTTCTACAAGTGACTACGCAGTGGGAGATGGTGAATGAGTGGCCTCATGCCACAGATCTGAAATCAAGTCCAATATCTCTCTCTACAGCTCCTCCAAAGGATAAATCCACCCTCCTCTGAAAATGCAAGTAGGGAAGAACTCTATGAGTTCCTCTACTGCTACCCCAGCTACACATCAACCTACTGCAGGAATAACGCTGTAACTGAAGGAGTAAGCTTGGCCAAATTTCGGAATGAGGAAATGAAACTCAAACCCTCTCCTCCCATGAGGAAGAGGTGGGGGATCCCCACCGGGAATACCCCCAGTGCTCAAGATCACTGCAATCCTACTAAACAGCTTGGATATGCAAGTCCTTGGCCTCACCACGAAATGTCTGAATCAAAGAATAATCCAAATGAGCTGCTCCTTCGTTCTTATAAATCAAATGAAATCTTTTCCACCATAGGTCCCACAATTAGGGTTTTCATTCACTTTTGAATGCTTTCCCTCCAAAATCTGCGTTGTCTTCTCATGCAAGCCAACCCTCTAAGGCAGTGTTGTTGACTTGGTCAAAGATGGCCAACTCAAGGTGATCCTCATCATGTTCACACCATTAGGTGTTTATTTCAGTTGCTTATTTATCCTCCTTTCACACAAGGAGTGTTATTTCTTCATACAAAAGGGGCTAAGGTGTCTCCTTCCCCATTTTATTAAATAAAAATAAAATGTGTAACTATAATATTCCATTTAGCTTGAGGCTAAAATTGGGAATATTACAAAATTTTGGATGATGCAGATGTAGGTTTTAACCCTATACAGAAATTATCTGCAAACAAATCTTAAAAATAGAAAATAAACAATAGCGAGAGGATAAAACATAAAACAGATATACACAGAGATTTTCCCCTAGATCCCAAATCGGGACGACCAGCTTGATTTTTCATTATATTCCTTTTAGTGTTACAACGCATATATATACATGCCAAAGCATACATAACCCCAATCCATTAACCCTGGATTAGAACATAACCGTAGTTCCCTTGACCGGATCTACAAAATACCAAGAACCGAAAACCATCATGCCCCAAAACCATGTGCAAACCCATGCACAAAACCATGGGCGGGTCCGCCCACCAGAAAATAAGGACCAAAAACTTTTTCCTGGGGTGCTAGCCCGGACCTCGATAGGGGGGATGCCACCCCCCCTGTGACCCCCCTGCTGCACCCGATGAAACGTACATGGGAATTTATCACCCCCCCACACGTGACTAGTCGTGGAAAGAATATAACACATACCCAACATTCTCCCACTTGTTTTTTTCTTTCTGCAGGGGGCCACAGGAGAGCTGAGTCATTAGCCCAACTTTGCAACACCCATTGTTTCTCTACACCAAGAGAACTTCTGAGTGCTCATAGACTTCATCAATGCATCTACAACATTCTTCAAGGTGTCAACCTTTGCCAGCAACACCCTTTTAGTTTCAACCATATATCTCACAAAGTGATATTCAACATTAATGTGCTTTGTCTTTGAATGATAAGCAGGGTTCTTAGCCAAGAAAATTGCACTTTGTCTATCACATTCTATCCTTATAGCTTGTTGAACCAACCCCATACTTAAACACAACCTCTGCAACCAAACTGTTTCCTTGCTTGCATGAGTGGCTGCCATGTATTCTGCCTCCATAGTTGAAAGAGCCACTACACATTGTCTTTTACTCATCCAACTGACTGCACCTCCAAATAGGCTAAACACATACCCACTTGTAGATATTCTTTGGTCCAAATCTCCAGCCCAGTCTGCATCAACAAAACCATGAATGTCCAACACTCTTTCCAATCATAATCTTCCCTGGTAGCACAAGATATAATCACTAGTGCCAAGCAAATATCTGAAAACCCGCTTCACTGTTGTCCAATGCTCCTTCCCTGGGTCCGACATAAACCTTCTCAATACTCCCACTGCATGTGCAATGTCTGATCTAGTACAAACCATTTCATACATTAGGCTACCCACTGCACTTGCATATGGAACATGGGACATATCCTCCTCTTCTTCTTGTGTCTTGGGACACTGTTCAACAGACATCTTTACACCTACAAGAATCGGAACATTCACCAGTTTACTATCCTTCATATTGAACCTCTGCAATATAGTCTTGACATACTTCCTCTGGTTTAACCAGAGCTTCCTCTTTTCTCGATCTCTCTTAATTTCCATGCCAAAAATATAGTTTGCGGCACCAAGATCCTTCATGTCGAATTTGGAGAACAGTTAGGTCTTCAAATCTTGGATAATTTTTGTGTCATTTCCAATCAACAACATATCATCCACATACAAGACCAAATAAATAACAAGGTCACCAATTAATTTAAAATAAACATAGTTATCCTCCTTGCTTCTGGTGAAGCCAAGTCCCCATATATAGGTATCAAATTTCTGATACCACATCCTTGGTGACTGTTTTAACCCATACCGAGACTTCTTTAACCTGCATACTGGCTCTTTCTTCCCCTTCACCATAAAGCCTTTAGGTTTTTTCATGTAGATCTCCTCTTCCAAATCCCCGTGAAGAAATTTTGTCTTCACATCCATCTGTTCTACCTCAAAATCAAATGCAGCAGCAACAGATAAAAGTAATCTAATAGAAGTATCTTTGGCAACAGGAGAAAAAATATCACCAAAATAAATTCCTGGCACTTAGGAATAACCTTTTTCTACCAACCAAGCTTTGTATTTCTCCACCTTGCCTTCTACATTCATATTCTTCTTAAACACCCATTTTCTCCCAATGGGCTTCCTTCCAGCCGACAACTCCACCAAATCCCATGCCTCATTTTTATGCAAGGATGCCATTTCATCAACCATGGCCTCCTTACAAAGTTTTCCATCCTCTGAATCTACTACCTCCCTGACGGTTCTGCGATCATCATTAGTTATCGTTAAAGAAAAATTTGAACAGAAAGCAGATGGACTATACCTTTCTGGTTGCCTTCTTTCTCGAACTGATATTCTCACAACTAGAGTTTTTGGCTCTTCCTCTTCTGACTCTTCTATCGAGCCCTCAAACTGTCTTCTCTGTTGCAAACCTTCACTTCATTTCATCATTTCTTTATCACTTCATAAGCCTAAGAATCAATGTGTTACCTCAAAATCAGACCCTGATAGGCTACTGATCAAGAAGACTCTGAGTAACTATTTCAAATGAGACTCTTAGCTGAGGCTTAGCCTCCTCAACCTAAGAGGGCTCTCTCAATAGGTTTATGATTTTAAAATAAGGATTAGATGGCTAACTCTATGAGTAAATTAGATAAAATGGATAATTGGTTGTACTACTAATCAAAAAACATCTATTGGGCTTATGGAGTCAAGTATATTTTCACAAAATCATAAGTATCAGCTTCAATTGGAAGTCAGAGCATTTCAAGGTTTAGATGCATCAAAAGAACAGTAGGACAAAAATAACATAGTTCATGAACATATGAAGGAAGTTAGAGCACCTTCAGTGAACTCTAAGTAACATACATTCATGCCACTGCAAGTAACTGAAATATGAAAAGCATAAGAACATCAAACATCCATAACCCTTTCTGAATCCTGAGTGATGAAACCAATATCTTTGTATTAATATGAAAACACAGTCTCTTGCTACAACAAAACAGTATGCTTGTTCTTGAAAAATCTCCAACCCTATGAAATTCGATTTCTTCCCTCTTATAGAGTGGTCATTACATCCTTGGATTCCTTCCAAACGTTTGAGAAGAAATTCGAATTTGACACCTATCAACTTCTAAACAAACTTCATTTACAAATTGACTATTAAACTGTCTGTCTTACAGTCATAATACAACTAAGACTAAAACACTATTTATTATATCTTAACAACCTTTAACAACCTTATCTAATCATTAAAAACTATGCTTGACATCTATTTCTTCTGGACTTCGACCATGATGTTGTCCATCTTCTTGTTGTTACACCCCATCAACCTGCTTCTTATCCATTCCTGCAAAATAGGAGCATGTTCCTTGTATAATAGTTGAATGCCTCATTTATGTCCATTCGAACCAACTGCTGAAGAACTAGTGCTCAAAACATTTGGAAAATGTCTTATAACCTTCATTTGAATTTGACCTTCCAGCTGTGCAAATCCCAAACCTCCAAAATGGTGCAAAAACTGTCAATACTGCTGCGCTACGAAACTGCTGAGTCTGTTTTTTTTGTAGCACAGACTTTTCCTTTTAAAATCATGCTTCAAACCTCCATTTTTATGTGCTAAACCTCCTGGATCTTCATTTATATTCTACATATACCTCCCACTAGCATCAAAGCTCAAAACCAAACCCTTTTCACCTTTGAAAATTGCAAAAATTCTTCAAACTGCATCCTACATCAGTTTCGTAGCGCGATACGAAACTGTTGAGTCTTCACTTTTCACAGCTTCCTTCCAAAATTTTAGTTTTCAACCCTTTAATATGTTTGCACTTATTTTAGCTGTGGCTGATCTTCAAACTGTGCTAGCTATATTTCCAGGTCTTCTACTCTCCTCTTAAGCCTTCTATTGTTTTCCCTTAGCTTGGTATTGACCATCCTAATGAATTTTTCTTCTTTGATTGTAGGTAGGGTCCATATGAAGAATTGAGCTTGACTATCAATTAATTCAGCGTTTGGATTTTTCTCATCTCCCACAGTCCTTTCATCCTTTCAAATTTTTCCCTTTCTTCTGCATGCACTCTCACCTTTTTCTTCAACTTATCAATCTCATTATTTTCAAATCTGAGTTTGTCTTTGACATCTTCATAGCTGCTTTTTTCCTTCTGAATATTGAAAACCCCGTTTCTGTCTTCTTCACGCATTGAAAATGATGTATTTATGGTTTCTTCAAAAACATTAGCACTTTCACCTCCTATTTGATCTATCTCCATGTTTCACTGTTTCAAATTATTGGAGTGCCTAGCTGAGGGTTTTCTGGGCTTAAAGATAAACTCTGTCACTTCATCCTGAAAATATAACCTTTTGTATGTCTTCAATTTCTTTGATTTGTTGCCACCTGTATCCAGTTTGATGAAGTTTGCTTGTACTAGGGGAGACTCTTCAATGTCAATAGCTTGAAGTATATCATTCAAATTACCTCTTGACCCCTATGTAACTATAGCCTTACCCTTTTCCTTTAACCTTTGACTCCTAGTCAACTTCTTTTGATCTGTTTTACTGATTGACTGTTCTAGAATTGTCTCCTTAACCAGAGTTTTCTTCTTCTGTGCGGATTTAGGAGTATCTTGGATATTCAATTTTGTTCTTATAATTGATTCTTTAACTTGTTTCTGAGGCTTGAGCTTAACAAATATTCTTGACTTTGTTTCTACAAGGGCAGTAATCTTTGATGGAATTTTTTCTTTAGCTTGAGGAATAACACATGTTCCTTCAATCCCAATTCTACTCAAAAAGAGGAATTCAGCCCAATCTATGTTTGCTTTCTACAGCTCATGTAAGACTATTAACTTGACTAAGACATGGTGAAATAATAAGGTTTCACAAGACTCAACTTTCATTTGTACCTTATCAGATATCTTAGCCAAACTTTTGAAAAGATAAAAAGGTAAATCTACAGATATCATTCCTGTCAAATGAAGCAAGAGTTTAAAGTGATAGGTATACACCTTGTGGTATCTCCCTTCGTAGGTGAAGTACCTCTGAATATTGTAGAGTAGATTGGAAAATGTATCTTTGAATAACTTCTTGGCACAGCTTTGTTCAAGTCAACCTTCGTAAACTCTGGTTTTAGAAAGATTTTGCAGGGTACCATGTAAAACTTGAAGTTTTTAAACCACCTGTCTTCTCCTCTCGGAATTTCTGTAACTATTGATATCACTTCAGGGAAAATTGGTAAATTTAGGAATCCAATATTTGAGTTTGATCCTGTGAAGTTTATGGCAAATTCTTTGGTGACTTGAGTGTGCCCTCCTTGAATTTTTTCATAAAACCTCAAGCAACCTACTTTCTTAAAGGCTTCTTTAATAGACTTGTCTTTTGTAAGGGCTTCTACACCTTCAGGTTTTGTTCTTAGGCAATGACCAGACCTATGACTCCTTTATTTAGCCATTTTCTTCTTGAAAACCTTGTATCTTCATAAATCTGTGATAACCCCTCTGAAAACCCTATGTCTTCAACAAATTAGAAAATTAGCAATCAGAGCTTCCTGTTGAATGAACTGGCTCATTTGGTAAATGAGTTCAGCTTCGCTTGATAACAATTCTACTTCCACCAGCAATGAATTTCAAACTCACTTGATAGCAAGTTTTGAAAATACTGATATAACCTGAATTTGAATGAGCAGCCTCACTTTAATTTGTTTCAGTTCTGCCTCACTTGAAATATAGTTTCACAGCCTCGCTTGAATTTGTTTCAATAAACTTAGGTCTTTCACCACTAATTTCTTCTTCAAAACATAAGCATGCATGCAATATTGTCTTGCATGAGACAAATGAAGTCGAAAACAACCAACTATTTTCAAATTTGAAAGGACCAATGACAATTGACCACTAATCGATGAAAAATGACCCCTAATAATTACAATGAATGGTTTCATGCATGAAGGAGAACTCGTGGATGACACCTAATGATGATGAATTTAACTTTATTTGATAGATGTGACAGCTCAAATGCAAAACTGAGAATCCCTACTTTCGTAGCGCATGATTTGAAAATTCAGGTTTTTGCGCTACGAAATCACCAGCGTTTTCGTAGCACAAAATCAACTTTTTACACTGAGCGTGCTACAAAAACATGGTTTCGTGGCTTATTCATCAAATTTTCGGAAGGAAAAAAATAATAAAAATGGGTTTCAAAACGTGGCATAAGATCTTTGAAGAATGAAACAAGGTTAATGAACATTGTTTGGTGATGGAATGAGACTTTTAACCCATGATCTAGACCTTTAAAAATATAAAAATGACCGTAACCCTATCTAGCATTATGACTTAGGAACAAGTGTAACTGACCAAGTTTCAGAAAATTTTTATAGTGATAACACAATGAAGAATGATTAAGATTGCTTAAAGGTTACATACAAATGATTAACATGTTGTATTTTCGTGATTTTTGTTGTCTTAATAATTTTGAACAGTTTTAGCCACAGAATACAGGCATTCCGTAGCTAGTCAAGCGTTCTGCGGGTGTTTTTGTGTTTAAGTATGATGCAGGTGTCAATTGGAGAAAAGGCGCACATGGGTAGTTCCCAAATCTTCCCTACATGATTTCTTCCTATCCACGAGGACTGAATCAACAACTGGAGGTGTCTGATCCAATGGTCAAAGCAAGAGGCAAAGAGACTGTCTTCTACAGGAATTAGGACTCCTGATTTTCTTTGCAGCAAATCACGAGTTTCAAAAGAGTCTCAATTCAATTTTGATTAGAAGAATACACCTGTACCTATTTTTCCTCAAAAATTAGTTATGAATTTGCATATAAATTAAGCTCTATAGGATCGAGAAAGGATGGTTAGTAACTCATTCAGAATCACAGTGATACTCTATTTTTCAATAACTGTTTTAATAAAAAGGAGATTAGCCTTGATGTTTTTATGATTACAATTTTAAGGACCTAAAGGATTGCACCAAATTGATAGCAGAGGGCCCCTGCTATTCGAGGAGATTTCATGCATTTTCTAGATAAGTTCATTCTAGTTTATGTTTAGCATTTCTCTATTTTTTCTTTACTGCTATCATAAATTGCAATTATTGTATCCAACTGAATAAAGTCTGCTAATGAATGGATAGTGACTCATAGGTGCAGTAGTTGCTTAGGTTTTATTTCTTGTCTTTCATGGTTTAACAGTTACTGTGCTCAACCAAGTAAAGTGTAGGTTTTAACCCTGAACAGAAATATCTACACACGAATCTTATAACAGAAAATAAACAATACCAAGAGCATAAAACATAAAACAGATAAACATAGAGATTTTCCCCTGGATCCCAAATCGAGACGACCAGCTTGATTTTTCATTATATTCCTTTTAGTGTTACAACACATATATATACATGCCGGAGCATACATAAACCCCAATCCATTAACCCTGGATTAGAACATAACCGTAGTTCCCTTGACCGGATCTACAAAAATACCAGGGGCCGAAAACCATCGAACCCCAAAACCATGTGCAAAACCATGCACAAAACCATCGACGCAGACTACCCAGCGGAAATTAAGGAACCAAAATTTTCGCCGGGGCGCTGCCCCGGACCCCGACAGGGGGCGCGTGCTTAGTCGTGGAAAGAATATAACACATACCCAACATTCTCCCACTTGTTGTTTTCTTTCCACAGGGGGTCATAGGACAGCTTAGTCATTGGCCCAATTCTTCAACACCCATTGTTTCTCTACACCAAGAGAACTTCTGAGTGCTCACAGACTTTGTCAATGCATCTGCAACATTCTTCAAAGTGTCCACCTTTACCAGCAACACCCTTTTAGCCTCAACCACATCTCTCACAAAGTGATATTGAACATCAATGTGCTTTGTCTTTGAATGATAAGCAGGGTTCTTAGCCAAGAAAATTGCACTTTGGCTATCACAGTCTATCCTTATAGCTTGTTGTACCAACCCCATACTTGAACACACTCTCTGCAACCAAACTGCTTCCTTGCTTGCATGAGTGGCTGCTATGTATTCTGCCTCTGTAGTTGAAAGCGCCACTACAGACTGTCTTTTACTCATCCAACTAACTGCACCTCCAAATAGGCTAAACACATATCCACTTGTAGATCTTCTTTGGTCCAGATCTCCAGCCCAGTCTGCATCAACAAAACCACGAATGTCCAACATTCTTTCCAATCCTGGTCTTCCCTGGTAGCACAAGCCATAATCACTAGTGCCACGTAAATATCTGAAAACCCGCTTCACTGCTGTCCAATGCTCCTTCCCCGGGTTTGACATAAACCTGCTCAATACTCCCACTGCATGTGCAATGTCTGGTCTAGTACAGACCATTGCATACATCAGGCTACCCACTGCACTTGCATATGGAACACAGGACATATACTCCTCTTCTTCTTGTGTCTTGGGACACTGTTCAGCAGACAGCTTTACACCTACAGGAATAGGAACATTCACTAGTTTACTATCCTGCATATTGAACCTCTGCAATATAGTCTCGACATACTTCCTTTGGTTTAACCAGAGCTTCCTCTTTGCCCGATCTCTCTTAATTTCCATGCCAAAAATATAATTTGCAGCACCCAGATCCTTCATGTCGAATTTGGAGAACAGTTGGGTCTTCAAATCTTGGATAATTTCTTTGTCATTTCCAATCAACAACATATCATCCACATACAAGACCAAATAAATAACACGGCCACCAATTAATTTAAAATAAACACAGTGATCCTCCTTGCTTCTGGTGAAGCCAAGTCCCCGTATATAGGTATCAAATTTCTGATACCACATCCTTGGTGATTGTTTTAACCCATACAGAGACTTCTTCAACCTGCACACCATTTCTTTCTTACCCTTCACCATAAAGCCTTCAGGTTGCTTCATGTAGATCTCCTCTTCTAGATCCCCGTGAAGAAATGTTGTCTTCACATCCATCCGTTCTATCTCAAAATCAAATGCAGCAGCAACAGATAAAAGTAATCTAATAGAAGTAACTTTGGCAACAGGAGAAAAAATATCACCAAAATCAATTCCCGGCACCTGGGAATAACCTTTCGCTACCAACCGAGATTTGTATTTCTCCACCTTGCCTTCTACATTCATCTTCTTCTTAAACACCCATTTGCTCCCAATGGGCTTCCTTCCAGCCGGCAACTCCACCAGATCCCATGCATCGTTTTTGTGCAAGGATGCCATTTCATCAACCATGGCCTCCTTCCAAAGTTTTCCATCCTCCGAATCTACTGCCTCCCTGACAGTTCTGGGTTCATCATCAGTTATATTTAAGGCAAAACCTGAACAGAAAGCAGATGGACTATACCTTTCTGGTTGCCTTCTTTCCCGAACTGATCTTCTCAAAGCTGGAGTTTGTGGCTCTTCATCTTCTGAGTCTTCTTCTGTTGTAGAGTCCGATTCATCCTCCTTTAGCTCAAACTCTTATCTTTTCAGGTTCCTTTGATAGGACTTCATGTTTAACAACATCTTTCACTTCTCTAAACACCACATCTCGGTTGTACACAACCTTCCTTGTTTCTGGGTTCCAAAGCTTGTAACCCTTCAAACCATCCTTATACCCAATAAATATGCACCTTTCAGATTTATTATCCAACTTGGTCCTTTTCTCCTTTGGAACATGTACATATGCATCACATCCAAATACCCTTAGATGTGAAAGAGAGGGTTTCTTACCAGTCCATACCTCATGTGGGGTCTTATCCTCCAATGCTGACGAAGGTGATCTGTTAACTAAGTAACATGCAGTCTCCACTGCCTCTGCCCAGAATTCTTGTCCTAAACCGGTACCACTGAGCATGCTTCTTGCCTTTTCCATCAGGGTTCTATTCATTCTTTCTACAACTCCATTTTGATGCGGTGTGTATGGAGTAGTCTTCTCTCGTGCTATACCACACTTCTTACAGAACTCTTCAAATTCCTTCTTGCAGAACTCCCCACCATTATCTGTCCTCAACGCCTTTATCTTCTTCTCTGTCTGATTTTCCACCAGAGCCTTAAATTCTTTAAATTTGTCAAAGACTTCAGATTTATTCCTCAAGAAATATATCCATGTGTTCCTTGAGAAGTCATCTATGAATGAAACATAGTACACAGATTTTCCTAGTGATGGAACTGACACAAGTCCAAACACATCACTGTGCACAAGTTCTAATATCTTGTTTTCCCTCTTAGCACCAGAAGGAAAACTCACCCGATTCTGCTTCCCATATACACAATGTTCACAGAAATCAAAATCCAGAGAGAAATTAGACATACCTTCTACCATACCATTTTTGTGCAGTATCTGAAGACCCTTCTCTCCAATATGTCCAAGCCTTTGATGCCATAGCATGGTCTTTTCTCCAGACACAGCTAGGCTTTCCGTCCCACTTTCAGGAACCACAGAACTGTTACACCCATCAATAACAATGCTACCTTGTAGCTTGTACAGAGTTCCAGTCCGAACTCCCCGCATTAATACCAGTGCTCCCCGAACCATCTTGCAGGCATCTTTCTCGAACACTGTTTTTACACCTGCATCATCCATCTTGCTTACAGAAATAAGATTTCTGGCCAACGCAGGAATATGTAGAACTCCAGGAAGTGTTCTAATCCTTCCACCTTGCAGCTTGAGCTTGACCTTTCCACGTCCGATGATTCTCGCCCTCCTATCATCCCCTAGGAAGACATCACCACCATCATATTTCTCATACTCGCAGAACCACTCCCTATGGGGAGTGAAGTGAAAGGATGCACCTGAGTCAATCAACCATGACTCATGATCTACATGTGTATTTGAAGAAGAAGCCAAATCCACATCCCCACCTTCATCCGAGGTGTTTTTTGCCTCTGCAGAAGGACCTTCATCAGATCCCTTTCCTTTCTCAGGAGCTTTAGATCTGCATTCCTTTTTGTAGTGCCCTTCCTTTTCACATTTCCAGCACACCTTTACAAACTTTCCAGGAGATTTAGATCTCCCTCTAGATTTAGATCTCCCACTCGAAACCTTATTCTTGTTTATGTTCTGGGACCTTCCTCGTACAGATAAGGCATCTCCATTCTAACCCTCCATATTTCTCCGTCTCATTTCCTCCGACAGCAAGGCTGAGACAATGTCATCAAAATTCAAGGTAGTTGTATTGCTACCTATTGCAATAACCAGACTGTCCCACGAGTCTGGTAGAGAGCACAACAAACCGATGCACTTATCTTCATCTGAGATTTTAATATCAACAGACGACAGCTGACTTACCACAGTATTGAAGGCGTTCAGATGCTCTGTCACCGAGTCTCCATCCTTCATCCTCAGGTTATACAGCTTTTTCCGCAGGAACAACTTATTCACCAGAGACTTATATTGGTACAAAGTCCCAAGTTTTTCCCACAAATTCTTCACCGTAGCTTCCCCAGATACATTCAACAATACTGAATCTGACACACACAACCGTATTGTGCTCTTAGCCTTCCGATCCAGTTTCTTCCAGTCTTCATCTGACATTGTCGTTGGTTTAGTACCTGGATCTACCGCGATCCACTGATCTTTATCCACCAGCAGATCCTCCATCTTGAGCTTCCGCAACTCAAAACTCTGACCATTAAATTTCTCGATCTCTATCTTTCCGCCGCTCGCCATATTCTTTCACCGCAAGAATCAATCCCGCAGATCTCCCACTGCACAGGGTCTACCACAGGCCCGAGAAAAAAACCCTCAACAACAAAGGCGTCCCCTTGAAGCCGAAACATCTTTGATTCCAAATGTAGGTTTTAACCCTGAACAGAAATATCTACACACGAATCTTATAACAGAAAATAAACAATAGCAAGAGCATAAAACATAAAACAGATAAACACAGAGATTTTCCCCTGGATCCCAAATCGGGACGACCAGCTTGATTTTTCATTATATTCCTTTAAGTGTTACAACACATATATATACATGCCGGAGCATACATAAACCCCAATCCATTAACCCTGGATTAGAACATAACCGTAGTTCCCTTGACCGGATCTACAAAAATACCAGGGGCCGAAAACCATCGAACCCCAAAACCATGTGCAAAACCATGCACAAAACCATCGACGCAGACTACCCAGCGGAAATTAAGGAACACATACCCAACATAACACATACCCAACATAAAGACCATATAAATCTTAAATTGAAATGGTTAGTGACTTATAGATACAGTAATTGTCTAGGAGATCCTCATACACTACACTTAATCCTTTTCTAAAGCTCTTCCAATAAATCTCAATTATATGAATTGGATTCAGTTGTAAGGTTTGAGTTATTAATTGTTTTAGTATTTCATTTCATGTTATAGGAGATCCTCATACACTACACTTCATCTTTTTCAAAAGCTCTTCCAATAAATCTCAATTATATGAATTGGATTTAGTGTAAGGTCTGAGTTATTAATTGTTTCAGTATTTCATTTCATGTTATAGGAGATCCTCATTACACTACACTTAATCTTTTTCACAAGCTCTTCCAATAAATCTCAATTAAATGAATTGGATTCAGTTGTAATGTTTGAGTTATTAGTTGCTTTCATTTCTTGAATTCTCAATTAAGATGCAATATCCATGGATTAGGATTTCCAGTTTTCACCATTTCTTAATTATAAAATAAACTCCAAAAACTTGTGAATAAAACTCTTCTTTAATTCATTTGATAAACATTTTCTTTCCTTCCTTTTTAAATAGATTAATTTCATCTTTTTCATAGACTGCTAAGAATCAAAATATTAAAAAAACTCCCAAAAACATCAACAAAACCTTAAAACAATGAAGTAGGAAAAAAAGGATACTTAGGCACATATAGTGCATTACACTTCATCAGTTTACTAGCCCTGGTCGATAATTTATGTTAACAATTTAGGACACTAAATTGACTAAACATCTTCTTCTGTTGTAGAGTCTGATTCATCCTCCTTTAGCTCAAACTCTATCTTTCCAAGTTCCTTTCGTATGAATTCATGTTTAACAACATCTTTCACCTCTCTAAACACCACATCTCGGTTGTACACAACCTTCCTTGTTTCCAGGTTCCAAAGCTTGTAACCCTTTAAACCATCCTTATACCTAATAAAGATGCGCCTTTCAGATTTATTATCCAACTTGCTCCTTTTCTCCTTTGGAACATGTACATATGCATCACATCCAAATACCCTCATATGTGAAAGATAGGGTTTCTTACTATTCCATACCTCATGTGGATTCTTATCCTCCAACGCTAATGAAGGTGATCTGTTAACCAAGTAACATACAATCTCCACTACCTCTGCTCAAAATTTTTGTCATAACCCGATACCACTGAGCATGCTTCTTACCTTTTCCATCAGTGTTTTGTTCATTCTTTCTGCAACTCCATTTTGCTGAGGTGTGTATGGAGTAGTCTTCTGTTGTGCTATACCACACTTCTTACAAAACTCTTCAAATTCCTTCTTACAGAACTCCCCACCATTATCTGTCCTCAGCACCTTTATCTTCTTCTCTGTCTGGTTTTCCATCAGAGCCTTAAATTCTTTAAATCTGTCAAAGACTTCAAATTTATTCCTCAAGAAATATATCCATGTATTCCTTGAGAACTCATCTATGAATGAAACATAGTACACAAACTTACCCAATGATGGAACCGACACAGGTCCAAACACATCATTGTGCACAAGCTCTAATATCTTGTTCTCCCTCTTAGCACCAGAAGGAAAACTCACCCGATTCTACTTCCCATATACACAATGTTCACAGAAATCGAAATCCAGAGAGCTATTAGACATACATTCTACCGTACCATTTCCATGCAGTATCCGAAGGCCCTTCTCTCCAATATGTCCAAGCCTTTGATGCCATAGCATGGTCTTTTCTCCAGAGACCGCTAGGCTTTCCGCTCCACTTTCGAAACCATAGAACTGTTGCACCCATCAATAACAGTTCTTCCCTGAAGATTGTACAAAGTTCCAATCCAAACTCCCTGCATTAATACCAGTGCTCCCTGAACCATCTTACAGGCTTCTTTCTCGAACACTGTTTTTACACCTGCATCATCCATCTTACTTGCAGAATCAGATTTCTAGCCAATGCAGGAATGTGCAGAACACCAAGAAGTGTTATAATCCTTATACCTTGCAGCTTCAGCTTGAATTTTCTACGTCTAATGATTCTGGCCTTCCTATCATCCCCTAGGAAGACATCACCGCCGTCATATTTCTCATACTCACAGAACCACTCCCTATGGGGAGTGAAGTGAAAGGATGCACCCGATTCAATCAACCATGACTCATGATCTACATGTGTATTTGAAGAAGAAGCCAAATACACATCCCCACCTTCATCCAAGGTGGTTTTTGCCTCTACATAAGGAGCATCATCAGATCCATTTCCTTTCTCAGGAGCTTTAGATTTGCAGTCCTTTTTGTAGTGCCCTTCCTTTCCGCATTTCCAGCACACCTTTACAAACTTTCCAGGAGATTTATATCTCCCTCTAGATTTAGATCTCCCACTCGAAACCTTATTCTTGTTTCTATTTTGGGACCTTCCTTGTACAGATAAGGCATCTCCCTTCTGGCCCTCCATATTTCTCCGTCTCATTTCCTACGAAAGCAAGGATGAGACAATGTCATCAAAATTCAAGGTAGTGGTATTGCTACCTATTGCAATAACCAGACTGTCCCACGAATCTGGTAGAGAACACAAACAATTGATGCACTTATCTTCATCTGATATTTTAATATCAACAGATGACATCTAACTTACCAATGTATTGAAGGCGTTCAGATGCTCTGTCACCGAGTCTCCATCTTTCATCCTCAGGTTATACATATTTTTCTGCAACAAAAATTTATTCACCAGAGACTTAGATTGGTACAAAGTCCCAAGTTTTTCCCACAAGGTCTTCGTCGTAGCTTCCCCATATACATTCAAAAATACTAAATCTAAGACACGCAACCATATTGTGCTCTTTGCCTTCTGATCCAACTTCTTCCAGTCTTCATCTGACATTGCCATTTGTTTAGTACCCGGATCTATCGTGATCCACTAATCCTTATCCACAAAAAAATCCTCCATCTTGAGCTTCCATAACTCAAAACTCTTACCATTAATTTCTCGATCTCTATCTTCCCGTCACTCGCCATCTTCTTTCACCGCACGAATCAATCCCGCAGATCTCCCACTGAACAAGGTCTACCTCAAGCCCAAGAAAAAAACCCCTCAGCAACAAAGGTGTCCCCTTGAAGCCGAAACAACTCTAATACCAAATGTAGGTTTTAACCCTGTAAAGAAATTATCTACAAACGAATCTTAAAAACAGAAAATAAACAATAGCGAGAGCATAAAACATAAAACAGATATACACAGAGATTTTCCCCTGGATCCCAAATCGGGATGACTAGCTTGATTTTTAATTATATTCATTTTATTGTTACAACACATATATATACATGCTGAAGCATACATAACCCCAATCCATTAACCCTAGATTAGAACATAACCATAGTTCCCTTGATGTAATGTTCCTAATTTTTCTTCAATAAATTGGAACATTAATTTTTGTCTAAATTCATTTAGGATATGAATAATTGGGTAAGGAGGCCCAATGATAATAAAAACATAGATAAAATCCCTCTAGTATGGAAAGGGATCAGCCTTGGAACAATATTTCACACCTCATGTGTGAAAGGGGACATTTTGCAAAGAAGCTTGGTTAAGTTTGACCAAGTCAAACAGCATTGGGTATGAGGTGGAAAGCACTACATGGGACAGCGCAGAGATAAAGTAGGGAATATTCCTTTATGGAGGAAACCCTAATGGATGGGGCCCATGGAGAGAGAACCTTCACATGCTATATATGGAGAGGAGGAGAGCCATTGTTATTCAAGCATATGTTTATGATTTCATGTCTATTCAGACATTGAGCATTCTTTGTTGTTTAGCAAGAATTGTCGGGGGAATTCCTGTTTAGGATTCCTTCTCCTTATTGAGAGGCCTCTTAAGGGTTTGGACTGATTTATCTCACATCTAGGCTTAAGGCCAAGCTTCCTCCATCAGGATAGCGTTATCTCTACAGCAGAATAACACTGTTTTGTTGGGTGTTGTAGTGAGTAGTCACAACACCTCTTCCATTGCTTGTTTTTTAGAGGGAGAGTCTTTCTTGCCTTTGGAGTATAAATTTGGAAGATTTGGAGCTTATTTTCAGATCTTGGCATCAGGCCAACACATATCCTTGCCCCTACAGCACAGTTTTCTCCAGTAACTGCGTTATTTTCATAGTGCATTTGCTGCGGGGTTTTGCAGAGTTGATTGGAGGGTGAGATCTCAAGTGTAAGGATCAGCATTTCACTTTGGAGATACATTGGAGAAGGTATACTTCAGATTTCTCATCATCTTTAGCTTTCTCTATTGAGTTCCAGATTTGAGTTGCGGCAGCTACCCAGCAACTCCGGCATTTTTTCCTTTTTGCATATTTCAGCCAATCCCTTGGAGGATTGATGTATTATTGTTTCTAAGGGTTAGAGCTTTGCTCCACTATTGTATTTGAGCCATATCTTGTTATATATTCCAGTTATTATGTAATATGGAGCAGTGCCTTCTATAAACTGCGTCCTCATAGCTTGGGTTTATGTAGAAATAGCAGTGTTTTTCCATTTCCATGTACATGTATTGTTGAGACTTGCATTGCCTTTCTTGAGAGGTTTTTTCCTCAATAAATTGTACTCTTTTACTGCTATAACATAATTCTTGGCTATATATACATCTTCTTGTCTTACATCTCATAAAATAACGTTGTCTCTTCATGGTATGCTCATGTATTGTTGCAGTCCCTTCACCAGGCACTTTCTGAAGACATCTAGTAGTGGGAGATCTCTTTAACCACTCTAGAAGGATTTATTTGATCCCAAATCTTGGATTTCAGTCTTATATGTATTGATCTAAGGGATCCAGCTCTTGGTATCAAATCCTGCTGCCTCGATTTCTGGAAAATGCGTTTTCCAGGCATGGATTGCTAGCATTCCTGAAAAGGGATATTAATAATTACAGTGGTATCAGAGCTAGGTTTCTTGGCTTAGCCTGTGAGTCTAAGCCCAAGAAGATCAGAATGTTGAAGAAGATGAGTTTATTCTCATCTATTTTCAGATCCAAAGGAGACCTCTCCAAGGAGGTCAAGAAGATTGAATAAGAAGAAGAGGAAGGACCATGCACTTCCTATTCTCATCAAGAGGAAGACATTGAGCATGGAAGACACTTGGATCATCAAATTCTGAGTGATTAACTTGTTGAGTATAGATCTCAACCTAGAGCCTTCAAGGAGACTCTATATTTTCCTCATTTCATCCAGTTGAAGGAAGAGAAGAGACCATGTAGCAGAAAAGAAATCAAAGGCAATAGATTTTTTTTGTCTACCTTTGATGGGTCATCTACTGCAAGAACTTGGGTGAAATAGTTGGTGGCATTTTTCTTTCTACATCCTATAGTAGAGAAAGAAGCTATTGAAATCTTAGCGCTGCACTTGGAGGGTGAAGCCTATGATTGGTGGAGCAGCCACTTGATCCATGCAAGGGAGAAAAATTTTGCAAAGTTCATCCAAGGGTTGGTCAAAACCTTTGATGATGAAAGGGAAAAGGAAGGTAAAAACACAGCACCACTTGAGGAGCCTTGTGATAACGCTCTCACACTCATGGAGGAGCATCCACATGCATCAATAGTTAGAGCAGCCAACACTTTGGAGGAGGGAACTCTTGTAGCCCTACAAGAAGTTCCAAATGCACATCAAGGTATGGAATAATTTCCACAATCTATTGTTGCAGCATCTTCTTTTGAAAATTGTGGAGATTTGCTTTTGAATGACCAAGGGTCAATTCCCATTGCTACCATAGAGCAGCTTGGTTGCACTCGCTGTGCAACATGAAAACTTTCAAGGAGGAAATAAACCATCATCTTCATGAGCCTTTGTTGGATTGCATATTACATTGGAGGTTGGGGTTTGAAGCCTTGAAGGATGACAGTAGACATCTTGCAGTGAGAAACCCTTTCTCCCTTCAAGATGACACTTTCTCAATGAGCTCCTTTCAACTCAAAGAGGAACTTCTACTTTCAGCTCCAAGACCTCATTGGTTTTGGAAGACTATTGATGAGAGGGAGGTCTCAAGGGGAGATCTCATTAGAGGTGCACTTCAACACACCATGGAGTGCAAATATTTTCTTCCTTTCTCACAAGAGCAACTATAAGATGGAGGAAATCTTAGGATGGATAACATCTCTCATGCTTGTGTTGGACATTCCTTGAGCCATACACATCATGATGGGAGGTTTTTTCCTACCACCTATTTTGGTCTTGATAGGGTCTCATTGATCCTTGAGAAGCTTTCATTTCAAAATCCCATGAAGTGCAAAGATAGGAATTTGATTTGGGAGGATGGTAGCCCTCATGGAATGAGTACCAAGATAAAGAGAAGAAGGAAGCATCCACAAGAGGTTGAGTGGATGTGGTTGATGAGCAAGGGGTTGGGAGGTTGCTTGCAGATATATGATACCGAGCAGCAGGAGGCTTGGATGCACTGGTTACTCTTGAAATATTTTGGCCATCACTTGGAAAACACTCTTCCTAAGAGTAGGAGAATGGATACTTGCATCATTGAACAGCATAGAGTATGGATGCATGGTGTTGATGTGATACTCATATCATTCATTATGTCTTCATCACATGATATGTATGATGGAGGTATGGGGAGGAAGCAAAATTTTTTGTTGCTTTGCTTGTTTTTGGGAGAGCAAGAGCAGGATTTCTCTCATACTTTGCATGATGTTGCAGGAGGAGGAGATGGCTTTCTCTCCTTAACTTTTGATGATAGAGAGGTACTTCCACCTTGGGAGGGACTTCTTATATATTGCATCATTATGAGAGATATCTTTGACAAAGAGCGTGTCAAAGAATGGAGCTTGATGAGAGCCTATGTGTATAGGCCAACATCGTTATCTCTTTGGAGCAGTAACCAATGGATGAAGTGTGCCAGCGGAAGTGTGGTGGATTCATAACCCACAGGTCCCAGGATCATTTCATATTTGTTGAACTTGATGAACAAAGAGGAGGTGAGATGGATGAGGTAGTGGATGGAGTCATCTATGATACATTCTTCTTGACTTGGATTCCCAAGCATGAGAAGAAGGATCTTCTTGCTGCACCTAGTTCAGCCATCTTCATGGGAGCATGCCAAACAAATATGGAGGGTTAATTCATGGATCCATACATCATCTTATTCCCGATATATGGTAAGAAATATGTTTTTACATTGGCTTATTTGTATACTCTTACCATTATTTTGCAGTGCATGGCTCTACAAGAGGGCAAGCTTTTCAGATTGCTCCATGGACAAAATTGGGCCAATTTGTATGATGGAGACAGCCATCTTTTATATGGCCTTGGGCAAGTGTTTCCTTTCATGTATGATCAGTTGATATACTCAGAAATTTTCTATTTATCAGTAGCTATCATGACATACATAACTATTAATGTAACACAAAACAACTTGCCATGTGATTTTCTCAAGCAGCAGCTTGTAAAACTGCATTGTCACTACTAGGGAAGTTGTTGGTACCTTCTTGCATCACTTGAAAACTTCAACATTTTCTTCATTTTATTGTTGATCATGACTTCAATTGCTTATATGGATCAGATTTGTATAAGAGGCATGATTATGAGAGAGGCACATGAGTTGGATGTGTCCTTGAGTGGGAAGAATTATCACATTTTCTACATTACATGTTCTAATGGGAGCATGGGAGGAGATATGGCCACCACTACTACATATGTGTTCTCTTTTGAGGTGGACCATGGAATTGATAGTCATCCATTGTACAGCCATGGGCAAGTGTTTGGTGTTGTATTGTTGTTATATTCAGCCATTTACTATTCCTTAGTAGATGTGATGGATTTTGTATATCACTTGCCATATTCCTTTCTGAGATTGCAGTGGATGAAACTATGTTGTATCCTTGTGAGACATTGTTTGTATCATGTATCATCATGTATAACTTGCATCAAAATTCTCATTGGGATACTCTATGATGATCTTGTCCTATTCATCATGGATGGATTGTGTTGGGCCATCTTGTTCTTCAATGTTGGAGGAGAACTATTTGGAGGATTTTTCTTCACTTTGCCATTTGAGGGCAATAATTTTGCAGCCTAGGATCAGCACACGCTCTACACTTATCATGAGTGGAGAGAAGGACAGCATGGGGTGAGCTATGGTGCTTTCCAAGTTCATATTTTCAGCCCACCTTCATTTCCAGAGCTTGAGGTGGAAGGATATTTTCAGGAGTTGCCTTGTTGGGAGGTGGCTCATTTTGTTTGGATGATTGCTTGGGGATGGAGGATCCACATGGGGAAGATGTTCCTCATCACATTTCTAACTCCATGCCTTGAGTGGATACTTTTCAGTTCTATCCTTGCAGTTTCTTGAGGACAAGCAACATATGGGAGGGGAGGACTATAATGTTCCTAATTTTTCTTCAATAAATTGGAACATTAATTTTTTTCTAAATTCATTTAGGAGATGAATAATTGGGTAAGGAGGACTAATGATAATAAAAAAATAGATAAAATCCCTCTAGTATGGAAAGGGATCAGCCTTAGAACAAGATTTCACACCCTCATGTGTGAAAGGGGACATTTTGCAAAGAAGCTTGGTTAAGTTTGACCAAGTCAAACAGCGTTGGGTATGAGGTTGAAAGCACTACATGGGACAGCGCAGAGATAGAGGAGGGAATATTCATTTATGGAGGAAACCCTAATGGATGGGGCCCATGGAGAGAGAGCCTTCACATGCTATATATGGAGAGGAGGAGATCCATTGTTATTCATGCATATGTTTATGATTTCATGTCTATTTAGACATTGAGAATTCTCTGTTGTTTAGCAAGAATTGACGGGGGAATTCATGTTTAGGATTCCTTCTCCTTCTTGAGAGGCCTCTTGAGGGTTTGGACTGATTTATCTCACATCTAGGCTTAAGGCCAAGCTTCCTCCATCATGACAGCATTATCTCTGCAGCAGAATAACACTGTGTTGCTGGGTGTTGCAGTGAGTAGTCACAACACCTCTTCCATTGCTTGTTTTTCAGAGGGAGAGTATTTCTTGCCTTTTGAGGATTAGTTTGGAAGCTTTGGAGATTATTTTCAGATCTTGGAATCAGGCCAACACATATCCTTGCCCCTATAGCGCAGTTTGCTCCAGTAACTGCGTTATTTTCATAGTGCATTTGCTACGGGGTTTTGCAGAGTTGATTGGAGGGTGAGATCTCAAGTGTAACGATCAACCTTCCACTTTGGAGATCCATTGGAGAAGGTCTACTTCATATTGCTCATCATCTTCAGCTTTCTCTATTGAGTTCCAGATTTGAGTTGTTGCAGCTACCCAGCAACTCCGGCATTTTTTCCTTTTTGCATATTTCATCCAATCCCTTGGAGGATTGATGTATTATTGTTTCTAAGGGTTAGAGATTTTATCCCCTATTGTATTTAAGCCATATATTTCTATATCTTCCAGTTATTATGTAATCTGGAGAAGTGCCTTCTATAAACTGCATCCTCATAGCCTGGGTGTATGCAGAAATAGCAGTGTTCTTCCATTTCCATGTACATGTATTGTTGAGACTTGCATTGCCTTTCTTGAGAGGTTGTTTCCTCAAGAACTTGTACTCTTTTACTGCTATAACATCATTCTTGGCTATATATACATCTTCTTGTCTTACAGCTCATAAAATAACGTTGTCTCTTCATGGTATGCTCATGTATTGTTGCAGTCCCTTCACCGGGCACTTTCTGAAGACATCTAGTAGTGGGATATCTCTTTAACCACTCTATAAGGATTTCTTTAATCCAAACTCTTGGATTTCATTCTTAGATGTATTGATCTAAGGGATCCAGATCTTGGTATAAAATCCTGCTGCCTCGATTTCTGGAAAATGTGTTTTCCAGCCATGGATTGCTAGCATTCCTAAAAAGGGATATTACACTTGACCGGATCTACAAAATACCAAGGGATGAAAACCATCATGCCCCAAAACCATGTGCAAACCCATGCACAAAACCATGGGCAGGTCCGCCCACCAAAAAATAAGGACCAAAAAAAATTTCCCGGGACGTTGCCCAGACCCTGATGGGGGGGTTGTTGGCCCCCCTATGACCCCCCTGCTGCGCCCAGCGTAACGTACAGGGGAGGCTATCACCCCCCATGCGTGACTAGTCGTGGAAAGAATATAACACATACCCAACAGCAGACCCCTACCCTGCGTTGCTAGAGTTGGACTAGGCCATCGATATGGGAGGCATTGTTAACTTGAAGCGCATGAACATGATCTTTGAAAACGATGTTACTCGGTTTATAGTATCTCTGGATCCAATGGAAGGAGAGAGATATATTGAACCAGTACATGAAGGATATGATGTCAACCATATCTAAAATCTGGCTGCGTAGGATGATGATTGGTTAAACCCTACGGCTGATGGGATGGTGAATTGGGAAAAGGATAGCTCATGTCTCTCAGATTTGGATGGAGAAATGGAGAATTGGCATAATCGTCTGCATGATGTTTTGCATTGTATTGCCTCAAGATCACTAAAAATTTTCGATAAATCTCCTTAGAGGTAAGATAATTTCCCTATTTTGATTATTTTGGTAGTGTTGTATTATTTTTGGAAAAGTTGGAAAAGGTTGTTCCGGAAGAGCGAAGGTTCTGAGCACTTGATCTTGCCATGTGTGCAACTCCAACACGTTGGTGGGATACACACAAAGGGAGATTTAAGGATTGGGAGGAATGTAGCAGAATGATGAGGTTGTGCTTTGAGCAGCCCACTATCCCATCAACTAAATGTTTTTATGGTCAAGGTGATCCACGCAAACACCTAGCCACATGGATTGAGGTTTGGGACGAGAAGACCAGGACCGAATGGGTTCACATGTTTTTCCATTCGTTGGGACCGATCCCTACTACATGGTATTTGGAGATGGAACTGTGTCGAGGGACTCACCATTGGATTACAATGAATGAATGAAAAAATTCAACCTTTGGCATGGTTGGTGGATCAGAGGGATTGGACGAAGCCCTGCAGGATATAAAAGCACTTATCTTTGACAATTCTCAGCCTCGGATAGAATGTGTTACGCCAGCATGGGAATTGCAGATGCAATATATTTTCAACTACAAGAACCTATCAGTAGAAGATCATGAAGAAGATCCAATAAATATCAACATCCTCGAATTTGAGGGGGAGCACGCAGTTGCAGGGCCCTTATTAGGAATGGTGGATGTAACTAAGCCTATGAAGTTAAAGGAAGTCAACATTGGGACAGAGGAACAGCCCAAGTTGGTCAAAATAGGAGATTATTGGGATGATGACATAGTGGGAAAGATTGCGGAGCTGTTGATAGAGTACCAGGACATGTTTCACACGAATTTCTCTGAACTCAAAGTAATTGTTGGAGATTTGGGAGTTATAAAGATCACTCTAAAGCCAGATGCCCACCCTGTCAAGCAGCGACCATACCAATTAAATACCAAGTATAAGAAGAAAGTGAAGGAGGCATTAGAGAAGATGGTTTCTACAAGAATCATTGAGCCTCTGGAGCATTCTGATTAGGTGATCCCAATGGTTGTTCAAGAAAAGAATACTAAGGGAGAAATAATGTTTTGTGTGGATCTGCACAAATTTAACGATGCATGTGCATATGACCCCTTCCCTACTCCATTTTCAGATGAGATCTTGGAAAATTTGGGAGGAAAAGAGCTTACTCTTTCACTGATGTATTTTTAGGATATCATCAGATCAGGATTGTGCCAAAAGACCGAAGCAAGACCACTTTTGCAACGGAATGGGGATCCTTCCAATACATATTCATGCCTTTAAGATTGAAGAATACGCATGCTATCTTCTCGCGTGTAGTAGTTGTTGTATTCAAGGAACTCATGCATAAGTTTTTGGAGGTGTATTTTGATGACTGGACTGTGTTTGGGTTGGTAAAGAAGAATGTGTTCAAGTTAAATGGTGCTTGACACTTGCAGGAAGCATTAGATCTCTCTTAATTTGAAGAAGTGTATCTTCTACATTCCTTTTGGAATCTTGTTGGGGCATATTGTTTTTCAACAAGGATTTATGGTGGATCTAGCCAATATTGCAGTTATTATCAACCCAGAAGTCCCTACCAATGAAAAACAATTGCACTCTATTCTAGGACACATCGGATATTATAGAAAATTAATTCAGGGCTATGCTCTGATTACTGCACCTATGGAGAAATTGTTGAAGAAGGATGTGCACTTTTTCTAGGATGAGGAATGTCAAAATATCTTTGAGATACTGAAGGAAAATATTCTTACTTCACCTATTCTAATATTACCAAACTAGTCCAAGGTCTTCCATGTACATGTTGATGCATCCAGCATTGCACTTGGAGTTGTTTTAGCATAGCCAAGTGAAGGAGACATTGATAACCCTATTTCCTTTTCCAATAGCAAGCTCTCCACTGTAGAGTGAAACTACTCAACAACAGAAAGGGAAGGATTTTCCATGGTCTATGCTCTGCAGAAATATAGCCATTACCTGGTAGGAGGGCACTTCAAGATGTTCACTAACCACTCTTATTTTAAATACCTGGTCAATAAGCTTGTGTTGGGGGGGGGGGGTGTTAGGTCCCCGTAATTTGTCATATTGGCAAGGGAAAATGTACAAGGGTAACATCAAACTAGTTTTTGGAATCCTAGGACCTAGCCTTCCTAGACTCAGAGAGGGCTCTCTCTATGTTTGTGTAAAGGATGTAACTTGATAGCTTTTGGGGTTTTGATTTTACGCTAGTTATTAGGTTTAGGGTTTGTTTGTTTGTTTTGATTGGTTGGGTGGGTTTTCAAGGAAAACAGATAGGGTAGGAGAGGTTTAGGCCATTGGGCTATAGAGTCTGCAATAGGTCTAGAAAGGTACAAAAATAGATCAAGGATGCTTTGGAGGGAAATTTAACAGGGCTGAACGGATCTTCAAAGCTTCGGTGGGTGAAGTGAAAATTAAATTGTGAACAAAGTAGGGCAAAGGGAAATTAAGAATTCTTTGTCAAATACTTTAACAGGAAAGGCCTCTAAGAATACTATGCATGAAGACAAAACCAAGATAGGACATACCATATTTCTTCGACCTAACCCTAGCAAGCAAACATCAAGGCACCAATCCAGTAAACCCTAGAGAGCAAGGAACTCCTAACCTCTCCAGCTAATCTACCTTTAGAAAAAACAATAAATAAATAAAAATATAAAAATAAAATATATATAAAATTATATAAAATTAAAATAAATAATGCAAGATGGACATATAACATTGATCAAAGAAGAGGGAACTCCTAAACATCATTGATAAAATCTATAAAGACCTCCAAGGAAACCTTTAAAGAATGGACAAAAGGCATGATCAAAACATAAACCTCTTTGGCTAAACCTAATCAGTGATACTTCAAATAAAGACCTTAAGAACAATGTTTAAGTAACATCAAACAAGCAGGGCTAACTATAAAACATATTTGATATCTACTGTATTGAATCATTCATAAGATAAAAAATCATAAGTGGGTCTAGAGAGCAACTAATAATTCTCTAAACTGACCTAGCAAAGGAAAACATGAAAGCAAGAGCAACAAACAGCCTTAATGAACTTTTGACAGCAAACCTTAAGCTAAAACTTATGTTCTAATGCAAGGGAAGGATGAAACAATGTGTAAAACATAAGAGAATGAAAAAAAATGAGAAAAAATTACCATTAGCCATGTTCATGAATCCTGAAAAGTGTTTGGCTCCATTTTCATTCAGTCCAAAAATATTACAAGGCTCCAAGGCCAAAAACTCTTTACAACTCAGAGCGTATGCTCAGTTCAACAAGTGAAAACCAACCAACAGTCAACTGTTGGGCCGTGAATACGACCACTTTTTAACACTTATTTTATCCATTTTTACTCTTCTTTATCATGTCATTTATTATAATTTATCATATAAATCCATTTTATAATGATTTATGCTCTTATGGATGAATATTATTTCTTCTCCTTTATTTTTAATAAATTGATGATTACTATGCATAATTTTATTAATGATGGTTTATTAATATATTTTGTAATATCACTCACCATTTTAGCCTCCAAAATATTTTCCAGATTGAAGATTTGATCTCCAAATCAGCATCAAATATTCCAACTTAGAAATCCGCTGGAATAAGAAGTGACCGTTTTGCGGTTGATATTCTGAGCAAATGAAGAAGAATATGGAAAATCCGGAACATGGGTTTTTTCCAGAACGGGCCCAATTAACTTTATTGAAGAACGGTTTGTCCAAATTCGGCATTTATTGAGAGAAACGCGGGGTTCTTTGAGCATGATTTTCTCAGATTTGTTGTTGCAGTCGTCCTCCAAATCTCAGCTGCAAAGCCAAATTCGCCTTGCTCTTGTTGAAAGATTGCTGGAAATATTTTCGTTGATCAATTGGTTGGGAACAATTCAATTTGTTATGAGAGATCCTATTTGATTATTTGATTTCTCCTCTCTTTGGTTATGTATGACGTTTTGTAAAAGAGAGGATGGATCATAGCTTGTTTCTTTTGTGAATCAGAACTTAATCGTGCCGTGTTAATAAAGCACTATCTCCATTGTAATGTCATACTCAGCTTAATGATTAATTGAGTTGTTGTCTTTGTCTATCTGCATCATCCAGAAGCTTGAGCAAATTTCGGTGGTTAAGGTTCGACTTCGGTACAGAATCCGCTCCTTTGTGTTATATTTCCAATTCCTGCAGCGTGTGATCGATTTGCTACATAAATGTTACTGTGAGTTTATTTCATTAGTTGTTTGTCATTTTACTATCTTTATGTATTACGCGCTCTGTTTATGAGTTATTTCATTATTGTATGATCTGAATCTTATTTCTTACAGCGTGGGTTAATTGAGACAGCATATTGCCTTACTTAGAACATCCTTGAATTCGTGGAAGTGATCTTGGTTCTATCTTACTTTACTGTTTTATTATAATGGATTGTGTTTCCGTTCCTTCCCCATTTAAAAATAATCTTAATCCTCGAATTACTTATCTTGTTATGCTCTGTTGTTCAGCATTTGATGTTCCATTCCATTTGCTGTTTCATTTAACTGTTGTTCATTTCAAAGTGCAGATACAAAGCTTCGATATTCAGTTTGATGTTCAATAGAATTTACCGTTTAATAGAGTTTTGTTGTTCAATTCCTTTAATTTCGGTTTGCTATCCATTTACATTGCTTTTCGTTTCATATTAATTAGTTTACAAGAGTTTGCTTTCATTTCAATTGCTTTAAGATCACCAACTGTAGAGGACACTGGTTATTGCTTCCAAGTTCCCAGATTGGTTATCTTGCATCGATCTCTAAGGGAAAGAGTTATTGCTACTGCATCCATGATCGATGTTTTGCAGATTGGTTTAATTAAGGTTTCAGGGCATTTCTATTTATGTTACTGTAATTAGATTTCTTTACAAGCATCCATTTACTCTTGTATCTCGAACATTGTACTACATATTGCAAGGCATTACTCTTGGATAAATCGCTGCCTCAGACAGAGTACACTCTTGAAATAAAAAGTCGCTCCCGGATTGATAATTAATGTGAGATAAATAGGTGTTAAAAACATACCTTTTATGCCTCGACATTTTGGCGTCGTTGCCGGGGAGAATGTATGCCATTTAGAAAGAGTGATGCATATTTAATTTTTTTTTGCTTGGGAAGAATTGGGTATTAAAGACAGAAGGTAAGAACCTGCGCACCGAGCAAGAAACACACTTGTTCACTGGCCCGCTTCACAGCAAAATTGAGTGAAAGCTTAAGGTAGGAATGAATGCTTGCATTTTTTTTTGAATTTTAGAGGTAGTCTTTTTTTGAAAAAATCTTGTAATTCCACTCGAGTGGTGATGTAAGCACCACCCATTTCACTAACCAATTGACAGGAACATTTTAAGGAGGATCCTCAAAGAAACACCTGAAGAACATCTTCTATTATGGTAAGAAATGGCTCACATTGCAACTTTTGAATTCCCTATCAAAGATCTAGGAGGAGTGACACAAATGCACATAATTCCCCCATTGTCTCTACCAAATTTTTATGGTTTGACAAATGAAGATCCAGATACATTCTTATTTGAGTTTGAAATACTTTGTAGAGGATATGATTATTGTACTAACGATCAAAGTTTGAAAGTGTTTCCTCTTACTTTAAAAGGAGCAGCTCTCTGATGGTTCTTGAGCCTAGGTGGAAACTGCATCCAAAACTGGGAGGACATGAAGAACATATTCTTGAAGAAGTACCAAGACTATTGCAAATCCAATGAAGATATTTTCAATATGACACAAAGGGAAGATGAAAGCTTGGAGGACTATGTAGAGCAATTTCGATACAACCTTCAAAAATCAAAGCATAAACATTTGGAAAAAGAGATCTTGAAAACACTCCTTCTTAAAGGAATCAAAGATGATTTTTTAGAACTCTTAAATCTGATAGGAAAAGGTGATGTTTTTCAGTTATCATATGATGATGTTTGTGAATTGTGCATAAGGTATTCAAGAGGAATTTCCAAGGCTGGTAAGAATTTTAGAGAAGTTTCTTCTTTCTCTTCCAAATTTACTACAAGAACAAGAGACATAAGAGCTGAAATCAAGGTTTTATTTGAAAATTTTAAATATGATTTTATTAGCTCTCTAAAGTCACAATTGAATGTTTTGCAGGTTCAGAGAAATCAAGAATTTGATGAAGTGTTTTGCCCTCATTACCAAAATGAGCATCACATAGATAATCACTCTTCCTTATCTAATTTGGAAGTAGCATATCAAAGAGATGCGGAAGCTGCAACAAGGTCAAAACCATGGAAATCATGGCCTACAAGTATGATTCAAAACACTTCCTCTCCATTCTCTTACTTGCATAATCCATTATGGAATACTCATATGTTAGGGCAGCCATTCCAATCTCAATATAACCACCACCAATCTTGTTTGCAATTTTGGAATGGTTCACCTTATGATTGCATGACTACTCTCCCTCATCTTGTAGCACAAACACATCTTCCAGCACTTCCACAACACCTTGTTTTCCGATCAAAATCATCCACTCAACACAATCAATTACATCATCAAGAGGCTACATTCCCTACACAATCTCTTGCTCAACTCATTCCACACCCACACGATAATAAACCAGTACAACATGCTTACAATGTTGAACTGCAAAATTCACCCACCGTTCCCACCCATTCTATCTCACATGTACCATTGGAAAAAACTTACACTGAGACTCAGAATGAATCAAATCCAAAAATTGTAGAAGTTATGAAAGAAAATGAGGTTTCTTCTAGTTTGCACCAACAAACCATTTTAAAAGCTCAAGAACTTCATGATATGATGGCTATGGGAAATCAAGGAAGTAAAGAATATATTGAAGATTGGTTTCACTCCATCATTTGTTTGCAACATCACTCCATACTTCAACAATTTTTTGCACCATCTTTTCAAGGGAAGTTGGCATCTCATACCCTAATTTTTATTAACATAAATTTTTCAAATTTGGGTATGTACATAATTGAAGCCTTATTTTGGAAATGGCTCCACTGGAAATGCTCTTATACGTAATCATATTCATTTTCCAATTCTAGAGTAGGATAGTGGAGAAATAAATAAAAGAGGAAATAAAACAAACACTTTTTTTTTTTTTTTTTTTGTAAAAATAGTTGTTTCTTTGTTGCAACACACTGTAAAATCAACATTGATGATAAATATTTTAATTTATTTGTGTATGTAGATGAATTATATTGCAAATAAAAATTTTAAAAACACCTATATTCATTTTTATCATCAATATGAAAAACATTTCTTGAATATCATTTTTTTGGCTTGCAGGCTTGATGAAATTTCTGAAAACACAGTTGGGACAGTCATGTTTTGGGGGACCAAAATTGAATATTTTTAAAACCTATTTCTACCCAAAGTATCCATTGATGTCTACTTTCCAACCCAATTGGAATCACTCAATTTGGATTTGAAACTAAAAATTTAGAACCAAAACATTGACAGGGTGTCTAATAGGCAACTCAAGAACAGAGTTGGGACAGTCAGTTTTTGGAGGCCTAAACGACCATATTTTTAAACCATGTTTCTATGGGAGATTCCTCTATGAATATAGTTTACAACACAATTTTTAATCACTCAATTTTGATATTTTATGAGGAATTTATGACCAAACTATTGACTGCCTATCATAAATCAGCACTCTTGAAACTCTATTTTCTCGGTTGTTCCCTAGCATATTTGACCCTTCAATTCTTCTTGTCTTCAAAACATGTTTCTATTGGAGATCAATAAATTAATATAATTTAATCTCCAATATGAATCAGTTCAATCCGCTATTAAACGAATAATTTATGCTTGAAATACTAACTGTTGGTCTGAACTGGAAAATTGAAAATGACTCTATTATGCAGGTTGTTCTAAGCAAGTTTAACATACCATTACATGAAATTTTTAAAACATGTTTCTATTGAATATAAACTGTTGGATTAGCTCTCATTTTGATTTGGAATCACTCGAATTGGACGAAAAACAAAGAATTTATGATTAAAACATTGTTGGTTAGTATGGTCGACCATTGCTCTCCCGCAGATAAAAAATATAATTTGTTTTATTTTTCCATGGATTTGTTCTACAGAGTAACTACTTGTTATTTTTTGCATAATTTTTGGATTATGGGAGCCTGATCACCTCTCTTTCTCCATGATTTAATGTTTTATTGCAGGTAGACACTCGTTTTTTGCAGGTCTCAGGAGAACAAAGAAGGTCAATTTATGGACGAGTGATTCTTGAAAGAAATTTTAGTGAAACAAGGGCATTTCATCCAGTTCATGATTCATAAAAAGAAGAAATGAAGAATTGGTTTCCATTTTAATATTCATGTCACTGCTGTCAAACATTTTTCAAAAGATCATTTTTTTTTCATTAATAGATCTGATATTCTCTTAGAAATAACATCATAACTGCTGTAATTTAATAAAGTGTTGTTTCTTTTCTGATCTTTTATGTTTTTGTGTTTTAGGTGTTGATTCCTTCAAATTGCAATTTGTGCTCCAATGGTAATTGAACAATAAGTACCCCACCATGCAAGTTTCAATCGCAGAAGGAAATTCTTCGGTAGCACCAATTCTGTAAAAAAAAAAAATTACCTGTACATAAAGTTTGTTTTCTTTTACTTTGCTTGTTTTTTTTTGTATAGAATTTTATTTCTTGAACCATTCTTACTTTGCTTGTGAATTTTTGTTGTTCCTTCTTTCGAAAGGAACAACAGTTTTGTTGTGAATGTTTTTGTTATTCCTTTCCAAAAGAACGGCACTTTTGTTGTTCCTTTCAAAAGGAACAGCAGTATTGTTGTGAGCATTTTTGTTATTCCTTCCGAAAGGAACGGCAGTATTGTTGTGAGCATTTTTGTTGTTCCTTTCAAAAGGAACATCCTTTCGAAAGGAAAAGCAGCATTTTCGCAGATTGTTTTACTGTTCCTTTCCAAAGGAACAGCACCTTTTGAGTGCATTTTTCTTGTTTTTTAAAAAACATTTCTAGAACTTTTTTTTTTAATTTTTCATGACTTTTTGAAAGGAAAACATACAATTTATGGAAGGATACACAAATTAGAACTTACTGTAATCAGCAAATCAAAAGAAATCGTCATTTTGAAGAAAGTTGTTTAGTAATGATAAGAAAAAGAAAAAAGGGACATAATCAATAACATGATTTTGTTGTCTTATTACCACTAAATTCATATGATCAATTATATTTATCATGTTGGTTCTTTCCCATATTTTATAACTTTCTTTGATTATTACTTATGGAGTAGGAACAAGGGCATATTCTTTTCTATTGATATGTTCAGACTTCTTCCACCATCCCTACTCTTAAGGAGTGTTGAGCCATACTTTATGAATAAATAGGAAAGTGCTATATGAAAAGAAAAATATTTACATATTTCATTAATAATTTTATAATTTGGCAGATGGAGGATAGGGGGTCTCATCAAGAGCCGACCTACCATGTTCATAAGGAAGAAAGTGAAGTGGCATTCCCATCATGGCCACCAAACCAGGGATATGGTCCAATGGACAATTGAAACAATTAAGAAGTCCTTGGAACAGGAGGTCTCATCACGAGCCGGCCTGCCCACTTTTCACTTCTTCCTAGTGAATGGCATTGTGATTTATCTGGTCATCAAACCAGCACAATGGCCTCCATTATAACAATTCACAAGCACTTCCTCAACATAAATAAAGGACAATGGTTCCAAGGGTGAGAGAGCAACTCTGTCAAGGTTATGGACACCTGTGGGCAACAGAGCTCTGCTGATGGTATTGGAGTCACATTTATACACATCAATAGTAATATTAAACCGTTTTTCTTATATCTCTATTTAAATATCAGATAAAAGTTGAATCCTTAACTTTTGATTTTGAACCTATTATAGATGAAAATCATCACAAATCGATCACATTAGTTTAAGTGGGTAATAATCGTATTTGTACTTATGTTTATCTTAAGCTATCCCTTCTCCTTATCCTTGAATCATTACAAAATGCTTCTATATCTATTTATGATTTATCACATGCATGGATTTCAATAAATGCTATAATTTCATTGATTGTATCATAAGTATGTATGCATTTCTATGTTGTACAATTGTTGTGCAGTACGCTGCTCTTTTATTTTGTTGATTTGCCACAATATTCATACTGAATTTCTACATAATTTTTGTTAATTGAACTTTTTGCATGCATCTTATCTGTTGCCATTTAAAACTAAAACCATGGATTCAAGAAAATTTCATACAGAATTGTGATTTGTTTACACGGGAACAACAAGTATGGGGGAAAATTCTATTCGCAACACGATCACACTATTGCAACTAATAGCAAAGGCTCGCAAACGTGCACATGGCTTCCACCTTTTGCATCACTTTCAGTAGCCGCTCAGCCTACATCCGCTTCAACAAAGGCCAGTACCTACATGTCCTTCCACATTTTTTTGTAGGTAACACTTGAGGTAAAATAGCATAATTTTTTGATTTATTATGAATTTAGGAGAATTTCATGAAAATCCATTGAGCATTGTTTATCATCATTCATTCCACATCTTTACCACTTCCCATTTTTCTAGACACGTCTCATCTTTCAGTTTGGGGGAGTGTTGATTTCCTTCATTTCTTTCTTATGACCATGTCAATGATATTCTTTATCATCTATTGATATTCTTATTCATTCTCAACACCTCCATTATTCCATGTTGTTTTGTACCAAGCA
This sequence comes from Pinus albicaulis, assembly GCA_034641835.2. Classification (NCBI taxonomy): domain Eukaryota; kingdom Viridiplantae; phylum Streptophyta; class Pinopsida; order Pinales; family Pinaceae; genus Pinus; species Pinus albicaulis. Next base: position 1,413,427,247 of record CM076577.1, on the reverse strand, counting down.
TCGATTTCAACAGATTGTAGCAACCACCTCTCTTTGTTTTCTAGCATCACATGAGGACATGTTAATTCTTCAGTTTGGGGGAGGGGGGGGGAAATTGCTACACATGATGGATGTTTTTCACTTTCTTTCTCATTTAAGGCATACAATTTCATTTTTGTACACTGCAGAAATTGATTTGCATATATCTTTAAAACTATGAACTGAATTTTTGTGATTTCTGGATAACAAAGAAGTATCATTAAAATACACAAACCCAGATAATTTCACACTAAATTAGTTCATAAAATTTCGAAAATTATGCACTATCACCTACAACCATTTTGTTGATCCGTGCATCAAAACGATCTGATTTTTGAGAAAATGGTTAATGAAGTTTGTTGTTACTTATGTCACATTTTTCTGCAACTTCATATACATATAGTTGAATGTCAACTGTACAAATTGTTATGCCTTTATCAAGATTTCTAAAATCGAATTTTCATTATTTGAGGAAACATGCATTTGTTCCATCCATTTCATGGGTTGGGATGAACAATTTTCTTTGTTTGGTTAACACATGGGTTTTGTCTTTGGATTGCATGAGAACATGCAATATATTCATTTTTGGATTGCATGAGGACATGCAATATATTCAGTTTGGGGGTATGTTGGGCCGTGAATACGACCACTTTTTATCACTTACTTCATCCACTTTTACTCTTGTTTATCATATCATTTATTATAATTTATCATATAAATCCATTTTATAATGATTTATGCTCTTATGGATGAATATTATTTCTTCTCTTTTATTTTTAATAAATTGATGATTATTATGCATAATTTTATCAATGATGGTTTATTAATATATTTTGTAATATCACTCACCATTTTAGCCTCCAAGATATTTTCCAGATTGAAGATTTGATCTCCAAATCATCATCAAATATTCCAACTTAGAAATCCGCTGGAATAAGAAGTGACCGTTTTGCGGTTGAGATTCTGAGAAAATGAAGAAGAATCTGGAAAATCTGGAACATGGGTTTTGTCCAGAACGGGCCCAATTAACTTTATTCAAGAATGCTTTGCCCAAATTCGGCCTACATTGAGAGAAACGGAGGGTTCTTTGAGAAGATTTTCTCAGATTTGTTGTTGCAGCCGTCCTCCAAATCTCAGCTGCAAAGCCAAATTCGCCTTGCTCTTGTTGAAAGATTGTTGGAAATATATTTTCTTGTTGATCAATTGGTTGGGAAAAATTCAATTTTGTTATGAGAGATCCTATTTACTATTTGATTTCTCCTCTCTTTGGTTATAAAAGGGGACATTTGTAAAAGAGAGGGGATGGATCATAGTTGTTGCTTTTGTGAATTGTAAACTTAATCAAAAGTTGTGTTATTGAGAGCACAATTCCATTGTAATGCTGCTCCAGTTTAATGATTAATTGAAGTTGTTGTTCCATTCACATCATCTGAAGTAGCTTGAGCAGTCCCTGCTGGTGGTTAAGGGCCCAACCCCTGGCAGCATGAACTGCTCCTTTGTGTTATATTTCCAATTTCTGCAGCGTGTGATCGATTTGCTACATACATGTTACTGTGAGTTTATTTCATTATTTGTTTGTCATTTTACTGTCTTTATGTACTACACGCTCTGTTTATGAGTTATTTCATTATTGTATGATCTGAATCTTATTTCTTACAGCGTGGGTTAATTGAGACAGCATATTGCCTTACTTAGAACATCCTTGAATTCACGGAAGTGATCTTGGTTCTATCTTACTTTACTGTTTTATTATAATGGATTGCGTTGTCGTTCCTTCCCCATTTAACAAGAATCTTAATCCTCGAACTACTTATCTTGTTATGCTTCATTGTTCAGCATTTGATGTTCCATTCCATTTACCGTTTCATTTAACTGCTATTCATTTCAGAGTGCAGATACAAAGCTTCGCTATTCAGTTTGTTTTTCAATAGAATTTACCGTTTAATAGAGTTTTGTTGTTCAATTCCTTTAATTTCGGTTTGTTGTCCATTTACATTGCTTTTCGTTTCATATTAATTAGTTTACAAGAGTTTGCTTTCATTTCGATTGCTTTAATATCACCAACTGTAGAGGACACTGGTCATTGTTTCCAAGTTCCCAGATTGGTTATCTTGCATCGATCTCTAAGGGAAAGAGTTATTGCTACTGCATCCATGATCGATGTTTTGCAGATTGGTTTAATTAAGGTTTCAGAGCATTTCTATTTATGTTACTGTAATTAGATTTCTTTACAAGCATCCATTTACTCTTGTATCTCGAATACTCCATATTGCAAGGCATTACTCTTGGATAAATTGCTGCCTCAGACAGAGTACACTCCTGAAATAAAAAGTCACTCCCGGATTGATAATTAATGTGAGATAAATAGGTGTTAAAAAGATACCTTTTATGCCTCGACACCAAAAAGAATAATGAAGCCCTCATGCGGTATTTAACTTTCAAATGAGGAGGTAATAAAACCCTAGAGGCTTCTAGAAGCCATTAATTTCTCATAAATATCAATTTTGTCTTTTGTGACCATGCAAGGCCCAAGGCACAAAATATCTAATGAAATAAATGCAAAATATCTTCTCAACCAACTTTGGAAAAGAAAACTGACTTTGAGGCCTTAGAAAATTTCCAAAAATATCCCCATGTGTTTTGTTGAAGTTTTGTTTGCAAGGGCACAACACTGAGATTCAAAGATGCATTTCGAGGCAAAGGGCGCAGCACCTGCACGGGAAAATTGGGTCACCTTGCAGCTCAATTTTGAAGGTCTTTCCGGTGTCAGAATGAGATCCGTGATGGCTCGTTGGAAATATTGTCAAGTCTACTTTCCAAAACTTCTTTTGGTTTTCCATTTGGTGTCTATTTTCCTGTCTAAAAATTCAATATCCCAAGACTGCTAAGGGTGCAGCACCAGCCCTGAAAATAGGGCAGAAAGGTGAAATTTTGCATGTTTTTTTGCCCTTTTGGAGGACCAATCTTGCTCCAAATGAGCTAAAACTTGGTGAGTGTGATTTCCTTGGCCCAAGAAACCCAAAAATGCCAATTTTTCCTCCAATGCATGCCTGAGGAAAAAGCACAGCGCCAAGGGCGCTGCGCCCTTGGCCCTTAAAATAGTCAAAAATTCATAAGTGCATAAATGTGCCTAAATTTTGAAATTGTTTTGCCCATGGTGTTTGGGATGCCTGTAGGGATGAATCAACCAATTTTTCAAGGTTTCCTTTGTATTTTATCTTCCTTGGCGACTTTCCCTCATTGGCACTTTGACCTACTGTCATCATCATTTATGTTGCTTTATTCATGGCTCTTTGACCTATTTCCATCATTTGCATTGATATTTTCTGCCTCGTTACTTCCAAGAGTATCATTGTCCTCTGCCTTATCATCATCATCATTATCCTTTATTGTCTTCATCTCTGCCATGAGCCTCAATGTTATTTTTTTCACTGATGTTGTCTTCTTCATTACCTTGACTGCTAGGTGTTCCATCATTTGTTTCTTCATCACTGTTTGCCTCTTAATTGATTTTTGCATTACCTTTGTCTATACTATGAGCCTCAATTTTTTTATTGTCATGGCTTTCATCACGGCTCTTTGTTGTGTTCCTCCTCACTACTTCTTGCCTCATCATTGCTAACATCCTCATTTTCTGATTTACCTTTGCTTGATGCACTAGTACTATGAGGTGAAGGTGAGGGATGGTGAGATGGAGGTGAAAAAGGGTCATTATCCTTAGGTGAATAGACAACCTTTAGTAGTGAAAATCCTTTGTTTATAACTGACTCCTCTTGTAGGCATATGGAAAGATGTTAAACATTGATTCCTAGTTTAATCACTTAGGGTTTCCTTTTAGGGTCTCCTTTTCTTCCAACCAAATCATGAAAAATTCTAGAAAATATGGTTAGGGCATGTAATCACCCTTTTTTTGTTTGGAGGTCCTCTGGTAGAAGTTTGGGATGGTTTTTTAGGTGATTTGGGCATTTTTAGGGCTTACAAGGGCTTGTCGGGTCTTTTGGGCAGACTTGGGCCAGTGCGCAGTGCATGCACGCCTTGTTGAGTCGGGCAGAGGCAGCGCCTGCCAGGCGCGCAACGCCAAGGCTCCTTGGTCGGGCCTGTCGAGTGAAATTGGCAGGCGCGCAGCGCCCTGCTAGGCACGTAGCGCCATGTCATAGGCATGCAGCACTTTGTTATTTTACACGGGAATTTTGGCCAGGGGTGCAGCGCTTGCCTCCAGGCACGCAACGCCACAAAATTAATCAAATTTTTGACTTGAAAACGTAAAATCTCTTCCCTCTTTGAAACTTCTAACTTCTTTGATGAATTTTTCAAGGTCATAAAGATTCATATGGAATACAAAATGACTTGCAATGGGCTTGAGAACCAGTTTAAACTTTGCAAACCCATCATGTAATGTTTTAAGTCATTTTCTCCCTCTCACCTATATTCTTTGACCTTTTCTATATAGGTGACTGAAGTGATGAATTAGCCTGTCCTCATTGATACTCTTTAACACTTTTACTTGGCAGGTGACATAAAAACATTGAAGTAGATTTCTTACTGATATTCTTCATAACTTGGCTCTTTGAGGCAGTGACACATTAACCTTGGCAACCTTTGGAGGACTGTACATAGTAACATCTTCAAAGCTTCCTTTGCTGTCAACATGGAGTCAACTCATCATTTCACCTTCTTTGTGCCATTTCTGCAATTTGATCCCTGTGTTGGCACTCTACTGGACCATTTGAGCACAAAACCCTAGTTCTCCTACAAGGCCAGGTGTTTTCCTGTCCTTTTTTGTAGTATATATTTATTTAGGAGTAGACCTCCTACCTAACCAACTTCTTCTACTAATGGGAAATTTCAACACTTCTGCAAAAGTGTCAACCTAGTCCATTACCTCATGTGCAGACCTTGAAAATTCATGGTAGTCCTCTTTGGAGATTTATGATATTTCTTGGATAACCATGTGTTGATCTACTTTCGCATTTGAGCCAGCTTCTAGCACAGGAAAAACAGTGCTTGAAACATTAATGATGACCTTACAACCTGTGAAACCCTAATGACCTAGTGGGGGTTATTTGACCTGACCTTCACTGAAAACTGGTTTTGAAGGCTTTAGTTGGCAAAACAGAGTATTGAAAAAGTGATGTAATGAAGATCCAAAATCCAGTGTAGTTGATTTATCTAAAGAGCCTACAGATATAGTCTTGAGACCATAAATGCTTGAGGAACCTGGGAAGCATGGTAAATAGTTGGCCTATAGGGAACCCTAGATGAAAAGCAAATTTATGGGCAAGGTAAAAATAGAGTGATGAGGTCATAGGCAGGAAAAAGGATGAAGATGAGTGACACAAGCCCATAAGGAGTCTTTTAGGAGTGGCAGGTGACCTTGAAATGGAAAAATGGTAGAATAGTGAAAAATTTACTCTAAGGATAATGAAGGCAGTAAGATTTTTAAAAATCACAATGTTCAAAGAATGTTTTTTTTAGAAATCTAGACCAGTATTTAGTCATCTACATATGGTAAAAATTACTGATGACTAACAGGGGGAACATTTGTATATGGTTACTGTTATTTCAAGAATATTAATTTGAAATCATTGTGAAGCCTGGCAGATTGAATGTTGGACCTGATCATTTATCACACATTGGGAGTGGGGAGGAACCAACCAGTCTAGAGGAGGGACTAACTTATGCATAGCTCTTTGCAATTAAGGGGGTTGATGAACACTTTGATGATAATATACACTTTATGACTACTGGAAGTGCACTTGTGGAATACTCGGTGCAGCAAAAGAAGGAACTAGTTTCACGCACAGCTGATTTTACACCGATTGTTGGTAAATTGTACAAATTGGGAGTGGATGAAGTGTTAAGAATGTATTTTTTGGAACATGAAATATAGGACATCTTGGCTGAAGATCATGGAGTGGCAGGAGGCCACTATGCAGGGAAGGCTATTGCGTAGAAGGTGTTGCGTGTTGGGTTATGGTGGCCCACACTGCACAGCGATGCACATGCATATTTTAGATCTTATGATGCATGCCAAGGAATGGGGAATTTGTCACGTAGAGATGAAATTTCACTACAGCCATAGACAACCCTACGGTATTTTGATAAATGGGCCATAGACTTTTTTGGACCTATCAATCCTCCTGGGAAGAAGGCTAGCACACGCTACATCATCACTGCCACAGATTATGTAACTCGATGGGCAGAAGCTAAGCCATTCAAGGATTGTACCACATATATTGTTGCACATTTTATCTTCGAAAATATCCTGACTAGATTTGGGTGCCCAAAGATATTGATGAGTGATAGGGGTATGCACTTTGTTAATGAAACCATTGAAGCTCTAACAAAGGAATTTCAGATACATCACGAGAAGAGTACTCCTTATCACCCTCAAGCGAATGGTGCAGTAGAATATTTTAAAAAAATCTTGGATAATGCACTCACAAAGATCTGTAATGAAAATTGGAATGAATGGGACGTGCGTATCCCTTCTGTGTTATGGGCTTATAGAACCACATGCAATAATTTGACTGGTAAAACACCTTTCAGGATGGTTTATGGGAAAGAAGAAATCATGCCAATGGAATATATTTTCCCAAGCCTGCGCATCATAGAATTCAATAATATGGTCGAGCCAAACATCATGGAGGAACGTCTAGTGCAATTGGTTTCCTTAGAGGAGGATCGATTCATTTCTAACTTTCATCATCAAGTACAGAAGGCACGCGAAAATACCTAGCATGATAGACACATTTGACGGAAGGCATTCAAAGAAGAATATTTGGCTTTGATGTATGAAATTCATTTTTCACGCCACCCAGGGAAGTTCAAAAATCATTGGTTAGGGTTTTACATTGTGAAAGAGATCACTAATGGAGGTGTGGTGCGCATGGCTACATTGTGCAGCGAGAATCTTCCTGGGTACATAAACGAGAGCCGACCAAAACCATATAGGGATAACCACATGCCTACCAAATTACTATATGGCTAAAGAATGGGAATACACTTGTCTACGCACTACGCAGAGGACAAATGCATAGATTTGTGATAGGAGCACAGAGGTAGTGTGCGGCATGAGAAACTAGCTGTTGGAACAGTAAATCTGGTTGAAAAAGTGATTTTACCATTGAATGGAGTGGATTTTCTACATTTAATGAGGATATATTATAGAATTTTTTACCTTTTTTATGGGGATAAGGTGTAATTAATGAATTTCCTACCGTTTTTACCATGGATCGCCTATAAAAGGAGGGACACGGGTCACTTTCTGTTCCTTTTGGTCTGAGTATATTGTGCCTTGAAATTATCTAGGAATTTTGCCTTGAATTTATCTGTGAGTACTATATGTTTGGACATGAGACCCCTGCATCCGATGTGAGCATCCCAGAATTAATTTTTAAACCAAGAATGACATAATATAACCCTAAGAGTGCGCCATCGGAAGAGCACTCTATGCCGCTCATAGCGTCTACTGAGCCCAACTCTGATGATGTTCACGAAGTTATCCCTGAAGTGCAAGAAGTAGTGTCGACACCTGCCAAAGGAAAGGGCAAGGTGACTAAGGGCTCAAACTCAAATCCGAGGACAAATCTCAGGCACGTTACATACCTACACCAAGCAATGAAGGATAGGTCTCCTATGGGTGACCCGACCAAGAGACCCATGAGCGCAACTGAGGAGATCGCACTAGTCAATTCCATATAATGGTGCTTGAAGTATATCAAGCCGCGCAGACCCTCGGTGTGAGCCTTGCAAGATGTAGATATGGTGCGTGACTATCTACATATGTCGTTGATCCAGCAGGCAGTCCCTTTTGAAGGGGATATGTATGGAAAAATACCTTTGGTAAAGTTCGACGATTATGACCTATCGAACGAGCAGACGTTCCTCGAGTCAGCGCCTAAATATTAGCTGGAGTGAGTGATATATGATAACGTTTTGAAGGTAGAGCCTATGCCATGGGTGCATGGGTTGAGTAACGCTAGGATTCTCAATTTGTTGAGGATTCCTCACTTCAGGATGTACCCCAGCACAATTGTCTGCTTGTGACAGATGCTAGCACTGGTGCATGATGGGTGCCTATGGATCCAAAATCAAATTCCAATTGATGTCGCGCTGATATACTGGATCACTAACATGCCCAAGAATGGCCCCATCCCATAGCTCAGTATGGAAAAATCCAGGAGCCGAAGGTAGCTGGGTCAAGAAATTCTACAAAGTAGGACGAGACTCTAGGGGATTCCTGGTGCAGTAGCTCGAAGACCCGGCAGTACACCTATTAGCCCCTTATGAATTCCTTGACAAACAAGCAAGGGGCTCGATTTTTTTGTTAGCCTTCAAGGAATGCATTTCCCTTGACAACACATCATCCTTGAAGCCTTTTATGTTCCCTGCCTTTGACTATTTCAGCCCTGCTGTACTGATGTCAATGAGCCTAAATGATGAATAATTGTGCTCCAAAAGGCCCTTTTCTACCCCTTGTACCTCTGTAGAATGCTTCATTTTATCCATTGTTCCCTTTTGCCAAAGTCCCTTTTTTTTCCCCCTAAATCCCCCCTTTACTCTCATAAAACCTCCCAAAATTCCCATGAAATCCCACCCTTGTCCTTCGTTTTCCCAAATTTCCCCTCTATCCCCCTATCGTTACCCTCCTTTGGTTTTAAAATGCACTAAAATGGGGTAAAAAACCCACTTTCCAAACTTATGATAGGGCTAGCCCCTCTCCCGCAAGCCCCTTTCACTTTTCCCCCATGTAACCCAGCGCTAAGACCAAGCGCATAGTGCCTTAGGGGCTAATCGCATCGGAAGACTAGAGCGGAACGTTAAAATCCTGTGTAACATTAAAAAGGTTCTGATGCAATTGTTTTAATAACAAGTCCCGCGACTCGTTTTCCACCATTGATCTATCACATAGATCAGATGGCCCACACAATATCGCAATCATTTCAATCGCAACACTTATTTTTTGTCCCCCAATCGGTTCATCGCAATCGTCTCCGATGCGATTGATCGCTCCGACCTCCGATCATTGCAATCGCAATCCCCTGTCGATCGCTGCCTCCTCCGATTAATCGCAGGTCCCGTCTTCCGATCCCCGATCATGCCATCTCCCAATCTGAGCCCGACCGTCCATTTTACCCATGATCCGACGGTCATCTCTGTCTCCGCCCAATCACAATCAGAACATTCGTGATGTGCCACTCCTGTTTCCCTCTGATTGCGATTGCTCTGAATAAATCCTCGTCGTCCGTTACCCCCGCTGATCCAACGGATGTCGCACTCCCCACCTGATCGCAATCAGAAGTTTTAATATGTGTCACCCCAGTCCCCCTCCGATGGTGATTGCCCGACTCATTCACAGTCGTTCATCTATTTCGGATCAATGGCCCAGATCTTCTCGCTTCGCTCCCATTGCTCTTCCCCTTCTGCCCTCCGAATAGATCCGGGTAAATCCAACGATCATCGCTTCCCTTCCTTAATCGTAATCGAAAACTTGTGAATGTGTCATTCCTGCCCTTCCTCAATTGCGATGCTCTGAAGTAATATCCACCGTCCGTTGGATCTGAAGATCTGACGGCCCAGATCTAGTCACCTTCCGCCTCTGGCTGGGTCCCACCTCGTAGGTCCACTTCCACGCATTTCATTGTGTTTTCTTCCATTTCCCTTTGAATTTTCATTTTTAACCAAAGTTTCATATTTTCATTAAAATTCTCGTGTTTCATATATGTTCCATTCATTTCATAAGGTCGTCCCTCCGATTGATCTCCGCCGTTGATCTTTGTCCTCGGACCACGATCTAACGGTCTGCGCTGCATTCTATAGCCAAACCCTATTGCTCATTTTTTTCACCATTACAATGCATTTTTGTTGTTTTTCATTTAAAAATCACCACCGCCGCACTATCATTTCTTTCGCCCTCCGCTCCATCCACCCCCCTATCCATGGATTTCATAACTCAGTCTCGTGTTTTACAGGGTTATCAGGTGGGAAAGGCCGCCATGATTACATTGTCCTTAATGCAGCGGCAAGATTTCACAGAAAGAGATATAAATGAAGCAGCAGAGAGCTCAATGCACAGAAAGTTGAGTCAGTAGGTTTTCACATCAGCAGATCATTCTAAAGGACAAAGCGCCCATACCAGCTTCGTTATTTACCGTGTTCCTGAGGATTTCTGCCTTGACCACAGTCCCAAGCTACCATAGCAGTTGTTAATGCATTATGGCAGGCCATTCAGCTTTCCACTTCACTCCTTTGTTTATTCAGTAGAGTACTACACAGTACTACAGCCAGATTACATCAGGACCATACCAGAGTAAATGGAAGCAGAAGAAAACCATTCTTGCGTCCAAGACGTGCGAGAGATTAATGCTCAGAGTTTAAAACGGAATGGGCTTCGGCCCTCTTCCTCTTCTGAGTGTTAATGTTGCATTTAGATTTCTACCTACCTCCTCTGCTTCCCTTCAGTTATAAAAATCATGAGAAAACTATTGTAAAGGTTGTTGATGAGATATCAGAGAACTGAAAGTTATTTCTGTAAGATATAGTTCTGTGTAAAGTTGTAAGATAGGCTGAAGAAAGATGTATTCAGGCTGAATGTTCAAGCTGTGGGAAATGTTGTACATGACTGGTGTTGTTTTTTAATATGACAAGCACATTTCTTTGGATCCTGATCTAAAGCAGTTGGTGATGTTTTTCTATCTCTGCATTTTATTTCATTTCATTACACTTCTTCTGGCTTGCATCAGAAATCTGGCATAGGATTTTCCCTTGTTAGGCACCCTATGTTTCTGCTCTCCTTGCCTTTATGTTTTCTACTAAATGTGTCATCTAAGGAATGATTTCAATTAATTTAACCAGTGTAGTGGTCTGAAATATTGTTAGTTGATGTATGAATTAACGGAATCTATATTTAGATGTTCTTGTTTAGATTTAATTAAATGAGTTGAGAAAACTGGGGGGTTTAGAACTCTGTCTCTACCTCACTAGGATCTTTCCATTTCAATTAAACTTTCCAAGTTCCCTCAAGTTGCCTCTAATTATGTCCAAGCAGGCCTAGAGTTAAATGACCTCTGACCTGATCTATAGACAGAATTGGATGGTTTTCCTCTTTTCACTTTCAATCCTTAATGTTCCATGCCACCCAATCATTTTAGGATCCAATGCTTTATACGACTAGCCCAACTGAAAGCTTGCACATTGAACAGCAAGTAAACCCTTTCTTGACTCCATTGCCCAATGGCCTTGATGTTCTTTGAGTTATCTACCTTAGCCTAAAATCCTCTCTGCTCATTGCCTTGTCTTATATTGAACCCTTCATTCCTGATTCCCAACAACCAAACTCAAACAATCAAACAAACCCCGAGCCTTATAACTAGCCTAACATATTAAATTTGAGCCTTAAAGACATTTATCTTTGACAATCATAGAGAGATCCCTCTCTGGACCTAGGAGGGCTAGATCCTAGGGTCTAAAAGTGGTTTGATGTTGTCTCATCTTTTGGTATTTCCAACCTTGCCAAAACATGGGAACCCCAACATAATGGCGACTCCGCTAGGGAATTTTTTGAGTTTTCCTCACCTTACTATATCATAAGCCTCAAAAAACCCACAATCTCTAGTTAGGTTGGCAGTTAAAACACTCCTATCCACACATCAACCTCCATACCATTTGTTGTGTTTCTCCCATACTCCTGGACAGAGTCTGGAAAGGGCCAAAAACCTCCGGATCTCACACTCTTTCAGAGGTGACATATCTGGTAAATGCCCTCCCAGTCAATCTCTGGTTAGATTTTGCTATGTTTGGAAGATACCCCTAAAAGGGGACATCTCATAAGCAATGTGGTGGACAGTGTACCCTCCAAGAAAATCCTAGACCTTCCACCTGGCGACTCCATAGTTCCTAAATGATTTAAAGACTCCACTGGTGATCAGTAGGCCTGCTGATTATCTTGGTTCACATTAGACTCCACTGGAAGACCAGCCTCCATTGCAACATCAACCACAGTAGAAGTAACAAGTAGGGTTAAGCGGCTTGGTTAAAAACAACACTCTGGCTTACAGAACCATCCACACAAGAGCTTACCCTAACCCAAACCCACCGGAAATAGTTGACAACCCCGAGAGCATCCTCAAGGGAGCTCCTACACCTAAAAGACCAATTATTTCCAGCCACATCCATAGAGCTAACTCCGCACCAGAAGATCTTACAGCTCTATCACACTTTCACCTTGACCTAGACCTACCTAATAGATTACCTAGAACTAGGTCATTCAGTGTCCTAGACTAGCCTGACCTTGAGCTCCCTGGTTCACCACCTCAAAGTGGTAAGCACCTTGGGATTAGACAGACCCCTCCATCTACACCTCCTGATATACACTTCATTCAAAACTTGGGGCTTAGTCACCCTAGATCTGCTCATCAGTCTTCTGCTAGTCACAGTATCCCTGTCATCCATATACCTGCTGCCCAAGTCAATCCTTTACCCCATCAAAACATCATCATGGCAGCCTGGTATGCACCTTTGGTGTTACCCCAGCCTCTAGTGCCCTTACCAAATGATTATCAATCAAAGATCCCACATTTCACTACCAAAGAGTCCATCACAGCTCAGCAACATGTAGATAAGGTGGAAGATTCTTTTGACTACATGGAGATAGATGATGATATAGTCAAAATGAGAATCTTTGCCCAGAGCTTAGGAGGTGATGTGAAGAAATGGTTTAAGGGCCTACCTCCGGGTAGCATAAATGACCTCCTAGCTCTATATCAAACCTTCATAAACAAATGGGAAGTTAAGGCCAACCCTCGCCAACTACTAGCAGAATATATGAGCCTTAAAAGAAACGTAGGAGAGAGTGTCCACGATTACACAACGAGATTTAACAACATTTACAATGCTCTCCCTCCACACATGAAACCTCCCCAAGGTATGGCTCTGGCGAAATACCCCGAAGGCTTTGACGCTGACATGGCCTATCAGCTTAGGGATAAATAATACAACACATTGGAGGACATGCAGAAAGGAGCAGTGAATATAGAGGCAAATCTGATTGTTAAAAGAGCCAGATTAAGAGCTGATAAAAGGGTAACATATAGAGATGACAATGTAGCTTCCACATATGATCCCAATTATGATAGATTATCTAAAAATGTGGAAAGACTACAGCAAATGATGGAAAAAATGGTTGTCACAGTTAGCAATCAGAACAAAAACCAAAACCAGAACTTTAGAAGAAACAATAACACCCCCAACAGACAAAGAGAATCAAATCTCTAAGTTATTCCCCCATTCCAAGAGAATTTTCTTGATGAAGATGAGGGAATCATAGAAGAGTCTGAAGGAAACACAATTAATATGTTTGAAACAGAAGATTCAATCCATAACTATTACTCAGAAGAAGATCAACCCTCACCCTCTTGTTGGGATGAGGAATGGTTAGAATCTGAAGATTACAGATTAGGATTCGAAAATTCCATGATGCAGGTCAGAGAACAATATGAACTTAGAAGCAAAAAGAGCCAAGAAACTGCCAAACCAAAAGCTTCTGAGGTCACCTTCAAGAAAAGACTTGAGAAAAATTCTAAAGTGACTGCTGAAAGCAGCAAGCCATCAGCTAAGAGTTCTAAAAAAAACAAAGAAAAAGACAACAAAAACACTAATACACGAGGTAAACCAACTAGCAGCACTAGCACTGCAGTTAGTTCTCCTGATAAAACTGTCACAAATGCTGTACATAACGAAAATCAGCCCACTGATTCTACCACCAAGGTGGTGATTAACAAAACAGAGTCGAGCATTCCAAAGAGTCAGTCTACTTTCAATTTGGAAAGTGAGATTGCAAAAATTAAAATCTCTGTCCCACTCTCTGAGCTAGCCACTCAGGATGTATATAAAGGCCAAATTTTGAAAGCTTTGAACCTAGGTGAAAATAGTGATACTATAAATCTGAGTGATGATCAACCAGCCCTTCTGTTTGGCCCAAAGATTGAAGGGAAGTTTCAGGAGGGGGTAGTTCCACCTTTTTATATCAGTCTCAATATTCATGATAAGATTCTTCATAATGCAATGCATGATTCTGGAGCATAACACAACCTAATTCCTAAGTTATTCATGGAAAGGCTAGGCCTAGAGATAACCTGTCCTTACAAAGATTTATATTCATTCGACTCTAGCAGGGTAAAATTCCTTGGCCTAATTAAGGACCTGTGTGTGAGTCTTACTCAGATTCCTGCTAAATGTATGGTCATGGATGTTGTGGTGGCAGATGTACCACCCAAGTATGGCATGTTATTATCAAGATCATGGGGAGCCAAGCTACAAGGAACAATGCAGATGGATGGGGCTTATGCCACAATCCCAATCTTTGGCCAACTTAGAAGACTGTACAGGGAAGCATAAATGAAATTTCTGGTTAGTAGCCCCGAAAAACCTGAGAATTCTCCTTTATACTCTGTGCACACAGACCTGGACTCTTTCATCTTCTGCAATGATGAATCCTTGGGAGAAACAGCACCAGAAATCATATATATATAAAGGGGAGTTGAAACCATGGATTTTAACATAATGGCTACCCTGGACTCAGAGGATGAAGACGTAGAAAACTTGGAGCAGTGCACTGAAACAACAACGCAAAATGAACTAGAAGCAGAATGAAATCAGCCAACTAGTCACCTCTCTGACTTCCACACCCATAACAAAAAACTAAACAGCCCACAGCCTAGTGCAGACCCTATAATGCGACATAATGGAGAACCTAGTTGTATGGAAAGAAATGATAAAAAAAACGAGAGTGATCCCCTGTGGGAGATGAGTTTTGATGGGTCATGCACAAGAAGAACCACCGGGGCTAGGGTATGGCTACGTAACACAGAGAGCGACTACGCGGAGAGCCATGCCTGCAATCTGCATTTAAAATGTACCAATAATATTGCAGAGTATGAGGCCCTTATCCTGGGTTTAAATGTTTTGAAGAAAATTGGAGCCCGTAGAATAACCGTGCAGGGAGACTCTGAATTGGTTATAAAACGGGTGAATGGTGAATACACAGCCAAACACCCTAGGTTGAGAGCATATAGGAACGATGCTATGGACATATTGAAAACATTTGTTGAATACGAATTAGTGTTTGTTCCTAGAAATCAGAATGCCATTGCAAATGGATTAGCTTTCCTATCCAGTTCATACCCTAAGACTCCAAGTGACCAAAAAATCATAATACAAACCAAATTCAGACTTGCAGTGCCGGATAATGAAAAATACTGGTAGGTTTTCGAGGGGGATAAACAAATTAAATATTTTTTGATAGGCAAGAACGAGTTTGAGTTTTCCAATTCAGAGTCTACGTCTAGTGATAGCTGCCTAAGTGAGGAACCCTCGGACGAGGAAGAAACTACACCCCACAATGTAGAAATAAATGATTTAAATGAAGAAACTGGAAATTCAACCACAGAGTGTGAAAACATAGACAGTGAAGAAGTAGAGGTGCTGCAAGCCAAAGATAAGAACATACCTCGAGGTCTGGCACCATTAGAAGACCTATTTGACTTCGATGATGTGGAAAAAAGGCCCACAATTGAGCACGCGGACTCTGACGTACAAGAATACAATATAGGCACAGAAGATAAACCCAAAATGATTAAATTGGCTAAGTCTTTACCCACAGAAATGAAAAATAAATACACTGACCTGTTCAAATAATTTATTGACGTGTTTGCTTGGAGTTACGAAGACTTAAAGGCATAAGACACCAACATTATACTGCACAAAATACCTTTAAAGGAAAATCAGAAACCCTTCAGGCAAAAACTTCGTAGGATAAACCCAAAACAATTGCCTGCAATTGAAAAAGAAATTAAAAAGATGTATGAGGCAGGCATAATTGTACCCGTAAGGTTCTCTGATTGGGTATCGAACTTAGTGGCTGTCAGGAAGAAAACAGGTGAGATCAGATTATGTATAGACTTCAGAAATCTTAATAGAGCCTCACTCAAAGACAATTACCCTTTGCCAAAAATGGAACACATTCTACAGCGGGTAGTAGGCTCAAAAAGGATTTCTTTGTTAGATGGGTTTTCAGGTTACAACCAAGTCTTAGTAATCCCAGAAGACCAACTCAAGACATCCTTTACCACTCCATTGGGGCACCTTTATGTATGTAAAAATGCCCTTTGGACTGATGAACGCTGGTGCAACCTTCCAAAGAGCAATGGATATAGCTTTTTCAGATGAAATAGGACACTTCATTTTTATTTACTTGGACGACATAACAGTCTATTCTAAGACTGAAGAAGAACACCTAAAACATCTGAGAAAAGTGTTTGAAAAATGCAGAAGGTTTGGTCTATCATTGAATCCTAAAAAGACTGTATTTGGGCTGCAAGAATGAAAGCTTCTTGGCCACATTATATCAGAAAAGGGAATCAGGATAGACCCACAAATATTTGAGGGAATACTACAAATCACACACCCGAGAAACATCAAATAATTACAGTCCTTCATTGGGAAAATCAACTTCCTTAGGAGATTTATCCCCAACCTAGCTGAACACCTTAGGAATATGACTAACATGCTGAAGAAAGGTGTGGGAGTTAAATGGACTGTTGGTGCTAGACAATCTTTTGAATTAGTAAAACTTGCACTCACCCAAGCTCCTGTTCTGATCAGCCCATATTTCTCTAAAGATTTGCTGATCTTCTCATTTGCCTCTGAGCATACAGTGGCTGCAGTCTTACTGCAGAAAAATCCATAGGGGATGGAACAGCCAATTTCCTTTTTCAGCAAAGAACTAAGGGATGCACCCTTGAAATACAACATAATGGAAAAACAGGCCTACACTCTCGTTAAGGCTTTAAAGGACTTTAGGGTGTACATATTGCATTCCCACACCATAGCTTATGTGCCTAACATAATAGTCAGAGATATTCTGTCTCAAGACCCAAATGGGAAGAGGGGAAAATGGATTGCTGTGATTTTATAATATGATCTTGAGATTAAACCCACCAAACTGATCAAAGTCAGGGCTTATCTAAATTAATGGCTGAATCAAATCTGCAAGCTCTTGACATTAACATGGTTGCTGCCTTGGATGAGCAGGAAGGACTGCATGAACCCACTGTTTAGGAGAAGTTTCAGAACTCTCCTTGGTACTCTGATATCCTTTATGTGCTCACCAACCTAAATGCCCCACCTGAACTATCAAAGACCAAGGCTAGATTCCTAAAACTAAAATCCAGAAGCTATTGCATTTTGAATGAAAACTTATATTGGAAAAATCCAAATGGCCTATTGCTTAAATGTTTGCCTGAAGCTGAGGCAGAAAGGATTAAACAATAATTTCATGCAGGAGAGTGTGGAGGCCACCTGAACTGGAAGGCCACTGCAAACAAAATACTCAGGGCTAGCTATTATTGGCCCACACTCTTCAACGATGTCCATAAGATGGTAATTGCCTGCCACAAATGCCATATTTTTGAAGGCAAGAGGAAACTCCTTCCCCTCCCTTTACAACCCATCACTGTTGAAGGTCCTTTTATGCAATGGGGCCTAGATTTTATTGGAGAAATCCACCCTGCTTCTTCTGCACAACACAAATGGATCTTAACAGCCATAGACTACTTCACTAAGTGGATAGAGGCCATACCTACTAGGAATGCCACAAATTCATTCATCATTAGGTTCCTAGAAGTTCATATCCTCTCTCGGTTTGGTTGCCCAAGGAAAATAATCACCGATAATGATGCTGCTTTCGAATCCAATAAAATGGTTGATTTTTTTCACAGGTATCAAATAACACTGGGTCATTCAACTGTCTATTACCCTCAAGGTAATGGATTGGCTGAATCATCAAACAAGAGCCTAGTGGCCATCATCAAAAAGCTGTTAGAAGAGAACAAAAATTCATGGCACAACAAGTTAGTGCATGCTTTATGAGCTGATAGGCTTACAACCAAGAAATCCATTGGCATGTCACCATTTCAGCTTGTCTATGGTACAGAAGTGGTATTCCCTACCAGCCTTGGGGTACCAGTAATCAAGCTGGTCCAAGAGATTCAGTCATAAGAAGATAGTATGGTGAGAAGAATAAACCAAACAATTCATCTCCAACAAACAAGGGAAGAGGTTTATAACAGAACCATCAAAGTTCAAGAAAACATAAAGAATTTGTTTGACAAGAGAACCAAAGCTGCTGATTTCAAAATTGGAGATAAAGTGTTGAAGTGGGACTCAAGGAGAGAGGATAAAGGTAAGCATGGAAAGTTTGACAGTTTGTGGCAAGGTCCATACATCATCCAGGCCACTGTGGGTCCAAATGCTTTCTTCCTACAAGAATTAGATGGTACAGAGCTGTTTGGGGGTCCTGTCAATGGCAGGATGCTCAAACACTACTTCTGTTGATTTACAATTTCCAGTTTCCATTTCCATTATACATACCATTGCAGTATTTTATTTTCAAGAAAAAGAGAAAATGTTCCAAAAAATAGAAATAAAGGAGAGGTTCAGACATGCTCAAAACATGAACCTCTGAAGTGCAAAGGATTGGCTCTAATAAGATCAAAACCTGAGCCAAAAGAAGCAAAGTAGCTGGTCCTAACATGCTCAAAATCTGGACCAGCAAAGAAAAAAGAAGAATCGGCTCTAACATTCCCAAAATCAGAGCTGAAATGAAGAAAAGAATTGACTCTAACATGCTCAAAACTTGAGTCACAAAAAGAAAGAAGGATGCTTCAAGACTTCAGATTTCAAGCCTTCACAATTTTGTTTTCTGTTTTCAGCAATTTTCTGTCCATGTGCAACTGTCTTTATGCCTTGGATCTACAACAAACTAGACTGTTTAATCCTAGTTTGATTGTTTTTAAATTTATGTTTTAGAATATAGAGAAGAAATCTGTTGGACAGTTTAATCCCAGCATATATTAGATTAGGTAGAGAAACAAATGAGACCAACAGTCTAATCTGGTCTCATGGAGTAATAAGGGTAGATTTAGAATAGGTTTATTTTCTGTTATAAAATAAATGATGTAAAGGGTCTGCTAGTTCAAATGCACCCTAGAAGAAAAAATGCTAGGACTGTAGGAGGGGTAGGTAGATTGTTGGGAATTTTTTGTTGATCTATCATATTTGTGGCAGCTAAAAATCAAAGAAGAAAGGTGGCTTAAGCAGCAGGCATCTGGTCTACACCAAAGATCATTTTCTGAATTCTTGACTCCTTCAAGAAGAAGCCATCCCCATGTGGAGCCACTGTTAGCCCCTTATGAATTCCTTGACAAGCAAGCAAGGGGCTAGATTTTTTTGTTAGCCTTCAAGGAATGCATTTCCCTTGACAACACATCATCCTTGAAGCCTTTTATGTTCCCTGCCTTTGACTATTTCAGCCCTGCTGTACTGATGTCAATGAGCCTAACTGATGAAGAATTGTGCTCCAAAAGGCCCTTTTCTACCCCTTGTACCTCTATAGAATGCTTCATTTTATCCATTGTTCCCTTTTTCCGAAGTCCCTTTTTGTTCCCCCTAAATCCCCCCTTTACTCTCATAAAACCTCCCAAAATTCCCATGAAATCCCACCCTTTTCCTTCGTTTTCCCAAATTTCCCCTCTATCCCCCTATCGTTACCCTCCTTTGGTTTTAAAATGCACTAAAATGGGGTAAAAACCCAACTTTCTGACCTTATGATAGGGCTAACGCCTCTCCTGCAAGCCCCTTTCACTTTTCCCCCATGTAACCCAGCGCTAAGACCAAGCGCTTAGTGCCTTAGGGGCTAATCACATCGGAAGACTAGAGAGGAACGTTAAAATCCTGTGTAACATTAAAAAGGTTCCGATGCAATTGTTTTATTAACAAGTCCCACGACTTGTTTCCACCGTTGATCTACCACATAGATCGGACGGCCTGCGCAATATCGCAATCCTTTCAATTGCAACACTTATGTTTTGTCCCCCGATCGGTTCATCGCAATCGTTTCTGATGCGATTGATCGCTCCAACCTCCGATCATCGCAATCGCAATCCCCTGCCGATCGCTGCCTCCTCCGATTAATCGCAGGTCCCTTCTTCCGATCCCCGATCATGCCATCTCCCGATCTGATCCCGACCGTCCATTTTACCCATGATTTGACGGTCATCGTTGTCTCCGCCCAATCGCAATTGGAACATTCGTGATGTGCCACTCTTGTTTCCCTACGATTGTGATTGCTCCGAATAAATCCTCGTCGTCCATTACCCCCGCTGATCCAACGGCCGTCGCACTCCCCGCCTGATCGCAATCGGAAGTTTTAATATGTGTCACCCTAGTCCCCCTCCGATTGCGATTTCCCGACTCATTCACAGCCGTTCATCTATTTCGGATCAATGGCCCAGATCTTCTCGCTTCATTCCCGTCGCTCTTCCCCTTCTGCCCTCCGTACAGATCTCCACCATCGATCTCCAGGTAAATCCAACGGTCATCGCTTCCCTTCCTTAATCGCAATCGGAAACTTGTGAATGTGTCATTCCTGCCCTTCCCCGATTGCGATTCTCTGAAGTAATCTCCACCGTCCGTTGGATCTGAAGATCTAACAGCCCAGATCTAGTCGCCTTCCGCATCCGGCTGGGTCCCACCTCGTACGTCCACTTCCACACATTTCAATGTGTTTTCTTCCGTTTCCATTTGCATTTTCATTTTTAACCAAAGTTTCATATTTTCATTAAAAGTCTCGTGTTTCATAAATGTTCCATTCTATTTCATAAGGTCATCCCTCCGATTGATCTCCGTCGTTGATCTTTGTCCTCGGACCACGATCTAATGGTTTGCGCTGCATTCTATCGCCAAACCCTATTGCTCATTTTTTTCACCATTACAATGCATTTTTGTTGTTTTTCATTTAAAAATCACCACCGCTGCGCTATCATTTCTTCCACCCTCTGCTCCATCCGCCCCCCTATACATGGATTTCATAACTCAGTCCCGTGTTTTACAGGGTTATCAGGTGGGAAAGGACACCATGATTACACTGTCCTTAACGCAGCGGAAAGATTTCACAAAAAGAGATATAAATGAAGCAGTAGAGAGCTCAATGCAAAAAAAGCTGAGTCAGCAGGTTTTCACATCAGCAGATCATTCTAAAGGACAAAGCGCCCATATCAACTCCGTTATTTACCATGTTCCTGAGGATTTCCGCCTTGACCACAGTCCCAAGCTACCAGAGCAGTTGTTAATGCGTTATGGCAGGCCATTCAGCTTTCCACTTCACTCCTTTGTTTATTCAGTAGAGTACCGCATAGTACTGCAGCCAGAGTACATCAGGACCATACCAGAGTAAATGGAAGCAGAATAAAACCATTCTTGCGTCCAAGACGTGCGAGAGATTAATGCTTAGAGTTTAAAATGGAATGGGCTTCGGCCCTCTTCCTCTTCTGAGTGTTAATGTTGCATTTAGTTTTCTACCTACCTCCTCTGCTTCCCTTCAGTTATAAAAATCATGAGAAAACTATTGTAAAGGTTGTTGATGAGATATCAGAGAACTGCAAGCTGTTTCTGTGAGATATAGTTATGTGTAAAGTTGTAAGATAGGCTGAAGAAAGATGTATTCAGGCTGAATGTTCAAGCTGTGGGAAATGTTGTACATGACTGGTGTTGTTTTTTAATATGACAAGCACATCTCTTTGGATCCTTATCTAAAGCAGCTGGTGATTGTTTTCTATCTCTGCGTGTTATTTCATTTCATTACACTTCTTCTGGCTTGCATCAGAAATCTGGCATAGGATTTGCCCTTGTTAGGCACCCTATGTTTCTGCTCTCCTTGCCTTTATGTTTTCTACTAAATGTGTCATCTAAGGAATGATTTCAATTAATTTAACCAGTGTAGTGGTCTAATATATTGCTAGCTGATGTATGAATTAACGGAATCTGTCTTTAGATTTTCTTGTTTAGATTTAATTAAATGAGTTGAGAACATTGGGGGGTTTAGAACTCTGTCTCTGCCTCACTAGGATCTTTCCATTTCAATTAAACTTTCCAAGTTCCCTCAAGTTGCCTCTGATTATGTCCAAGCAGGCCTGGAGTTAAATGACCTCTGACCTGATCTATAGACAGAATTGGATGGTTTTCCTCTTTTCACTTTCAATCCTTAATGTTCCATGCCACCCAATCATTTTAGGATCCAATGCTTTAGATGACTAGCCCAACTGAAAGCTTGCACATTGAACAGCAAGTAAACCCTTTCCTGACTCCATTTCCCAATGGCCTTGATGTTCTCTGAGTTATCTACCTTAGCCTAGAATCATCTCTGCTCATTGCCTTGTCTTATATTGAACCCTTCATTCCTAATTCCCAACAACCAAACTCAAACAATCAAACAAACCCCGAGCCTTTTAACTAGCCTAACATATTAAATTTGAGCCTTAAAGACATTTATCTTTGACAATCATAAAGAGATCCCTCTCTAGACCTAGGAGGGCTAGATCCTAGGGTCTAAAAGTGGTTTGATGTTGTCTCATCTTTTGGTCTTTCCAACCTTGCCAAAACATGGGAACCCCAACAACACCTAGGAACCTTAGCCCTAGGATATAAGCTAATGCGTAAGTGTCACCCTAAGGTAGTCCTTGCGCATTTAATCGCGCCAGCAGGACAATGCGAGAAGGGGGTGAGCTACAATTGGTCCCAGTACCTCTACTAAGGGTTCTTGGAGAACGTGCACGAGGCACTGGAGGAAGAGAAGATTTTTTGTTATTCATATTTGCTTCTGCTAATTGCTTTGGTCGCATGGGAGATGCTAGAGGGCGCAATCCTCCCAAAGGTAGAACCTGGTTTGTGTGAAGGGGCACATTACACCAAAATATGGGATTCGTCAAACCCAAAGAGAGTAAAAGAGAATAAGATCTTTTAGGTCTTATTCGAGGGATATTTGGTAGCAGCTATACACTCGCGGCCCTGTTTGTCCCCAACTGCTTATGATAAGTACATAGCTATTACAGACTTCCAGGTATCCATGCACCATGTGCAAATCTAGGTGATTCTAGACCTAGTATGGTACAACCTTCCCTATATGGTCACAGAGGTGGAAATTGACCAGGTCATTGCGACTTGGCCTGAAGCATGGAAGGTTGGGCTCAGCTCCACCCAGCCCGTCACAGCCTCAACGTCCGGCAAGGATACAACAATAGCTGGAAAGTAAAAATAATTTTAGACGCGCACTGGGAAAGTTGCAGAAAAATAAGCTGAGAAGGAAACAAAAAAGGAGGCAGACAAATATCTAGAAGAGGAGCCCGAGGTGGATCTCGAAGGTACAGATGGCCTAGATGGCACTGGTGCTTAGTCTCCTAGAGGAACTAAGCGGGGCACAGAAACCCCTAAGGGTCAGCGCAAGAAGCAAAAAGTTTCAAAAGCCAGAGGCACAGAGGACGTCACACTCACCAAATATGACCTTGATAAGATAGCATATGTGATCACATTTTCCTCCAAAGATAGGTGGACTGAGTTGGAAGAGTAGTACAAGGCTGTCGTAGAATCATTGCAGACTGGATTGCAGGTGTTGCAGCTGAAGATCGATAACATTCAAGCGAGCGTGAATCAAGAGAGACTGACTCAAGCAAGATTGAGCACAAATATTATAATCAGCATGGCAGATAGCAGGATCTACCCCTTCCCTAGAGCAACAGTCAAGATGGAGCAACCTAAATTGCGTGCGTAGGTGAAAACCTGCTCAGAATTTGGAATTGATTTATCGATGTTTCCTAGTGGTGAGTTGCATGCCATAAAAATGATCATCACAGATGAGTTGCATTGCATGGAGCTATGTGTGCACCAGTAATTTACTAAATTTGAGTAGAAGATCACAGCAAAGACAGAATATTCTCTCTAGGCTCAAACAGCGCAGCAGGCAGCGGTGGCATAGCGCATGGAACTAGAGAATATGATTGACCAACTTTGTGGTGACCTGCCAGAGTTTGATATCCCTACTTCAGCTGCGACGCAAGCGAAGGTCAAAGGTTTATTCGCAGCCCTGAAGGCTTCCATATCCTAAGTTCAGGAAATAAAGGTATAATTTGAGCAACAAATAGTGGAGTTACAAGCTAAGCTTCAACCTGAAACTCTGCCAGAAGTACGAGCACAATGCATGGCCTTAGTCAAAAAAGCTTCAGCAAGTATTGCCACCACATTCGACAAGGGTACCGAGCTACTGAAGAAAGTTATGGGCCTATGGAAATTCATGCAAACGGATCCCCTTGTCTGAAATATTTCGCAAGAATTGTGTGCCAAGTAGCAGGTGTTTGATGACCTTCAAGAGGCATTGCCTACATTTGTACCTGCTCAGTGAATGGCCCGGTTGCAGACGAGCCAGATATTGCACGATGAATTTGAAGATTTGAGGAGGAAGAAGCACATCATGACTAATAATATGAAGCCTTGGGCAGACGAAGCGATGAACGTGTCACAGGATTTGGATGTTGTCGTGAATAACCTGAACCAAACATATCAAAGCATCAATATCGTAACAAAGGGGTTGACATCTCAAAAGTTGGTCGATACAGCGCAGAGTGCATCTGATCAAAACGCGGGCATCCTTGCGCCCTTCATTGCTACCATTGAGTAATTGAAGATAAAGATGAAGACCCCGGTACCTCTATGACCCGGGACGAATCACAAGATTTTGTTGTGGAACTGTTGGAGTAAGGTCCCTTAGGACCGAAATTTTTAGTAATTAATAAGTATTTTTTGTATTTTTGAGTCATTCGCATTAAGAAATACATAAGTCAAGGGGCTTTGGGGTGGGTCAAAGTCCCTTCATGAGTTGTAATGGGCTAAAGGGTAAAACTAGGAGTCGCAAACCATAGTTTTTGGATCTTATATGAGCGCAAGCTAAGATATAAATATAATTGTAGATCAATTTGGATCATATTATGAGATGTTCTAAACTTTGAACCGAATCTCTAAGTGTATGTGTCTAAAAGGATCCTGCTAGATGTGCGCGCGGAGACCTTAGTCTGGCTATGTGCAGACCCCATTGGCTGTGTGCGTTGGTGAATCTAAAGAATTGTAAAGGGTTTTACGATTGTTAATGAATAAAGAAGTGTTTTGGGATAATTTTGAGTATGACATGCATTTGTGATCTGTTTGCTTACGATATATGTTATATGTGATTGGATCGGTTGCATACATGTTTTACTGCTTAATATAAATGTTAGATGCATATATCTACTATTGTAAGGCTTTAATATCACTTTATTAATACTATTGAAGGGATTTCGAAGCCATTATCTGTGTGCGCGCAGGGTAGCCTGTGTAGGTGACCTAGATTTTCCTGGTTAGGGTTTTCATTCAGGGTTTTCGGTTAGGGTTTTTGGTGTGTAAGATAGTCTGTTATTATTATAGATCTGTGGACACCCACATCATTTAATTCTCTCTCTCAGGGTGTGGAAACCTGGTTCCAGCACCGCCCCATACTACTTCGGGTGATACTTTGGCCTGCGCAAGTAGGTCACTGCCGAAAGGGCCAGTAGTAAGAGGGTTTTTTTTGTTATACTTAACTCTGAACCTGGGTCAAGACCCCTCGAGCCAGCAGGAGTGCCTTCTCCTCTCAAAAAGTGTTATGCTCATGATTAAATGTAGATTTTTGGATGTTAAGGATTGGCACTATGCTTATTATTGATGTAATGAATACCATTTTAGTTCAGTTTGATATGGTTGTGCCTTCATTTGGTGTTTTATCAATAGTTTTCTAAAATTTCCACCTCTCATACACTTTGGGATGACCACCTAATGAGTATGGGGTGTTTTCTAATGTTTTATTATTTTTAGTTTATTTATGTTCATTTTAAGTCTTTTAATTAGAAGCATTGTTTACTTTCTTTTATTCTCATTCCATTTGTGTTCTTTTGAAGGTCAAGCATTATTGCTCTCATTTCATAGATTCATTGTTTTTCAACTTATTTGATAGATATTCATGAATGATTCTAATTTGACAATGCAAACATTAGTAATTTAAATCGATCTCTCACTAATTTCAAAATAGGTTTCCTTTAAATTTTATAGTTTAATAATTCAATGTTTTCTTAGTATATGATTTGTTGCTTTCTAGATGAAATTTACTTTCAAGCCATCATAATATATTTTCTTTCTTGTTAGTAAAATAGATTTAATTTCATGTCATTATAATAATTTATTTTCATGTCAATTGAGTAAGTTTATTTTCATGTCAATTTTTATTTCAAGTTCATAGATTAAAAGATTTATTTCCAGGTTATGAATTTGAGACTTTTGAAAAAGAAAGTGTGTGCATACTCATCTTAGACATTTTTCATGAATAGGTTTCCCATCATTTCAATAGTTTAATTTACTCTTAAATTTAAAGTTGATTTCTAACATATATTGTGCAAGTATACTTCGCAAGTTTACGAACCCCGAGTTTGAAAAATTAATTATAATTAATTTAACTGAAAATTAAATTACCCAACAAATATGTTTAAAGTTCTTATTGGTGATGAATAAGAGGAACAAGTACTTGAATAAAATAAAGAATTTGATAAATCAATTAATATTTTATGGTATGTTTCCTATGGAGGATTGTTGGCTTGAGGGCTCCTAACCCAGGTTCAGAGTTTATGGATAAACCGACAAACCGTCCATCTATTGGGCCTTTCAGTAGTGATCTGCTTACGCAGACCAAAGTCTCACCCGAAGCAGTATGGGGGGGGGTGATGGAACCAGATTTCTACACCGTGAGGGAGAAAAAAATGAAGTGGTCCTCAGCAAAACCCAATGTGAACTTATACAGATGCGACAACAATATATGACAGAATTACAAAGAATGTGCAGTCATTAACAGAATAACACAGAATTTGTGTTCACCTTAGCACAGATAAATAGAACAGATCTCGATCCAGACCTTAACCAATGAAAATACTTAAACAGATCAATTAACCATTAATAATCATGCATAATAAGATCATATATCCTTGCACAATCATCCATAAGTAAGACCGATAATGCGACCTTGACAAAGTATAAACAGTAGACAATTCAGACGCATAACACACTAAACTTCGCCAAAATTTTCCTTTCTATTAGCTTCAGTTCCATCAATCAATACATCAATTGTTCCTTGAAACCCTCACAAAACCCTTCCGCACACACATCCAATACTAGGTCTTTGTGCACATAGCCAGTGGGAGCCTCTTAACCCAACCCAACAACCCTTATAGACACATAAACTTATTGTAACATCAACATCATGAACTTACTTAGAATTACTTAGTTTAGACACGATCTATCTATTTATATACGCCTAGCACGCCAATGGTCTCAAACCATGGTTTGAGGCCCACATTTTACCCTTAAGCCTATTTACATCAAAATTAGGGACTTTGACCCACCCCAAAGCCCCTTGACTCCCTTTGCACACCACACACATACAAAATGATACAAAATTGTCTTTGGAAATTGTGCCTCAGGGGACCCCGCTCCAACAGGCCCCCAACACAAACATGTGACTCGTCCCGAATCACTGAGGTGTTGGCTCCTTAGTCTTATCCAAAAGTGTTTTAATAGAATTTTGGAGAGGGAGCACTAACTCGATACTTTTCGTTGCTCCACTCTGCACTTGTTGAACCATATTTTCCATAGTATACCCGTCAACAGCCATCTTGATGTTGTACTGATTCTATTGAATGATTTTCAAAGTGTTGTCCAATGTTTAATATAAATGCAGTGCTTCTTCTGCCCATTGATGCATGTGTTCCTTCAGTACGTTTTCCTTCCGGTGCAAGTCTGCAATATCTTTCTGAATTGTTTTGCACTCCTACAGACGAGAAAGGCACTGTGTAAAGACCAATGTAGGTGCCACCGTCCTGATTTATTCAAACTATTGTTCCTTCTAGTTGAGGGCATTGCGCAGCTACTACACTACTGGATCATTTTGGACTGAGGCCCAAACATCCATTTCCTCATTCAATAGACTATCACACTAGGTGACTGCGGCAGCAATAATGTCCCTTTCTTGTTTTACTTCCACTTCTCTTTGTGCCCGAACCTTTGGTGGCGTCTCCGACTGAAATTATTTTTGAAGGTCCACGATCTGCTACTCAGACTCTATTCGGATTTTTTGTACCTCTGTGCACGTTGCTTTTACTGCAGCAGCCAATCCTTCTAACTTTTCAGTGGGCGCAACTATGGCCACGATAGCTGAAATTTCTTGGCAGACTTGGTTGATTTTAGCCTCCAGCACTACGTGTTGGGCTTCTACTTCTTTGCAAGCTACTTTTTCTTGTTGATATTGCTGGTGTGATTCCACGGCTTGCTACTATGCATCCTTTGTCTTAGTCTCGGCGGTATCCTCTCTATTCTGAAGCTCGTCCGCGATCATTGAAAGTAGAAGGTGTAATTTTCCTGCAAGCCACACCGAAATATTAATATGTACATCACATGAATCACTTAACTAGACACATTGGGAGGCACCCATCTGAATTTTTGGCAGAGAGATGTGGAAAAATTGTGCATCCCCTGATGCTGGCAGAGAAAAATCCAACAATTGCGCACTTGTGACGTGCGCACTCATTCGGATCACCTGAATCACACCCTCTTGAATCTAGCTCGCCTAAACTTTGAGTTTCTACAGTCCAAATTGTACAATTTTCAATGTGGACTTGTAATGAACTTCTATGTCTATCTAGTGATCCTCAGTCGCAGACATGATAGTGTTCGCTATTTCGTTGAGGTCGTCTTCTTCTTTTGCAACCCACCAGCAACCTGAGAGTTACACTTAGTGCCTATGGATGTCTCAACTTCACCTGTCTCCTTACGCACAGATCCGCTCTTCTTGGTCATAGTTTGTGTGTCAACAGTTTCTCCAGTTGTTGTAGGGGTGGCTTCCTTCTCTGTGGGTTTTTCGGTGACCTTCTCTCTCATTGTCACTGGAGATGTCTCTTTATGTTTCTCAGTGGCTCTCTCTGTAGACTTTCCAGTTGGAGCACGCTACTTTGTCAGGGTAGGTGGTGTCAACCAGGCCAGTGGCCACTATGCTGTTACGCGTACTAAATCATCCTCTTCACCAAATATGGAAACTCGTACCATACTCCCTCTATAGCGCATTTTACGTGGATATGAATATTATGAAACGTAGCCTTAAAATTCATGATTATCGTGCACTGATCATATAGGGTGGGTGACAATCGCGGCTTGGACTGCACTGCTTGGTTCAATGTAGCATCATACAAAACCGTTAATATCTTGTTTTCTTTCATGAACACTGGGTCTTACGAGTTCCACAAAGTTGTTTAGCGCATAGCTTCGCACATTTTTGGCTCAACGTCAAGGAACTATGTGTCCTCTGGGGTTCTCCATCCAATCAGCACAATCAATAAAAGGAGTGAAGCATATTGGAAGGGATTGCCTTCCTCTTGTGCTTCATACACATTCTCTAAGAATTATTTGCACAGATAACAGCACCAGTTGTAAATGACGCATTTTTCATAGAGACCTACAAGCATAATCACACGCGCGGGTCCTATAGGATAATATGCTTGGGTAGTGGTTATTGGGTATCCCTCTCAAGGCCTTCTGGTGCCCAAGGCAGACTGTAAGATTAGCTGTAAAGTTCCAAAGGTGCTACATACATGTTCATACTAATATATAATTGACAAAACAAGATTTGGAATTATTACCTCTTTGTGGACGGAAGATCCTATGGAGAGCACTAAGCGGCGAAGTAGAATTCCTTCTTCACCGGCTCCAAATCCAGATCCTGCAACCAATCAAAGCACCCGTGTAATATTCACAACAGTATAGCTTTCTACCAATTAAAATAGCATTAAAATATGCATATCTAAGCCATTCATATCATGCTACATAGACAAATGAACAGAAAAAGTGACATTGATGCATCGAATGGACAAAATAGATACAGTTCTATTGATTTATGAAAAGGAGGATTACAACCGTCAGTTGCACCAAGCCCTCCTCAGTCTTCCAATTCATCTCTCTCTTTCTCTATCTTCGAGTGTGATGATGCTCTAGGTAGAAAATCCTCAATGAACTTTGCCAATCTTCAAGCCTCACACTACAATGATGATATTATGCTCCACATATAATCAAAACTTCGACCTTATACCAAGAGCCCACATTTCCAATTTATAGGAAATGGAGAGGACAAACCTTGCCAACTCTTTCAACCAGTTAAAATCGGGAAAGATCTAGATGTGTCCTCACTTTTCTTTGCTTTTTCCTTTCATAGGATTTTAGTTGTGTTTGGCAATGTCTAATTAAAAGTTTGTGCCATTTAGTTTCTATTTCGAACCAACTCTTTCTGAGAAAAAGCTAGAAATTCCAGTCAGTTTTATGCAAGATATTTCCCTTTTCACATTCAAACATGGATAACGATGTACCTTGGGCAAGACAGAGCATTACCCTAGGTGTTAACGCTCCCTTTGCATGGCTAGGGTGTGTTATAACTCTGCCTAGTTGTTTCTGGGGTGTGTTACATTGGAAAAAATGGGTCTTGTCTAGGTCATTTTCTTCCTTCCATGTTACTTCTCCCCTGAGCTGATGAGGATGTCGTTTGTCCTATAACATATTCCCCCTAAAGTGTGAGGTCAGAGGCAAAGACAACGGCCTAAATACTTTATAATAAGTGTAGTAGAATGAGAGGAATTGGAGGACCGAGGAAAACCTGAAACAACAACATATGTCAGAAATATAGTATCTATCTTGAGTCGAGCATTCCCATTCTTAGTAGCTATATCAAAATGATTTCTCTGAAACAAAGATATGAACAGTGTGTCCACCAATAAGCACAATGTGGAAGCTTCTTTCATGACAAGATCAAAGGTTGATAAGTTGTCTCTGAAAAGAATATCACATCTTGGGAGAGGAAACACAGCTGAAATGATGTAAGCCTCAACCCAAGGTCTTGGTCGTCGCTTCACTGAACTGCATATTTCCACACATGTGAATGAAGGAGTCATAGTCGAACATGCAGGAAATTTTATGATTACCATTCAATAACAACAACTGTTAACAGACATGAGGGTGGCCACCGATAAGGATGATGGTCTCCAAGATGCACAGTACAATCTAGCGAGTGTGAATAAAAGGAGTTGATGTCGAACACTCGTAGAATCATTCGATCGGGAGCCAATAATGAGAACCCCCAACCAAACACAAGGTTACTTGCCACTTATGTATGCAAGTACCTAGGCACTTATGTGTTTCTGGATCAATTTCCTAGATAAGATGTTGAATTCGATATGAAGAGATATGTCAAAAGGTAGGCACTGAGGTGTCCTACATCAGTCGACACGAACGAGAAAGGATGAATTTGTTTTGGGAAATATTCAAGAGTAAATCGGAATAACTGACGACAAATAATTTATGGTATATGATGGCTTGGTTGATACAAGGAGCAGTAGATAGCGGGATCCTCTTAAACAATAGAAGGCACTGTAACAAGGTACCAGGCATCTTAGGCTTAATGAAAACTGAAGAGTGTCAAGATTCACCAATGTAGGAACATTGGCATACGAAGGCTAAACTCATAGATGGTAGGGTTTGGCTAAATGAGAGTGAGTTTTCTGGGAAGTGCCATGTTCAATATTTTGTGCTGCCAAATTGACCTTTAAAATATAACAGAATAAGTATCCACTTTGTCCAAAAAAATTCCCCGTCTGATTAAGTTTAACGAGTCTAGATGGGTAAAATCGGTGATCTTTTCATATTTAGAGAGTCTATAAAACATCGTAAAAGATAACTCTAGGGGGTATCTTTGTCATGTTTGATAACCGGGCACGACGAAGGGAGAATAGTAAGCTTGAAACAATTCGTTTTCCATGAGTTAGTCCATTTAATCCGAATAAAGTGAGAAACTTATGTTCAAGGGACATTTGCCTCATTTTGTTATGAGTACGAGGAAACGGAGTAAACTCAATGTTCTTCGTGAAATTTTAATGAGTCTGACGAAGAAAAAATCGATGCTCTGCGTGAATTTTTAACGAGTCCCATGGAGAAAAACTCGATTACTTTTTCGGTTTTTTAATGAGCTAGAAAAAGATGGAAAAGAATGGTTCATTTTTCTTCGTCGTAGTAGTTTAACGAGACTGACGAAGATAACTTGGGTTTTTATCAGTTTTACGAGCTAGAAAAAGTCCCTAAAAAGAAAGCTCGTAACCGAGTCGAACACGTTCAAATCTACAGATGAACACTAACAACTCATCAAAGCATCGGTAACATTTTTAAAAACTAATAGTTGGAGCAAAATATAGTAGGAATTTACCAATTTTAATAGACTAGCTAAGTGAGTCTTACCTCCAAAACGGCTATAAAAAGGCAACAGACCTTCATTTTCACTGTTTTCGGTTGTTGATTGTTTACGAACCAGGCAATTGTTTTTGTTTCCGTGAGATCGAGGTAAGAGCTTGGACCTTCACCTAGATTTCCATTGTCATTTTAGTTCTTTTTTCTGGTTGAAAATGTGATTTTTAGCCGGCCCTAAATTTATTTAGCAGCTAACGCGGGTGCCCAATGTATGGGCCACATTAAACGCACTACCCGTTAAGGGACAGTGCGTTAGCACGCACTGATGTACACTAGGGCCTATGTTAGCCGACAGAAACATTTTTCGAACTTGTTTTTCTTATTCCTAGAGTGTTCCATCCTAAAATTAATCCATTGGAAACGTTACTTGTACAGGTGTTAAGAAATTTACCATGACTATTTGGCGTGAAAGAGAGCATGAATGGGAATGTAATATTCCCAATTATCCATGAGCTAGTTGGAATATTAAATTTTGTTTTGCTGCTTTGATTTATGAATAAGAGGATAATGGAGGTCCATAAGTCTCCTTAATAATGAATAAATCAATGCCAATGTAAAATGAAAACATCTTGGCAGCTTAATTAAGCACCCATAGGTGTGAAAAGGGGCTGGAACATCTTGACTGGGTCAACTTTGACCAAATCAACAACGTTGTCATGGAGGAGTGGCAATCAATGAGGGACAACGTAGTTTTAGATGGAGACATCTTGCATGGAAGTAGGATCGTTAATGAATGGGGCTTAGGGTTTGGAAGCTCATATCTTATAAGAGGAAAAGGATGGCAGCCATATTAGGAGGTTGAGTTTATGATATTTTGATATATGGTCTTTTTAGACAATATAGCTTTATTTGGTTGTTTAGCTAAGATTGCAAGTGTTTTTTAGCACTGGGTGTTCCTAATCAGGAATCCCACCTCTTTCATTGAGTAGATCTTGGAAGATTATTGTACTTCACTTCCACTTTCAAGCTTTAGGCCAAGCTTCATCTTACATCTACAGTGCAGATGTTGTTGAGGGTTGAGTTGTTTTGCAGGTTGCAGCAGTGGAGACCAAATTTGGGTCACTTCGGTGTTTATTTTCAATGGAGAAGGGTTCCTTTCGTATGGTAGGATAGTAAGGAAGGCCCTTGAGCTTACTTTCAGATCTTGGCGTCAAGCCATATATTTTTTTGCCCCTACAGCACAGTTTCTTTCCAAATCTGCGTTATTTTGAGGGAGGAGTTGCAGGGTGGTTTCAGTACACCATTGGAGAGGAGGTTTGCTAGAGGGATCAGCCTTTCATATAAAAGATCTATTGGACGAGGTTGCATTATTTATTATATCATATCAGCCACACTTTCCAGATCTATATGTTGTAGGGGATCTTCAACCCTAGGGCTTAGATTCCCATCTTGTACATGGTGTATTTCTGAAAACCCTTGAGGGGTTCTTCATTGGAGGTTTATAGTGCCTATATCTGTATTAGATCTATATTTTGTGGCATATATCAGCCCATGATATTTTTTTATTCATTTTTTGTAGCAGTTCCTTTAAAACTACGTTGTAGCAGTGTTCTGGCATTTTGATATATAGTAGAAGCACCTATTTTGAGGATTTTGTCCATTGGAGGCTTGTTATATCTTGTTATAAATTTTATGGCCCATTTATTATGTATATTTTGCTGCTGATTTTATGATTAGAAGGTCTCCATATTGGCCTCTTTATTTTATATGATGATTAACGCTACTATTCCAGCATTTTTCACTATATTCCTACTTTTCCCATTTGGGAATATTACAGTGGTATCAGAGCATAATCTTGGCACAGCCTGTGCATCTTGAAAAGCTAATATGTCATCTGAAGAAGGAGATCCTCTTATTGATAGAGAGAAGAGGTATCAAAGGAGAAGACACTGGAAGTTTGATTATACAAATGACAAAGAAGACAAGGGTAAAACCCCTTTATCAGGAGGAGAAGATGAAGAGAAGGAGTTTCCTAAGATTCTTCTCAAAGATATGTGAGACATTGCTAGAGAAAGAAAGGATATGAGGATGGATAGATACAAGGAATCCCCTAAAGAATTTCAACATGGTGAAGGCTCCAGCATTTCTCATCACTAGAGTGATCAACCAGTGCAGCAGCAACAAGTTTCCCAATTCTCTACATTGCCTACATTCTTAGCGGTGGGAAATGAAAGGTTTCAAGAATAAGAAACCCTTGAATACTATTTCATGGAGTATGAGTCTCAACCTTAGAGATTCAAGGACAACTATATTTTTCAATAATTTTTTCATATCAAGGACAATAGGAGACCCAGGCATCATAATAGAGGTTGAGGATTCATTCATAATCATGATCTACACTACACTATGGGCAGATTTTTCTTACCCAACTTTGATGGGTCTTCCAAATGCACTGCCAAATCATGGGTAGAGAAGCTTGACATCTACTTCTAGTTGAACAAAGTTCCAGAGATGGAGGCCATTAAGATAGTAACGTTGCACCTTGAGGGTGAAGCACATGATTGGTGGTTCCATGGCCTGTCTACATTGGGTCATACCAATGTGACTACATATTCAGAGTTCACAAGGAGGTTGGTGGAGAGGCTTGATAGAAGAGATCCTGAGGCACCATTCATGGGGCTTGCAAAGCTCAAAAATCAAGTAATCCATAAACTTATATTTTTGGGTTTTTAAAACTTTCTGTTATGGCTCCTGGTTTATCTATAGCAAGAAGGGTCTATATGATCATTGATGGGTTAGATGAACCTCTTCATGGGTCGGTTAAGTCTACCAATCCCACTACCCTTCAAGATTTCATTGAAAGGTCTAGACATATTCAATATGCCTTGCCAAAATCAAAGGCAATATTTCATCATAAGCCCTCTTTTCCATCAAAGAGAAAAGAAGAGAAGGCCCCTTTCTCAAAAGAGAGCCAATATAAAAAACCTCTTGATGATGATGTCTGAAGAGACTTGAGGAGGAGGAATCTTTGCTTCAAATTCCAAGAATCTTGGGCACCTGGAAATAAATGTGCAGTAGGAAAGGCACACTACATAGAGGTCTTCTCAGATGATGAGGAGGAAGAAGAAGAAGAACCAAGAAGAGGTCATAGTGTTGACATAGAAGGAGATGAACCAACACCATCAGGAGATGGGCATGGGGAATTTTCTCCAATTGGAGGGGCTCTTGCATCATTGAGAAGAGTACCTAAGTACTTGACCTTGAGGGTTCGAGGTTCCATTCTAGATCAGAGGGTTTCTATTTTGATTAACAGTGGGGCTACCCACAATTTTATTGATGCCCAACTAGTGAAAAGGAGGGAAATACCCACTAATGATTTTGAGGGATTTTCTATTTTGGTCCTAGGAGATAGAACTATGCAATGCATGCATTATGTTCCATCCTTATCTGTAATATCCCATAATGGAAATCAACAGATTTTTCTCCACTGAAATGTTCCTTTGTTGGAAATATGAACAAGGCTATTTCAGAGATGGACTAAGTGCGAATTTACTGGATATGTCACCTCTAAAAAGAGGATGAGATCCGGAGGCTAGCTGGCCCCTTCTCAGGCTCTGTCTATAGCTATGTAAATATTCCTCCTTGGGAAAATTCAGGAAGCAAGAAGTAAAAATGCATTTCTAGCCATGCATGCAATAAAATACTAAAATGAACTCTTGGATCCCATAGATACAACAATAAACAATCTAAATCAAATAATAGAGCTGAAACAAAGAAAAATAGGTGGGCTAAGCATATCTCCCACTACTATTATTTCCAGAAAGTGTTAAAACCCCAAGACTGCAAAATACCGGAGTTGCTGCTTGATGGACTACGCAGTCTATGAAAGGGTTTAAACTTATAAAATGAATGAAACAATATATCTACTCATATATTAATCAAAAATTATCAAGGAATGAGATCTAGTCTCCTTATACAAAAAGCAAGACAACCCGGCAAGGGTTTCTTGTCAAGCTCTCTAAGTACAAAATGTAATATTCAGAAATATCTAAATACTCACTGAAACATGAAGCATGAGAGTGTAAGAGGATTATATAAATCTTATCTGATGCAGATCCTTCAAAGGCTTTCTCCCATGAGAGAATTAACCTCTCAATCACAAGGAAAAACCACAAAGAAGCCACCAAACCCTGCAATGAAATCTTCCTCCCAAAATAACGTAGTTCCTAGCTAAAACTGCACTGGAAACTCTGAGAAGAGTGTGGTATGATACCAATGATATGAGATCTGCTCCAAGACTCTCCAAACATATCTCTGGATGAAATTAAATCTCCCTCCAACAAAAGATTAGCTCAGAAAGTGGGATTTCAATCCCTTCCACTGCTGCACCCAGCAACACTACACGAACTCCGGAAAAGTTGTGCTGATGAAATGGCTGAAGCTTGGCCTGAAAAAATGATGTGGAATGTTGAATAAAAACTTTCCCAATGAGCTCCTCAAGGGAAAGAGGTGGGATTCCCGCTTAAGAACACCCAATTGCTAAACAGCACTGCTACTCTGCTAAATAGCAAGAGTAAGCAAATGTCAAGAGAGACATGAATAATGATCTAAAACATGAAGAACAATGCTCCCATCCTCTTCATCATATATAATATTATTTTTCTCCTCCTTGGGCCCACCCAATTATGTCTCCTCTATCCAAAGATGCTCTTCCCTCCAAAATTGCATTATTCTTCCTAGGGTTTCTTCTCCTCCAAGGCTGCGCAGTTGACCAAGTCAAAGCAACTGCATTTTATCCTTGTTCACACATAGAGGTGTTTTATTGAGCTTGAAAGAATATATCCTTTCACACTTGGAGTCTTTTTATCCTCCTTAGGAGACTTATGGGCTTTTCTACCCATTTATTTGCCGATTATAGTTGTTGCTATCTCTAATGTTCCATTTAGCTTGAAAGCTAAAAATTTGGAACATTACATTATCAGTCACCATGGGGACATATACATTAACTAATCACTTGTTTTTGGTTGACATACCTGACACCAATGTGATATTTGGTGTGTAGTGGTTTATTACTTTGGGGAAGGTCACCACATATTGGGAGACTTTGCATATATGTAATTTCCCAAAATGGGATCTGCTAGAAAGGCATGACTGGAAAACGCATTTTCCAGGAATGGATGCTACAGGATTTTAAACCAAGACTTGGATCCCTTATATCAATGTATATAAGATATAAATCCAAGAGGAGGCTCAAAATAAATCACTCTAGGTGGGTTAAACAGGTCTCCCACACCTAGTTGTCTTGAAAAAGTGCCCAATGAAGGGACTGCAGCAATGCATGAATAATATAGGAGTAACAGTGTTATTTTTATGAGCTTAAGTCCATGAAGATGCATATGGACAAAAAATTTATAATACATTAGAAAATTTATACAAATCCTTGAGGAATCAGTCACTCAAGCTGGGCAATGAAAGCCTCAATGAGACATGTACATGAGAATAGAGAAACATTGCTACACAGAAATGTCATAAGGCTAAAATGACGTAGTTTGTTGGAGACACTACAACATGATGAATCATAATACAAATATATAACAATATAAGGCTCAAGAAATGTGGGGGAGCAAGCTTTCAACCCATAGAAACAATAGTACAACAATCCTTAGAAGGATTGGCTGAAATCTAAAATTTGGCAAAATGTCGGAGTTGCAATCCCAAAGATTGAATAGCAGCTGCAACTCAGAAAATGGATAGAGATGGCTAAATATTATTCACAACCTGAAATATATCTCCTCCAATGAATCTTCTAAGTGAAATGTTGATCCAATCATGGAAGATATCACCCTCCAAAATAGTGGTGCAAACCCCCACTGCAGATACACACTGAAATAACGCAGTCAAGGAGAGGGACTGTGCTGTAGTAGATGGGAGATGCTTGGCTTGATGCCAAGATATGAAAATCAGCTCTGAAATCTTCATAATTGATCTCCAGGAGGAATAGAAGCTCTCTCCTCTGAAAGATAAGCTTTGGAAGTGGTGTGATGGAACCCTCCACTGTAACACCCTGCAACACAACCCAGCTCTAAACAGAAACTGTGTTGTAGCTGAAGAAGGTGGCTTGGCCCTGAGCCTGAATTTGGAGAAATGAAGAAAAATCCCTCAAGAGGATTCTCAAGAAAGATAAGGAATCCTAAACAGGAATTCCTTGTGCTATGCAGCACTGCAACTCTGCTAAACAGCTTGAGAATGCAAGAGTCTAGATAGACCAAAATCAAATACTCAAACATAATCCTCTATGGCTGCCTCTTCCTCCTTTTATGCAAATTAAAACCTTATTTCCTTGGACCCCACACATTAGGGATTCCTCTACCAAGTGATCTTCCTCCCATTCAAACTGTGATGTCTTCCCAAGCAATCCACACCCTCTTTGGCAGCGTTGTTGACTTGGTCAAACTTGACCTTGTCCTGATGCCTTTGCCCGTTTTCACACTGGAAGGTGCAAAATAAAGCTACTCTATTGATCCCTTTCACACTATGAGGGATTTTATTCCTACTCATTGGTCTCCTCACCCATTTTATTCACCTCCTAGATGATATAAGCAAAATCAATGTTCCAATTAGCTTCATGCTGATTTTGGGAACATTATAGTCCTCCCCTCTCAAAGATTGCTTGTCCTCAAGCAAGTGTAAGGATAGAACTGAGTTATTATTCCTCCTCTCCCTGTAGCATCCATGTATTATGAACTCCTCCAAGTAAAAAGATGTTATCTCATCAACCAAATCTCCACATTGCTCCTCCTCAGCATGTAAGTTAGCTATCAAGCTATCATCATGTAAAGGTGAAATACTCAAGAGGATAGCAAAGTGATGTCTAGAGGTCCCTTTGGGGAATGGGATATAAAATCTAATGGGAACTATCTCCCCCGTATGGATCCTCCATCCCCAAGCTATTAGCCATGCAAAATGAGTCACCTCCCAACTAGGAAACTCCTGAAAATTTCCCTCCACCTTTGGCTCATGCAAAGTAGGTGGGCTAAAAATCTAAATATGGTAGATAAGGTAGCCTACCCCATGTTGTCCATATTTCCACTTATGATAAGTGTAGAGTGTTGGATGACCTTGGGCTACAATAATGTTTCCCTCAAGTGGCAAGATGAGGACTAGATCTCCAAAGACCTCTCCTCCAACGTTGCAAATCAAGTTGGCCCAAACCATTCCATATATGATGAGTTGGAAGTCACCATCATATGGTGTCCATTCAATCCTATGGCCCCCCTCATAAAGAGACAAATGTGCTGCCGTGGTGGCCATGTCATCTCCCATTCTCCCCTTAGAACATTTACTACAAAAGATATGGAGATCTTCTCTCCCAAAGGACACATCCATCCAATGTGTCTCTCTTCCAAACATAATCCTCATATAGACAAAAATAATAGAAACATAGGGAGCCAAAATGAGAATCATTCTTGCTGCCATATGTAATAAGTGAGAAGGACAATGGTCCCTCTAGTGTAACCAACGCAGCTTGACTCTCAACTGCAATAGAGACTGATAAAATGTGTGGCTTTCAACCACTTGCTTGCTGCCCCAATCTTCTCATAAGTATGGAGGAAGTGAATGATGTATGGTGTAAAGTGAGTATGTCCTCCATAATACACCTCCTCCCCAAGTCATCCTAGGGCGTGGCTATCAACCATGCTTATGGCTTCAAGTAGACCATGAAGCCTAAAAGAAATAATGCTCCTCCTTGGAGCAACGTCCTGCACATATATTGTTAAGGGATACACACATACATTATACAAATCATCATGTAAATAATCAACACCCTTACCATATGTTTTTCTCATGAAAAAGGAGTAGCTCATAGATGAGTCTCCTCTGATCTTCACATGATCCATGCATCTCCTCATATGTTCATCATTCAATATTATGCAAGCAAAATGATCCTTGGAATACTCCACTGTTGGAACAGGGTCTCCTACGAGCTACGAAACTGGTCCATTTTGAATACTTTTGATTAAATTTTGTCTAGCGCATGGGTTTTGGGGTGGGTCAAAGCCCTGAAAGCATTATAATGGGTAAAAGAGTAAACCAGGGGTCCGAAAACCATGGTTTGCGTACCATAGGAAATTCTAGGCTAGATTATTATAAATAGAGGAACATTTTATATTGTAAGGTAGTAAATGAAGAGATATTGATGTGAATTGTGGTTTAAGCTATCTGTTTGGGTTTTGGGGAAAGGACTCCTACTGGTTGTGTGCGTGGAGATCCAAGTATAGTTGTGTGCAGACCCTGCTGCTATGTGTGCAGGCTGGGAAGGGAATTGTAAGAAAGAACTGATGAATGAATGAATAAGAAAGGTTGATAGAGAACTGAACCTCTGAGTACTCTTTGTGTGAATCGTGGGTAATTGTTGCATTGTGTATTTTCTGTATTTAAGCTACGAAGATCTATGTAAGTTTGTTTTCTGTATCTAGATCTATTCTGTTATGTTCTATTCTATTTATGCAATATGGTGCTACTGTCATAAAATCATATGATTATAGATCTAGCGCACATAGATTCGAATAGAGACCTAATTGACCCTGCGTAGAACAAGGTAATCTGGGAATCACAGGGTCTAGCGCAGCTCTGCTTGCCTTACCTATCCTTTCTTAGGGTGCGGAAACCTAGTTTCAGTACCCACCCATACTACTTCGGGTGAGACTTTGACTTGCGCAAGCAGGTCACTGCCGAAAGGGCCAGTAGTATAGGGGTTTGTTCGCAAACCTTGGGCTCCGAACTTGGGTCAGGACCCCTCGAGCCAACAAATGGTTCCATTTCTGAGACCTAGAGAATATTGAGAAAGGGATCAGGTAATGACAAGAGAATATTGGAAGCCTGAAAGAAAGGAAATTGAAGACTGGTTCGAAAAGCAGATATAGAAATTTGCGGTAAAAGAAAATCGCAGTGAAAATTTGACGGCAAAAAGGTGGAAAAATAGATACATTCTTATAGAAAGCTACGAAATATTCTTTGTGATATTTGTGATCAAGCTTCAAGGGTGGATGGCCAGACTCATAGAGTTCCAGAAGTGCTGGAAGGACGAGCGAGTCACTCAGTGGACCCCAGAGTTGATTCGGCAGCTAGAGAGGACTGATAATACTATCACACGCATGGTCGATCACTGGGTGGAAAATGTGCTAGGAGGATTTGTGACAGAATTTTCCATTGATCAATTTTTCTCTTACTCTGAGGTTGAACGACGATTCTTTAAAGGGTTCCTGGGAAAATTTTTGAGGACATTACCATTGCTCATTAAGATATTACTGTGTGAAAAGAGCATTTTGTCTAGTCATGCCGACTGAATGACCCTGGATCTAGACGGAAGTGCGACGTGCAGTGGTAAATACTATCGGACCAACCTTGATGGGGGGAGATCCACCTATAATCCATTGCAAGAACCAACTGTGAAAGATCCCCCAGCTACACTGCCACCAAGGCAGCACAAAGGTAAGAACTCTCCCATACCACCAACACCACTGAACAATGATATGGCTGCGCACCTGAGATTACCAACCTTCAAGGGGGTAGGGGATGAAGATATGGACCGATTTTGGTTTTGTTGCAGACTCCGTCTGGACTGCACAGAATGTGGCAACCGATACGATGAAGAGGGCACAGCTGTCCCTGGCATTCGAGGATAGGGCACTGGACTGGTATATGAGACACATTACCCAAAATGGGAGTGCATCTATTCAAGATATCAAAGATGCTCTGAAACAATAGTTCTGAAAGCCAAAATTGTACTCTCAGCTGGTAGCGGAAGTAAAGGACTTTAAACAAGGTGTGTTTGAGTCAGTGTGGGAGGTTGATCAGTGATTGAAGAGAGAAATCAGGTAAGGAGGACTCGAGTATGATGATAGGAAACACACAGATTGGTTCATTGCTATGTTGTTATCTCACCTGCACACGCCAATGAATCACCAAACCTTTGAATCACAAGAAAAATCTATGGAAGTCGCTATGAAACTAGAAGCTGCACCCAGAGAGGATACGTTGGTAAGGGTACAGCAAATTCAGGAACAGCTTGGGGCTATGCATATGGAAATTCAGAACCTGCGAAAGGAGTGAGGAAAGGATGGTTGCGCAAATCTATGGTGCATACGATGTCGGGTATCTGGCTACACAAAGGATCAGTGTCCTCTACTGGAAGATTACATGCAGGTAGGAGGACCTAGTCTGGTACGCCCAGGAGCAAGTGGGGAACCCATCCTATCACGACCAATTTCAAGCGGACCTGTGCTGTGGTGTGACGACTGTCATGTAGCAGGACTGCATGATACAAACCATTTCCCTCGTCTAGGTGCATATGTCCCAGAACTGAAGCAACAATGGTGCAGGTTCTATCGATCAGTAGGACGCGATGAGCAGAACTGTCGTACTTATGACTTGATGATAGATCGTGGGAACTTTATAGGGTAAAATCAGACCCTGCGTCACCAAGACCATCCGCGCACCTCAGAGGATCACCAACCCGAGGCAGAGGAGGTCAGGGAGGAAGCGCAGGATGAGGACGTGGGAAGCTAATCTGTTATAACTGCGGAGAGATAGGACACTTTGCAAGAGAATTCCCAAATCCCACTAGGTCTTCATGCAATTATTGTAGGCAGCTAGACCATGTGTTGGAGGTGTTGTACATATGCATCCCTGCCGTAGCCTAAAACCCCCCATGACCCTGCTTGACGCTGTTATCTCCGCCCAAAAACCTGCATCGCCATAGTTCAAAATTCAAATTTAAACAATCGGGCCGATCCTTTAAGATTTTGGCTCCCTCCCGCTTCGGCCTCCATATGACCCAGGTCAGAGAACCACGCTTCAAAGAAAAAAGGGGGATACTGTTTTAACAATCGGACGCAATAATGGCCATCCGATCTAGCTCAAATCGACGGTGCGGCAATTAACATATATGGTGGGTCCGCGCGCAGTCGATCGGCGATTTTCTTTGCTCCACCACTTTATTTCCCTCCGATGCAAGCACAGCCGTCGATCTTGTTTCAAGATCGGACGGTCCTGGGTTGATCGCAGCCCTGTTTTCAATCGCAATCGGAATATAAAAGATGTGCCACTCCCGCTCTACCCACTCCGCTTTCCGATTCCGATTGCCGATTCGGGTCCCACCCCCTGTGGCCATGTCATCATGTTTCACAAGTGTACGCTGCATCCTTCCTCCACCATTCGTGTGCCCTGATAACGTGTCATGGTTTATGAACCCTTAGCCCGTTTATTCATTGTCGCCCCATTGATTTCTGCCTCGTCACTCTCCGTCTCTCCATTGTGTTCATATGTTTCCTGTCACCCTGCGTCCTGTCAATGTCTTGCCTAAAATATATCACCGACTTCATGGCCGCTGTTGTAACCACACTCCATATCGCCGAGTCGTTTTTTCCTAATGATTTGTGGGTTTTGCAGGTCTTCATTTGGCTTTGTCGGCGCTTTAATTTTCCGCCTCAATTGAAAAAATCTAGAGCATAACAAAGGACAGATCATACTGGCGGCAATTAAAGGAAGGAGCCGAGAGTAGGTGGAAGAGATGACCACCATTAAAGAAGACAAGGATATGAACTCTCAGAGCTCTCCAGATGCGTCCACCCCGCATTAAAGATCCAAAATTCAAATCCATAGCCGAAAGCCGAGAGTACAGTACTTAAATCCAGATTGTTCCAAATCTCTTACGGAAGCAGATTTTCTCTCAGCCGCGGGCGACAAATTGCATATATTTTATTACTCCCAATTTTTATATAAGGAAATTTTATCTCCCAGCATTTATTTCTTGTACAGTTTGTTCAGTACCATCATTTATAGCCAGTCATTCATAAGAGAAGGCGCGAATGTTTTCCGCCATTGGGTTTCAAACTGAGTCATTAATTGTGCCTCATTTTCCTCCTCCTCGGGAAGTTTCTCCCTTCTCTATAAATACTCAAAAATAAGACATTGTAGAGGTTCCAGATTTCTGTCAGCAAACTGTGCAGCGAGAAGACTACTGTATTCATCTTGTAACATTTCTGTATGAAGTTTCAGAGCCCGTAGGGTCTCAGTGAGGAGGGGTTATGACTGTATTGAGGATTCTGGTCTTTAGTATCTCACAGTATGTAACTTTTCTTATGTGTTAATATATCATCTCTTTTCATGCAAACTTTCTTCTTGTATCATGTTCTAGAATGCGAGTGGCTCACTAGTTTGCAGTAAGGATTCATCTTAAGTGGTGCCCTTTCTGGAATTAGTCAAGCGCTTTAAATAGGCCTAGAAGTGATATGATGTTCCATGATTCACTCTTTTCATAATTTCTGCTATATTAGTGGCTTAAGGATTCGTAAATTAGTGCGCCCTTCTGCCAGTAATATCTTCTTATGTTTCCTCACTGCCTGCACTTCTTGATATTTGATTTCTGTGGTATATTATATGAATC
This sequence comes from Pinus albicaulis, assembly GCA_034641835.2. Classification (NCBI taxonomy): domain Eukaryota; kingdom Viridiplantae; phylum Streptophyta; class Pinopsida; order Pinales; family Pinaceae; genus Pinus; species Pinus albicaulis. Next base: position 1,413,382,567 of record CM076577.1, on the reverse strand, counting down.
GGCCCTCTTTACAGTAAGCGGTCTCTTAATTGTCTGATACTTTCATGCTGAAGTTTTACATGATGTCTTCACATTACTCCTATCCTTGTATCAGCCTCTGAGAGAGAAATTGGACCAATTCAATCTAATTTAATTTCCTTGTTTAGAACAAGAGATAGTAAGTGAGTCTCTTGGAATGACAACCCAAACTATAAAGGACTCCTTGCTATATTAAGATGTCCTAGGCACTGGTCTATGGCAACTCTAGACTGTCTCTAGGAGGGTGACAAAAATCATCCACAACATCTTTCTGGCGTCGTTGCCGGGGAACGAATTCAAGAATATCTGTTTCCCTGGGTTCGACATCCTATATTCACTCTCTAATCAGGTGAGCACAGAGAGGTGAAGAGTTGTAGATTTCTCACCTTGGCGACTCCACTGGTCTTTATTTGATAAATTTTATTGGAAGTTCTGGCTTCCCGGAGGCCCCATTTGAGGTCGGATACCTCGCCACCGAAAACACCCGTGTCTGACCCGGAGAAGATTATTCGTAAAAAGGGTTGGAAAGAGAAGAAGTCGGTTCGTTCCGAAAATTTTGAATATTCTGTTGAAGACTACCCGCCCTCTTCTTCTCAAGAAGTTAGAACAGAAAAACCCGAGTTTCACTCAGAAACTCCACGTAGAGGAAACGCCTGGATTGAGGGAGGATCTCACCCTACTTTCGAGGCTGAAGAAATTAAAGAGGTCACAGAAGTAGCTATTGTTAACCGTGATTTATTTCCTTCTACACCTCAGGCTTCTGTGCAATATATTCCCATTGTTGTTCATACTTCGCTTCCTCCTACTTCTCTCCCTTAATCTGTATCTCAAATTGTTGTGCAACCCCCACCTCCCCCAATGGCCAATGTTCCTGCTTTTCTGCTAAATAAATATGCTCCACTGGCTCTACCCCCAGTTCTGCATGACATGCCACAAGATTACCTGAAGATCCTACCGAGGTTTAATGGTGAAAGTGACACTGATGCTCAGAAGCATCTCGAGACCTTCTGCTCCTTCGCGGAGAACTTAAATGTTGAGCATCTGGATGTGGTTTTGAGGTTGTTTGTGCAGTCTTTAGAAGGCGAAGCCAGAAAATGGTTTAAGACATTGGGGAATAATTCCGTGACTACCTGGGACCAAATGGAAACTGCCTTTCTCAGGAAGTGGGGGGAAAAGAAAGATTATGGAATGTGCCTTACTGAATTTAATACCATGAAGAAGAAGCAGAATGAAGGAGTATCCGAGTTCATCAAGAGATTTAACAAGTTATACCTGAGCCTACCTCCCGAAATGAAGCCACATGAAGCTGCGGCCAAAGTTGTTTTCATAGCAGCTTTTGACTCCGATTTTGGTTTCTCGCTGCGGGAAAGAATGCCCGTCACCTTGGATGATGCTCAAACAGATGCTCTAGAATTGGAGGCAAATTTTGCCGCCACTGGTAAATCAAAGGGAAAAGTTGAGCAAGATACTAGAAGGAGAGGTAAAGAAGAGGTTTCTACCTCCAATCAAGACAAAGACTCTGACAAAATGGATGAGATAAGCATGATGATAAAGAAAATGGTCAAGCTGGAGCTGGAAGCTAAGAATGCAGCTCCCAGGAACTATTATAATACTCCAAACAGAGGATATAATCCTCAGTACAGAAAGCCCCCGTTACAGATAATGCCAAGAGAACAGCAAGACCAGGTACCCCATCCCTTGTACCTGGAGGGACCAACAGATGATTCCATTAGATATGCGGCTTATAAACTTGAAGATTCAAATCTGGCCTTCTCTAATAGTGATGATATGGAGTGCCCCCTGCAAGAAGAAGACGAAGAAGCAGAAATTGACCATTACTGCAAGCAATTCGCTGATTTCATGGAAGCATAATTCAACGTCAAATATGATCTTAGATCCTCAAGGAAGAGGACCCGAACCCAGGAGCAAGAGGTAGAGCAGCCTCGAGAGGAAACATCGGCTCAGAAGGAATCAGCAGCAAAGAGGTGTATAGAAAAAGGTAAGAATCTTCTGAATACCCCCTCGCAGTCTAATGATCAAGTTCCCTCCTCTTCTATACCAGTTGGCCCCCCTAATGCTGAACCAGTGTCAAAAGAAGTCAAGTCTTCAGTTGAAAATAGGGAGTCCAAAGAAGTAGCGCTAGAAAAGCCCACGTCTGCTTTCAATTTGCAAAAAGAGCTTGAGAAGATTAAGATTCCTGTTCCTCTGACTGAATTATTAAAACAGCCTGCATATCAGTCTCAAGTTACCTCTTTCATTCTTCCTCCTGAACTACCCACCGCACCTGATAGTCTAAATCTGCAAGAAGAGAGACCAATGGTAGTCTTCGGCCCACATGTCGAGGAGATAGACCCTTCTACTCCTCCCTTTTACGTGTCCCTAGTCATCCATGATCTGCTGCTGCACAACTGTATGTTAGATTTTGGGGCTTCCTATAATCTTATGCCTTTGTCTGTCATGGAGCAACTAGGGCTGCAAATTACAAGACCATATAAAGATTTATATTCATTTGATTCTAAAAGGGTTAAATGCTTGGGAATGATTAAAGATTTAGTGGTCAATCTAGCTCAAATCCCAGCAAAAAGTGTGGTCATGGACATCGTGGTTGCTGATATCCCAGCCCGCTTTGGCATGTTGTTGTCAAGGTCCTAGGGTACCAAGATTGGGGGGTCAATCAAATTGGATCTAACATATGCTACTGTACCAGTCTTTGGAGGTCAAGAAAGGAGGTTATACAGGGAGACCAGATTTGTCAAAACGGTAACCAGGGCTGACTGCTCAGATAATTCTCCAATTTATAACAAAGAAGGTGACTTTTCATGTTTTATGTTGGAAGAAAATCAGGATTACGCACATGATACCCTTTTTGGTCAGGTTCAGGCTGAGCAGCCTAAAGAAGAGCAGGAATCAGGAATATGGACCTTGCATTTTGATGGAGCTAATTCAAGGGAGGGTAATGGAGCAGGAGTGTTGTTGATTTCCCCTGCAGGAAAATGGGTGCCACTGTCTTTTAAATTGGAATATGAGGCTACAAACAATGTAGCTGAGTATGAGGCATTATTACTGGGGCTGCAGACAGCTAGAAACATGGGCATCCACTGTCTAAAAGTGTTTCGGGACTCTGAGCTAGTCGTAAGGCAGATTAAAAATGAATGTCAAACTAAGCACCCCCGGCTCAGAGCATATAGAAATGAAGCATGGCACATGATAGAAAACTTCTTTTCAGCATTTAACATACAGTTCATGCCCCGGGAGCAAAACAGAATAGCAGATTCTCTCGCGGTAGCTGCCAGTACTTTCCGTCCTCCTCAGAACCCACTCCTAAGATATGAGGTGAAGGTACGTTATAGACCATCCATTCCAGACAACATAAAGCATTGGCAGGTATTCGAAGATGATGAACAGATGAAAAGATTTATAGAGACTGTGGGAGAATTCTCCAATACGGAGATTGATGATAATGAAGAAGAAGAAGTCGAAAATATCGCTGAAAATAAATGGGAAGAAAGAATAGCAGGTAGTAAAGTGCTACAGCTAAAGGGTAATGTTATACCCAGAGGGTTGGTACCACTAGAGAAGTTATTCAATAAAGATGACGTACCCGTGCAGCCAAATAAAACAGTAGAAGATAATCAAGTAGAAGATTTGAATCTGGGTACTTCCACCGATCCCAAAATTGTTAAACTATCCAAAAGGGTCCCAGAAGAATACAAAGAAAAGTATTTGAAGTTGTTTCAGTCTTACAAAGATGTTTTTGCTTGGTCCTATGAGGACCTGAAAACTTTTGATGTAAATATTATACAGCATAAAATTCCGTTGAAGGAAGACGCAAAGCCATACAAACAGAAGCTCAGGCAAATAAATCCTTTGCTTCTTCCTTCTATTGAAAAAGAAATCAAGAAGCTGTTGAAAGCCAAGATAATCGTGCCGCTAAGGTACTCAGAATGGATAGCGAACCTTGTTCCTGTTAGAAAGAAGAATGGAGAAATAAGGCTGTGTGTGGACTTCAGAAATTTGAATAGAGCATCTCTCAAAGACAATTACCCACTACCTAAAATGGACCATATCCTGCAGAAAGTGGTGGGAGCATCCAGAATGTCAACGATGGATGGATTTTCAGGCTACAATCAGGTAGCTGTCTTCCCGGAAGACCAGAAGAAGACTGCATTCACCACGCCATGGGGAACCTTTATGTATGCGAGGATGCCATTCGGATTGATTAATGCAGGTGCTACTTTTCAAAGGGCAATGGACATAGCCTTTATTGGAGAACAGGACAAGTTTCTGGTAGTGTATCTTGACGATATCACAGTATTCTCAAAGAATGATGATGAGCATATTGTGCATTTGAGAAGAACTTTCGAAAAATGCAGAAGGTACGGCCTTTCTCTTAATCCCCAAAAATCTTTGTTTGCATTAGATGAAGGAAAACTCTTAGGACATATCGTGACTAAGGATGGTGTAAAAATTGATCCTAAGAGAGTTGAAGTGATAAATAGCATTCCTTTACCAAGAAATAAGAAAGAAGTACAGGTGTTTTTGGGGCGAATAAATTTTTTGAGAAGATTTATTCCTAACTATGTAGAGATAGTTAGGCACATTACCAATATGCTCAAAAAGCAAAATGAAGTAAAATGGTCCCAGGAGTCTAGAGACGCCTTCACAAGGATAAAACAGGCATTTGCCGAGGCTCCTGTATTAGCGGGACCAGATTATAGTAAGCCATTTATGGTATTCTCATTTGCTTCACCTCATACCATTGCTGGAGTATTATTGCAGAAAAATGAAGAGGGATATGAGCAGCCAATAGCATTCTTCAGTCAGGTGCTATACGATGTTGAATTGAAATATAATATACTGGAGAAGCAGGCATACGCCCTGGTAAATTCCCTTAAAGCTTTTAGAGTTTATATTTTGCAATCTCATGTTACTGCTTATGTCCCCACAGCAGCTGTAAAAGACATTCTAGTGCAAGGGGATAGTGAAGGTAGGAGGGGAAGATGGATTGCAAAAATTCAGGAGTATGATCTGGATATAAAGCCTACCAAACTGATCAAAGGACAGGGACTTGCCAAGATGTTATCTGAATCAAATCATCAAGCTTTGGGGATTAACCTGTCTGTGATAGCAAATGAAGAATCAGAGAAAGAAGAAGAGCAACATGGACTAGAGAATGCTACACAAAAGATACATGTGAAATATCTGACTAGTCCTTGGTATAAGCAAATAGTTGAATATCTGTTAACACTTAGCTGTCCACCAGGATGTGACAAGACTAAATACAGAGCTGTAAGGATGAAATCTCAGAAATACGCAGTTGCTAATGGACAGCTCTACTGGAGAGACCCTCTAGGCATATTACTTTTATGCCTTACTGAAAATGAAGTGCAAAATGTAATGATGGAATTTCATGAGGGGATATGTGGAGGACATTACAGCTGGAGGGCAACAACCCATAAAATCTTGAAGGCCGGTTTTTACTGGCCAAAATTGTATTCAGATACTTTTGCCTGGGTCAAATCGTGTGACAAATGCCAAAGGTTTGCGGAAAGACAGAAATTAGCGGCATTTCCCTTGATCCCTATTCATGTGAATGAACCATTCCATAAATGGGGATTAGACTTCATAGGAGAGATACATCCCCCATCAAGTGGCCAGCACAAATGGATATTGACAGCCACAGACTACTTTACGAAATGGGTGGAAGCCATACCTACCAGAAATGCGACAGATGCTGTGATAATGAATTTTTTAGAAGATAATATCATATCCAGGTTTGGCTGTCCTGCAAGAATCGTAACCGACAATGCACAGGCTTTCAAGTCTGCCAGGTTCGTAAAATTCTGCCAAAGATACAACATCATCCTTACTCATTCTACAGCATATTATCCACAGGGAAACGGTCTAGCAGAGTCATCCAATAAAACCCTGGTAAGAGCCCTAAAGAAGACAATAGCTGAAAATCAGAAGAACTGGGATTCTAAATTAAAGTTTGCCTTATGGGAAAATAGGATAACCAGCAAAAGAGCCACCGGGAAGTCACCTTATGAGCTGGTGTATGGGCGGGCTACAGTGTTTCCTTTGCAATTAGCATTGCCAGTAGCACGTTTCATGCAGGAGAACCAGGAAGAACCAGACGACATGCTCCGAAGAATTAATCAGCTGGTAGAATTGGAGGAGACTAGGAACCAGGTGGATCAGAGACTAATAGAATACCAAGAAAAAATGAAGAATGTCTTTGATCGGCACGCGAAGGATAGAAATTTTCAAGTTGGAGACCTGGTTCTTAGATGGGATGTTCGCAGAGCAGAAAAGGGCAAACATGCTAAATTTGATCCATTATGGTTTGGGCCATTTAAAATAGTGGAGCTGGGGAGAAACAACGCCTTTACTTTAGAAAATCTACAGGGTGATTTGTTGGATGCGCCCGTGAATGGCCAGTTCCTCAAGCCTTATTTTCAATTCTGATCTCGGCTAGGAATACCCAGTTGTATATACTGTATATAACTTGCTTTGGTTTTTATTTCTTCTTTTTATAAAGGAAAAGAACACTGATAATTTCTTGAAGTTAAAGTGCAGGGGAATTCAAAATAAGATGAGATAATTGATGGTCTGCATGTTCTCGACATGTCCGAAGACGGACATGTCGTCCCCAGATGGAGCCAATGTTGTACATATGCATCCCTGTCATAGCCTAAAACCCCCCATGACCCTGCTTGACGCTGTTATCTCCGCCCAAAAACCTGCATCGCCATAGTTCAAAATTCGAATTTAAACAATCGGGCCGATCCTTTAATATTTTGGCTCCCTCCCGCTTCGGCCTCCATATGACCCAGGTCAGAGAACCACGCTTCAAAGCAAAAAGGGGGATACTGTTTTAACAATCGGACGCAATAATGGCCATCCGATCTAGCTCAAATCGACGGTGCGGCAATTAACATATATGGTGGGTCCGCGCGCAGTCGATCGGCGATTTTCTTTGCTCCACCGTTTTATTCCCTCCGATGCAAGCACAGCCGTTGATCTTGTTTCAAGATCGGACGGTCCTGGGTTGATCGCAGCCCTGTTTTCAATCGCAATTGGAATATAAAAGATGTGCCACTCCTGCTCTTCCCACTCTGCTTTCCGATTCCGATTGCCGATTCGGGTCCCACCTCCTGTGGCCATGTCATCATGTTTCACAAGTGTACGCTGCATCCTTCCTCCACCATTCGTGTGTCCTGATAACGTGTCATGGTTTATGAACCCTTAGCCCGTTCATTCGTCGTCGCCCCTTTGTTTTCTGCCTCGTCACTCTCCGCCTCTTCATTGTGTTTATGTGTTTCCTGCCACCCTGCATCCGCTCAATGTCACGCTTAAAATGCATCACCAACTTCATGGCCGCTGTTGTAACCACACTCCATATCGCCGAGTCGTTTTTCTCTAATGATTTGTGGGTTTTGCAGGTCTTCATTTGGCTTTGCTGGCGCTTTAATTTTCCGCCTCAATTGAAAAATCTAGAGCGCAACCAAAAGACAGATCATACTGGCAGCAATTAAAGGAAGGAGCCGAGAGTAGGTGGAAGAGGTGACCACCATTAAAGAAGACATGGATATGAACCCTCAGAACTCTCCAGATGTGTCCGCCCCGCATTAAAGATCCAAGATTCAAATCCATAGCCGAAAGCCGAGAGTACAGTACTTAAATCCAGATTGTTCCAAATCTCTCACGGCAGTAGATTTTCTCTCAGCCGCGGGTGACAAATTGTATATATTTTATTTCATTACTCCCATTTTGTATATAAGGAGATTTTATCTCCCAGCATTTATTTCTTGTACAGGTGGTTCAGTACCATCATTTATAGCCAGTCATTCATAGGAGAAGGCGCGAATGTTTTCCGCCATTGGGTTTCAAACTGAGTTATTAATTGTGCCTCGTTTTCCTCCTCCTCGGGAAGTTTCTGTCTTCTCTATAAATACTCAAAAATAAGATATAACTGAACTGCGCATTCCCCGCGCAACCGTGACGAGAAGATCATCAGATTCATCTTGTAACATTTTTGTATGAAGTTTCAGAGCTCCGTAGGGTCTCGGGGCAGAGAGGGGGGTTATGGATCAGTGAGTTGAGGATTTCCGGTCTTTAGTAGCTCACAAGATGTATCCTTCATGTGTTAATATGTCATCTCTTTTCAACTTTCTTCTCGTATCATGTGTTCTAGAATGCGAGTGGCTCACTAGTTTGCGTAAGGATTCATCTTAAGTGGTGCCTCTTCGGAATTAGTCATGCTTTAAATAGGCCTAGAAGTGATATGCTGTTCCATGATTCACTCTTTTCATAATTTCTGCTATATTAGTGGCTTAAGGATTCGTAAATTAGTGCGCCCTTCTGCCAGTAATATCTTCTTATGTTTCCTCACTGCCTGCACTTCCTGATATCAGATTTCTGTGGTATATTATATGAATCGGCCCTCTTTACAGTAAGCGGTCTCTTAACTGTCTGATACTTTCATGCTGAAGTTTTTACATGATGTCTTTACATTACTCCTATCCTTGTATCAGCCTCTGAGAGAGAAATTGGACCAATTCAATCTAATTTAATTTCCTTGTTTAGAACAAGAGATAGTAGGTGAGTCCCTTGGACTGACAACCCAAACTGTAAAGGACTCCTTGCTATATTAAGATGTCCTAGGCACTGGTCTATGGAAACTCTAGACTGTCTCTAGGAGGGTGACAAAATCATCCACAACAGGAGGATTGCCCAATTTTAATAGCCAAGATGCAGGAAAAACAGCCCACTCCTACGCAGAATGTGCAAAGATTTAAAATCAAGCTAAGGAATGCAGATTCGAGTGTAAAATTAATGACACGCAGCGAGCTGGTCACCCAGGGGGAAAAGGAGGAGCTTGCCTCTCGGGAAGGAATGAATTTCAAAGAGCAGGAACCACAGGCCCCGCAAAGCTACCGACGCACCTCAAGATAGAGGAAGGGATTGAGCCCTTTCTAAAGGAATGTCTGAAACTACTACGTAATCCACAAGATGTAGAAAATCTGAAATTATTATTTCATAACTGTGCAGCCCAGCCCAACACAATTCCTGAGACCAGGGATGTACACAAGCTATACAGCTATAAGAAACGCACCAGAAGAGAAATGCGATTGACTGCGCAGATTGGAGATTACGAGATGGATCAAGTTATTCTCAATCTTGGGTCAGATGTGAACGTATTACCAAAGCAAACATCGAAACGAATGGGAGAACCTAAATTGGAATGGTCCACCATCCAGCTACGCATGGCGAATCAACATAAGATCATCCCTCTGGGAAAGTTTCCAAAAGTCATGGTAGATATCGCGAGAGTAAAAGTCCTAGCTAACTTTGAAGTCATAGAAATTGTGGAGGATGCGGATCCTTAACCTGCACTCCTAGGACTAGACTAGGCTATAGACATGGGGGGTGTCATCAATCTCAAAAGCACAGCATGGTGTTTGAGAACAATGGTACGCATGTAATAGTACCACTAGATCCAGCAAAAGGTGCGCGGTATATAGATCCAGCCTACGAGGAGGAGAAAATAGATCACATTTACAAATTGATTGCGTGGGACAAAGATCAAGTTAACCCCACGGTTGAAGGAGTACTCTGCTGGGAAAAGGACAGTGAATGTTTTTCCGACTCTAATGAGGAACTAGAAAACTGGCAAGGACGGCTGCATGAGGTTTCGGTGCTATGATGTCTTCGGACCACCAAGAACTTCCACCGCATCTCTACCAAGGTAAGAGACCTTCCCTACCATGGTAACGCAGGTAATATTATGAAGTTGGTTGAAGCCAAAATTCCCAAGGAATGCAGGCTAGGGGCACTGCCGCTAACCCTGTGCAGAGCACCTATGCGTTGGTGGGATATGCAAGGGCCGGTATTCCTCACTTGGGATAAGTGCCAGAGTAGGATGCTCCTGTGCTTGGGGACCCCAGCTAACAGACGAGACCTGAGGACAGTAGACCCATGTGGATACTTTCTAACATGTGCGATTCAAGGGTGTGATAGGACCCCACCCGAACAGGCCCTCCAGATTACCAATGACGTAGGCTTGTGTTTGACTACGGAATTGCACCAACCCACGCGCAATTTGGAGAAGTTGCGAACACTTCTAGTGACAGATGGCATGAAGACGCTTGACATAGCCCTACCAAACAGGGACATCCCTGCCCAAGGGAGAAGCACACCGATCGAGAGGTTTGGTGGCCAACTTGCTAAACTAGTACCTGAACTATGTTACGAAACACCTGGCATCAACCTTAATTCAAGGTACACGAACAGCATGCAGGTGTCATTCGAGGTATGAAGATCCATGGGAGAGTCCTCAGGTACAAATAACAACCGTCAACCCACCCCACTTTGATAATAAAGGAACCTTACAGTTACGCAAAATAGGCGGCAGGCCATCAATGCGGCCATTTATGGTAAGCTTGATTCGAACGATCGATGGTAAGCTTCACGTACGGGTTACTCTGTCATTAGATAGCTCTGGACAATGTGCAGATAGTCGGATAACTTTGCAAGAGGCTACACATTGTCTCTACACCATGCCCCTGTTATCCGCCTATTGGCTTACTAAGATCATTGACATTTTCTGGGACACCTGTCCTTCTGTTGCCATGGCAGTCCCTAACCCGCCGAATGCTTTGGCCCTTGGCTATTCAACATCCACATCCATCATATTGAGAGGGCTTGGGAATTTTTAGTTTGATCAAATGATTGGGCGTTGGCCTCCTACAGAGGAAATTTCCTGTGAACCATGCACGGAGAGGCACCATAGCTGCGCGATAGGAGTACTCGACCTTCGCACCCTGAGGACGACTGCGGGACCCAACAGGATGGCCTCGGATGATACAGCAACGGAGGGTATGTTATTATCATGGTCCCCCACCAACAATGTCGCAATCAGGTCACGACTAGTCCTGCGCCAGGAAGGAACGCTGAGATATAGGGATATGTTGCGACTTCTCTGGAGTCCCTGATTACCGACCAGCAGAAGCCATATTTGTTCGCTCCCTCACACTTTCCTAGTTAACAATCATGCTCCAACCGCTGCGGACATCCAAATATATTTGGCATAGCTATCTCGCGAAGCACTACAAGGATTATACACCACGGTGTTACAAGAGGTTTTCCACCCTAACCGGACTGCGCAACAGCAGTGTGAAATACCTCCGGAAGTTAGGGCACAGCGGGTCACATTGGTCGCAGAAGCAACAAATATTATTCAGGAGAAGCTTACGCAGGGCATGCAATTGGTAAACGCAACTACATAGCTCTGGAAAATGGTTTGATACCATCCTATGCTTCAGCATATACAGGAATACTTACGGCAGGCGAAAGTCGATCTCGATCAGCTCAGCACTCCCTTGGCCTCCAGTGTTTCTACGCAGCGTCTGGCCATCCTGGACAAAATTGCGAATCTTCGTCATGCCAAGCATGTCATCGGGAAACGGTGGAAACCATGGGGTGACACCGCCCTCCAGATCTCCCAGGATGCTCATACTTCCATTGCGCGCCTCCACCGATTGTTAGAACAGGTTACTGCGGCTTCAAATGGCCCTGCCTCTTTTACGCTTGTCAACATTGCACAGCGAGCTGCCGCCCAGAGTCAGGAAGTACTCCCTCCACTCTTCTGCGCTCTTGATACCTTGCGTGCATAGATCGAGGTTGCACCACTGCAATGACTTGAGACGAGTCACAATATTTTGTTGCGGGACTGTTGGAACAAGGTCTCCTACGAGCTACGAAACTGGTCCATTTTGAATACTTTTGATTAAATTTAGTCTAGCGCAGGGGTTTTGGGGCGGGTCAAAGCCCTGAAAGCATTGTAAAGGGTAAAAGGGTAAACCAGGGGTCCGAAAACCACGGTTTGTGGACCATAGGTGTTAGTCATCAATAATTTTGATCTTATCCAAAGATGACTAAGTTGACAATCCCATATTTCTAGAAACAATATTGCAGAAACATTGTGAGTTCTAGAAATCTCACAGCCTTCATTATCCTAAGTCTATCAATTCACTGAATATCTTCACTTAAATCCTCTGAGCTATCCTGCCATCTCAAAAAGAAATTGTTTTCATGCTATATTTCCCATTTTTTCACCTCCATCATATCTGCCCATTTTCACTCATTTTCACTTATCCAAACAGTCATTTTCCCCCTGTAAAAAAAGGTTTTATTCCTTTCTCATTTACCCTCCATTCCTCTAAAAAACCATTTTAAACCATTAAAACCCCTTTATAATGGTTTAAACTTCCTTTTTATACTTATCGGAACCCTTTTTTAAGCTTTAAAAACCCACCTTTTGGCCTAAAAACGCTCCTTTTTAAACTTTGGGTGTTTTAACCGCCTTGTGCTTAAAACGCAACCCTTTTCCCGTCATGAGACCAAGGCCCATAACCATGCGCTGAAGACCTTGGCCCCTCTTCATCTCCGCCCCCGGTCACCTTACTCCTCCGTGAGACCACCCTTCTCGCGCCTTATCCTTAGCCCCCTTCCCTTACCATTTACCCCACACCATCACAGTTCATCGGAGTAACCCACACCATCTATCGACTCGATCCAACAGTCGCGTGAGCACTTCTCAGTCCGCAATTCAAACCTTTGGTGCCCCCATAGTTGACCAGCCTAACTACCGGAGATCTCGGATGAACGGTTGAGATTCACTGCAGAAGCATAAGGCAAGAAATCCCTCCGTACCCCCCAGTCCCCCCGCAATAGATCTCTACCGTAGATCTTGTAAATCTAACGACTATCATGCTCCTGCCCTTTTATCCTTCCTCTTAACCACCCCCTTGCCCATTTATTTCTAAGCAATCCCAACTGTTGATCGCCTCTGATCTAACGGTGGTCGTTCTTTCCCTCTCACCCTCCATCCACCCGACCATAGCCCATTCATTCACCCTCTGAACAAATCCCTACCGTCGATCCCATCGATCTAATGGCCATCGTTAATCCTGACCTTCCAACCCCACCCATAAACATTCCCACTCCTGAAAAAATAGCTGACGTCACCCTGCTAGCCCACTACCTACTACTCCACCCGCTGACTAATCTCCCTTCGACACATGTCCTCCACTATTCCCCGCCACCGCGCATCTCCCCGCCATCGCGTTGATCCTGAACTGTCGATATGGCTCCCCTAGATCTGACAGTCCTCGCACTATTTCGCGTACGATTTTCTCCCGGGTTTAACGACCCATTTTCACGCAAAATGGGTGGTATTGGCCTGGACGGGTTCATCACCTATATGGAATCGCGTTCTATTAGCGCTTTACCGCTTACCACTGATTGTCAACGCGAAAACCACTTCTGGTTTTCGCGAAACCGCCTTTCCACCATTTCGCGCCAAACTTCAAAATTTGATCCTTTCCTCTGGTTCTCTGCCTCTCTGCCATGAAAACCTCCTCTGCCTGCATATGTCCCTCTCTCCACATCGCTCCATCACCACTCCCGAGCCTCCGAAGCAGTTTAACCATAAAAATGCAGGTTTTATTAATGTTTTTTGGGTTGTTTGCAGGTTTTAATGGCAGCCTATAATGTACAGGCCCTCCCACAGCTGATATTAGTGGCAAAGAACCTCAAGATGTTGATCCTGGGATCATAAAATTAAAAAAGGGATTTACCATGGATTTTATGTGTTTTATCCATGCCTGATGAACACTGGTAAAATCCATAAAACCCTCCAGCACAGCAAGAAACCCCTGCAAACAAGAAAATAGATAGATTAAAAGCATAATCAAAGGAATTACATAAAATCATAGATTAGCATGAAGATTAATGATAAAGGCACAGCATAAAGACAAATAAATCAGAAGGAAATATAGTCAAAGACAGATGAACAAAGGTTCAAATAAATCTGAAAAGTGATAAAGGAAACATAATGAATTATGAAGGCAAAAATCTAGATCAAGCCTTAACACAGTTTAATGATGAAATTAAAGGAAAAATTAGGCCAAAGGTAGCCTTGAATACATCAACAGAGGCAGTTATTCATCCGAAAAATCTAACTGCCACCTGTGGCCTACTTTCTGTCCATAAAGACAAATTGGCAGTTATTGCATAGTTAGAAGATATTTTAAGTTGTCAAGACAGTTAATGTAAAGATAAAGATAGGCCTCATAGTCAAAATTTTCACCTATTTTATCCTTAGAAAGTTAAGACAAAGTTATTAAACAGATAAGTAGTTGCAGACATGTTCCTACCTTATGCCTTGCATGGTTTTCAAGGTCAGAGATGCATTTACTCTGTAATTAATAACACTTGGATCCTAGATTAGTTCCACCTCCTCATTTGCAGCATAAATACTGCATTCAAACTCATTGTATTTGGGCATTTTTATGACTCTTTGAAGTAATACATAGTTCTGCTGAAGTTGAAAGAAAATTGATGTTTTGAAACCTGTAGATGTTTTTGACCTGTTTGTTGATGGAGAAATCTCTATCATTGGATCCCTGAGCTTGGTTGTTGGTGAAGTATTCTAATTTGTTAATGTTTTTCCTATTTTCCATTCTATTTCATCATTTCTTATTACAGTAGAGTAAAAATTTTAGAATAAGAAATTTCTTTTGAAAGCACCTTAGTTATGTTTACTCTTCACTGTCTTAATGTTTTCTTCTGCTGAGGCATTCTAGAGAATTCTTAATTGCTCTCTTGAACCCTTATGCTTGTTTACTTCCTAAATAGTTCAATATAGTTGGCCTCAAGAATTATTTATGGTTTTCCCTTCTTACTTGCTGCCTCTTGAAAACTATTTTTGAAGTCTCCCTTTAAAGTGCCATTGTTTACAGTCTACCAAAGGGGTCTTTTTTGATCATACCCTTTGTTCTTGCTTAAATAATTGTTTTGAAGGTCTTTATAACTGTAATCAAATATGTCTAGGAGTTCCCTCTTCTATGAATGCAGTTATTTGTGAATATTTTATGTTTTCTTATCCTTGAAACTAAAATCTTTGGATGAAATAGAGCAGTCATTGACTCCTAGATTTTATTTGAAATTTTTTTCTTGGAATTATTATTTGCTGAAGTGTGATTTCGAGAATTTATGGTTAGCCCTGTCTATGGAATGCCTCTTCATGTTCAAATAATGTTTTAAGTCCCTTTGTTGAGAATTACATATAATTAAGGATTCTTAATTTCCCTTAGTTCTACTTTTCATTCTAAACCTTTAATGTCCATTTCATTTCATCTGAAAGACCTTGTAGATCCACAGGCCAAGTTAGATTTGCCCTTTGATATCCCTGATTCATCTACAAACTTGTTACAACTTGCACTTGACTCCATTGCCCAATGACTTAGAGATTTCCCTTTTCTATCTATGCTGCCTAGATCATCATGTCCCACCAAACAATCAAACAAACTCATGCTTAATAACTAGCCTAAAATCAACATTTTACAAGAAAACAAGTCATATATTTGCAAAAAATTGAGAGATCCCTCTCTGAGACTAGGAAGGCTAGGTCCTAGAGCTCTAAAGCTTGGTTTATATTTTTCCTTGTCATTTGGTTTTCCAATCAGCCAAATCACAAGACTCCAACATTCTAGCAATCACGGTGGGACCTTTTTGAGTAAAAGTCCCTAAACATGACACTCAGTATCCATTCAAGTGAACTATAGCTTTCTTCAAGCACTACCAGCATAATGGTAATCATGATAGGATCTGTCTGAATCAGTGGCAATCTAAGTAACCCTTAGGATTCTAAGAGACCCTTATCAAACCTTGGAGAAATCAGCTGATAAGTTATAGAGTAGACTCTTTTTGTTTCACCACCTTAGCTAAGTGTTGAATCAGTTATAGGACACTCTCACAACCATATAACTACAAAAAACTCAGAAAAAACCAAAAACATTTCAGATTGGTTTTCAAATAAATCATTGGTAGTGGACCATAAAAATTTTACCTTCAAAAAAGCTAAAAATTTCCACCTGGCGACTCCACTAGCCCCAGTAGCCCTATTAATCTTCTATATCTCCATATTTACTTAAAACTATGTTAACCAGCCTTGAGGAAGTTTAGAAACCTAGTCCCCCATTATATAAATCATTGTGAGAGGAAAAATCTTGAATAATAGTCCTAAAAACCTCAGCCTCTCTAAAATTTTGGAGACTAAAATATGGCTTCACATAGGGTCAATACTAGATCCCATCCAGATCCTAACCCTCCTACCATAGTTGACAATCCAGAGAATATTTTGTGGCAAACTTCTAGATCTGGAAAACCAACTACTGATAAGACCATCCCAAGAACAAGATCTGTCCCTGAAAATCTTACAATATTGAAAGATCCTCACTTTGACTTACCTTACACAAAGAACCTATTCAGAAATAAGTCTCAAAGTGATTTAAATCAAGCTGAATTTGAAGCTACAGATTTGCAACATATCTTTAGCAGAGAAGCTTCACCTTCTACTCCACCTGATTCTCAGCTTCTTCATCATTTCAGCTCCTTCCATAAAAAATCTGCTCATCATCAGTTTTCTGATCCAAGTGTTTCTTCCACTCCTATACACACATACATTGTTCAAAGCACTCCAACTCAAACCACTTTTCCTCTTGTAAATCCCCCATTATTCCCTATCATGGCAGCATGGTATGCTCCACTTGTGTTACCACAACCTTTGGTTCCCTTACCCAATGATTACCAATCCAAAATTCCCCATTTCACTGGAAATGAACCTACTACTGCCCAACAGCATGTAGATAAAATGAATGATGCTTTTGATTACACGGAAATAGAAGAAGAGACCATTAAGATGAGAATATTTGCCCAAATTTTAGGATAAGAAGTCAAAAAGTGGTTTAAAGGCTTAGCTCCTCGCAACATTAATGATCTCCCTTATTTATATCAAACATTCATAAACAAATGGGAAATTAGGAAGAACCCTCTCTAAACCCTTTCAGAATATACCAGCCTCAAAAGAAACATTGGGGAAAGTGTCCAAGATTATTGCACTAGATTCAATAGTGTTTATAATGCACTTCTCCCAGACATGAAACCTCCACTAGGCCTAGCCTTGGCTAAATTTCCAAAGGAATTTGATCCTAAAATGACCTACCAGCTAAGAGAAAGAGACCCCTCAACTTTAGAAGATATGTAGAGGGGAGCCTTAAGTGTAAAAGCAAATATGATGGAGAAAAGAGCTAGGTTAAAAGCAGAGAAAATAGTCACATACAGGGATGATACAATGGCATCAACCTCATCATCAGATACTAAAATTGATAACTTAGTGAAGGTAATGGAGATAATGCTTGAAAATATCAATCTAAATGATAGAGTGCCCCCTAGAGAAAACCAAAATAACCCCCAAAACAGAAATAGAAACCAAATTTCAGAAGAGATCCTAATCAAGATAGGCAAAGAGATAATGACCAACAAATTAGGCATCCCTTCCAACAAAATTATGTTGATCAAGAAGAAGAAAGGGAAGTTGAAAGGTTGGAAGAAAATCATGTAAACTTGATAGAATCTAACAGTGAGACAGATGTTTTTCTGACTGAAGGAGAACAAGGATTCTTCTCTTCAGAACAAATTTAAAACAACCATGAAGATTCTGAAGATTACATATTGGGGTTTGAAAATGCAATCATGGAGGTACACAAACAATATAATCTTAGAACCAAAGGGAGCCCAGATATTTTTAATAACAAAAACACTAGTACTGTTGTTAGGAAAACTTTAGAAAATCAGCCTAAAAAGACAGCCAGTAACACCAACACTGTGGCTAAGAAAACTGATCTAAATAAAAACAAAAATAGCCAGCAAGTGTTGAACAAAGTTGCCCTAGTATTTCTGCTAGTGGCCCTAACAAATCTATCCCAAGTAACAGTCCAAATAAAGTTCAGCAAGTCAGAATTGCTGAAAGAATTGTAAATGACAAAACATATGTAAATATGTCACGAACAATAGTTCCTTTCAGTCTTGAAGGGGAAATTGCCAAAATCAAAATCACCATACCCTTAGCTGAACTAGTAACTCAGGATGTATATAAAAATCAAGTTTTGAAAGCTTTGAATATAGGTAGTGACACTGATACTTTAAACTTGACAAATGATAAACCAGAATTATTATTTGGTCCTGAAGTTGAAGGAAAATACCAAGAAGGGGTTGTCCCTCCCTTCTATGTCAGCCTGAATATACATAACGAAATCTTGCACAATGTTATGCTAGACTCAGGTGCTTCACACAATCTTATGCCCAAAGTAGTAATGGAAAGCCTAGGCTTAGAAATTACTAAACCATACAAAGACCTATATTCCTTTGATTCAAGCAGGGTCAAATTCTTAGGCCTAATCAAAGATTTGTGTGTCAACTTGGCACAAATTCCTGCTAAGAGTCTAGTAATGGATATATTAGTAGCTGACATTCCCCCAAACTATGGCTTGCTTTTATTAAGATCATGGGGAGCCAAACTTCAGGGAAGCCTTCAAATGGACATGTCTTATGCCACCATCCCAGTATTTAACCAAACTAGAAGATTATACATGGAATCCCACATGAAATACATGGTGAGCAATATAGATAGGCCAAACAATTCTCATATCTACTCCATCCATTCAAATTTCGATTCCTTTATCTTATATAATGAATATGAAATCAGTTAACAAGAAAAGGAAAAAAAGAAAGAATTCAGTCCACCAGAACAATCAAATCTGCCATTAAACCAAGAAAAGAACAGTTTAGACTTTAGCAGCCTTGAATAGTAGAAAGAAAATGAAAATGAGATTGAAATACCTTGGACAATAAACTTTGATGGCTCTTGTAGAAAATTAAGTTCAGGGGCTAGTGTATGGATACGGAACACAAACAAAGGATATTCCTATAAACTGGATTTTCCATGCACAAATAACATTGTTGAATATGAAGCCCTCCTTATTGGCTTACAATTACTTAAACATTTAGGATCTAAGAAAATATCAGTCCAAGGAGATTCTGAGTTAATCATTAGACAGATTAAAGGGGAGTATTCAGCCAAGAACCCAAAACTCAGAGAATATAGAAATGTTTCCCTTGATCTCCTAAAAACCTTTGAAAAATATGAACTCATTTTCATCCCAAGAGTTCAAAATCATCTGGCAAATGAACTTGCCTTTGTTGCTAGTAATTTCCAAATACCACAGACAAATGAACAACTCAATATAAAGGTAAAAAGCAGGCCTGCAATACCTGACAATGAAGATTATTGGCAAGTGTTTGAAGGAGACAAACACATAGATGATTTTCTGCAATCAAAGAATGACTTTGCCATACCAACACCTACTTCAAGCCAAGAGGAAAACTGTTTAAATGAAGAAAAAATCCCTAAAACAGAGCTATCCTTTTCTGCTGATATAAACCATTTTGAACATCCTTTTGGAGCAGAAATAATTGATAATACAGACCAAAAAGACCTGGAAGTTTTACAATGTAAAAATGATACAATTCCAAGAGGTCTTACACCATTAGAACAACTTTTTGATTTTAATGATGTAGCCAAAGAACTAAGAATGGAGCCTATAGAAACAAACATATAAGAACATAACATAGGCAGCCTATCAGAACCCAAAATGATCAAGCTATCCAGCACTCTTCCAGCTCATATCAAATAGCAATACATAGAAATTTTCAAAGAATTTAGAGATGTGTTTGCATGGGGTTACAAGGATCTAAAATCATATGATATCAGCATCATTCAACACAAAATTCCTCTTAAGGAAATTTAGAAACCTTTCAAACAAAAACTCAGAAGGATAAACCCTGTTTTATTGCCTTTAGTTGAGAAATAGATTAAGAAAATGTATGATGCTGGGATCATAGTTCCCCTCAGGTATTCAGAATGGGTTTCCAACTTAGTATATGTTAGGAAAAAGACTGGGGAAATTAGGCTCTGCATTGATTTCAGAAATCTAAATAGAGCCTCCCTAAAAGATAACTATCCCTTGCCAAAAATGGATCATATACTTCAAAGGGTGGTTGGGTCTAAAATAATTTCACTGTTGGATGCGTTCTCAGGTTACAATCAGGTGTTAGTACTCCCAAGTGATCAACATAAGACTTCTTTTACTACACTTTGGGGTACATTCATGTATGTGAAAATTCCATTTGGTTTAATGAATGCAGGGGCCACCTTCGAAAGGGCCAAGGACATAGCCTTTTCAAAAGACATAGTCTATTTTATAGTCATTTACCTTGATGACATTATTGTTTTCTCTAAAACTGATGAAGAACACTTGATTCATTTAAGAAAAGTTTTTGAGAAATGTAGGAAATATGGCTTATCTTTGAATCCCAAAAATACACTCTTTGGTCTCCAAGAAGGAAAGCTTCTTGGCCACATAATTTCTGAAGAGGGAATCAAAGTAGACCCTAAAAGGATTGATGGCATATTGAAAATCAACCATCCTAAAAACCTCAAAGAATTACAATCTTTCATTGGGAAGATAAATTTTTTAAGGAGATTCATCCCCAACCTTGCTGAGCTATTAAGAAATATCACAAACATGCTTAAGAAATAAATGTGTTAAATGGATAACACAAGCTAAACAGTCATTTGAACTAGTGAAACAAGCTCTTACTCAAACACTGGTTCTCATAAGTCCTGATTTCACCAAAGATTTTCATATCTTTTCCTTTGCATCTGAACATACAATAGTTGTGGTGTTACTGCAAAAGAATAACTTGGGGCATGAACAACCTATATCCTTTTTTAGTGGGGCCTTAAGAGATGCTCCACTCAAGTATAACATCATGGAGAAACAAGCCTTAGCCCTGGTAAAAGCATTGAAAGACTTTAGAGTATACATATTACATTCTCACATCATTGCTTTTGTCCCACACACTGTTGTCAAGGATATTCTAAGTCAAGACCCTGATGGTAAAAGGGGAAAATGGATTGCTATTATTCTAAAATATGACTTAGAAATTAGGCCTACCAAACTAATCAAAGAGCAGGGATTATCAAAACTCATGGTTGAGTCAAACTTCCAAGCACTAGATATGAATATGGTTGATATTTTGGAAGAAACAGAAGAATTCACAGCTCCATTTATTGAAGAAACTTTTGTGAATTCACCTTGGTATGTTGATATCATATATGTGCTGCTTTATCTGAATACCCCTCCCTCTATGTCTAAAACTAAAGCTAGATTTTTAAAACAAAAGGCTTTAAATTATTGCATATTAGATGGGGTTTTATATTGGAAGAATGTTGTTGGAATATTGCTTAAATTTTTGCTTGAGGTTGATGCAGGAAAAATCATGCATGAGCTGCATGAGGGAGAATGTGGAGGACATCTCTACTGGAAGACTATAGCAAATAAAATTCTCAGATCTGGTTACTATTGGCCCACCCTTTTCCCAGACACTCAGAAACTTGTCATGTCTTGCCATAAGTGTCAATTTTTTTATGGAAAGAGAAAACTCATACCTTTACCCTTACATCCCATCAGTGTTGAGGATCCTTTTCAACAATGGGGCTTGGACTTCATTGGGGAAATTCACCGATCTTATTCAGCTCAACATAAGTGGATCCTCACTGCCACTGATTATTTTACGAAGTGGATAGAAGCCATACCTTCTAGGAATTCTACTGACTTTGTCATTATCAAGTTCCTTGAAACCAACATACTATCCAGATTTGGCTGTCCTAGAAAAATTATCACAGACAATGCTGCTGCCTTCAAATCTAAAAGAATGATTGACTTCTGCCATAAATAACATATCACCTTGGGTCATTCCACTGCCTACTATCCTCAAGGAAATGGATTAGCTGAATCCTCCAACAAAATCCTTTTCAATATTATCAAAAAATTGTTGGAGCAGAATGAGAAATCATGGCATAGTAAGCTTATTCATGCTTTATGGGCTGATAGATTAACCACAAAAAATTCAATAAATATGTCCCCATATCAATTGGTTTATGGCATGGATGCAGTCTTCCCAACATCCTTAGGAGTTCCTGTCATAAAACTCCTTCAAGAAGTACAAACTGAAGAAAATGATGTGCATAGAAGGATCAATCAAACCATTCATTTACATCAGTCCAGAGAGGAAGTGTACAAGAGAACACAAACAGTCCAAGAGAGTATCAAGAAATTATTTCACAAGAGAACTAAAGAAAATGATTTCCAAGTTGGAAATATAGTTCTAAAGTGGGATTCTAGAAGGGAAGAAAAGGGAAAACATGGAAAATTTGAGAATCTGTGGAAAGGGCCCTACATTATTCATTCTATCAGGGGTCATAATGCATTCTTTATGCAAGAGCTGAATGGAGAAGATTTATTTGGAGGTCCTATCAATGGCAAGATGCTTAAGCACTACTTTTGTCAAGAGTCTTAGCTTCCAATTTTTTATTCATTGTACATAATCCATTTGAAGAGAAATCAGGAAAATACAAAAACAATAAAAGAAAAGAAAAAGAGGGCAGATTCAAAAGAGGTATAGCCCCATACCAAAAAGAGGAAAAATATGAAAGTGTGCAAGTCTAGATGCCATTGCTTGAAACAGGAACTATTATTTAGTCATACAGCCTAATCATGACTAAGTAAATTTCAATTTTGTGCTAATAGGTTAGTGAAAACAGATTTTCCAAATAGTGTAATCCTGGCTTATCAATAGAATAAATTAGGATAGAGAAATAATGGTTCTAAGATGGGCTGGCATATTATAAATGGCAACAGTTTATGGAAGGATGTCATTTGCACCAAACATATTGCTCCCAGGGCTATTCTGCACTAGATTCGTGAACCTATCATCCCCACTCCAGGTGCATCGATCATTTGGAAGGCGATCATGAATTCTATTCACCTGATCCAGACTGGTCTGGCCTGGCATATTGGATCGGGTTCTTGTGTCAAAATCAGCACTGATGTATGGTCAGGTTGCGGTCATTAATTCATTCTGCCACCCAACATCATTTAACATTTAGATAGAGCCAGAATTTACTATTTGGATCAAATTTTTGATCCCATCAACACCACTTGGGCCACTCAGGCTTGGCAGTCTGCACAATATTTGCATTTACCTATTGAATATTGGTCGAACTAGCATCGTTACATTCGAGCTCTAAAAGCCACCTATGTTCACCTAACTAATAAGGTGGATGAATTAATTTGGGCTCCCTCACCATGTGGCAAATTAATCCCTAAGACTGGATACACCTTGCTTATTGCTGGCGCAGAACCTCATTCTAAGCTCTGGTGATGGGCGCCCCTTTGGAAATTGTCAGCTCCTGCTAAATCCAGACTCCTTGTGTGGTGTATCCTCTCTAACTATATCCCCACTATGGATAACCTCTGTTATCACAAAATCAGACCTGATAGGCTGCTCAGCAAACCAATCTTGTGCAACTATTTCAAACCAATCTTTTGGTTGAGGCTTAGCCTCCTCAACTTGAGAGGGCTCTCTCAAGGGTTTATGATTTTTGATAAATGTGTAGATGGCTAACTCTATATGGGATAAAAATAGATAAATGATATAAACCGGTTGTAAATCACATTAGCAAGTATACATTGGGCTTATGGAGTCATAATAGTTTCAGCAAAACCAAAACAATCTACCTAGCATGGAAGTCAAGGCATATCAGAGTTCAAGTCAAGGAATAAACATGTAGAACAGTGAAACACATAGTCAGTTTGTTTATGAAGGAAGTCAGAGCATCATTGATGAATTCTGAGTAACATAAGCAAACACCACTATAATAGAATATTGAAACGATGTCATCAGAACAAGAACATACAATAACTCCTTATTAATCTTGAGTTGTCTAAGTAGAAATTATGTATTAGAAATTCTGTATTAGGCGGAAAACAGTGACTTACACAAAACAGATTCTTTTTTCTAACAAATGTCCAATCCTTTCTATTTCGACTCCTTGATCTCTTATAGATCATTTACATCATAAGATAATCTTATCTACAACTAGATACATTGAATTCCTATGCTTTGACACCTATACTAACCATAAAACATGGTATTTGTTACAAACACAACTGTAAAAATGATACAGAGTCCTATTACAAATAGAATTAGAACTCTTTTGATTCCACTCAAAACAGCTTTATCTAATTAATTACATAATTTTCCACCTATCTTTCCAATAATTTGAATCCTGATGTTGAGCTCCAACCTGTTATGACCATAATGTTGATGATGTTGATCTCCTGCAATTTAGGAAACTACTCCCCTGTTTTTAGGCTTAGGATTCTTTTGGTATCTTGAGATATTATGACCAATTCTAATCCATAACTTCGAGGCTAATTGATGTCAGGAACATGATTTACATATGTCCCAAGTCATCCCTCAATTCCAGCTGTGTAAATCCACTTCGAACTTCTCAAAACAGTGAAAACAGACTTGCGCTACGAAAGCAGCACAATTTCGTAGTGCAGTATTTTTACCCATTTTCCTTCAAAATTTAGCTTCCTTTCCTTCAGGGTTGCTTTTATAATCACTTGAAATATCTTCCTTAGAAATTTCAAGTCAAAATTCATGGTTTTCCCTCCAAAATTTGATAAGGAAAAGGGTGAAAAAGTTGCTACAGCAGTTTCGTAGCGCATTTCACCCTTTTTGCACTACAGGCACTACGAAACTGCTATGTAAGTAATTTTTTCCAGTTTTTCTTCAAAACTTGAAAAAAAAGATGCTATAAATTTAGAAAATCATTTTCCTCATAAAAAACATCAGCTATATGAACTAAAAACATAACCTTTACAAAATTTAATCCTCATTTTTCCATTTTGATTTTGCTTTGAATTTGACATTTTGTACCTCTGCTTTTTAGTTCATCTTGAGACTATTTTAATTTTAGCTCCAAATATTCCACTCATCCCCTTAGCTTTCTATTACTGGCTCTCAAATGGGTTTGATCACTCTAACAAAATTTTCTTCTTTAATGGCAGGAACTGTCCATGTAAAGAATTGTTGTGCACTGCTTGGGATCTTTGACCTAGCAGTTGTTTGACCTTCCCAAACAGCCTTCATCCTCTTGAATTCTGTATTTGTAATGCTATGTTTTCTTGCCCTCTTTCTCATCATTTCCATATCTTGATTTGCTAGCTTCAACCTTTCTTCCGTCATTTGACACTCTGGCATGTGTTCCTTTCCCTTCTCAATCTTGTTGGTTTCATGCTCTACTATAGGTGATGAGAGATCAACCACCTCTTCAAGGATTTTGGATGCTTCAATGGTTACTTGGATACATTTATTGCCTTCTTGGAGTTTCTTTTCTTGTCTGGTTAAAGGTTTCCTAGCTTGAAAAACAAAAGCTGCATTCTCACCTTCAAATTCCAATTTCTTTGCTGATTTCATTTTTCTTTGTTTGAGTTCATTCACTTCAATGAAATCTACCTGCACAATGGGTGATTCTTCCATATCAATTGCATGCAGTATATCATCCAAGTTGCCTTTCATCATTGGGCTTTCCTCTGTCACTGAAACCCCTGCTTTTCCCTTTGATTCTGATACTCGGCTTCTTGTCTTTCTTTGGCTCCCCTGTTTACTAGCCACCTGCTTTTGTTTTGTTTCTTTGACCTTTTATACTTTCTGTTTTGCAGGTGATGGGCTTTTAGCAACAAGAACTGATGTTTCCTCAGTTCTATCTTCAACCAGTTTCCTTGATTTCAATTTGACAAACCTCTTTTCTTTAGTAATCACTGGCTGACTGGATTCTTCTACTGGTGATGAAGGATTCCCCTTGATCTTAGGGTTTCTAGCTGGGGTTAGGGCTTCCATTTCAAATCCACTCATAAATAAAAAGGAAGACCAATCTCTATTTATTTTCTGAAGCTCATTTAAAACTAGTAACTTAATCAAGCCATGATGAAACAAAGATGTTTCACAGCCATCAGATTTAGCTTGGACTTTGTCGGCCATTTTGGCAAGGCTTCTATGCAAGTAAAATGGTAAATCTAATGATATCATTCCAGTGAAATGCAACAACAGTTTAAAATGATAATTATAGACTTTATGGTACCTGCCTTCACATGTGAAATATATTTGGATGTTGAATAGCAGCTTTGCATAGTTGTCCTTGATACAGCTTCTAGGTATTGCATTGTTCATGTCCATGTCTACAAATTCAGGTTTCATAAACTCCTTGCATGGCTCCATGTCAAACCTAAAACCTTTAAACCAAGATTGTTGTCCCCTTGGTATCTCTTTCATAGCAGCTATGATCTCAGATGTCACTGGCATATTTATCATTCCAACTTTGGTAGTGGTTCAACTGAAATGTAGAGCAAACTCTTTGGACACCTGAGTGTGGTAACCCTGCAGCTTTTCACAAAATTTGAGATAGCCAGCTTTGCTAAAAGCCTCCATTACCATTTGATCCTCTATAACAGCATTTACATTCTCAAGCTCGTATCTTAGACAATTTCCCCCTCTGTGGACCTTCTTCTCCTCTGCCATGTTTCTTGTAAAGAAAACTTGTTAGCTTCTCTGAAACCTGTAAAACAACTTCTCTTGACTTGATGAACAGCCTCGCTTGATAATGGTGTGAGTTGTCTTTGAAAAGAACAACCACAAGCTTATCCTTACTTCTTTAGAGCTTGGAGAACATATGTGAAGGTAAATGAAACAGGGATGACTCAATTAGGAAAAAATTTCGAATAAGAGACGTCACCTCATGACCAAATGATTTTTAATTGATATCCTATCATGACTATGATGACTGAAGGACAGGTAAGTACATCGAATCTGGTAACTAACTGACTCACCATACCCCAATCATGTCATTCCCCAAGTAAAACTAACAAATCCCGGCTTATTTGACATGAAATCTAAGAAATCGCGCTTTTGTAGCGCTCACAGTGTAATTTTTACACTTTGCGCTACGAAAGTAGCAGCGTTTTCGTAGCGCAAAACTCACTTTTTGAACTAACAGCCCTAAGAAACTGCGGATTTGTAGCTAATTGCATAAAATCGACCCAAAACTTACTTAGATGGCCCTTAAATGAAAAATGTGAGCTTTTTTACTATGGAATGGACCTAAAAATACCTTATTTGAATTTTGATGGTGAACACTAAACCTCTAAAACTATGACATACCCTTAACCATGCTAAAATGACTTTCAAAACTGTTTAGATCATGATCAAAATAGAGTTGATATGCCAGGATTTAAAAACAAAAAAAAAAATAGTGATAACAACCTCTATCGGCGAGCTTTTCAGGGACCATCCCGATGCTGCTTCTGCCTCTCCCATGTGGAGAGTGTTGACCACCTATTCCTTGATTTCTCGGTCATCCAAAAATTTTGGCACACCACCCTTGATTCCCTGGGATGCTCACTCAGTTGGGCAGGTACCTCAATCTACTCGGCTTGGACCAATTGGTGGCGGGACGCCCGTCATACTAAAGATTGCATCATCCCCCTTCTCATGGATTGGGGGATTTGGATCAATAGAAATCACTTCATATTCCTAGATACTCCCATTGATTGGTTGTCCTCCCACAAGAGTATCATCTCCATATTCCACCTCATCCCTGATGATAATCCCCCCGCTCCAGCTAGGACATATCTGCCTAAGATCATTGACCGTACCATCCCATGGGCTTATTTTTATGGGGCCTCGAATTTAAATGGATGTGGAGGGGTTGTTGTTTTATACTTGTCTAATTCACACTATTTTTATCACAATATGGGGCCTGGGCCGGGTACTAATCACTATGCCGAACTATACAGTCTTCATCTGCTTTTACTTTTCTCCCGAGAAAAGGGGTGCAACAAGATTCAGATCTTCGAGGATTCTCAAATTATTATCAATTGGTTCAACTCAATAGCACATTGTCACTCACATACTCTTACTACTATTTTGGATGAAGTTCTTATGTTAAAAGCACTTTTTGATTTCATTTTTGTTTCACATATTTACAGACAGAGGAACCAGATGGCCGACCAACTATCCAAGGAAGCCTCGCAGTTAGATTGGGTTCGTTGGCATATCATAGAGCATGATGCAGCACAGGAATATCAGTACTATCACCACCCTTTTATTGATGATTTGGGCTTTCAAGATGCAGTCCCTCATTGACTGCATTTTTGGTCTTCTTACAGTTTTTGTTCGATGAGATCACAGTCCCCTAACTGTGATAGACTATTATTATTTATGCAGCATATATCTATCATTTTTACTTTCTGTTTGTACATAATATCATAGATTAGATGGACACATAGTATGAAACATGATGGATATTGGACTCCTTAGGGAGATGTTTATTTATGATACATTTTCATATGTTGGAATATGTTGCTAAATGCAATATGTAATTTTTCTTGACTTAATGAAAAATTACGAATTTTTTTGAGGAAAAAAAAATCATCATTAGCACAATATATATATATATATATATATTCCGTGCAATCCAAAGGTGCCAAGTAATAATCAGAAGGAGGATGTGACGCTTAATGTGGTGAGCATTCGATTGCCACCATGAAGTCCAAGCCTCCAGAAGTGTAATACCAATCCAGTGTGAAGAACATCCCAATCTGTGTATGACCCATCCCTAGATGGACTATGAGAAATTGCATTCAAGAAATATGTGAACAGCGTCCTCCATTTGTTGTAGGCAGAAACAGCAGCGTGAGGGCCCCTGTATCGCGTGACGGTGAAGAAGTTCCATAGTGGGTGCAAAATTCTGAAGTATGCACCAAAATAGGAGTCTGTATCTGTGAGGAGCATTTAGTTTCCAAAGAGGCCCCACCACCAGGCTATTTCGTGTGGTTCTTTGGGCCTGCATAGTGTCAAGTAGCCCACCTTTGGGGAGTAGAGACCCGAATCAGATATGGCCCAGATCAGCTGATCCACATGTTCAGTCAAACGGATGTGAGATGCTCTTAAAGCCCAGATGTAATTTTCCCAAGCCAGATGACCAGCATGTGGTAGTTCCAGATCCACCGCAGATAGCCAGGCCTGGGTGTGCCAAGTTGTGCGGGCCTGATCCGCAATCTGTGCCAGGTAGTAGATGCCTAAGTGATCCAGATGCGCCAGAATCAGTTCAGGTAGCTTGTAGTAGTGCCCGCTGCCCGACCAAGAATCCAATCCCACCTGAAAAGATACACCCGAGCCGATTTTCCAGGAGAGTCCACCTTGGATTAATGATGCGGCCTTTGTGATAGCCTTCCAGATAATGGATGCTCCAATTTTGTGATCAATATGCCCCCTGATCCAATCAAACTTGTTATTAGGGGCAATGTACTTTGCAGTAGTGACCTCCCGCCATAGACTGCAACCAGTAAGCAAGTGCCAACACAACTTAGCAGCCAGAGCTTTTGAGAATAGGTGAAGATCTTTGATGCCCCATCCACCCCCACTGTTTCAGAATGCAGATTCATTCCCAATCAATCTATGCAAAAGTTCTGTCTGTGTCCCGATTCCTCCAAATAAATTTCCTGGTAATGCTCTTGACCCGATTAGTCACACCAATAGGTATCTAGGCCAAAGACATCCAGTAAACAGGAATGGCTTCGAGTATTGATTTGATGAGAGTCAGACGTCCAGCCCGAGATAGCCAACGGTGATACCAGATATTTATTCGGTGTTCCACTTTTGCGATGATCCAGTTCCAATCTTTGATCTGATAGTCATTTGGTTTAAGATGGAACCCCAAGTATTTCAATCCCACCTCAATATTGTTTGGTGCATATCCAAATAAAGAAGTGGAGATGCCCTGTTCCCGCAAAGTGCATCGGGTCATGATTATGGTTGATTTATTGCTGTTGGGGATCATACCCGTTGCTCTGCAAAAACTTTGAAGAATTTTCTCAAATTGTATAGAGTCTTGTCCAGAGCCTTCAAGAAATATCAGCACATCATCAACAAATAAAAGGTGAGTGAGGTACATAATTTCGTTAATTTGGAGACCATGTAAATTCTCGTCCCCTTTGGCCTTTTTGATAAGTACAGATAGTCCTTCCATGACAAGGACAAAAAGTAGGGGAGATAAAGGGCATCCCTGTCGTAGACCCCTACCCCCATGAAAAAATTCAGATGCGGTGCCATTTAGGTGGATACTAAATGTTTCATGGCTAATACAACCCATAATCCAGTTGATGAAAGTGGGGGGAAAGCCAGTGTGGATGAGGATAAGATGTAGGTAGCTCCAGTTAACCTGATCAAAAGCCTTTGCAAGGTCAATCTTAAGGATGGTGGATTTGAGATTTTTTGTTTTGATTGAGTGCAGGGCTTCTTGAGCAGTACCAATAGCCTCATGGATCTGTCTATGGTGAAGGAATGCAAATTATTCTTTGGCAATGTGTTCGGATAATATAGGTTTGATGCGATTAGCAATGATTTTGGAAATAATTTTATAGATGCAATTACACAGAGATATGGGTCTGTAATCCTGAAATCTGTGAGGGTGATCAGTCTTAGGTATGAGGGCGATGAAAGTAGTATTGAAACCATCATATATACGACCCCTAACCCGGATTTCTTCAATAGAAAGTAGGAGATCACATCCAATAAGATCGAAAAAATGAATGAAGAATTCAATGAGCCAGCCATCTGGACCAGGGCTTTTATCACTATTGAACCATTTAAGAAAACCCTTCTGGTGAATGCTAAGCACATATCGGATGCAATTCTTGCCACATACTACTTGATCCCTCATGATGACAAACACAACTGATCGATCGGACACCCCTGCAGATATTGATTACACTCGGCCCTGGGCATTCTTTGATGGCGCATCCAACCGTCAGGGATGTGGCAGGGGGGCTATTCTACATATATCTTCTCATCACTACTTTCACATCAAGATGGGGTTAGGTCCCGGCACGAATAACTTCGCCGAACTACAAACCTTGAGACTACTCCTGATTTTTACCCGGGAAAAAAACTGCAACTCTATCCAGATTTTTGGGGATTCCTTAAATGTGATTAACTGGTTTAATGCACAGGCCCAATGTCACACGCACACACTGATTTCTCTTCTTAGGGAAGTACATGTCCTCAAACTGCGATTTGACTTCATTTATGTCCATCATATTTACAAAGCTAGGAATAAAGTGGTAGACAAACTATCAAAAGAAGCCTCGGTGCTGATCTGGGGTACCTGGCACATCACGGAATTTAATGGTGACCAAATATTCAGGTTCTTCCACAGGCCTTTCATTGAAGACCCACAGGTTAATGAAGTTGTTGAAAATTGACAGCAGTTTTTTATCCATATTTTTGGTTTCAGTTATTATCGGCAGCTACATATGTACATATTATTATTTGCTTTACTTTAATTTGACTCATTCATAACCTATAAGTTATGCACCGAACTTATATGTGGTATCTGAATACTTTTTTTATGTAAACATCATCTCATACCTGTCTATGCTGAATGCAAATAGATGATACTCGAAAATACCAGTAAAATGTAACATGTAATTTTTCTACATAATGAAAGATTACAAATTTTTCCTTTGTGAAAAAAAATAAATAAATAAATTATATATATATATATATATATATATATGCATTGGTATCATGAAATACAAATCAAATCATATTAATAAAGGCTACAAATACAATAATAAGTAATAAGTCATGGTGTCTTTTGAATCTCACTTTCACCATAGTCCTTACAATATGAAAACATTTGTATAGAAATATATGACAATTTAAATGAAAAAAAAAAAGTATTCACAATTTAAAAGATATTATGAAATATATTTTATAACATCTCAATTCACACATGCATAAGAACAAGGAATTTCAAACCATATGCAAGTTCACTATAATAAAATGATAACTCAAACTTTATTAATCAACATTCATTTATTTTCATAATCCCTAACTATTTTTAGCAATTTATAAACTAATTTTCAAAATGTGATACGATTTAAAGCAAATTTTAGTGGTTTATTTCCAAAACTTTCTTCTCTCTTACGTGCTACCTTTGAATTTTTTTTGGCCTCATACTCCATGATTTCTAAAAACAAACTTAAGAAACTATTACCAATTTTTCTAATTATTGAATAAAATATGAATTATAAATACTATCATTACTTTCATCATTGTATTTATAATAAAATAAAGGATAATAAAAATGTTACAGGGTAATAGAAATCTAGCACACACTAGATTTCTTTCTTGCACAAAAAAAAATCACATGATATGGTGAAACAAATCTAGCACGTGCTAGATTTGTTTTACGGTCTTGCAATGCATGTGTTTGTGTTAAAAACATATCTAACACACTAGATTTGTTTTACCTTGTAATGATTGTGTTTATGCTAGAATAAAATCTAGTGCATGTTAGATTTGTTTTACTTTGCAATGTTGGTGTTTGTGCATGCTATATTTGTTTTACCTCGCAATGTTTGTGTCTGTGTTAGAAACAAATCTAAAGCAAACTATATTTTTTTAACCTTACAATGCTTGCGTTTATGCTAGAAGAAAATCTAGAGCATTTTAAAAAAAAATTACTTTGCAATGTTGTGTTTGCACTAGAAACAAATCTAGTGCGCACTAGATTTTTTTTAACCTGTAATGCTTTTGTTTGTACTAGAAACAAATTTGGAGCACGGTATATTTATTTTAACCTTCAGTGTTTGTGTTTACACTTTTGTTTTACCCTATAATGTTTTTGTATTTTGTCTTACACTAGATTTGTTTTAGCTTGCAATGATTTGTTTGTGTTAGAAACAAATCTAGCGAGCACTAGATTTTTTTTACCCTGTAATGCCTGTGTTTGTGCTAGAAACGAATCTATTGTGCGTTAGATTTGTTTTTGGCCCTGCAATGTTTTCATTTTTGCTAGAAACAAATATAGCATGCACCATATTTGTTTTACCCTGCAATGCTCTTGTGTTTTACCTTCAAATAGATTTATTTTACCCTACAATGCTTGTGTTTATGCTAGAAGAAAATCTAGGGGGCCAGATTTATTTGACCCTGTGATGCTTATTTTTGTGCTACATACAAATTTAGCGCATGCTAGATTTGTCTTACCTTGCAATTCTTGTTTGTGGTAAAAAAAAATCTGACACGCACTAATTTGTTTTTAACTTTCAATGCTTGTGATTGTGCTACAAACAAACCTAGTGTTAGCTAGATTTGGTTTACCTTGTAATGCTTATTTTTTTGCTAAAAACAAATATGGCGCATGTTATATCTGTTTTACCTTGCAATGCTAGTATTTGTGCTGGAAACAAATCTAGCGTGCGCTAGATTTTTTCTACCCTACAATGCTTGATTTTGTGCTAGATTTAAATCTATGGCATGCTAGATTTACTTTACCTTCCAATGCTTGTGTTTTGTCTAGAAATAATCTAGCATATGCTAGCTTTGTTTCATCTTGCAATGTTTGTATTACGCTATAAGGAAATATAGTGCATGTTAGATTTGTTTTGCTTGGTAATGTCAGTGTTTATACTCGAAACAAATCTAGCATGTGCTAGAGTTGTTTAATGCTTTTGTTTGTGCTAAAAATAGATCTAGTGCGCACTAGGTTTGTTTTAACCTGAAATTCTTATGATTGTGCTACAAACAAATCTAGCATGCACTACATTTTTTTTACCTTGCAACGCTTGTTTTTTTGCTAAAAACAATCTAACATGCACTACATTTGTTTTACCTTGCAACACTTGTGTTTGTGTTGCAATGTTTGATTTTTTTTACCTTGAAATTTCTACATTTAAGCTAGAATAAAATACAGTACATGTTAGATTCTTTTTATTTTTAAATTTCGGTGTTTGTGTTGGAAACAAACCTATCATGTGCTAGATTTGTTTTATCTTGCAATGTTTTTGTTTGTTTAAAAAAAAACCAAACACACTATATTTGTTTCTAGTCGTACAATGCTTTTCTCTGTGCTAAAAACAAATCTAACGTGTACTATATTTGTTTCACCTTGAAATGATATTGTGTTTTGTCTTACACTAGATTTTTTTTACCCTACAATGCTTGTATTTGTGCTAGAAACAAATCTAGTTGGTGCTAGATTTTTTTACCCTGCAATTTTTGCATTTGTGCTAGAAACAAATGTAGCACACGCTAGATTTGTTTTACCATTATATGTTTTTACCTGTGATAAAAACAAATCTAGCATACACTAGGTTTGTTTTAACCTACAATGCTTGTGATTGTGCTACAAACAAATTGAAGCCACTAACCTATCAAAGGGAAGGCAAAAAACATTGCCTTTATCACAAAATGGAACTTTCTCCCTCTATCACACCCAATACTACATGCAATTTATATTTTTCAGTTTCAACTATTTTCCTTTCTACTTCTGGTCCTAGTACATCAATAGCAGAATCATGGTATTTATGAAAACCCTCATAAAAAAGAGATATTATCCATTACAACACCAAAATTATAACGTCGAGAATAGCTACCAATAAAAGCTTCAGGAAGCACAAGAAATTGTGACCCATAAGTAGCACCTTTTGTTATCAATATGTCTAATTATCTATGATAAGTTTCTCAACATGCATTACAAGACATGATGCAATAATTTCACTCATTACTACCACACGATGTATACTGCACTTGATTGGTTGAAGCACCCATATCTCTAGCATTTGGAAGGTTGTCTTCTTTACTATCCACACATCCATTCATGCAACCCTCCACATTTTCTTTTGTGGATTATTATAGATAATTTATGCCTCTATTTTGTAAATTAATCTTCAGCTACAAACACTAATGGGAATTGTGTATATCTCAAGTTATATCAAAATCATGGAAAAAACATAACTATTTACATGGGAAATGAAGATATGTGTAGCTTGTTGTAAATTACCATGTATGAATTGTTATTGTTTCTTGTATAGTCGGGGATTTTCAATTGTATGTTATATTGGTTAAATACATTCATGTGTAATTGATGAATTTTTCATGGGAAACATTAATTCACTAGTATATTGTAATTGTTTGTGATTTGGTTGGCAATATTGCCTCTAGAAATCTGAAAAAGGACTCTATTAATTACATATTAATTCATGAATCCTTGCATTTGGCCTCTATAGGGTGTTGGTAATGGCTTAAAAACATGAGTTGCTAAGGAGTATGCTCTTGTATTTTGGTGGCCGCTAGTTGCACAAGATAATTCGTGGAGATATTGACAAGTAGTAAACTCCTGGACTCAGAAGAAGAGACGTGAAAAGTTAGTCTTCCACAAATTTCTTTCACAATCAAATAATGTAGTTCTATTACAGGATTCATAAAAGAGAATACTATGATTATTTGGGTATTAATTCTACATGCTTGATATATTATAATAATAATTATATCAATATTGAGCCTATAGTTCTTTACTTTCGTCATTCACTACAAATAAACTACATAAAATAATTTAAACTCCTCAATTGAATTGCAATCTCAATATAGTGCCTTCATTAGGGTACTTCTTTTCAATTAATGATAGTTCGCAATTAACCATTGTGCTCTACTTGAAGCCCATGCTTTGAGATATTATAGTCCTCCTAAAACTCATCATTACCCTGTTGTATATACCTATTATGGCATGCATAACACCAATTATGTCCTAGCTATAATCATGTTGTGTACCTGTCGTGACCTCTCACCACTTGTGACCAATCCCCTTGTTGTAACTTGTTGTACCTATTATAACCCTTTCACCTACCTATGATAACCTATAATATACATGCCACCTCCCTGTGACCAATTCATGTGCTGTAACCTATAATGATTTTGTCACCTACCTGTGACCACTTTGGTACAACCTGTTACCAACCTTTTATTCCCTTAAGGAAATTTTTTGTACCACCTGTATCTTATTTATGCCACATATATCTTGGTTATGCCACTTGTATCCTTGTAACAAAACATGTATATGATCTTATTACAAGGTTGTCATAACTTGTCACAACTATTTATCACCTTGTACATGAACCTGTTTTGCATCCACCTTGTGCTACTTTCCCAATGTTTGCCCTGTGTTATTACATGGCAACATTAATTTTCTCAACCCTTTATATTCCATCTTAGGGAACTTATAAGAAACATTCATAATGCTATACATATCCAAGCTCAGAAAATCTATTTTGAGAACTCCTTAAGACATCACATCTCATATTTATAATAGCTTATTAGATAGTTGACAGAGCTTTAATCATGCTCCAACTTTGACTTGTTAACCAAACACTAATTCTCCCTTCAGGCACGACTTCTTATACAACTTGCCTACTCGTTGAATGTATGACTTAATAAATCTGTTGAGTGAATAACATAATTAGGTGTTATTCCTCTTTATTCGTCTCTTGTTGTAATGATACATTTTCTCTCCTTGTTGTCATTACAATATGTAGCAATTAATATTGCATAAGTGACAACATCAATCCTGATTATTTTCTCAACATTAAATAATAGAATTTTAGAGTTTCATGGGTATTACCCATCTTGCAAATTCTATCTCTCAAACTAGAAAATAGTCAAGTATCAAGGGAAAGCCCCTTTCTTGACATTCGCAACTTCCCATTTAGTGGAAAGCCACATATACGGTGTGCTCCTTATCACATCTTCTACTTGTATAACCTACCATTAGGGAGCTTAAATTGTTGATTTGGGTAGCATTAGATGTACTCCAAGTCTCAAATATGGCAAGGAGACTTAGACACATGTATTCCAGAGAATCCAGAAACCGTTCGTGAAAATTCCACTCAGAATGAGTTTTATTAAAATAATTAATTATTTTTAAAGGGACCCTAAGTCTACACTTAGGAAAATTAAATAATTAAAGAGGATTAATAAAACAGATTGTGAATGTTCTAGACAAGACGGAGATCAATTCATAAGTTAATCTTAGGCGTTGATTAGATATTTAATCTCGGTCGTTGAACTTTCAATGAGAATATTATAAGAAGAACTTGAAGGATCATTTGGAAAAAACACTAAGATGGAAAAAGAATCCATATATCGAAATTCTTTAGTGAGCAGTTCTCAAGGAGAAGATCAGTCTAGAGGATTCTTGTAGAGAGGGGTAGAGATAATGTTTGGTTGGATATTTTCTTGAGCCAGAGAATACGCAGCAGAGAAGACAGAGAGCAGTACCAGAAGAGAGAAGAGGCAATGTAGCAGTTATGCAAAGCAAGCAGAAGTAGCACAGTAGCCCGAAGGAAGTTCATGATTCAGCTGAGGATCACTTAGATCCAGTGCCGAAAATATGGGTGTGAAACTGAAAGGGGCCATAGGGTCATATCCAGCCAACAGAAGAGCCAGCAAGCAGAAGCAATGCAGTCCCCACACCGAGTGACGTAGTGACTACACAGAGGAAGTGGAGGGCTTGCCAGTCTGGGGTTTTGGCCAGTTTGGGCTTCTAGTGCCAGTGTGAGGTTTTCTCACTAACTCTTTATTAGTGAGATCATTTTTTAGGATAGCAGCAAGGCATCCAGTTTGTATTCAAAAAATTACTGCATAATATATAAACCCTCAGCTGTTGCATCGGTTTTCCCGCATTGGGTTTTTTCAGGGACATTAGCCCAAAAACAATGGTTTCAGATGTGTCTATGATTTTATATTGCTCGGATCTTGTTTCCGCACTTGTTTTTCTTCCACGGTTTTATTTTTGAAGGTTGTAGTGAATGGATTTCGATATTTTCTTGTAGAACATAGTAAATAATTTGTTAATTAAATAACAAATAGAAGGATTTCCATCAGTTCTTGCAGTAGGATTCAGGGTAATACAAATTTTCACATAAGAAGATCTTGTAGGGCAGCACCATTATTAAAAATGAAACCAGCCAAATATTTGGATGTCCCAAGAAATCTTATCTTCAGTGATGTTATCCACACCATAACATTACCAATAGATTAATTTTCTTTAAGATATTGAGCTTAATTCAATTTTCTAGAAGTAGGAAGATAAATAGAATTTCCAAGTAGACAAGAGGTAATTTGATTTGTGGTAACTAAAAAGTCTTCTTTACAAGACCTAATTATTATTGATATCATGTAGCCTTTCTAGCATTTGGTTCATGGATTCTTTTGCCAAATATGATCCCAATTACCCTTTAAAAAATCTCCTTACAAGAAAAACTTATTCAGGCTCCATGATACCAAAGAATTTGATGTGAATTTTTTATGCTTGGAATAATTATCATTCAAGAGATTGGTCCTGAATTTCACTAACCTTCGCTCAGTCAATAGCCTCTATAACCTTGTAGCCTCTTGGAAAAAATTTCTTCAAAATTCCTGCCCAACTTCAAATCTTGGTTTCACCAATGTGTTTTGTCCATCAATAACTTTCTATTGACTATATATTTATAAATTCTGATACTTGGGCTAAAAATTATGCCCTCCAAAAGTTGAGACTACTAAGCACAATTTACTCATGTTTTCCTATACATTTCTCTAGGGATTTCAACAAAATTTGTCCCTCCAAGAAAAATTTTGGGTTGGTAGTTGTATTTAGTTTGGAAACAAATTTATTTTGACTGCTCACTAATATAATTGTGTTATCTAAGCTAAAGTTCATGCTCTTGGCAAGCTCAACCTATTAATCCCCATTTTTCTGTTCTTGTCATTTGTAACTTCTCTTTGGAATTTCTGCAAAATTTCATCCTCAAATCAATATTATGGGTTGAAAATTGTGTTCTGCTTGAAATTATTTTCTTTTGAATATTCACGGGTCAAATTTTGACTTAGGGTGAAAAGATATGGCCCTATAAAGTTTGGCATTTCCTTTCCCAATTCTTCTATTGGTCTGAACCCTACTTGTCCTAAAATTTGGTGCTCATGCGCACTCAAAATTTTCGGTTGCGCTAAAATTTCTTTATTTCCCTCACTCATGATGTCATAGTACATGTCACCAATGAAATC
This sequence comes from Pinus albicaulis, assembly GCA_034641835.2. NCBI lineage: Eukaryota > Viridiplantae > Streptophyta > Pinopsida > Pinales > Pinaceae > Pinus > Pinus albicaulis. Next base: position 1,413,343,783 of record CM076577.1, on the reverse strand, counting down.
ATCCTAATATCCTCATGTGGGTCAATTTCCATGTGGTTGATGTGGTGCTCCACCTCACTAGCCACATCAACACTTTCTGAGACACATGATGCCTATGTGTCCCAACTACCTCAACACCCCAGTTCATGTCACACTTGTCCACTTGCACATGGGAATCCCTGGTCACATCAGCTTCTACTAATTTTTCATCCCCACATGGCACCCTTGTAACATCCCTAACCACCCCTAGGCAGCGCAACTCAACCAAACCTAGAAATTTTACCTTTTCACTCAAAACCCTAGGAAAAAATTAAACCATAAATACTATATAAATTGATCAAATGCATTTACCATATTCCATTGGTCCCAAGCATAACTAGAAATATAAGTATAATTTAACTACCATACACAAATTGAGCATAATTAACCACACGATTGCAAAATAATATGTAAAGGCAACGCAAAATATATAAAGAAAGCTCTCAAATATTTATCTATGAATGTTGTCTGTTGGCTTCAGACCTTTGACATTCCTCCCAACCATAGACCTATGGTTCACAAAATTTCAACCACAGGTCCCCTGAGTTAGGGCTCCAACTCCACAGGCATTGGTAATTGATAATAAGTGCACCTCCATGTCCAAGGTTTTAACCCAATAATCATGTTGATCCACAGCTTCAGGCACCCTCCAGGCCATAACTAGTACAACTTATTGGTCAATTTAAGAACCCAACTGCCATACCATTCTCCAGGATGGCCAATCCCTCTATGATTCCCACCTTCCAGGTCTCTCCAACCAGTCACCATAATTATTTTTGGTTCCAAAATCCAAGCACATGAATCATTAACTAAAAACCTCCAGTCAGTTAGAGAACCCTTGCATAGGCTCATTGACTGATCCATAACCATTTAGAGTTGATTGTTTAATAATTCATCTAACCACCCTGCCTTTTCTAGTTGTGGAGTCATGGGCCCCCATATTCGTTTTTCTAGGTCTACCTGAAGAAATTATGAGTTTACTAATATGCATACATTAAACATGTTTACCACATAAATATTTCCATCCTCGTAGCATAAAAATCACATACACGTGGACACACCGACCCAAACATGTAAACACACATACACACAGGCGTATTTCCACAGAAGTGACTCTCAAGTCACCAACCTAATTAATCATGTCTCGGCTCACCAACCTAATAATCACGGTCCTCAGACCAATTACACAAGCACGTCGACGCTAACCATATTCATAACTCAACCCACTGGCCTAACATTTATATACACACAGAGGCATGTCAACCTCAATTAGTTTCAGGCTCACTAGCCTATTCAACATGTACATGGTGATTACAACACAAGGGTAGAATAGGGGGTGGTACATCCTCCCCCCCTTATTTATGCATTGTCCCTTATGCATTCAATTATATTCGAATCTTATAAAAACTGCTATCACATGTGATCTATCCTCCATTCCTTCATACTGGAAGTCAGCATATTGCATTGTGCATATTCTAAATTGATGCCTTTATTTAAAGGCATCCTCAATCCCTGATGCACTAACCAAATTCAGAGGTCTTTATCATGTCCCGCATTAATGGGTGTACAACTCAACACAATCACCATCATACCTTATAAGACATGAAATAAAATAGGATTAATTCATGCAATAATCAATTCATGGACATACTTTTTTCCAAATCATCAAAAACATACATAGTTATTAACAATAGATATTCACAAGATAAAACTTTATTAAATGAATATGGTGTGTTCTACACATAAGTGCCCTATCAATGTTCTTTCTGGAGCAGAGAATCCACCATATAACAGGTGATTAGCAGCAAGAGGTTAACTCTCAAGGTAACAGCACATTTAATGAGTAACCACATCTAGCATTTAAGCCTTTCCTCAACGAAGCTACTATTGCATATAAAGTTACTGTTGCTTCCCTTATTTTCAATCTTGCATTTAGGTTGCAAAGCATGGATGCACTATTTTTCCTATCCTTAATCCTGTAAATTTTGAGTATTCCATACTAAATTAGATACCCAAGAAATTTGTTCAATGATGGAAATCAGTTGCAGTAGACACCTTACAAGCCTGCACGTGTCCATCCAAGAACATAATTAAGTGCAAGATAATTTTTTCTCCTTGATTGTTGATATAAGGCTCCTACACACATTTTATTTTTGAAGATAATGTGCTAAATAATCATCCAAGAAAGACATTGTTACTAAGTTTAACCACATCTTCATAAGTATGCAACCTTTCTCTGATTATAGACCTGAGGATCTATTTATTTTCATGTTGTCTTGGAGAGAGAAATACTATATGAATGTAGCTGACTAAATAAATCATCCTTTGAATTGTACATGGTTGCAATAGAAATTTAACAGGATCAAAATGAATAACAGTATCAAGTTTGGAAATATTCATAGAACCACTTTTTCAAGGTATGTTTAACTGGGCCAACCCCAAGAAGCCATCTCCATTTCCATTTATAACTGGCACTCAAGTCTTATTAGCTTGACCTCCTGCAGACATACCACTGAATACTGATGCAATGGACCTTAAATCTCCATGTTGTCAATCCTTTGAAGTTACTTTGAAGGATCAACTAATGTTCTTGAAGCAATTAAGTCAGGACTTGGTACATATTCCATCCACCTTGAAGGATCAACTGATGTTCTGGAAGTAATTAAGTCAGGACTTAGTATATATTCCATCCACCTTGAAGTCTTGTAAGTGAGGTAAGAATTCCTTGGGTAATCTATAATATAATAACAAAATCTTCCCAACTTCAAAATAAACTGAAGATGAAAAATACCTCAATTTTGTAGATTAAATTTTCATTTCATAGGGCTACTACTGTCATTCCAAGATATTCTGCATCAGATTAAACTACAACAACATTGTAGGCAATGGGTGTAGCAACAAATCCATAGAAAAATTTTGCGCATAATTAGAGGATTGAGGTCCTCATAGAAAATTAGGAAGACCAAATGTTGCCTCAATTGGTAACCATTTTGACAGATTGTGATCCTTCTTCCTGCCACTATTATTTACATGCTTCAAATCACTGGCTCATCTAATAAAATTTTCCAAAACCTTTTAACTTATGAACACTTCAATAACCATAAAAAATCTAATCTATTCTAACAGAAATCCATTAGAAGCACCCCCTCTTCCAGAAACAAATTTTTCTACCCAACCATCTCTAAAATTCAAATCCACAACTTCCAATCCACTGCAACTAGAATATCTCAGCAAGAGGTTACGACCTTGGACATGCTTTACAACATTATATGTTTATCCAACCCCACAATAGCTTTTGTAAACTCTGTAACACCATAAATTTCTTCTCTAACCAGCTCTGGATATTCTCCTCTACGACTAACTGAGAGGACGCAATATTGTTTCAAATGCTATTGCAATTATACTTTCGAAAACTATCTGGATTTTTCTTTTTGGTATGGGAGACAAATGATGCTTAATCCACAAGTTCAATAAATGACATGTACTCATCCTCAAATCCTAAAAGGACTATTCTCATATTTCTTTCAAAATGGCATTGTATTTTTGTAGATGGTAGTGCTTCAATTGTTGGGCACAAAATGATTTATAAAAATGAATCTTTAAATCTTGTATGTGCTGGTATACATCCAATGCTGCTATTGGAATAATTGATTTCATACCTTATTCACCACACTATATACCTATTGACTCCAGCCTTTTTGCAAACTCACATTCCAAACTTTGTCTACTAGTAGTTTGCAGGACAAGATCAAATGCTTGCGGCCATGCATAATACAGACATTGGTCAAAATATATAGCCCAGCTTCAGATAAGGTATCCTTTGACTTTTGAATCCATGTGATATCCAAAATAAATCCATCTTGTTATTTCCAATAACTCTTCATTCCATTATGCTCAATATGCATGTGATCTCCAACATATTAAACATGGGGAAAGGCCTGTAACTGAAGCTTGCCAACATATATTTCCAAATCTGAAACACTTTCACCAACCTCCTTCAATACCTTCAACGTGTTTTGATGAACCCAGAGATGTGATTAGTTGATATATCTACTACAACAAGGGCAACGCCATCAATTCCACGTCAAATTAATTTCCTCCAGGTGTTATAATTATGCTTTTAACACATTAAATTCACTACCATTCTTGTTTAATTGTTGTTGATATGGGATCTACCTCTCAAGTTCTTTCTTGTCTTTATTAGCAAACTCATTTGCAGCAAAATCCATATTTATGCACCTCGTCAAACAATGGAAATCTAGGATGATGTGGGATGGGAAACTTGTCCTTCATTTCAAAACACCTGGAAAGCATTTTTAGATTGAAATTCTTCTAAAGGATGCACATTGTTGAATAACATGCAACAACTTGCAAGGAAACTCTCATTTGTACATGCATACAAAATCATTATAAAGTGTATAGGAGGACCATCTGAGATGAATTGATAGATTACTCATGAATATCGAAGGGTAACATTTGATTGGATATTCTCTCCCCGGTTTCTATCTTCTAATTTACATCAAACAAATTGGCTTATGATCATATGCGAGTCAGCCTACCCTTACCTTATTTACTTCTGATAATTATGCTTTCCTGCTACCATTATAGTTGAATGAGGAACAAAATTCCCTCCCCTCTTAGGAGAGTCAATGCTCGTCAAGCCCATTCTCTTTTCCCAACTCATTGTCAACAAAAGAAGTCAATGCAACTTTTATTGTCTACATGCTCTTTACAAGGCTTATTCATGTAACATGGACCTTCATGTTGTCCAACAGCATTTAAATATTTTTTGATGCCAACAAATTTAGGTCTAGGGCTTGTTTCAAATGCTAAATGAGCATTGGCATGGTTATGAGTACACTTATCTATAGCAAATGGACCCACTCCACATAAATCTTTTTGGTCTTTTGAGTTGCTTTGGTCTAAGACATTGAAAAAATACAATAACATCACTTATGAATCTTTTGAAAAAAGAGTGAATATAATGCTCTTCCAGCAAGCACTAGAAGCCCTTGTATTTGCAATACCATTTTTTACAAAATATAACAAGTTCCCTCCCTCCAAGTGCTATTGGTGCTTCTCATTACTCATAAGTAAAACAAGAGAGTGAGGCATTTTATTTTTTTTGGAATGCCTTAATGCTCTCTCTAGAGAATGACCGATATATTAAAATTCTAGACAACTCATCAACCTAACCTTCATTATTTTTCTTGAGCCCTCTTGCCTCTATCAAGAATTTTGTGAGACTTTTTCCACCTCATCAAGACACATTGCATGCTTTGAAACCCTCTTACCATTTATAAGCCCCTAATATGAAAACATCTGAGTAACACTTCTTTACATTCAATCTGGAGACATGCTCAATCGGACAAGTGAATTTGTAAAGACAGAGACAGGAGGATAGAATTTTAATGGTGGGTGTGACAGTCACGTATATCCCACACCTGCCAAGGGCACCTCCATGTTGTGCGATGCCAGGATGCAAAAAAATTGATTCTAAGGGCCATGTTATCACATTTGGTGCCCAACTTTTCTAGTGATAAATTTATCTGTAATGTTCGATGCTGCGATCTCCTCAATTTTTTGTCAGCCCAGTGGGAAATGCAGTAATGGGTTCAAGTGATATACCCTATTTTAGTTGATATAATAGCTTTGTTGTCATGATTCTTTTCCCCTGCATCCATGTTCTTAAATTTAGCTCATGCCATGATTTTTTTCATTGTCTTGCATGTTTAAATGTATTGGGATGAGGCGTGGATTGAATTGAATGGAATTCTTTTGTACAGTCATTTTGACTTGAGCTGGAAAAGGAGTTCTCAACCTTAGATTGGGAGAACCATATATAATTGGATATAAGTTTTATGTTATTTAAATACTCCATATATCATCACCTTATCCATATTTCCCAAAGGATTCAACAAAATCCTTAGACTAAACAGTGAAAATCCATTACTGTATGACATCTTGTCTTGAGTCTGTTAGCTTAGAATATCATGTCCAAAGTAGTGGAAAAGTAGAGAAGGATCTCAAGGTAGAATCAAAATTTGTACATGAAAAATGATGTTGAATTCAACCAAGTCTTTCAAGTCAAAAGTGATATCCTATTAGTCTATAACATCATTTCTAAGTAGTGGAAAACTAGAAAAGGATCTCAAGGTAAAATTAAACTTAGTACTTGAAATTTCAGTAAAAATGATGTTGAGTTCAACAAAGTCCATCGAGTGAAAAATAAAACATTTTAGTTTATATTAGCACGTTGAACTAACACCTCTCTATTTGCAATTGAATGGGATCAAGCCTCTGAATTTGAACAATCAGTTGCTTATCACTTGCTCTGGATGGTACTTACACAACCTAGCTTACAAAATGACCATTCACAGAGACTTGAAGCTTGCAAATTTTCTGGATCATAGGCTTCCAACAAAAGTCTCTGATTTTGGTCTTGCAAAGCTTTCTCCTGAGGATAAAACATCCGTGGAAACAATATTGACCAACACATTTGGTTATTTTGATCCAGGTTATGTAGGCAAGTTTTGATTGTAGTACCTTTGGTTGTATGTTTTTTAGCCAAACTATGGATGTTATTTTTTACTTTGTTTTATCTATTGCAACCAACAGATGTGTAACTACAAAATCAGATGTTTACAGTTTTGTGTTGTGGTTTGGAACTGAACTGGTAACAAACCAAAATGCAGTTATGGAGTTGATAACAGGCCAGAAGACCTTGGATGCGAAGCAACCTGAAGATAAGGAAATTTTGCTTATGGAGCTCTGTTGAGAACAGTCCAGAATGCAATTTGGGAGTTGTGCTTATGGAGTTGATAACGATTTCTTATGGAGCTCACCTAATAGCATGTCAAAATGCAATTTTTGAGTTGTGCTTATGGAGTTGATCACAGGCCACAAAGAATATGTTGTTGTAAAAGAACAATGAGGCTTTATTATATGATCAGTTTCGCCTAAAATCAAATGTTAGATTTTCAATAACGGAAAAGAGAGGCTATGTTCTCTCCAAACGCTGTAGAAAGTGGTCTATCCAGAAATTGGAAAGGATAGCAATGTGGAGAGGAGTTGTATTATTGTCGTTTTTCCTGTCATTGTTTGTGGGAGCTGCCACTTTGGTAGGTTGATTTGTTTCTATTTTAGGGCAATATGATCAAGAAATTTTCATTTCCCTTAAATAAATTTTCATAGTTTGTTGCCATATAAGCAATAGGTGGTGTGTGTTATGCATTGAATGTTCTCATCTGGACAATCTTTCTCTTTTGACTGACACAACACTTGGGCACCTTGCGAATGGATGCAGATCACTTCAAACCCTATCGTTAAAAATGTGTTCATTTAGTGATGAAGTTATTGTTGCATTTGTTGGTGCTTCATGGAATTATTTATCTGATATTTCCCTCAACAATGTAAAAGAGGCTACAAATCATACTGTCCTGGCCCTTGCGCACAATACCCATGACACTTTTTCAATGTTGGATATATCTTGGTGTCGCAACTTGAAAGATGAGGCTCTAGGGATATTGGCAGATGCATGTTCTCTTCTACAAGAGCTTATAATATTTGGTTGCACCTAGGTTACAAATAAATTCCTTGAAGGTCATTCAAATACTCTTTTTTAAGTTATCGAGTGAAGGACCAGCGCCTTTACTGAAAGGTATATTCATCGTCGTTTATTAAAAGTGAGGGAAGACTACCTTATGCATAATATGTGCCACAAAGGCATTAGGGGAATTTTGAGGTCTAAAATGGGCCTCCTAAGGAAATTATAAAATAATAGTGGAAATAATAAAATAAGATTTGATTACATCATCAAATTTTAGAGGGAAAAAAGAGAAAACTATTTTTTCAACCAGTATTTTCAACTTATCTCCCAAAGTTTTTACTCAAATTTCGAGTGAGAGTAATCATTGGATGTAAAATTTAATTCTTCATCCAAAGAGTACCCATGTTGCATACTTTCGATGGATCCTGCTACATGAAAAATGATAAATACATGAAAAACAGGATTACAATCATGTTTTTTCATGTATTTATCGTTTTTCGTGTAGCAAGTTCCATCAGAAGTATGCAACATGGGTACTTCTTGGATGAGGAATTAAATTTTGCATCCAACGAGTACTCTCGCTCGAAATTTGAGTAAAAACTTTGGAAGATAAGTTGAAAATACGAATTGAAAAAATAGTTTTATTATTTTATTATTTTTTAATCTTTTTACCTTTTTACTTAAAAAATGGTGAATCGTCCCCCATAGTTGACATCATCATCTTGAATCCTATTGGTTCTTATAAAGTTTATTTTGGTTGTATATTTTTCTTAGGAGGCCCATTTTAAACCTCAAAATTCCCCTAATGGTGGGATGATCATGTTATCACACAATATTTCAATTTGTAGTTGCACACTTGTAAGGTTGTTTTTGTGATCCTAAAGAGTGGAGGATGATTGTGATCTACTCAGTTGTTTTTGAATTTTTTTTAAGTCATGCATGGTTGATTTCCACAATGTTATGCAACCAGCTCATGAAATAGAAGAAAATATAGATCACGACTTAGAAATTAGTCTCTTCAAGGGGGAAACCTTCTTTACATTACATAAATGAACAATTCTAGGATCATACAAATGAAAAACCTACCTTCTATATAAATGAGTCTAAGGGGTCACAATATAACAATTTGGGGACCACATCGGCACAACAATAACAATAATGGAGCTACACCTATGGGGCATAATAATAACAATATGGAGACTACATGGGTACAACAATAACAATAATGGGGATACACTAACAATAGTAAGGGGGTATACTAGTATTATGGGGACCTAAGATGCCCCTCCCCTTCAAAAAATTGTTGTCCTCTACACTTGAGTAGTTCTGGATGCTTCTGTATAAAATGTACAACATTGTTTTCTTGCAAATGTAACGTGTCAGTAAGTATTTGCAAGATGTACAACAATGTCGCTATTATACAGTGATTTCTCAAGAGTCAATAATCATCAAAGAAGACCTCACATTACTTATTTTTTCAAGATAAAGGAATATAGCTATTTTCAGAATACATAATTGCAGGATTTTGAGGATGCCAACTACTGATGAGAAGATTCCTTTGAGTTTTTTTTTTACGGTCCCTTGCTGCTATTGTGCATGTTACTATACTTCTTGTCATACAAATTGAAGACCAAATTCAAGTTAATGTTGCCAAATTGATTTTAATGTAAAAATCATCTTCATTTTCAATGATTGGTCAAATATTAACACAAAGAACTTCGATTCATTTCTCAATTTTCTCTAGAAGTCCTTCAACTTCATCATGAGTAGCTTTTTCCTTTGCATTTATTTTTTCAATTCCTGCTTGTTAAGCCTGTAAATTTTCACAAGAGGTGTTTGTGTTTGTATCACTAGAGCTTGGCATGTTAATTACCGGTCTTTTAATTGCCTCTTTACCAAACTCCTTGAGTTCTGAGTTGACTCAAATCTAACTCCAATATTTGAGGAAAGAATCAAATGAAGGTCATTAGGAGATAACTTGGTCTAGATCGTTGTAGTTAGATTGACTATCAAACTTCATTCTATCTTTAAAATGACATAAAAAAGTTGTTATTCATGTTTATTTATTTGATTTCATAACTTGGTCTCATAACATACAGATGAAAAACCACCTATCGATGCCCAGAATCAATACCATTTTCTTGGATGTGCTACCATCTATCGCATCTATGGATGCTATAGAAAGTAAGACTCAAGTAGAGATCACATCATCCATTGACACAACCTCTTTTGATTGCAAGGACTAGAGTAGTTCATGAGGTTTCGAGGTTAGAAAGTTTTTCCCTCCAATGTGGCATTGTGCACCCCATAAGGTGACATTGATGATGTACCCTGACATGTAGCACAAGGAGATAGTGTCCTTCCACATTCCCGACTCCTCCTTTCGGCATTCCTTTGCACCTCTTGGTGCAATTGCTAGTTTATTTTTTTGTCTATAAGATAAAGAATCTATATGCGGGATAAAGAGATTCTTGGAGTTCCCTAAATTGTGTTCGTTGTTATATACTTATGTGATGTATTGGCTTTGGTTACCTTTCCAAACCAATATACTAGTAATTTCATAGTCATATATTTCGACAGGTGATTATTACCTCTTAATTTAATTATCTTATGTTCTATTTTTTATAGCTTCTAGATAAACTTAGATAATATTTATTAAATTTATAAGGTTCAATGGGATAATACATATAAATAAGATTTATTCAAATAATATTATTAATTTGTTTTTAATGTTGTGTTATTACATTTGTTTGTAACCATTGATAGTGGTTTAAGGATTGTATTAGTATATACTGTACCCAGCATTAGATATGAAGTTTCAATAAAAAGAGACCAATGAAGGATAAATATGGAGGAGTTTTTGTTAAACAATACTTTCGGCATATATCAATCACATTTACTAATGTAGTTGTGCTAGTATATATATATATATATATATATACTTGAGTATCAACTCTGATTCGAGTTCTAATGAGGCATTGTTGTGGTGCATTTTCTTATGGAAGAGCAAAAGACCCATTGAAATGTAAGTTGGTTTTTTTTTAGCTCTCTTCAATATGTTTCTTACATAGGACAATGGACTAGAAAGAGGTTGGATTAGCCCCTAGTTGATTCTCTTTGTGCAGATCATAAGGAAAATTGGTTAACCAACTATTTGTGAATTATTTATTTGTTCGGCAAGTCTAATCATCAATTGTATCTAAGTATGATCCATCCCCAATTCCTTGGGACAATATTTCACTTGTAGAATGCATTAAATAATGGATTTTGGACATATCATTTCAATCCTTTCCTGCACTCTCGACTACTTGGATTCATACTATCTGGTGAGATAAAAACATGGTTATTTTTCAAGACAAAACTATTCCTCTTGAAAAGGTAATGGTTGTTATAGAATCTATAGTCGATGCTTGAAAGTGGATCCAAGAAAAAAGAAAACCAATGTTCCTATTATGCCTCCAGTAAAGGAAGAAATGCTTTGGGGATACTTTGATGGGACCAGCCAAGGCCACCCTCCAATTTGCAGGGTCAGTGCAATCCTTTGTCTCAATAGACATCAGCTCAAATATATTCATTTTTGTCTATGCAATGGCACTAAAACAAAGGCAAAGCTCTCAGCTCTGTCGACGCTTTTGTATGTGGCAAATTATTTTGGGGTCAAGAAATTACAAATATGCCTTAAGTTAATTAATCGTTAATTAAATTTTTCCAAAATTCAACTTAGGGAAAATGATTAATTAACATCGATTAATTGAAAAATGTGAGATTTCGCTATAAACTCATTCATATCAACTCAAAAAATATCAGTCATCGTTAAGGTCGTTGGTGATATAACTGTAGATTATAAGAGGAGGTTGATGGGGTTGAAGAAAAACACACTTGAGAGGTCGAGTTGCTTTGTAGAGAGCAAGTTTCCCAACTGCAGTGATTCAACAAAGAGAAGTTTGAGCCAAAGAGGTGACGCAAAGACAGTGAGTCTGGAGGAAGTTTTCCAATTCCGGAGAGTCAACTACAAGAGGGTCGAGTTTCCTCAGTGAGTTTGCGTAAGGATTACGCAAAAGCTTTAGAGGCAAAGTTCAATTTGGCTAGACTGAGGGTTGATTCAGTTGCTCATGGTCGAGAGAATTTCCAAAGGGGTTAGCGAGTCGTTCTCAGACGTTGAGTTGGGCATGACGGCATGATCAAAGCAACTTCCAAACAGAGTGAGAAGGTCTGTGCAACATTGGTGTAGAGGCTGACGCATGGGTTTAAGCAACCTAGTTGTGTCAATTTTCGACGTTGGATCAGTGAAACAAATTGTCTCAGCAATTTTTGTGGCAAGTTTATCTTGTAGAAGATTGTTAGTTTTCGACATCCAATTGTACTCGAAATTTTTCACTACTACATAATAATAAAAACCCTCAATTGTTGCATCAATTTTCCCACATCGAGTTTTTCCAGGAACAATTGTCCAAAAATAGTTGTCATTTTTATGTGTGCTAGGCTAGCATATTTCTCAGTTTCAAACATTTTATTTTCCGTGGTAATTTTACAGTGAAAAATTGCAATGTGATTTATCTGTTATTTTTCGTAGAAAATAAACTGCGTAATTAATTTATGGTTATAAGAATAAATTTTCAGTTGTTACAATTAGACTTGAAAATTTCAAATTGAATGCTATGACATATCACCTATCCAAAGAGGCATTACAAGTTCGTTTAGGCGCCTTGGAGATAGCGGAAATCCTAGATGATCAAGCATTGGATGGAACAATTATCCAATTTCAATAGTGAAGATTGAAATGATACAAGAACTTTTTTGAGTTGATCAAAGTAAAGACATACTTGTGTTTGTTTTCAATAGTGAAGATTGGAATGATACAAGAACTTTTTTGAGTTGATCAAAGTAAAGACATACTTGTGTTTGTTTTTTTGTTGATAGTCATATAAAGAGTTTTGAGTTGATCAAAGTAAAGACAAAATCGTGTTTGTTTTTTGTTGATAGTCATATAAAGAGTTTTTGTTTGTAGACATCCTGAGGGTTACAAAGTTTTTTTGAGAGTTTCTAAATTTGTTTTTTCCTCAAACCTACAAGGTCTTCCCAATGTATACTTTCATATTGGAAATAAGATTTTCTCTAAATATATAGTCATATATAACAATGTATTAAATACAAACAAACTTAAATAAATATTAATGAAAATATATAATCTTTAGAAATAAATATTAATGAAAATATATAATCTTTAGAAATATTAATCAAAATTAAAAAATAGATAATTTCAATATATTAAGAAACTAAAAGTAATTTTAATATATTAATAAATAACTTAAATAAATATTAATGAAAATATGTAATCTTAAGAAACATTAATCAAAATTAAAAAATAGATAATTTCAATATATTAAGAAACTAAAAGTGAAGATAATTTTAATATATTAATAAACCATTTTAATCAATAACTTGATAAATTTATTATTGAGAGAAGTCGAGAAGAAAAGTCGATAAATAAAATCTCTGCCAAATCGTTCTTCCATACAACATTAAAATTGTACCCAACCTAAACTCTACCTAAACGGTATAAAAATTTAAATAAATATCACTAAAATTTTCCTCAAGCAATCACATCTTGTTAAAAGTTACATAGCCAAATCTTATCCCTTCATCAAATTTGAAATCAAATGGCGTTATAAGCAAATAAATCAACAAATCACTTCAAACAAAACAAACCCAAAACTTATTTTTAATAACAATTTCATCAATCCTAGTTCATCCCACTCTGCATATTTATAAAGAATTTACTTTTGTAAGGTAACTAACTGCATGGTGGCAGGTGCAAGAGAGGTGCTTTATGACACGAAGAAATCTAGTCATTTGCTTTTCTTGGAGCTTGGGACTGGTCTCAAATAATCTGGTGAAAGCCTATCCCCTCCCCTCCCATTTCAAAACTCACTGTAATTGAAAACTGAACACAATTAGATATTTCCAATTAAGCAGATCGTACTTTGATTCCATAATTCAACTCTTGAAATCCCTCTTGAACTCTCCTTTGACCAAGTTGCATTCTATCGTATACTCCAAAGCATTATAGAAATAAAGCTCTTCATGAATCAGAAGGTAAATTTGTGATCAATGGGAGGAGGGGATCCACTTTTCCTATCTCATGGTGCCCTCCTCCTTGGTCAACATGTGGCAGAGACACCACATGGTCTCCCCCCACCCCTATGGACGCTCAACAATCAAAACACAAAGCATTACAGAAATAAAGCTCTTCATGAATTAGAAGGTAAATTTGTGATCAATGGGAGGAGGAGATCCACTTTTCCTATCTCATGGTGCCCTCCTCCTTGGTCAACATGTGGCAGAGACACCTCATGGTCTCCCTCCACCCCTATGGACGTCGCTTTAATTCAACACCACTCCTAGATCCTACACTTATCCTCAATCAGTTCTCGACACACCCCACATCCTCGCCCTTCTACTTTTCTCTGTACTACCTGACTGGCAGCTCTGTTCTGGTAGCTCCCTACTGGTCTTCTACCTATAAGCTCCCATAGATTTTTGGGTATTCCTTTAGTTTAACAACTGCACTGCCATCCTCACTCTTCTGCCTCTCTGTAATACCTGAATGGCAGCTCCGTTCTGACAGCTCCCCGTTCATCCCCAAAGTGTGTATAAATCGGTGGACCCAGTACCGCTCTGGGCATCCGTCTTCTACCTGTAAGCTCCCCATAGCCCCCTGGATGACTCCCAGATTTTGCTCGAAGTGCTCTGATGATCAAGGTTTTGAGTCTCAAATCTGAAGAGGAAGTTCTCTGAGAAACTCTCATGCAACACAATAATTCAAGAGTCCTTGAACGATGAGATAAAGTCTTTACAGTCCTTAGTGTTAGATTTAATAATTGAATGTGACAGCGTTCATCAGGGGCACACATCTCCCATTCCATCAGATTGTGTCTTCTCCTTCAGTCAATCGACTCTTCTTTGATTTGAACGCTCCAAACCCACAGATACAAAACAGAACTTCGTTACAAGGAATCAGCGCCCACCATGTCCAGGTCCCTTTTATTGTATGTCTGATTCTAGTAGTTTCTTATATAAATTACGAGGAAAACCTCTTTCATGAAACAGGCTCCTTTTGACTGAAATTTTAAAATCATGTACTTCAGCTCAGGCTCCTTTTGACTGAAATTTTAAAATCCTATAATTCGGCTCTACCAGGATGTTTGCTATTATAAAATTCCCCGTTACAATCCCTGAAAAAACCAAATAGGTTACCTAACTGAAGAAGAAATCAACTAAGAAGAAATCGAAGAAATCAACTAAAGAAATCGCATATGGTACTCTTCATCCTGTAAAAGATAATTATTTTAAGCCACATATGATGCCAAAACACACTGAATGAGTCTTTTAGGCCTGCGTGTGTTCATATCAGTTGATATGTTGGACTATGAAAACATGTTAAATGTATTTAATGTTACACCAAAGAAAAACGTTATCAAGGTTATTATGGGACTCAGAGATTGTGTGAATCTCTATGAAGTTTAAATCTACATAAAATAAAATTAGAAAACTTTTAAAAAATAAATTCTCATCAGCACAATCTTGTGTCAATATAATTCCTTAAAGAACATTTTTAAGTATCATCCCCCTATCAAGCTTAAATCTAAATAAATTAGAATTCGTGCAAATATTTCTTGATCTCTGCCTTGTGAAATTTACAGAATTTAATCAAATTTATATGCAAAGCAATTAAAGCATCCTAAAATACTGCTAATCTTTATTAACTAATGAGAAATAGCTCTTACACAATTAATCTAAATAACGAAACTCATATAGGGAAGGCAATTAAACTCATTTAGAAAGCACGTTCCATTTCAAATGGCCATATAACAAACACCGAAATATAACCTCAAATGGCCATAGCCATGTAAGCAATTATGTAAACACAGCACAGCCACAAACAAAAATTATTGATATATTACACTATCAATTGTTATTCAAATATCCCGAGTATATAATTTGCTCCCTTGGCCAATAATAATAACGATATGCAAGAGTTATTTACTGATATTTTACATTATCAATTATTATTAAAATATCCAAACTTATATATAACTTGCCACCTTGGCCAACAATAATATATCTATAGCATAGGCTTTAACTCTATAACCCTAAGGTCATGATATATCCCTCGGTACAGTACAGATAACTAAAACTTGAATGCGATCACTGCACAATCACAAAAATTATTGACATTACACTACAAAATTTCTTTAAAAATTCCAATGCACAAATCATAATTAAAGAATCCAAACATTTACTATAATTTTGGACAATCTTCACTAAAATTTTGCTGGAAATTACTGGCCCCATTAAAAACCTAGAACTTCAATCGTCATTCAATTATCCGAGCTGAGCATATAATGCAATCACTGAACAACCACAAACAAAATTATTGACGTACCACTATAAAATTTCTTTAAAAACTCACAATGCACAAATCATATTTAAAGAAACAAAACATTTACCAACATTTTGGACAATCTTCTAAAATTCTGCTGGAAATTAATGGCCCCATTAAAAACCAGAACTTCAATTGTTATTCAATTATCCAAATATAATTTGCCAACTTTAGCCAATATAACTATAGCCAAGGCTTCACTTCTATAAAAAGACAGGACCATGGCGTATCCCTTCATTCAGTTAAGCGACCGTTCTTTCTATTTGTGCTCCCCAAAACTTACAAGGGCCTTAATTATATAATATATTCTACAGACCACTGCCAAGCTCAAACAAAAACTACCATTATAAATTAGGCAGACCATATTTTTCAAGACGGCACTATATGCTATCAGATGCACTGTTATGCTTATTATAAGTCTAACTACTATTTGAAAACATCATAGGCACCATGTAATTTACTGGTTCCTAATCCTTCACTCTTAACCAAATATTCATTGCCTTCGATGATAGCCAGGATTCACATGCTTGTCAAAACGACTATGTCCAGTGGCAAAAACCCCCGAGTGCTGTACAGCTCTGTTAGATGATCCTAACACATCAGGCTGGCTTCGCCAAGTACTACCTGCCTTTACGTTGGCTCTGGTTGAAGTGCCAGGTGGACGCCCTGAAACCTGTCTTTCCATTTGCCTGAAAAGAAAAGTTTCAATCTGATCAATACACTGAAAGAACACGATCGGAATTTCGGTTTAGAAAATTTTGATTTACCATAATTCGCATATCATAATCACAAACAACGTAACAATTCAACCTACCATCATCGTACTAGCAGCAACCTAATTTGTCCTGCAAAACAAAAAGGTTGTGACAAACACGTAGCAACATACCTATCAGAAGTATAAACAGGTTTGCTGGTGAAGCCCACAGAATTTCGAGCCACAATTGGAGGGCCTACCAGTCCAATGAACAAACCAAATAGTCATACATAAGATGCCAGCTAAATATGTACTCTATTATGGTGAGTGTATTGTTAAACATTTATATTGAACTCCAGCAAAATGGAGAGATGATATTCAGAAAGTTGTACCCTACTCTACCTTCAAGATTATTAATTGGAAGCTGATAACAAGCCTGTTTGCCATTAGTTTTGAAGAACTTCTCTTGATTTGTGCCCTGAGATTACAAATAGCTGCCGTTTATTAAAGTAAGCATTAAATAATACTTGATGCATTCACGATACCCGGAAAGAAACGGGGACTATATACATACACACCTTGTTAGAAATAATTAGATATTTTTAACAAGTTAATTCCTTGAATAGCCAATTAACACCAAACAATAAATCTACATATACATTATAAACAGAAAATATAGGTGCCAAGATGGATCACACAGAATGGAATTCAAATACATACCTGTCTTTCCACAGACAATCTGCGTTGTGGTCCTGGAATTCATAAAGAAAAGGGTGAGAGAATTGCTTAGAAATTGACTACAAAAATTTTGCAACCTACAAAAAAAATATTGGTTCTTGCCTTAATTCAAAATAATTACCTGAATTGACAGAATGATACATCTTTGCAGCTGAGGGGTTACTTGATGTTTTCATATTACCCAATACCTCAAAATTCTGCCTGCCGGGTTTTGCCTCAGGGGCTCTCTTTCCTTTGTTAGCTGCTTAGCATTACAAAAGCACCACTTTCACAACTTAATACCAGACAAATTATACTATACACTTAATCATAACCATAGCATATTTTAAGGCTAACAAGTTAGCTCAACCAGTTGTAGCTGCTAGTTCTGTGACAGCAGATGCCCAGTTTGAATCATCCTGGATTAGGCACACTAGTCTATATACTGAGGTATTTTTACAAAGATGTCATCCACAAATGTGGGGAAGTAACCCTTGGATTTTCCCATGAAATTTTCCTCACACAAAAATAAATAAATAAACACAACAAACTTTAACACAAGAATAGATCAGTAGCATCGGTCACCTGAAAAGCGCTGCTTTGAGATCGGCTCTCTTACTCTCAGAGAAGGGGGTATATACACGCAGGCCTAAAAAGAATACAGAGTAGTCTTAGATAAAAACAGAAAAAGTTTCAATCTTCAAAAACTGTATTTCTTAAAGAATCTGAAGGGTAGAAATTAAAATCTAAACAATAATTAAATGCAAAATGCTTTTGATCGATTAAATAGACCTGGAAAAATGGATGCTTGAGTGATTCAGCTGCAGTTGGCCTCTTGGTTGGATCCCATGCACAAAGTGACTGCAAAATTCCACGATGTAACCTCAGCACCAAATATATAATAAAACAGAATGTGATAAAAACAGAAAATTAAAAAAAAATGCAATGAAAGTACAACCAACTTACAGCCATGAGATCAATAGCTTCAGCACTTGCAGACGGTATCAAGGTTGAAAGATGAGTGGAAATAAACTATGCCATCAGAATTAAAATAACTTAGCATATACCGTCTGGTACTTAATGTTACAGATGAAAACCAAGGCAGCCACAAACTTTAATTGAAACATTCAAGACACCACACTTCCATGGAAGTCCGAAGAAATTATACCAGGGCAAATCAGAATACCCACACAAACAGTAGAATCTTTTTTAATAACTACAGACAATAATAAATAAATAAACAAAAATAATTATTAAACAACAAAAATAAAAGATTCCAAACCTGAGGAAATTGATACTGCATACAAGTGGCAAGCTTTAAGCCTTCAGACCATGTCTGGTGATTAGGACTCCCAATTACACTACATATTTTGTATATTTCATCTGCTTCGCTGCAGCAATTACCAGAAGAAGAAATTAGTGCATATGTTCCATTGCCTAGAAAATATCCTAAGAATCTAACACAGTAATTTAGGAAGCAAAATTACGATAAGTGTCATGTTATTCCCAAAGAGACTAACATAGTAATTTGAAAAGCAACCTTACGAGCATAAAGTGCCATATTATTCTACCTAGAACCTGGAAAGAGCGGACGAAGGGTAAAAAGTTCTGCCATGATAGCACCCATAGCCCACATATCTGTCATAAAATAAAACGCAGACTATTAGTTTACAAGGAGAAAACCACAACTTTGTGCCTTTCCACTCATAATACATACCTACGGCAGAGCCATAGGAAGACGACTGCAGCAGAACTTCAGGAGCACGGTACCTGCCATCCAGAATTATAAATAAGAACTCGAATATACTCCAATTATGTTCAAACAGACAACCCAATTCTAAAGAGAAATAATAGTTCAGCAAAAGAAAAAGAACATAACAAACAAACATATAAATTTACCATCGTGTCGAGACATATTCTGTAAATGGTGGCTCTGAGCAGACTTCTCGTGCAAGACCAAAATCTGCAATTTTGATAACATCTTTGGTAACTAGCAAATTTTCTGTTTGTCATCAAGAAAAGAAAATGGCAAATCAGAAAAAAAAAACTCAGTAACACAATAATCTTGCATATCTGAAACACGATAAATTATCATATATTTATGCTCAACCTATCAGTTCCCGTGACAGAATGAAATTGCCAATGTTCCACCAAGTTTCAAAATGTTCCACCAAGTTTCAATGACGAAGACGCGGGAATGGGGAGACAAACAGGACGTGTGGGAGCACCACAAATTTAGGGAAATTCAGGGTGGACAGGGGACATCAGGTTATATAAATTCGAATTCAATAATGAAATACATTGATTCATACATCATAAATGATTCAATGAAATTGAAATAGCAAAATATTGTACACATAGATTTGAATTCATCATTCTAGAATAAACATTGATTTAAATTCATCATTCATCATTCTACAATCTACATTGATTTAAATTCAAGGTTCATTATTTTAAAATCTGGTTCATTATTTTAAAATCTGATTGGTACTATGCAAAATATTAATAGCAAACTCTGAAGACTGAAATAGTAAATTGAAATTACTCAAAATGACAAGTCAAAGACTCAGTGTGATGTCATCAATATCTAGAGTCAAGACTCAAAAAATAAAACTGAAAATGAACAATGAACCAATGCTATAAGAACAGGACCAGTCATCGAACCATTTGACCCCAAAACCGGAAACCAGAAAAAAACCAATCCAAAAAGCCAGTCAATTAAAAAATACATGAGTATTCAAATTTTGAAAAAAAAATACGTAATATTCATGTGCATCCATATGAATCCAAACCATAATACACAAATGTGCAAAGTTTCTCATATATATAGCTAGGGTGCATATAACCAACACATGCACCAAGTGCAATCCATCTTTGAACCAAAAATACATCAACAAAGAAGATCTACATGGCTTTTATAGTCCAAAAAAGATTATGCTACAGCGAATACCTACATATCATCAAATTCATGGTCTATATTGGGATTCTCATCATCAATATCACCCTCTAAGCACTAAAATAAGATAGAAAAAGCTTAACATGTCGAATCCAGATTTTGTTTGAGTAGGAAATTTTTTAGTATTTACTATAAGGTCATGACAGAGGAGTTCAACATTCAATGCGACCAACATCAAAATACATAGAGGGCTTAGTGCTCTTGATTAAATGCTAGTTCCATACCCTCATATAGAATGCAATGGAAATTTTGCAATCCCCCCAATTCTGAAATCCTAAAAACTGTTAAGTCTGCTGGATTTTGAGTGCGATCTAAAATTCAAATTTTTCCATATGAAATCCAATCAAATTGGAACTGTTATGCAACCAGCTCACAAAATATAAGAAAATATAGATCAACGACTTAAAATTTATCCTCTTCGAGCGAGAAACCTCCTTTACATTACATAAATGAACAATTCTTGGATGATTCAAATGACAAAACTTTCTATATAAGAGTCTAAGGAGTCACAATATAATCAGAGCCTATATCTATGGAGCGCAATAATAACAATATGGAGACTACATGGGCACAACAATAACAATAAAGGGGCTACACTAACATTATAGGGACCTAACATGCCTCTCTCATTCAAAAAAGTGTTGTCCTCGGCGCTTGAGTAGCTTTGGATACTTCTATATAAAATTCTCATCCTCTCATGTGGAATCTCCAGTGGGTAAGTTCTTCCACTTGATGAGATACTCTAGAATTGATCGCTTTCGTAGTTATCGAGTTCTTGTTTCCGTGACTGTTCAGGCTCTAATATGATTTTTCCTTCCTCGTCAATTTCTGACAATATTTTTTGAATTGGGATCTTGTCACCTATAACCTTCTTTAAGCACGAAACATGAAAAACTGGGTGCACTCGAGAAGATGCAGGAAGATCCAATTTGTATGTCATAGTAGCAATCTTTTGCAACAACTTGTAAGGACCATAGTACTTTGGTGATAATTTCTTATCCTTCCTGGCTTGCTTGAGGAACATTTGTTTGTATGGTTGTAGCCGTAAAATACCCAGTCTCCTACATCAAAACTTATTTCGCTGCGATGCTAATCTGCCTGTTGTTTTATTCAATTATGCGCAAAGTGAGGTTATCCTTTAAAAGTTGGAGAACTTGTTGTTGATGCTCGATGTGACCTTCCACTGCTTAAACCTTAGAATTTTCTCTTAAAGATGATGTGATAGACGGTGGATGATATCCATAAAGTGCCATAAATGGGGTCATTTTTGCTGCAATATCGAAAAAAGTGTTATACCACCATTCAGCCAGAGATAACCACTTGACCCATTGTGCTTGTTTATCAGATACAAAGCAACGAATACATACTTCCAAACATTTGTTCACTAACTCAGTTTGCCCATCAGATTGAGGATGATAAGATGAACTATGATCTAATTGAGTACCCAGACAAGAAAATAATTTCGTCCAAAAATTTCCAATAAAAATGGGATCTTTGTCGCTTACAATAATCTTTGGGTTTCCATGTAGTTTTTGAATTGTTTCCATAAATGCAGTAGCAATTGTACTGGCTTTAAATTGATGAGATAATGCACAGAAGTGTGCATACTTGGTAACTCTATCAACTACCACCATGATGACACTCTTTCCTTCAAACTTGGGTAAACCTGTGATAAAACCCATTGAAACCTCCTCCCAACATTGACTTGGAATGGATAAAGGTTGTAACAAACTTAGGGTCTTAATATTTTCAACTTTATTTTGTTAGTAAACCACACATTTCGCCACAAACTTTTGAATATCAGATTTAAGGTCATCCCAAAAAAATTCCTTCTCGACACTGTGATAAGTTTTTTAAAATCATGAGTGCCCTCCTAAGGGAAAGGTGTGCAATTCCAAAATAATCTTTTGTTTGAGTTGGGAATTCTTTCAAAGATATAAGCAATCTTTGCCCCATAATGAATCATTTTTCCAACTAAATGTATCAGATGTACTGGGATCTTGCTGCAACTTTGAATGTGCCCACACTTCTTCGTCATTCTTCCATTCATCCCTTGCTTCGATTATCCAATCTGGTTGGATAATAGAAAATTCATAATGACCCTCATGAGTTCTAAATGTTGTTTTCGGAATGTCTTCAGTCTTCAGTCTAATTTGATGATATCTTGAACAAAAATCCAACGTGGTGAAATAAATTGCTCCATGTAATTCATCCAATAATTTATCAATGAAAAAAATTGGAAACTTACATTTAATAGTGAGCTTGTTGAGCTTCCTAAAATCTGAACATATGCACCATGAGCCATCCTTCTTGTGCACCAATACTACTAGAGCTAAAAAAAGAACTTTGACTAGATTGAATTATACCAACTTCTAGCATTTCTACAACCATATGTTCAATTACACTCTTTTGGGCATAGGGATATCTATAAGGCCTAATGTTCGGAGGAACAATTCTTGGAATCAAATGAATAACATGATCATGATCAAGGTCGGAGGCTTTTGGGAGTTTCAAATACCTTGGAATGATTGTTCAAGACTTTTTGGAGATCTGGAGAAATAGATGATTTCAATGTTTGAACCTCTAGCGAGCATAATTGTGCAATTACGCCTCGTTGTTCTTTCTTTAAAAACTGTCATGCCATTAGAGTTGATTATCTTTCCTGGTTTCCTACGATACCCCTTAATTCATTTCTTTCCTTCTCAAAAAAAATTCAAGAAAAGTTCTTGAAAATTAAAAGTTATCGTACACAAAAATTGTAACCATTGGACTCCTAATACAACATCGGCACCACCCATTGTAATACATATTCCCCCATGGTTAGCTTGATATTATGGAACTTTCCAAATCAATTTATAGTTCCTCCATTTGCAACAATCACTTGACACTCAGGTGTTGGGTATAGGAAGCAATTCAATTCACATAGCTTGATATTATGGAACTTTCCAAATCAATTTATAGTTCCTCCATTTGCAACAATCACTTGACACTCAGGTGTTGGGTATAGGAAGCAATTCAATTCCTTGGCTATCTTATAATGAATAAAATTATGGGTACTACTTGAATCAATCAACATTATTACCATTTTCTTCTTGATATGTCCTTCTATCTTGAGAGTTTGAGGAGTGGTAATTCCTGCCAATGCATTACAAGATATGGTCGGATTTATTTTTTCTTTCTCTAGAGTTGGTTCTTGGTGTATATCCTCTTTCTTTTGAAGGTTCTTATTCTTTTTCTTCCTCCTCTTCACAATCTATGTAAAATAATTTCTTCTCAGCACACTTATGACCTTCAGTGTATTCACTATCACAATTGTAGCAAAGCTCTTTTGCTCTTTTTTCTTCCAATTGTTGTCGTGTCGACCTTGTAGATTATGGAAGGCTAAGAGCAGCAACACTTCCATCTTAATAGTTGTGAGTGGTCGGCTTCCTTGTTGCCATAATTTTGCTTTCAATTTTACTTGTCAACTTGAATGCCTTCTCCAATAAATCAAGTTCTCAAAGGCGAACCTCATGTTGGATGTTATCCTTTAAAGTCCCTACGAAGACATCAATCATATGCTCCTCTAAAATATCATTTACCCTTATATTCAATTTTTGGAAGTCCTCAATGTGCTCTGCCATTGAACCATTTTCTTTAAGATTTATCAATTTGGCTAAAGAAGGTGTTGCTCTTTGTATCCTCATAATATGTTATCACTTCCTCAGTAAAAATTGTCCAAGTGTCAAGTGGTTTACGAGAACAAATTCATTGATACCATACAAACTGGTTGGGTTCTAAATATAAAATTGCAACATGCACCTTTTTTGTGCCTTGCACATTATGGAGATCAAAATATTGCTCCATTTGTAGTATCCATGTTACCGGATCCTTACCATCAAACTTCCTCATATCAATTTTTAGAATATAGGGGGTCTTCAATCTAACGTTAAAGTCTATGAAATCATGATTAACATTTCTTTTATTCTCATCATGAGCTTCATCTAATACCTTTTCGCCCTTAGGAAGGCTTTCTTGTAGCAACTTTGTCAAACCTTCCTTCAAGTCTTCCATGTCTTATTTTAAACCACTCACATCGCCGTTTAAACCATCC
The DNA here is from genome assembly GCA_034641835.2 of Pinus albicaulis. Classification (NCBI taxonomy): domain Eukaryota; kingdom Viridiplantae; phylum Streptophyta; class Pinopsida; order Pinales; family Pinaceae; genus Pinus; species Pinus albicaulis. Next base: position 1,413,319,313 of record CM076577.1, on the reverse strand, counting down.
ATGTCACATTTTAGTTCAGTTTTAGTTTTTCTTTGTGTGAGTAAAATTTGTTGCACTTGGTCCCGTAATTTTGATATATCATGCTGCAATTCTTCCTCTTCAAGGGTCATAGTAGAGCTTTCTGAGGGGTTAATGGGTGTAGAACTTTTTTGTTTGGGAGACATTTTAGCACCCAGTACTGATATATATGCTTCAATGTGCCCTTGGAATCACTTCAAACTTATTTTTCAAACAAAAATTATGCAATTTATAAAAAAAATACATATATTTTTCCTTCTTTTAGGAGCTCGACCTTGCAATGGTTGTAACTTTGTAATTTCAGATCTCCAAGATTTGAAGTTTGGTCCTGTTGTAGCCCCTCTGAATCTTCACTCCAATGCCACCAGTCAAACCAATATTGGATTCTTCAATATAGAGTTATGCCAAATATCCCACGATGACCTGATTATGGACTAGTTCACTAGAGTAAAATTGTACGGGATGCCACATGTCACTATTTCAACATTTGGCCCTGAAATTACTACAGGAAAAACTACAGTTCATGCACTTTTGGTCACTTTTACAGAATTCAAATTTGATGCCTGAAACAAAAGTTAGGACGAATTTCCATAGGTCACCTATTGGAGATGAAATTTTGGAGCCTGCAAAAACCCTAAATTCCTCGGACCATATCTCCGAAAATATAGCGAACCAAGATCTGAAATTCGTACACTAGGTTCACTAATATTTTGGCTCCACGTGGTTGCAATTTCAGTTTCTGAAGCTTCGTAGAAAAAAAAGTTATAGCAACAAATCCAAGATGACTTGTTTGAAGCAAAACCCTAGAATCCAAAATTCTGATACCAAATGTTATGTAACCAACTCACAAAATAGAAGAAAAGATATATCAACGACTTAAAAATTATCCTCTATGAGGGGGAAAACTCTTTTACATTACATAAATGAACAATTATTGGATAACTCAAATGACAAAACCTCATTTCTATATATAGGAGTCTAAGGGGTCACAATATAATCAGATCCTACATAACAATAATAATGTAAGGGGGCAACAATAACAATAGTGGGCTTCTATGGCGCACGCCGCATAATGGTTAAGAGCATGTGTTTCCTCTTAAGAGGTCACAGGTTCAAAACTAAAAAGGGGTAGAGTATGTATGTCTTCGTAGACTTGGCAGTTAAATTGCGACATGGAGGTGGGTCCCTTGTCCCACAAACAAGGGGGTCTCATACACCAAATTGGTGTTTGGCTTGGCCATGACCTTAAAATTGGATAATAATAATAATAATAACAATATGGCGACTACATGGGCACAACAATAACAATAAAGGGGCTACACTAACATTATAGGAACCTAACATGAACCAAGTCTAAAATCAATGTGGAAAAAGCCGACAAAATCCGAATTTTTTGGACTAGCCGCTTTAACCAGCCGACTTTTTGGAGATTTTTTCCCAGTTGAAAAAATCGAGATTAAATCAAAAAAGTCGAGAGTAAATAGGGACTTTTTCCAAAAAAATCATGAGTGAGGTAGTTTCTTTAATAATTTTTTTTTTTTTAATTGGGATTTTCTTTTGAAAAAATAGAGATTTTTTCAAAAACCTCCCGACTTTAAGGACTTTTTCAATTTCTGGACCCTTGCCGATTTAATCACGACTTCAACTTTTTTCCACATTGTGGCCCTAAAATTGCTACAAGAAAAACTACAGTTCGTGTACTTTTGGTCACTTTTTATAGAATTCAAATTCAATGTCTGAAACAAATGTTAGAACGAATTTCCATAGGTCACCTATTGGAGATGAAATTCTAGAGCCTGCAAAAACCCTAACTTCTTCGGATCATATCTCCTAAAATATAGCGAACCAAGATTTGAAATTCGCACAAGAGGTTCACCAATATTTTGGCTCCACATGGTTAGAGTTTCAGTTTCTGAAGCTTTGTAGAAAAAAAGTTATAGCGACAACTCCAAGATGCCATGTTTGAAGAAGCGAAACCCTAGAATCCAAAGTTATGATACCAAATGTTATGCAACCAACTCACAAAATAGAAGAAAAGATAGATCAACGACTTAAAAATTATTCCCTTCGAAGGAGAAACCTTTTTTACATTACATAAATGAACAATTCTTGGATGACTCAAATGACAAAACCTCCTTTCTATATATAGGAGTCTAAGGGGTTACAATATAATCAGAGCCTACATAACAATAATAATGAAAGGGAGCAACAATAACAATAGTGGGCTTCTATGACGCACGTCGCACAATAATAACAATATGGGGACTACATGGGCACAACAATAACAATAAGGGGTCTACATTAACATTATTATAGGAACCTAATAGGAACCAAGTCTAAAATCAGTGTGGAAATAGTCGACAAAATCCGATTTTTTGGACTAGCCAATTTAATCGGCCGACTTTTTGGCGATTTTTTCCTAGTTAAAAAAGTCGAGAGTAAATCATGATTTTTTCCAAAAAATCATGAGTGAGGTAGTTTCTTTAATGATTTTTAATGGGATTTTTTTAATGGAATTTTTTTTTTTTTTTGAAAAAATCGGGATTTTTTCAAAAATGAATATTTTTGTATTTTTTTAATTTTGCCAACTTTTTCAAAAACCTCCCGACTTTAACGACTTTTTCAATTTCTAAACACTCGCCGATTTAATCACGACTTCGACTTTTTCCACATGGTCTAAAACATCCAGAAAAAAAGTAATAGTGATGTTAATAATTTAAGTTAAAGGATGAAAAGTTTCCCCTGAAATGTTTCCCCAAACATCCCATCCCGGGGCGCATTCATGCCCCAACCCTGGGAAACACGTACCCGTGGAGCACTGGAAATTCCTAACAGGATCGAGAGAGCATCATTACAAACATAGAAGCAAACACCCTATACAAAAATATCTATAATCAATTCTATCAACGATGGCAGTCCAAGGAACTTTGACACCAAAATTTCATTATCTTCAAAACTGGAAGGCCAACGTAGAAATAGTGGTACGTATTCTTACCAGGTTTAAGATCACGATGAAAATATCCATGTTGGTGCATATAAGCAAGAGCTTGAAACAATTGGAAGCACCAGTTCCGTACTTTAGATTCTGGAAAAAGCTTGTCATTGTCTTTCATTAACTGGTACAAGTTGCACTCCTAAGACAATAAACAACAGCAACCATTAAAAATAGCACTCCTCAGACAATATAACAGTTAATAAGAATTGCAAGCCTGCCCCTCAAAATAGTGTTTGAGTATGATTCTAAAATTTGCAACCTAATCTTTCCATTTCATGGATAAAGAGTTTTGCATACCATGTACTCGAAAACAAAATACAAGTGGTCGTTCTCTCTGATAACCTCCTTCAGCTTAACTATATTAGGATGATTCATTTTGCGAAGAGACTGGAACACAAACAACACCATTTATTTATTAGCGTAAAATTGAATCAGAAGTTTAAGTATCATATTACGCAGAATTCAATAAAAAATCAACGTAACTAGATTTCCAGCCTTTTACCTTTACTTCCCTAAGACTCATACATTCCTCCCAAGAATAATACTTCCTCTTCATTTTCTTGATGGCAACCTGTTAAAAGATACAAAATAGATATGAGATCAAATAGTTTCCTACCAAATACCACAAGCCATATTGTGTTAGAATAGCTTAATCATAATAACTAATAATTATTTTTAAATGGGCAACTTTCACACTGAATTGCCATACTAATATGATGGATTAATGCCAGCTTTGTTGTTATTTCTAGTGTCAAAGTGTAAAGAACAAACAATTTCATTGGTTGAGCGATTAATCGCCTTCCACACAATCCCATAAGTGCCGTCTCCCAGTTCTTTGATAACCTTGTACCTACAACATCATACAATAGCTAAGAATAGTTATCAAATGTAAAATGTAAAATGATTATGGTCTAAAACAAATAGTTGAATAAATTATTCTCTATTACATATATGTACCTATATCTAGCATATAGTAGATAGCACAGAGAATTTGAAAGCTTACCGATCCATTGCTCTAATGGAGAGTCGCTGGAAATAACAGAGTTCAGTAACTCGGATCTTTCTTATTCAATCTGAAAGCTGTCCATAACATGGAGAGAAAAATGCAAGCTATGGCATTTCAACTGACTCCATGCTGCAACTTTCAACAAAGAAAGTCCTAGTAATGCACAAACAAATATGGTAACTGGCTGAAAACCAACAGCCATTAACCTTTAACCAGAAATCCACAGCAGCTTGAAACCGCTCGGTAAGGGGACTATTTTTCCAATTAAGTTTGCAATTATTTCTTCTTAATGTTCTCAGTCGTCATCCACTGTTGCACAATGCATCATGAAAGACTTGACAACATTTCCAGGCCTCCTGTAGAACTGATTTTAAGTTGTTTGTGAAAATGCAGAGCTCGTAATAAAATTGCATTGCAACTCAAAAATAAAAATCACAAGCTCATTTACATCTTTCCATGAAAATTAGAGCACCAGCTAACTCAAACCCAAATGTGAACGAAAGAGGCAATCCACGAGGCTGGCAAATTTATGCCTGGTATTGAACAGAAAAGTAGGAACCAAAGTGAGATTTAGTATTTACGCATATTAAGTTTGGAAACTATATAGAAAATTAAGAAAAAAGTTAAAACATGTAAGTTTATAACTGATACCTTAGTAGATAGCCAGTTTTGATTTCCGAGGGTCAAACTAAGACTACCTATATGCAAGCTGATAGTAGCACACCAATTGAACACTTCATACTCCCTTTTATATGCTAGGTAAGCTGCTTTAATCCTTAAAGCACAATCCCAATGAATGGTCAGACCAAAAACCCTATATTGAAATATTCACTAAGCCAAGATAGTAATGTTTCGAGAAAGAAACAACCCTTACCCCTGAAAATCTCCAGATAAAGTCAAAACTGTAAGATCCGGCACTGTAAAAAGACACAAAAAAGGAGTTAGAAGCAAAAATAAACGATGCCAATAAGATATTTCTCTGAAACAATATCATCTAATGTACTTTACAAACAAATAAACTTGAGTATGCCACTACAGGTCAAAGGAAATAGAAATATACTTATTGATCAGCAAAGAGTAGATAACACCCTTTCCAAGGATTTGCATGAGGGCTTCTGGTGTGTTTGCAGAACAAAATACTTGCAGTTATGTACAGCCAATGAATGCAGGAAAGCGTAACTCGCAGAGGACACCAAATCTCCAAAGAAGAGCTTTGAGGAATGATAAACCTCGAACTTGGTAATAACCTGATCCACAGCACACGGACTCCATATCTTCCAAGCAGTGGAGGAGCTTTCCAACATAGAGAAGGATTCACTGAACAGCCGTAAAAAACCCTAATACAAAGGGAAGCAGGAGCAATTATTAATACAAAAAATACAAAATGGATACAACCTTCAGCATTCTAATAAACTAAAACGCAATTGTAGAAACCCCACATCCTAAGATATATCCTTTGGGTTCCACAATGATTAGGTTTGGTTTGCGTTTGATTTTTTTTTTTTTTAACGAGGTTCACCATTAAACTTGATTTGAAATATCGCAAAAAATAGTAAGATATCAATATCAATAAAAATGAAAAATGATATTATGGACTTTGAAACTGTAAAAATAAATTTTAAGCTTGAGTTGTGAAATAAGGTTATGAGTTTTGAACTATAGACTTGGTCAATGGCTATCAAATTTGATGACGTAAAATAGTAAGACATCAATATCAATAAATAATAAAAAATGATATCATGGATTTGGAAACTGTAAAGATAGATTATAAGTTTGAGTTGTTACATAAGGTTATGAGTTTTCAGCTATGGACTTGGTCCAATGGCTATAAAATTCGAGTAGGTTCACCAAACTTCCAAAAATATGAAGAAAAAAAATTGTCAAATTTCAAACCTCCAAGGTCGAAGTTCGGCAAACATTGTGATGTAGCCAACATCCATAGATAAATTTAAGCTTGTCATACCAAATACATGCCTAAAGAACATTGTGATGTAGCCAACATCCATGGATAAATTTAAGCTTGTCATACCAAATATATGCCTAAAGTGGATTTTGTGCATTTCATTCCAAAACAACAGTTAACACTAAAAGTGCAAAAAATTAGAAAATTATATGAAACAAAAGCACGAGCAAATACGTTTTAAAGATCATTAACTGAGCTACAATACTAGCCCCGAGAGTTAGTTCAATTGTTCAAGGCCCTGTTGCTTAAGCACCTTGTTATTGAGAGATCATGGGTTCAATTCTCCTTGACACCTTCAGAATTATACTTGAATTAGTTTGGCCAAAAATTGTGATCCTTTCGGGTTGACCTGCTCTGATTTTCGGCGAAATTAATAAATAAAAAATAAAATAAAATAAGCGAAGAAAAAAAGAGCTACAATACCAACAAATGCATCAAATAGATAACTCTTCTGAACTAACAACATTATCCTATAAAAAAGAGGAGCAGGAATCAAGATAAACCAGTCAAATATCGATTTACTGCCAACCGGGGCACGGTTCAGCACTGACGACAATGGTATTTAGGAGTGGTTTTTACTTTTAACTGAAGAGTACCCGTCACAGAAGCTTAGCCATTTTTCCCTCATAAAAGCAGAGACTCTTTGGGATGCCCAAGCTCTTCAGGCCAGCTGTAATGCTTCTCTTTGAACTTAAAAATACTTTCAAAGAAAAAACAAGACATCAATTCGAAAGGCAAAAAGAATGCTCATGAAAGCAGAGACCCTTGGGAATGCCCACACTCTTCTTCAGACCATATGTAATGCTTCTCTTTGAACTTAAAAGTTCTTTCAAAGAAAAAAGAGCAATAAGCTGAAGACCAAACAAATTATTTTACCCAAGTCCATCCGGCAGCCATGCACTGCTGCACATGGGGATTTGGGATAGCCAACTCCAGATAAAAGATGAATTAGAATAATTCCAACAAGAGGATTTTCAGATGGGGTGTAACTCGGTTAGTAGAAGTAGTGAAATAAAATCCAAGTTGCAGTCTCGGATTCGTACCCCTCAGCTTAGGTGATTCATGTTGTTGTTGTGTGTTTTTTTCTATAACAACAAAAAATATCATGCGGAGCACTTTACGATAGTACTCCAGCTAGATTTTGAGTTTTCTTATCTCCTCTGCAGAGAGTTGAGCACTTTACGACAGTACTCCAGTTAGATTTTGAGTTTCCTTATCTCCTTTGCAGAGAGTTTTTTTTGGATCTGATCTGGTCTCCCTATTGACACTGGCAAGACTGTCCAGACACCATACTCATGATGTAAATTCCAGTTTTCTTTTGAAAGCAATACAATTCACCTTACCAAATAAAATAATATAATTAATTTAAAATGTTTGTCACAGGGAATACAAATCAATTAGTAGACAATATATCAAATTATTCTCAAATGATGTAAAACATGTCAAGGCACACAGACATAAGCCCTACTAAGCTTCAATTCCTCAAAAAGAAGCGGGCTTGTTGCTCAGAGTAAGCAGCAGCTTACTTGATACTAGATAGGTGGCAGATGCTTGTTGCTGCTGTATAATAAGGAATCATTATTAAAAATAAATAAATAAATAAAACGTACTTGCATGATGGACGCTAGATCGAGTAAGATAGAGATGTTGTCTCTTACGTGGTTAAGACGTCATCATAGCGGACATTCAAAAAAGATATATAAAACCAAATATATATACAACCAGAAAATATCTCTGTATATGAAAGAAAGATCTGAAATATAGACCACCTATAAAAATAAATAAAAACTGTGGTATAGAGAAATAAAGAGATAAAAGATTAGACATAAATATCTAAAAATAATGTTACAATAACTGTGTAATTAACACTATATTTTTACATATAAATATCTACATAGGTTGTTAAATGATCAAAATATTTAAGACAAAGAATTTTATAGAATTGCTAAAAACATGATAATGATTTAAAAATAGTGTTGCAATGAATAATATAGATGTGAATTAGTTTTATTTCAAATTTAAGAAAGAATGATGGTTATTCTTCCCACCTAGTTTCATTTCCAGCAAGTAAATATATAAACTTGTGGTAATAACTCCCAGTACTTAAGGACACAAACACAAACCTATATATAAAAAGATTTTCAGCATTTAATAAATCCAGAATTAAAGCTCGAACTATTTTATCTTTTGAACATTTCGTAGATTCAAAATTAAAGCTCAAAAGATTTGATCCTTTCCATGCTTGATAGATCCAGGAATAACCTGGATTTATGTTGGTGCAGAAAAATGCAAAGGCTTTGGAAACATGATTAATGGCCAATATGCCGTAAGAAAAATTATTGATATCATTGTACCTTGGGGAAACACCTACCTGAGAATTAAAGAACTGGTATGTGGGTACAGCAACATGGAAAATTTCAAGGAACCGTGAGGCTTAAATTGGTAAATCTTTAGATTTTTTAAAATATAAATTCTAGATATTTGAGAAATCGTGAAGCTTAAATTGGTGAATCTTCAGATTTTTTAAAATATAAATTCTGGATATTTGATAAAAATTGTGTAAATTGTTCTATAGTTTTAATGCTTTTATATTCGTAAATACCAAAAAAAATTATTACTAAAAAATTTGCAAGTTGTTCTATATTTTAAGGATTTTCCATATTTCATATGGAAAAACGGGCAATTTCATTCACATAGACCAACTATCTAGGAAACCTTGCTCATATATATATTGTGTATAAATAATTTTGTTAAGAACTTGTAACCTTTTACCTGTGGCTACGGATCCTTACAAAACACCAAATTAAAGTGCCGCCAAATATTAGCCGAAATAGCAATAATAATTACACAGTAAAAATTTCTCTTTGAAACCCATTTATAAACCCTACTTTAGCCTCAAACAAAACACAGATTTGGATAGAATTTCATAATTATAAATCTTGAATGGCCGGTAATCCATCGACCGACCTTCGTTTATAAACGGCTAAATGGATAAACCACGCGATTAGGGTAGAAATATGAAAAGCCACAGAAAAAACTGAAGGAATTCAAACATAAAACCATATAACATGAAAAATCATAATAATAATTAAACCCTCAAAAGGTCAACATGTGGGCAGAGTAAATTTCTTGTAAAATACAGGTAACAAACACAAAAACAGCCATAGCCTTCCAGCAGAAGACAAATAAGATAAAATGGATACAGATAATCAAATCTAAGAACACAGATCTGAAAAAATAATCCGCATTATTTTATTTGAAGAAGATTGAAGGGAAGGATATGTACCTTGTCGTCGATGGGCTCCGGCATAACCTCCCAGGCCACCAGGCACAGGCTGAGATTCGATCTTTCGACCTCACCCTGCACTCTCACCTCACCTCTTCTAATAATAATAATTTGAGAAGGAAAGACTTAGAGAGGAGCTGGGTTTCTTGTCAGACAATTTATACGGGTTCGGATTTGGAAAAGAGAGCAGCCGGGGTTACGGGTAGGTGTTATGCGTTTTTCATATTTTTTCAATGATCCACCTCATTTCTATTCCTTTTCCATTAAGACCTTCGAAAATGTTGAATTTTTATTTTTGTATTTTTTAACGATCCACCTTATTTTGTATTTTTTCAATTAAGAGTTTTGAAAATAAGCATTTTTATGCTATTCTTTTATTGGAACATTTGGAATTTATACTTTGCTTCTACGTTTTTTCTTTTTCCAGAAAAAATGCTTTATTTTATTTATTTATATGTTTTTAATTCTATTTTCAGAAAATATTCTTTATTCTATTTATTTATGTGTTTTTAATCGTGGAAAAAAAATCCCAATATTTTAATAATTTAGTGGTTGCGATAAATTTTTCATAAATTTATATTCAAATTTTAATTTATTTGCTATTTTGGGAGATAACTATGTTCTCACTATTAAACCACAACTTGATTATTACAAGTCCGAAAAGCCATAATTATCTTGATTATCGCTTATTAAAATAATTGTTAGAATAATCCATAATTATCTTGATTATCGCTTATTAAAATAATTGTTAGAATAATCCATAATTATCGTGATTATCGCTTATTAAAATAATTGTTAGAATAATTATTAATACATGATTCAACTCAAAGCAGATTTTTATTTTTTATTAATTTATTTTATATTATGTGTATGTAAATACAGATATCAGAAGTCTATTTTTGTTTATCCATAATTTTAAAAAACAAAAAAAAACAAAAAAAAAAATTGGGATAAGTTTAGGTAGGAGTTTTAATGTTGAATAGAAGAACAATGTGCTTACTTATAAGATATTATTATTAGTATAATGTGAAGATGATCAATCTTGAACACCTATTGGGATAGTTATATTTTCCTAAAGGTGGCTTTCATTATCAATCTCACCCAATGAGATTTAAATCTCTGATCTAGTGGAGACTAAACCTCGCACAAACCAATTGGTTTAGGCATCATGAGTGAATTTTAAAAATGATTATATAAAAAAAAACTGTTGAATCTTTGAGAGTATGTAGATTTTTACAGCTAGTTTTATTGTTATCAAAAATTTATGGAAATAAATTGTGTTTTAGTTTAAAAAGTTAGAAGTTTAGTGGACATTGCACTAGTTATCAAGGATAAATTAAATTAATTAAGTTTTGATGATTCAAATTAGTGTTGAGAGAGAAATTAGATCAAACAACGAGTTATATTGTTATCAAAGATTTATGGAAATAAATTGTGTTTTAGTTTAAAAAGTTAGAAGTTTAGTGGACATTGCACTTGTTATCAAGGATAAATTAAATTAATTAAGTTTTGATGATTCAAATTAGTGTTGAGAGAGAAATTAGATCAAACAACTCATTTCGTCAATTTATTTGGAAGATTTCAAACATCTCTCACATCTCTCCAACATTTAGAGTGGACATTGGACCCATCATCGAGGACAAAATAAGTCTTGATGACCCAAACTAGTATTGGGAGAGGAATTTTAATGTATGTGTCTCTTTGTGCAAGTCTTTTTGTAAAGGCGAATAATGACAGCAAGATTTTCACAATTAGTCATATTGTCATCAAAAAGCTTAACGAAGACAGCATGTAGATTTCCATAGTTAGTCATATTGGCATTAGAGATTTTTGGAAGTAAATTGTGTTTTCGATTTGAAACCTTCAAAATTTGGAGTGGATACTTCATTCATCATTAAAGACAAAATAAAATTTTGTGATCTAATTGAATATAGAGATAGAAACTAGATGAACGACTCATTTCTTCAATTTAACTCTATAAGTCCTATTCTTGTATAAGAAATGTGAGAGTTTCGGATTTTTTTTTATTATTAAATAAATATTTGCACCATAACTTATAAAAAAATATTATAAATTGTATTTCATCAATAATATATATAATTGGTATTTACAAATTCTTATCTATTAAAATAAGTATTTGTATTATAATAATACAAAAAATGACCATGGCGCGTAGAATAAATGGTGATGCGGTGCTCAGTTAACATAGTTCGTGGCAAAAAGGTCATCGGTTTGAAACTCTGTGGGCAAAAATCTAGTCATACTAAGGGCTGGTGTGGCCTAGGCCGGCGTCTGATGATTTTGATGGCTTAAATACCTATGCACCGTGACTACTTAAATCACAAGTTAGGTGTGCCAATTAAAAAAAAAAACGAGTAGTCTTTAGTGCGACTTTTTGAAGGCTTTTATGGTGACTTTTTACAGTGTAATTTCTCTAAATTCCGGCAGGGATTTATTGAAAAGAGAAGTTTGATTGCTAACTTTGCACAATCAAAGTGCCCTAAAGGTTTTTGAGGGTGTTGAATCCATATATAGAGTCAAAAAACCAGTTTGAATAACAAAAACCAAGATTTTACCTCAAAAATTTTCACCGGATTCTGGCACCTGAAACTTCAAAAAGTCGCACTAAAGACAACTCCAAAAAAAAAATCATTCATCAATTATATATAGATGGTACTTACCATTTCCTTTTTATTAAAAATAAGTATGTATCCTATAATAACATAATAATATAAAAAATAAAAATAAAAATAAAAAATCAATATTATATATATATATGAATGGTTGTTATTATCTCCTTCCAAATTCAATTCCTATAAATGACATGTTAAGATTATATTGAGTATTTAATAATATATAGGAAAGAGGAATATATATATATATATATATATATATATGGTTTGTGGTGTGAAAGTGTTTTGGAATTTTGATAAAACCTTTTTTCAAGTGGTTGTGGATAGATTTTGGTTGGTACAAATATAGAATGTCTGTAGCTGGAATTTTTTTTTTAACTATTTTTATATAAGAAGAATAATGCTATCACATCAAGGTCGAGTCTAAGTGACAACCCATATACTTATCAACTTAAAACAACCTTTCACAAACTATGCTATATAGGTTAACTAAGTTTAAAATTTCATTGGGACATGAGATGTTCACACTATTTATTGTTGAACTTAATTATTGTGTGAAGAGGGCTCTCCATCCTAGTTTGGTAGAGAAGTTGTAATGTAATGTCATGTAAACATTTTAATTGGTCAAAACAAAATAAAATTATTATTTGTATTAATTTTATTAATTTTTATAAATTATTACGTGATTTTTGAGTTTAGGTTTGTGAGAACCCATGGTATTAACTTGTGGTGTTCATGTGGAATATGGTCTATTTAACCCCGGAAATTTAACGCAGTTGAATCCCAAAAAATGATCTAATATAATGCACTGTGAAAACCCCCAATACTTAAACCAACCTATATCCATCTTAACTCCAGCTCTACCAAGCACCGAGAGGGATCAAATCTCTTGAGATGCAAACCTCTTTTAGAGTGAAAAGATATTTTATCTCTAGACTTTTGGTAGATCGTTAAGATAGATCTAGAGTGGTTACATAGATAAATTCTAGCTATTTTATCTTTCTTTTTTTAATGTAAATGAGTCAATAAACATATATTATTATTATTATTATCCAATTTTAAGGTCAGGGCAATGATTTGATTACTAAGTCTATGAAGGCATACATACTCTACCCCTTTGGTTTCAAATTCGTAACATCTTAGGAAGAAACACGTGCTCTTAACCATTAGGCCTGCTTACATACTCTACCCCTTTGGTTTTGAATCTGTAACCTCTTAGGAAGAAACACATGCTCTTAACCATTAGGCCCACTCAAATTGTATTTTGTGAAAATAGTATAAAACTGGCAATTGTACCATATGTTGCAAAAGAAACGTCGTAAGGAAATAGCATAGGAAAGAGTAGCCTAGAAGAAATAAGAAGGCAATAGCATAGGAAAGAGTAGCCTAGAAAAAATAAGATGTTGCAGAGAATGAGCCATCATTAAGGAATGAAAGGAAAATTATGCTCCCATGGAAGCAAGTCGTGGAGGTTTCAAAGATATTGATGATAAGAGTTATCAACCAGAAAATTTTGTTATAGATTTTGAAATAGGAAATTGGGGGTGAAAACATATATGTAAACCAACATAATCTGTTCACATATATTAAAAAAATTGTTATAGATATTGAAATAGGAAACTGGGAGTGAAAATCCATTGGTGATTAATAATCCTCTGAAACAAGCATGAAATGAGCATGTTACTCAAATAAGATATTTTAAATACATTCAAGTACAATCTATCTAGCATAGATGTAAATAAAGAGAATCTTTATTAACAAAAATAGAGCTTACTCCAGGTTCATCTACATTTCTGAGCACCAATTGCATGCTTATTAGAAATTGTATATGAAGAACAATAGTTTTGGTATACAAGAAAGTGAATGTCATTTTAATATGGAGTAATGTTTGGAAGGAGATATTGTTCTTTATGTTATGGTTTATTTTCTTAACTCCAAACTTGGTTTAGTCTTTCTCTATATACATAAGAAAAAAAAATACAAAGTAAATTCACAAATTTAAGTTATAGTTTTAAATTTTATAATTACAAATCTAGTTTCTTATTAAAATATTTTACACATCTTAGGTTATTCTAAATTGATCAAGAGTATAGAATTTAGGGTGGTGTTCTATGTCCACTAAAATTCCCATGAGGTCCATCACTATGTATGGGGTTCATTGCAACCTTGGATATATTTTGTGAGTTGTTGTGATTTTTTGCTTGTGGTTACAACTTAATTTTGTTTTTCACCTAGTTATCATGATTCAAAACTTTGTTATCATCTTATATCCTTATAGCAATAGATATATTATGTGAGCTAATGTGATGTTTTGTTTGTCACAATGACTCAAAAATCAGTTATTAGACCACAATATTGACTTTCTTGTTGTGTGTGTTGTTTATGAACCCTTTAAAAAAACAGAGGAACATTTGATTTTATAGTGTGATTTCCCCAGCATGGGTGGGGGTTTCAGAAATTGGAGAGTAAATTGAGTGGTTATTGTTAGAAATTGTTGTATAAGATGGGAAATTTGGATGCTTTGTAGACAATATCGATGTCATAACAGATATCTTTTTTGAAATTTTTAGTGTCTCTCGCCACCATGGATCTAATAGGATCCATTCCAACTGAGAACGTCAATACATCACCATGCGAATGATAACTTGTGACATCCCTAACCATTTTCTTTGATAGTGGATCAAGTTATAAACTAATAACTTGTGAAATCTCTAGCCATTTTCTTTGATTGTGGATCAAGTTATAAACTATAATATACTCTCTCTTCAGAAGACTCTACATTATATATTGGATGGAGGGAAAGGTTATGATAAAACTTGTACAAAAAAAACCCCTTAGTGTTGTCTTAACTTACTCTATTGTTAGTTACATAGTGTCAATTTTGTAAAATTATAATCTACAATAAACACTGAGTGGGTTTTTTATTTTGTAAGTTTTGTTTAGAATTGAAAAACAAAAAATTATAAAAGCAAAAATTATGTAGTGAAAAACTTTCTTTAAAATTTCAGAATAAAGTAAGTTTGACATCATATAATATGAAAATTGTTTATAATTATAAAGTAAACAACGTGTAAGATTTTTTAGCTATAATTAGGTAATTAAAGATATGTATATATAGTGGTTTTTTTTTTTTTTTTTACGAAAATTTGATATTCATGTACGTAGTTACAAAGTGTTATGTACTTACAAACTATTACGGTTAAGTATCTAAAGGTAAATTTAGTGTTATTTAAGAAATGAGAATTAAAATAATTTGGAAATTTAAAAAATATCTCATATTTTAGAAAATTTCATTATTAATTTATTTTTATTTTTTAAATTAAGAAATACTACTCATGAATAATAAAACACTTGTAACATAAATAATATATAACAAAAAAACACCATGTATTTTTTTAATAATAAAATAGTTGTAATAAAAATAATATATAACAAGAAAAAATATGTATGTTTGGATGTATGGAAATTTAGATACATTTTATTAAGTAAAATTTTAAAAAAATAATGGTTATAAACATTTAAAATAATTTAATTAAATAATTAGTTTAGATCTATATTATTGATCGGAGGGATCAATGAAGTTGTCATATCAAGACATTTGATCCCTTTTGGTTCTTGGTAGAAGAGTGAGGCCATTTAAGTCCCTCCTTTAGATAAACTACATTCCACCTGAATACCATGGGTTGTTTTTATAGTTTAGTATTATTTTATTTTATTATTGTTATCTTTTATTATATCTTGACCTAGTTAAAATGTTCATTACATTATGTCAATCATTTTATTTAATTTACTTTTATTTTTAGTTTTCTGTAATTTGACAATCTAATGGTCTAAAACATTTTAATCGTCTAACATTTGATCCAATAGCTCAAACATAGACACAGTGAAATGTATATTTGTGAAATAAAATTGTAATAATAATATAGAAATTAAAAAATATATATACATATATATTAATTAATATTATTATATATACAACCCCACGGGGGTAGGCGGGTTGGTAATCGGAATGCGGTGAAGTTCGTTTGTAAGGCGAGCCCGACAAGAGGTCATGAGTTCAAATCCCCCGGACTAAAGCGGAGCTGTGGAGAGGGGTGGGCGCATGCTCCCAGTGGGTATAGTGGTAGCGGTCAAAATCGACCCCGTGTAACGCGAGTCGCGAGGCTGCCCCAGTTGTCGATCCCACTGTAAAAAATAAATAAATAAATAAATAAAATAAAATAAAATAAAATATATATATATTATTATTATTATATATACATTTTAATTATTAATATTATTATTAAAAATATAATTATAATTATAAAATATATGTAATTATTGATATTATTATTATTAAAATTAGCTTTTATATTGAAAAAAAAAATGTAAAATACACTGGGTGCAATGCCCATCTCAACTTTTTCTTTAAAATGATTTCCATTGTGTTTTATATTTTTCACAAACAAAAGTCTTATCATTTTCTATGTTATTTAAGATAAAAGAGGTATCATTTTTTAGAACTCATTTAGGTATGTTTTCTCATACCATTTATGTTTTTCACATTGTATTAAAGAATGGAAGGTAAGGTGGTTGCATGATTTTAACATTGATATTTATTATATTTATAATAATTACTTTCTATTTATTATTCAATTATATATTGATAATTGTCAATGGGGTTTGGTTCAATGGTGAAGGGTGTGTTGTTAAGACATTCGTGATGAAAGGTGACTGGTTCTAATCTCTAGAAGGCAAAAAAAATCTAACCATGATAAGGATTGGTGCGACCGAGGTCGGGTGCAATTCTCGAGGGATTTGACGGGTTAGATGCCCCTCGGTCGTGGTTTCTCAAACCAAAGGTTTGACGTGATGTCATGTTAGGACCCACGTAACCAAGTAAACAAAAAATTATATATTGATAATTTATATTATTTAATAAATTGAGTTAACTTATTTAATTTAATTTAAACGTATGAATTTAAAATTTACAAATTTTATAAATAAAATTATCTTGGATTTATTTAATTATTTTTATTTGGTTCATTGGTTTTGGAGATGAGTGATCACTTTCTGTCGACTTAATCATTGATGTAGGAGCATCTTACTTTTAAGTCAAAATTCTTTTTGACTAGACCTAGGGGTTTCATTTACTAAGGGAGTTGGTTCCCTGATTGAGTGAAATTGTTTAATTTAAATGTATCCTCCTATGTTTTTAGAAGAATTATATAAAAGTGATGAAGGTGAGGAATATAATAATTAGATCTACTCTTTTGGAGAGATCTCGAGAATATTTGAGAGAGTTAGAGAGGTCTAAGGGTTAGTTAAATCTCCTGAGAGATGTGTGGGTCTAGAGGATCTAGAAATAGGGATTTGTTGAGTGATTAGTGGATCTGAACCAGATTATGATTTTAGAATCTTTTTGTATAATTATGTAACCAAAGCATGTAATAGAGAGGTAGAAGTGTGGAAAGGAGAGTCAAAATAAAGAAGTGAGGCCAAGTGGGCCAAAAGGGTTGAGAGGGGCCAATCCATTGTAAACCAAGCCAAGAGGGCATAAAGGCCTTTGTAACTTATCTACATATAATATGAAGAGGACATTTTGTTCGAGTGTTTAGAGTTGTGTGTGTTAAGCCTTTTTTATTATTATATTGAATGTGGGTGTAGTGCAAGGTTGTAGCAGATAAGCTCAAAAGTGATGTCATTCCAAGAACACACATTAGAATCATTACAGAGGAGGAATAACCCTTATGAAATGGGGACAAATTATTCTAGTTACAATTGAGATAATTGAAATTGTTTATCATTGATCCACATAGTGATCGATGATCTGGAATCAATAAAGAATTAAGAGGCGCGAATCCACGACAGGGACGTGAGAAAGATGGTAAACCTGTGATAGAGTCAGTTTCCTTTGAGTTAGAAAATATCAAAGTGGTGCAGCAAAAACAATGGAATCCAAATTTGGAAGACAAAGAGATAAGAGAGTCAAGACTTGAATGGAGCTTGCAAACAGAAAGGGTTGAGATCAGAGCATAAAGGGTCGAACACGGAGTTTAAGCGAGGAGCAGAAGACTTACTTTATTAGCCTTCAACGAAAGCAAGTTAATTGACGAAGGTCGAGAGACATAACTTAAGTTTCGTTAGAAGAATTTGTCACTTGACAGTGTCAGGCCAGAGGTTCCATCCCAGGAGGTCGAAGGAGTGCATAAGGGAGCAGTCGAGTTAAGTGGATTCTAATTCCATATCCTAAGAGTGGTGTAAATGGCATACAATGCACTACGAAAACCCCTCAATAGTTAAATACAAAGAGTGAAGGGTGCTCTACTTGAATGGTTCATGAGGCACAATGCTTGCTAAGGTTTTGCAAATGGAGTAGCAAGCTAAGTGGGCTTGATTGTGGGGAGGCAATCTGGGATGGGTGACCTCCCAGGAAGTTTTGGTTACCGCGTGCAAGCCCCGGAAGTGATGACTGATGTTATGTGATTCATTTCAATTCTTCACCTCTCTGAGCATCATCCAATGCAATGAGTGTTAAGTGGACTATTCAAAAATCATGAGAAATTAGTCAGTTACGACTACCTCTCATGGAAATGGTCATAGATGAATGACTTACTTAACGCAATTGAATCCCAGAAAATGTTTCTAATATAATGCACTATGAAAGCCCCTCAATACTTAAATATAAAGAGTGAAGGGTGCTTTACTTGAATGGTTCATGAGGCACAATACTTGTTAAGGTTTTGCAAATGGGGTAGCAAGCTAAGTGGGTTTGATTGTGGGGAAAACTCCACAGTTAAGCGCACTTGAGCCAGAGGTGATATGGGATGGGTGACCTCCCAGGAAGTCCTAGTTACTAGGTGCAAGCCTCGGAAGTGATAATTGATGCTATGTGATTCATTTCACTAGTTTCAATCCTACTTCTTCACCCCTGTGAGCATCACTCGATGCAATGAGTGCTAAGTGGACTATTCAAAAATCATGAGAAATTAGTCAGTTACGACTACCTCTCATGGAAATGGTCAGAGATGAATGGCTTACTTAACGCAGTTGAATCCCAAAAAAATGATTCTAATAAAAAAAATTTATAAAAAAAAAAATTAATTTTTTAATTAAAATATTATTTTTAACCAATTACGTGTATTTAAATGAAATGAGTTAATAAGTGGATAAACTTATGGTCCTAAAGTATGCCCTAAAACTAGTTTTGTTTCGCTAAGAGCTCATTTTCCTCGGACGCAAGGAAAAGACCGAGAGGCATTTGGCAGGAGCAAAAACCCGCTCCCTTACAGACCAACAATGGGTAATTCTAAGTGGCATGGTTTTCCCTGAATAACAATGATAAGCCAACCTGCACTCGTGGATAACAACCAATGATGGTTGTCCCCACTGTTGGTATGACAACTAAGTTATGATAGGTTTTCCCACTGTTAAAAAAAAGGTGGATAAACTTCAATTCATTAGCTAGTGAGGTGGTAAAGTTCCGCCTTGATCCACTCATTTTTCAAAATTATAAAACTATGAATTGTCTTAAAATGATACTTTTACGTGTACAGTTTAGTGGTCAAGATTCCTATCAAACAAGTAGATCTATAACTTCCAACAAACATTTTTACTAAATTTAGAGAAAAATTTCAATAGAAACAAAGTTAAGTCTATCCACTAATTAACTTACTCTATAAATAAATATATAACAAGGCACATTCTACAATACAATACGACAGAGACGTGTATCGACCATCAAATATGCGTGAGTTAAAAATAATAATAATAATAATAATAAAAAAATAAATAAAAGGCTCTCTCTCTCTCTCTCTCTCTCTCTCTCTCTATATATATATATATATATATATATATATATATATATATATATATATATATATATATATATATATATATATGCCCCAAAGAGAGAAAATTTATTGAGGTGTAAATTTTAACTTAACTTTTTATACACAAAAAGCAAATTTACACCGAGAGAAATTTAACCCCTAATCACATTTGATAGATGTTTGAAATCAAAATAAATTTAAAATAATACATAAAACATAAACTATAAAATAACTAACTCATATTATTTTGTCTATATTATTTATTAAAAAATAATTCATCTACAAATACAATAACTATAAAATACTAAAATTTTACTCTAAATATAATCCAATTCAATGATCGTTACAACCACCACAAAAATGACAACATACATATCAATCTTTGATAAAACTACTCATAAAGCCACCTTTTTTTTCAAGGAAAAAAAACATTGGTTATCATATTAAGTAAATATTGAGTACATAGCAACATAAATCTCAAAAAACTTCATCATGTCCAAAAATTACATATAGAATTCCATCATGTAGCTACCAAAACTACCCATTACATTGGCATAAGATCATCCCCTAATATTCTTATATGCACTACAAAGTACCATGCATGTATTGTGCCCAAAAACATCTTAAACAACACTTTTCTACTCTTTCCTCGTCATAACAACATATCATAAGCAAAAATTAATATTCAAGAAAGCGTACATCTCACTGAGGGAAAACCAAAAAATCATCAAAACTCTGGAAAAGTACCCTTGATATGAAATCTACAAGATTGATTATTTGCACAATTGACTATGAATGCATTTATATGAATGAACGAAAAACATTGAATTATTTTTATGGTTTCAACATATACTTGTGAGAAGCAAATAACATAACCGCAAAAATTTGTATGCCTTATTGGGAAATTTCTTTTTTCCCAATATTTTAATAATTTAGTGGTTGTTGTAAGGCGATAAATTTTTCATAAATTATATTCAAATTTTAATTTATTTGTTATTTTGGGAGAATAACTATGTTCTCACTATTAAACCACAATTTAATTATTACAAGTCCGAAAACCCATAATTATCTTGATTATTGCTTATTAATATAATTGTTAGAATAATTATTAATACATGATTCAACTTCAAGCATATATTATGAGCTTTATTTTTTACAAATTTATTTTATATTATGTGTATGTAAATACAAAACTTTTTATTAATTTGTTTTCTATTATGTATATGTAAACAGAGATATAAGAAGCCTATTTTTGTTCATTTATTAAAAAAAAAAAAAAAAAAAAAAAAAAAAATTAGGATGAGTTTAGGCAAAAGTTTTGATATTGAATAGAAGAACAACGTGCTCACTAATAAGGTATTATTATTAGTATAGTATGAAGATGATCAAGCTTGAACACCTCTTGGGATAGTTATATTCCCCCAAAGGTGGTTCTAGTCCTCAATCCCTCCCTATGAGATTTAAATCTATGATTTTGTGGAGACTAAACCTCACACAAACCAATTGGTCTACGCCTCATGGGTGAATTTTAAGAATGGTTATATAAAAGAAAATTGTTGAATCTTTGAGAGTATGTAGATTTTTATAGCTAATTATATTGTTATCAAAGATTTATGGAAATATATTGTGTTTTAGTTTAAAAAGTTAGTAGTTTCATGGACACTCCACTCATTATCAAAGATAAATTAATTAAGTTTTGATGATTCAAATTGGTGTTGAGAGAGAAATTAGATCAAACAACTCATTTCTTCAATTTATTTGGGAGCTTTCAAACAACTTTCCAACATTTAGAGTGGACATTGGACCCATCATCAAGGACAAAATAAGTTTTGATGACCCAAATTAGTGTTGAGAGAGGAATTTTGTTTTAATGTATGTGTCTCTTTGTGCAATTCTTCTGCAAAGGCAAACAATGACAACATGTAGATTTTCATAATTAGTCATATTGCCATCAAAGAGCCTAACAAAGACATGTCGATTTCCACAGTTAATCATATTGCCATGAGATATTTTTGGAAGTAAATTGTGTTGTCGGTTTGAAACCTTCAAAGTTTCGAGTGGACACTCCATCCATCATTAAAAACAAAATAAACTGTAGTGATCTAATTGAATTTAGAGAATAGAAACTAGATCAACGACTCGTTTCTTCAATTTAACTCTATAAGTCTTATTCTTTATAAGAAATGTGAGAGTTTATATATATATATATATATATATATATATATATATATATATATATATATATATATATATATATATATATATATATATATATATATATATATATATGTATATAATTAGATGGTAATTTCTTATCTATTAAAATAAGTATTTGTATTATAATAATACAAAAAATGACCATGGGGCATAGAATAAACGGTGACGCAGTGCCATGTTAACATAGTTCATGGCGAAAAGGTCATCAATTTGAAACTTTGTAGGCAAAAATCTAGTCATGCTAAGGCTGGTGTGGCCTAGGCCTGGTGCAATCGCCCAGTGAGTTTGATGGCCTAAATAACCCTGTGTCATGGCTACTTAAGCCACAAGTTAGGTGTGCCAATCATCTCAGGACTCAGATTACCTAAAAAAAAAAAAAAACTATATTTTTTTATTCATCAATTATATATATGGTATTTACCATTTATTTTTTATTAAAAGTAAGTATGTATCTTTAAAAAAAAACAAAACAAAACACATCAATATTATATATATATATATGAATGATTGTTATCATCTCCTCCCAAATTCAATTCATATAAATGAAAGAAAGTTTTTAATAATATATAGGAAAGAGGAATATATGTCTCTGTGTGTGTGTGAAAACAAGGTTTGTGGTGTGATAGTGTTTTGGAATTTTGATAAAACCTTCTTTCCTCCTCCCACCCCTGTTGTCGGTCGGTCGGGGTGGCGATGCACTATCGATTGAGCCTTCTATCGGAAGTGTTTGTGGATAGATTTTGGTTGATACAAATATAGAATGTTTATAGCTGGGAATTTTTTTTGACTTTTTTTTTTATATAAGAAGAATAAACCTATCACATGTTACTGAGCAAGTTTAAGGTCGAGTTTGAGAGACAACCCATATACTTATTAACTTAAAACAACCTTTCACAAACCATATTTCAAATCTCATTGGGACATGAGATGTTCACAATATTTATTGTTGAACTTCATTATTGTGTCAAGAGGCACTCTCCATCCGTGTTTGGTAGAGAAGTTGTAATGTAATGTAATGTAATGTAATGTCATGTAAACATTTTAATTAGTCAAAATAAAATTAATTATTAATTTTTTTAATTTTTATAAATTATTACGTGATTTTTGAGCTCTAGGTTTGTGAGAACCCATGGTATTAACCTGTGGTGTTCATGTGGAATATGGCCTATTTAACACAGTTGAATTCCCAAAAATGATCTAATATAATGCATTGTGAAAACCCCCAATACTTAAACCAACCTACATGTATCTTAACTCCAAATCTACCATGCACCAAAAGGGAACAAATCTCTTGAGATGCAAACCTCTTTTAGAGTGAAAAGATATTTGATCTCTCAACTTTTGGTAGATCGTTAAGATAGAGTGGTTACATAGATAAATTCTCATAAGATCATAAAAAACATATTATAAATTAAGATGTTTATAGCTATTTTATCTATTTTTTAAAGTCACGGCGCAGACCCCCTTGTTTGTGGAACAAGGGACCCACCTTCAGGTGGCGATTTGATTACTAAGTCTATGAAGGCATACATACTCTACCCCTATAGTTTTGAACATGTGACCTCTTAAGAAGAAACACATGCTCTTAACCATTAGGTCCACTCAAAAATAATATAAAAATAATAAAGAAAAATAATATAAAATTAATAAATATATATTTGTAAAATAGACTTTTAATAATTACGCCGTAAGGCATTATTATTTGAAAACAACTTTCCTAATGTGCATCGTGTCATAATGTGAAACCCTTAGATTATATGTTAGACGATTAAAACATTTTCAACCCTTGATGGAAAAGTTAGTTTACAATGCAGTTATGAAAATGTGGAAGGTAAAGCATTGGGCGACTCTTCACCTGTACATTCTAGGATAGAAGAGAGGCATAAGTGTTACAATCCCTGCGTCTGCCTCATTGCTTCTGAAAAATGCAATTGTTATGATCGAAAATATAGAGTTCTTCTGATTAAGACTTCATACAACAAATCAGACTACCAGTCTGGACAGAGTTACGATTACCCAACTTTATACGAATAAAAACAGGAGAAACCAAACCAGAAGCATCCAAGGACAGCCGGGCGAAGTGAAGGCGGAAGACTATACGTATCCAATTACATCCACGTGGACTGTGGAGATTCATTTTGAATAAACACTAAAAACGCAATACACATTGCTACGCATGGGCAGATGAGGTGTCGTTCAGCGCAGGACACATTGGAACCCCCAAGAAATATGATACGGACATAGATTTTATGAATGCATATGGGCCTTTTAGTAAAGTTACTTTGGCGCATTTTTAGGTCGATTGTTGATTATCCAGATATTATGTAATCAGACTGAAATGGGCGGTGTTAAATAATTTTTGTAAAGTTACTTCAGCTCATTTTTATGTGGATGGTTGATTATCAAGATATTATGTAATTAGATATATTATAATAATTTTTATAAAGTTACTTTATGTGGATCATTGATTATCCAGATATTATGTAATCAGATGTATTATTAAGTTATCAGACTGACATGGATGACATGGATGGTACCTCGTACCGGGTCAAATACCCATGTCAGTCTGATTGCAAAATATTCAGAGAATCAACAATAGATATCAAATCAAGGTTACTTTATCTACTTCCATATGTAAAGTAAGGTGGAAACCATGCATGAAAAATGGGTAGTTTAAAAAGGTTGTGTTTTTAACTAGAATCTGTCAATGATTTTTAGAAAATCTGGCAAAGATTTGCCCAAAATCTTGTTTACTGTTGTTAAAATTTAATATTTTGAGTGCCTTAAAGGTTTTTTATAGTGCTGAATCCATTTCCACTATCAAAAATAGATTCCAAACACTCCAACTACCTCATTTTTTGAATTTTAAGCGACCAGATTCCGGAAGTTTTCTGTCATCCTGACTAGAACGCAGCCTCAGTAGACAGCTTCTCAAAAAAAGAGTTTTAATGTGCGAATACCTAAAAAAACTACGAACCCTAGAGCAAACAATAGGTTCCCATCCATACCCGAAGCTCATGCAGAGGTATCAGGTTAGTCTAGAATATCGAAAAAACCATGTGTATGAAAGCCCTCCCTGTTGAGTCTTTGTGGAAGTGCATATAAGGACCAGGGCTGTGTATTTATTCATATGAGTGTGCCAAGTCACTCGACACATGAAGAATTATTTCCGAACATTTGTCAACTATTTTGTGTGAGGTTACTCTTCTCCGCCCCTGAATCATGGAATTCAACACTAACGTTATTCGACTGAACATCGACGAAAATTGTTGGGTTATGCAAGTTAAGGAATGTCTGCATGCACTAGAACAACAAGAGGAAGAGGAGTTTCGTGTTTCTGTATTTAATATGCCGAAAGAGTTATTGGCAATGAAGCCAGAAGTGTACATTCCTCAGTCGATTTCCATCGGCCCCTATCACCATAGCAGATCTGAGCTCTACGATATGCAGCGTTACAAACTGGCAGTTGCTCATAGGTTTCAGAGGGGAATCAATGGACGAAAGTTTGTGACCGTCGTTGAGGAGTTTCGGAAGCACGATTGGCAAATCCGGAGCTGCTATAACAAGTACATCGATTACAAAGAAGAAATAATTTTTATAAAGTTACTTTATGTGGATCGTTGATTATCCATATATTATGTAATCAGATATATTATTAAGTTATCAGACTGACATGGATGACATGTATGGTACCTGGTACCCGGTCAAATACCCATGTCAGTCTGATTGCAAAATATTCAGAGAATTAGCAATAGATATAAAATCAAGGTTACTTTATCTACTTCCATATGTAAAGTAAGGTGGAAACCAGGCATGAAAATTGGGTAGTTTAAAAAGGTTGTGTTTTTAACTAGAATCTGTCAATGACTTTTAGAAAATCTGGCAAAGATTTTCCCAAAATCTTGTTTACTGTTGTTAAACTTTAATATTTTGAGTGCCTTAAAGGTTTTTTATAGTGCTGAATCCATTTCCACTATCAAAAATAGATTCCAAACACTCCAACTACCTCATTTTTTGAATTTTAAGCGATCAGATTCCGGAAGTTTTCTGCCATCCTGACTAGAACACAGCCTCATTAGACAACTTCTCAGAAAAAGAGTTTTACTGTGCGAGTACCTAAAAAAAACTACGAACCCTGGAGCAAACAATAGGTTCCCATCTGTACCCGAAGCTCATGCATAGGTATCAGGTTAGTCTGGAATATCGAAAAAATCATGTGTATGAAAGCCCTCCCTGTTGAGTCTTTGTGGAAGTGCATATAAGGACCAGGGCTGTGTATTTATTCATATGAGCGTGCCAAGTCACTCGACACAGGCATAATTATTTCCGAACATTTGTCAACTATTTTGTGTGAGGTTACTCTTCTCCGCCCCTAAATCATGGAATTCAACACTAACGTTATTCGACTGAACATTGACGAAAATTGTTGGGTTATGCAAGTTAAGGAATGTCTGCATGCACTAGAACAACAAGAGGAAGAGGAGTTTCATGTTTCTGTATTTAATATGTCGAAAGAGTTATTGGCAATGAAGCCAGAAGCATACATTCCTCAGTTGGTTTCCATCGGCCCCTATCACCACAGCATAATATTTAATTTAATATATATATTTTCATATATATTTGATAATAATATTATTAGTATTTTCTTATTAAAATTTTATTTTATTTTTATGTAATATTTTAGTTTTGTATATAATAATTAAGTATCTCTCTTTTTAACTAGCTCAAAGAAGAAAATTAATATAGCCAATATTAAAACGAACTCTCATGAGCTCTATAGTGAAACAGGTTGTTGGACAGTTCCTAAAACATCATGGATGGAAAGGATCTGCGATCTCCGTGAGAATATGAACATCGAGGATGAAAATTACTTCCTCTTAGAGTGCCCCGAGTACAACCATATTAGAGCTCAATTTCATAATCTTTGTTGCAATACTGACCTCACTAGCCTTTTAAGATGTCAAAATTATAGTGAGCTCGAGAGGCTTCTCTCCAAGATTTTTGAGCATAGGAATAAAATATTAAATCAAACTAAATAACTCTTTTCTTTAGGTCCGATAGACCAAAGATTGGTCTGAGTGGACGTTAACCATCATCATCATCATCATCATCATCATATATATATATATATATATATATATATATATATATATATATATATATATATATATATATATATATATATATATAGTTTAAATGGTTAGAAAAAATGTTTATTAAGTTTGGATTTAATGATTTGATATGTTACATAAATAGATCAGCTTTTAAATGAGGAGTGCTCAAAAATTTTCCCAAAATTTTAAATGAATATACCTGAAGATAATTTTATTAATCACAATTTTTTTTTTACATATTATAACATACATTCAACTGTTACTTTTTTGTATTATTTAAATTGAAACAAAGAAATTAGATTTTCTAAGACTACAAAAAAAAATTGTAATAAAAATTATGTTCTAAAATGATTTATGTAATTACGCCGTAAGGCGTTATTATTTGAAAACAACTTTCCTGATGTGCATCGTGTCATAATGTGAAACCCTTAGATTATATGTTAGACGATTAAAACATTTTCAACCCTTGATGGAAAAGTTAGTTTACAATGCAGTTATGAAAAGAGAAAATGTGGAAGGTAAAGCATTGGGCGACCCTTCACCTGTACATTGTCGAATTTCAAAGAGGCATAAGTGTTACAATCCCTGCGCTTGCCTCATTGCTGCTGGAAAATGCAATTGTAATGATTGAAAATATAGAGTTCCAATGCGTGGGAGAGCACAGAAGAGGAAAGGGCATGGGAGAGGGTAAACCCTTTCCTTCAGTATCTGATCCCTCAATTTGTATGCTTGACAGGTCAGTATCCGATCCCTTAATCTGAGGAAAGGCAGGTAAATATCGAGACCTCAACTCAATTTCAATGTTAAGGCAATTACAGATCAAAATCTCAACTCAATTTCAATGTATGCTTGGGAGATGGATCCCCGTTGGGATTCGAAACGTCGAAAAGGGTTTCGTGAGACTGTGGATAATCCGGCAAACTCTCCAGTAGACCCTGTCTCCTTTACTGTGCATATTTAACAGTTATGGTTTGCAAGTATTAGCCGGGGCTGCATTGTATGCTTGGGAGACCCTATCTCCTTTACTCTGCATATTTAACAGTTAGGATTTGTAAGTATTAGTTGGGGTCGCTTTGTATGCTTGGGAAACCCTGTCTGCTTTATTGTGCATATTTAACAGTTAGGGTTTGCAAGTATCAACCGGGGCCGCATTAAGGTTATATTCACATCATTTAGGGCTTGTGTATGAAAGATATTTTTCAGCTCTTTCCATTCCACAAATCATGTTAAGCTCAATAGATTGAGTAAGCAAAAGAGGGATTCACATCACTCTTCAACAGCGGAACAACTCAAAAGAAGAGGAGTGAATTCGCCGCACATAAAGGGCTGCTCAACTAAATTCGTTTTGATGGCAGAAATTGCATGATACACTTACTCAAGGTCAAATTGGAGGCTATACCAGATGTAGAAATTTGTTGGCGTTTGAGGAATTCATTTACAAAGGTAAAGAGAGCCTGCTAAGGTTTTATGTGGGCTTAATGGACGGCTTCATCAACAACGCTGGGGACGTTGAGTTGCTGAGAAGACTATAATCCATTCACATGGGCAACGACGAAGAAGAAGTCTCTGGAACAGAATGGGAAAAGAGTATTCTCAGTATTTTGAAAAGCATGGCTGGCAATGGATTTCAAAGGCATGGCTGGTAACGACTTTTATGCTTTTTATTGTACTGCAAATGGAAATGGATTTCAAAGGCATGGCTGCTAATGACTTTTATGCTTTTTATTGTACTGCAAATGGAAATGGATTTCAAAGGCATGGCTGGTAATGACTTTTATGCTTTTTATTGTACTGTAAATTTCTCTTATGGTAGCAAGTCTGCCTTCTTGTAGAAACCATGAAATGAGTATACTTGGGCTATAAGCTCAACCTGCTCAGACCGCCCTAGTTATTTGCAGTCTCTAAATACAACTGCAGGGATTGCTGCTGTGCTTATAATCCAATTGCGAATAGATGGTATTCAATTCCTCTTTTTTTTCTTCCCCCATCCATGCGTTTTCCTATGGCAGCAATCGGTCAGCAACTCCTTATCAAGGGGAGTTCAACTAGATCGTACCATCTTGCAGTTTGTAATCCAATAGAAAATAAATGGAGGTTGCTGCCTACGTTGCACTATCCTCGTTTGAATCCATGCATTTGTGGAATTGAGAGCAAATTTGGCCCTACTGACAAATATGGCTGTGACGGCAGCTTCCAGGTCATTGTTGCAGGGGGGGTCTTCGCAAAATGGTAACAGTTATGAGCCCACAATAGAAATTTATGATTCATGTGCTGATTCATGGCATGTGATTGGAGAAGTCCCCTGTGAATGTGCTGTAAGGTTGGTTGTGTGGACACCCAATGATACAGTCTACTGTAATGGAGTTATTTATTTTCTAACATCTGCTAGACCTTATAGTATCATTGCATTTGATTTAGTGAAGGGTACTT
This sequence comes from Pinus albicaulis, assembly GCA_034641835.2. Classification (NCBI taxonomy): domain Eukaryota; kingdom Viridiplantae; phylum Streptophyta; class Pinopsida; order Pinales; family Pinaceae; genus Pinus; species Pinus albicaulis. Next base: position 1,413,289,840 of record CM076577.1, on the reverse strand, counting down.
GGAGTGAGGTCATGGTGCCAAGGCCTCAGCGGCTCATGTGCTCCTTTTTTATAAAGAGAAGAGGCCGACTTACTCTTGTGGGAGGATTGGGTTCTCCCAAGAAGTGTAAATGCTTGAATATCTGGGAGCTACAGGGGGATGGGTGGCCAAAGATTGAAACAATGCCTAGTGAAGTCTTCAATAGATTTTTTTGGAGAGAAAGATGATTTTGATTACAAGTGTGTTGGAAGTGGGGATTGCTTGTATTTTTTCAGGGATTATCATTCAAAGATATTGGTGTGTGAACTATTTGAGAATTAGAGGGCAAATTGGAGATGGATATCTTGCTTCTCTTCTGTTGGATCACAGTTTCCAAGATTCTTGTTTAGGGGCATGTTAGTTCAGCCAAGTTTGGATGTTTTCTAATAAAAACTGGAAACCTAGGGATCTTCTCATAGCATGGCAGCCTACAAGACATGCAACTTCAGCTATAGGTCAGCTCAAGGATGTCGTTTTAAAAAGGATTTTGATAAATATCAAGCAATTTTTTTACTATCATGGTTAACTCTTAAACTGCTAATAAAGGCCTCCCGCAGTGAAAACACCGGTGTGTGATAAGTATAGATTTATGTTTGAGCCCTGGCCTTTGCCAGTTTACAACAAACAAGAAAACTATGGTAAATGTCAAGTGAAAGTGTCATGATAAGGCATCCTAGTAGACCTTGATATTTGAGACTTGTTTCTCCATTATCTGATCTGTCACCTATCTGATCACGTAAGTGAGTCTGTTTCTATTGTTCAATAATTGGAGAACAATAAACCATGAAACTAAAAGCTCTTCCCTGCCTCTAAGTTGGTTTGGGAGGACGGGGCAGAGTAGGGCTCCTGGCCTGAAACTCAGTTTTATTGTATTTTTCTTTTAACCCAGTGTGTTTTTTATTTATCATCTTTCTGATCTATCACCTATACGGTCATGTAAATCAATCTGTTTTTATTGTTCAATACGTGGAAAACATTGAGCCATGAAGCTAAAAGCTTTTCCCTGCTTCTAAGTTGGTTTAGAAGGACAGGGTAGAAAAGTGTTCCCGGCCCGAAACTCAGTAGCTTTTTTTTTTTTGCCTTTTAAATCCAATGTGTTTTTTTATTTAATTCTTTGAGACTTAAGAGAATGGGTGGACAACGAGTTCAGGATTATCATGAACTATTATTTTGTTTGAGTGATTGCAGTATAAAATAGAATTTTTTTACCACCAATTTGCATGCTATTTGCTTGTGTTGTGATCCAATGATTGTTGTGGTCCAGAATTGTTGAAGCATTTTTTATTTTTATTTAGCAATTCAGTATGGTCTATATATATATATGATCTTCCATCCTCCAAGCCAAGCTACAGGGTGAGCATCTAACAGTTGCAGGGCATACAATTGGATAGTTGAGGTTCACCCGGATAGATGGACCATTGCACATGCTTTTGTTGGATCTTAGGTGAAGGAAAACATCTAAGTCTGCATAGAAATCTCTGTTTACTTGAATCAATATCCGGTGGAGTCAATCCATAGCGAGAAGACGAGATTTGTAGGGAGTCGATTTGTGTTAAGCCAACACACAGTAAAGCCATGGAGAATTAACCTCTGCATAAGAGACTCCGGAAAATTTCGATTCAATTGGCTCTTAAGTGAGACCAGAGTGCATTAATGGAACCATGAATATGAAGGACAAGGAGACAAATTCATAGATAAGAAAGGCGTGAAGAAAAAGAGGAGTTAACAATAGGCAGAACAGAACCCTGAGCCAAAGGGCATTACGGAACCAAGAAGTGAACAATTAAACCACAGTTAGAATACCAGCTGTATCGCGTGATCGTAAGAGTGGTAAATTGGAATTGTCAAAAAAACGCGATCTACTCCGGCGGTTGACACGTGGAATTGAGTGGGTTTGTAATACCGCTTACATCGCGTAAAATATAAGTGTTAATGTCTAGCCTTTGAAAAAAAAAGATGTCTCCCTGGTCCGTCCGATCTGCTGAGAAATAGATCGACGGCATTCATGCAAGAGAGTTGCACGAGAAATAGTTCAAGGTGAGTTGTGTGGTTCCGTGGAAGTATGTTCTTATATGGTACACATAATCACAAACTAATAGACTCCACGAATTTGGAACTTCAATTAAATATGTTCAATATGTTATAATGTAAAAAGTACAAAATACTCTATAACTTCCTTACTGTATAATTTCATTATTCTACAAGGAATCACAAACTAATACGCTTGACACTACTTAAACATAATTACACTTCAAATGATTATGAAGGAACCTTCAATTAAGTATGTTTGTTTAATGAATCATATAAGAGACTCGATGGTTTAATAGGATTGAATTCTATCTTGTGCCTTGTGGGAAAATAGTCTTACCGTTGAAAAAAGAATGAAGGAAACAAGATTAGTTAAGGATTTTTTTCTATTTAAATGGGAGATTATCAATTTAACACCCTTATGATTTGTTTATGTCTTAACATTAATACAATAATGCATATTCTAATTTTAACTTAAGTGATAAGCCTAAAATTTGCAACGGGAGAGCATACGACCATCTCGGAGAAAATACATCTCATAACTCAGAGAATCTATTCCCACACCAAATAAATAAGTTTATTATTGAAAATAATAGTGACGACTCTGAACCTATTGTTGTGATTTTATCTCGTGCCTTCGATATTTTCATGTCCTCAAAACAAGCTTCAAGTCTACAACTAGGTGTCTTCAATATTTTCTTTAACTTTTTAAAGTTTTACAGTTTAAACCAAGTTTGCATTTCATCTTGTCGAGTTTCAACAATATAATTATGTCTTCTTTTCAGTATAAAATGACACATCAAATTAATTATAGTTCATCTCCTTCTAGCATTTTCCTTACGGCGTTTCCTTTGCAACATTAGGTGCAATTGCTAGTAATATAAAAATTAAAAAAATATATATAAAAATATAGAAATTTTATGAATAATTATGCCGTAAGGCATTTTTATTTGAAAACAACTCCCCTAGCTGTCACTGTGTCCATGTTTGACCCATTGGATCAAATGTTAGACGATTGAAAATTTTTCCACCATTAGATTTCATTGTTCTGTTTTAACTGTCAATGAAATCTTGATTTTTACAACTGTTTAACTTATTCATCTTAAAAATAATTATAACTAATAAACATAATATAGATATCTTTCCAATTTCATTTTTTGTTTGAACTTCTTTACCTCCCCATAGCTTTGCAATGGCTGGAGCCACAACCTTGGAACCTGGTACCTAGTTTCTTAGTAGCAAAGTCAATCTCGCAGCTTATGACTTCATTTTTGTTGGACACGCATGGGAAAATAAATTTCCCACTCTCTAGGTTTTTGTTCTTGATCTTCATTTTTATAAGATAATCTAGCTAAAGTTCTGTGGTTGATTGGTTCTGTGACTTTTTTTTAACCTCTAACTGTATTCGATCTTGCGACTAATTTTGTCAAAATATGTAGATTGTAAAAAGAATTTTTCAAATGCATTGTTTATGGTGAGAGAAATTGTCGAAAACGAATACAATGAAGTGGAAATCTTTGTCCATTTGGTCGTCAATAAGACCACAAAAGCAATGCAAGTGAGCAGGCGAGTCTCAGAAATTTTAGTCCATTTCACATGAGCTCAGCTAATCTAAATTCATTCAATTAAAGTTTTGCAAAACTATATAAATGGTATATCATTGTTTCTTCGCGTTACTACAGACTTTAATTAAAAAACTTGGGGCACGAAAGATTTTAGTCCAAAAAAACTTACCTAATTGCTGTTTTGCATTGTATTTAAGAAAATATACCACTGGACCTGCAAAAAAACACCGGACGCAATGGGATGAACGCCGAGGTTTAATGATTTTTCTCTAAGAGGGACAATGATCTTTGTGAAAGCCGAGTGACAAAATTGCAAGTTCAATAGCGAGATGTTAAATTTGTGTTTGTGGATCATTACAAAAATTCGAGAGTCTCCACATCTAACTCTTAAGTAAATGAAAACTTGCTAGATTTTTTATAGTCTTTGATTTTCCTTTGATTTTTCTAGAAAAATTACTATCACTATAATAAATTACGCTTTAAAGTCATAGAAAAATAATAATAAATTACGTCTTAAGGCCATTGAAAACAAATTATAATTTATTTATTTTTAATTTTTTTATTTCTTAATTTTCTATTTTCTCTTTTATTTCCGAGATTAAATAATTTGTAGTATACATTCCCTTTCGTATGATCATTATGCTAAGCTCCACTATCATATTTAGAAGATACAATGTTGAGCTTATACTCCGTATGTCGAAGAAATAGTATAATCAATGCAACCAGAAGAACAAGTAATGGTAAAAAAAAAAGGAGCAAATTCGATTTTTCTTGGAGATTAATTGACACAATTATATAATCAACGAAAGTCAAAACATCATGAATCTAAGTGGAGTGGAATTGGATTCCATCCTTTTAATAATCATAGCGGAGTTATAAATAGACCTGACAGGTCAAATTATATAAATGGCCTTTTTCCTTAAAAAAAAATGTGGATCAATAAATTATAAGCCAATAAAATAAGAGAAGTAAAAATGATTAGAATTGTATGCGTTGCTCAATTTTCGAGGTGTTTGAGTTGAGCTAGAACAATAATCGACCGTCGATCTTGAAAAAGATGTTAGACGATCATCACCGACCAACAAAACCAAGGTAAATCTACCACCAAAGCAAACAATCGCATTGGATCCATATAAGACGGAGATGAAGACTTGAAAGGTCATTTGTTCTTTTTTGAAATGAATTTCCTGCTAATGATATAACTGATGAAGATTAGCAGATGGTTCACTTCGTAAGAGCTCTATGACAAAGAGCACTTACATGGTTTATGAAATTTATGAAAAATTATATTAGAGCAAAACTTATGATACAAATTCGCTTCCTCGACTTCTTCAATGTTGAAGATGTTAATTATGTTATAAAAAATTGATTGAAGTAAAAGTAAATTAGATGCGAAGAGAGAAAATACTAGAATATGAAAAAATATCGATGGATTTATTAAGCCATATCTCATATCTCATACACATTGACAAATACCACTTTGCACTGCAAAAACTCCTTAATACTTAAATACAAAGAGTGAAGGGTGATATACTTGAATGGTTCATGAGGCACAATACTTGCTGAGGTTTTGCAAATGGGGTAGAAAGTTAAGTGGGCTTGATTATGGGGAAAAATCCACAGTTAAGCGCGCTTGAGCCAGAGGCGATCTGGGATGGGTGACCTCTCAGGAAGTCCTGGTTACCGGGTGCAAGCCCCACAAGTGATGATTGATCTTATGTGATTCATTTCACTAGTTGCAATCCCACTTCTTCACTCTTGTGAGCATCACCCGATACAATGAGTGTTAAGTGGACTATTCAAAAATCATGAGAAATTAGTAACGCAATTGAATCCCAAAAAATTATTCTAATATAATGCACTATGAAAACACATCAATACTTAAATACAAAGAGTGAAGGGTGCTCTACTTGAATGGTTCATGAGGCACAACACTTCCTAAGGTTTTGCAAATGGGGTAGCAAGCTAAGTGGGTTTGATTGTGGGGAAAAATCCACAGTTAAGCGCGCTAGAGCCAGAGGCGATCTAGGATGGGTGACCTCTCGGGAAGTCCTGGTTACCGGGTGCAAGCCTCGGAAGTGATGATTGATGCTATGTGATTCATTTCACTAGTTTCAATCCCACTTCTTCACCCCTACGAGCATCACCCATTGAAATGAGTGCTAAGTGGACTATTCAGAAATCATGAGAAATTAATTAGTTACAATTACCTCTCATGGAAATAGTCATAGATGAATGGCTTACTTGACGCAGTTGAATAGCAAAAAATGATTCTAATAAAAAACAATTATTAAAAACAATTTAATTTTATAATTATAATATTATTTTTAACCAATTATGTGTATATAAATGAAATGAGTTAATAAGTGGATAAACTTATGGTCTTAGAGTATGCCCTAAAACTATTTTTGTTTCTCTAAGAGCTCATATTCCTCGGAAGTAAGGAAAAGACCAAGAGGCATTTGGCAAGAGCGAAAGCCCACCCCCTTACGGACCAACAATGGGTAATTCTAAGTGGCGTGGTTTTCCCTGAATAACAATGATGAGCCAACCTGCACTCGTGGATAACAACCAATGATGGTTGTCCCCACTGTTGGTTTGACAACTAATTTATGATAGGTTTTCCCACTATTAAAAAAAAGGTGCATAAACTTCAATTCATTAGCTAGCGAGGTGGTAAAGTTCTGCCTTGATCCACTCATTTTTCAAAATTCTAAAACTATGAATTGCCTTAAAATGAGACTTTTACGAATATAGTTTAGTGGTCAAAATTCCCATCATACAAGTAGAACTATAACTTCCAATAAACATTTTTACTAAATTTAGAGAAAACAATTTAATAGAAACAAAGTTAAGTCTATCCACTAATTAACTTACTCTATATATAAATATATAACAAGGCACATTCTACAATACAATACGAGAGAGATGTGTATCGACCATTAGATATGTGTGAGTTCAAAAAAACTAAAATAAAATAATAATAAAGTAAATAAAAGGCTCTCTCTCTCTCTCTCTCTCTCTCTTTATATATATATATATATATATATATATATATATATATATATATATATATATATATCGCTCTCTCTCTCTCTCTCTCTCTCTCTATCTATCTATATATATATATGCCCCAGAGAGAGAAAATTTCTTGAGGCGTAAATTTTACCTTAACTTTTTATACTAGAAAACAAGTTTACACTGAGAGAAATTTAACCCCTAATCACATTTGATAGATGTTCGAAATCAAAATAAATTTAAAATAATACATAAAACATAAACTATATAGTAACTAACTCATATTATTTTGTCTATATTATTTATTAAAAAAATAATTCATCTACAAATACAACAACTAAAAAAGACTACAATTTTACTCTGAACATAATCCAATTCAATGATCGTTACAACCACCACAAAAATGATAACATGCATATCAATCTTTGATAAAACTACTCGTAAAGCCACCCTTTTTTTCAAGAAAGAAAAAACATTGGTTATTATGTTAAGTGAATATCGAGTACATAGCAACATAAATCTCAAAAAACTTCATCATGTCCAGAAATAACATAGAATTCCATCAAGTAGTTACCAAAACTGCCCATTACAATGGCAAAAGATCATCCCCTAATATTCTTATATGTACTATAAAGTACAATGCATGTATTGTTCCCAAAAACATCTTAAATAACATTTTTCTACTCTTTACTTGGCATAACAACATATCATAAGCAAAAATTAATATTCAAGAAAGCGTACATCTCACCGAGAGAAAGCCAAAAAATCATCAAAACTTTGGAAAAGTTCCCTTGATTTGAAATTCACTGGATTGATTATTTGCACAATTGACTATGGATGCATTTATGTGAATGAATGAAGGACACTAAGTTATTTTTATGCCTTAAACATATACTTGTGAGAAACAAATAACATAACAACATAAATAAAAGATGCAAACACAATAAGCATTGATTACAGAGTTCATCCCTCTTGGACTACGTCCTTTGAGTCTGCTTCCTAGTGGGCGTCTGTTTTATTAGGAACGCTCCAAAAAGATTTTTTACAAAAAAATTTACCCACTGAAGAAGCAGGGACTGCTAGTTATTGTCAAAAAGAATCCCTTTCTCTCAACTTTATAACGCTTGCATTCGTTCTAAAAAAGGCCCAATGACGACCAAGATATGCCCAAAAGAACATTTGCAAGCATACATAAAACTTTGTTCTGCAACTCATTGTTCAACTCCCCACGCACTGTGCAATGAAAACTCTTTTATAAGCCTCGGGCAGGTTCAAACCTCCCGGGCTATTCATGGCATATGGCATTGGTGGCACAATAACATATCTCAGTGCTATGGCATATAGTTTCAAACTATAATACAAAACTTCTAAATGGACCGTGCCCTGACTACCCTTGGCATATATATTTAAATAATAGTCTTTAATAAATCGACGAGTGTATAGTCTTGACCTGTTGTAATATTAAATATATTTAACCAAAACCTTAACATATACTACAGTCCTGTGACATGGTTATAACCGTTGGATTAACATTGGATTATGCATCGAATTCCCCACCCGGATCCTTAACATAAGGTTTGAACTTTGGATGTTTGACTGGACCGAAGTCATGGCTATCCAGCGGCGACGTGAAACAATTGGAACCCCGTGGTGGTCAGATGGTTGGCATCCCCGTGGCACTGTTGACGCAGTTCATCCTCCAGCGGTCTCGACCTCAACACATGACATGACTCCGACGCTGACTGTTCATGCCACATGTGTGCCACCTCCATGTTATTTTTCAAACTATTGGCATATTAATTATTTGGACTCCGCTACATATACCATAGACGTAGTTACCATAGGTTTTGACTTAGCAAAACTCTGCTCCAGTATCGCCATCTGGCTTTGTAATATATGTTTATTATATGGTTTTTGAAACCATACCATATGTGCACCCACCATATTTACACCATGGATATATACATAGTTTAATATATGGTTTTAATGTGTAACTTATCACCCATAATTTCATCATGCACTTGCAACATCAGACATTGCAATTGCACTTGCACTTGGTTTTTGAAACCATACCATATGTGCACCCACCATATTTACACCATGGATATATACATAGTTTAATATATGGTTTTAATGTGTAACTTATCACCCATAATTTCATCATGCACTTGCAACATTAGACATTGCAATTGCACTTGCACTTGTAAACTTTGACGGATGATTTCTCCTTCATCCAGAGACCAAATGAGAAACCGAAAGTAGTGTCAGATTCAGAGTGACGGGATTACAACTTGGCACTATTTCTGGAAACAACTAAAACCTTTGAACTTGGAGCAACTAGAGGATCCCCTTGGATTAAAACTCCTCTTGTATCACGCCATTTCAGAAGATGTTGTAATGAAAGAACCCAGGTCCAGCAGAAAGACCCATTTTTGATAACACATCCTCCATTGAGTTGTATCCCTTGAATACATGATCAATGGAAATGTAGAAAAAATGGTCTTTAATTTCTCAATTCCACGCATCTAGTTAATTAATGAGGGGGCAGATAGATTTGTCTGTCCATTAGCCCAGTCTATAATATCCTCATGTCGCCAAAAATAAAAATATCCTCCATATTTAGTCTTCTTGCATTATATAACAGAGCCCACAAGGCAATCACTTCTGCTTTGGTGTTTCTTCCACACCCAATTGAACTAGTAAAAATGAATCTGGATATGTTGACTCACCTTAATAACAACACTGCAACCACAACGATCTTGTTGATTCGCACCATAAAAAAAAAAAAAAAAAAAGAAATTGGAAAGACAACATTTTGATATTAAGCTAGAATTATGAGCGGCTTTACTTTGTGTGACTTTTGGGCATGTTCACCTAAATGAGCACATACCATGTTACAGAAGCATCCAATGTCGAAAGGATATCCATCAAATATCAGTGTGTTTCTAGCACTTCGGATCTCCCATATAACAAAGGATGGAAGGGTCTTGTGTGCACTTTGTCGGAGGATCCACCACTTAATACACTCCTCTAAAGATAAGAAATGTCATCCCTGATATAAGTGATATCTCTATAAAACCCCACCCCATACTGCAATGGCAAGGGCATTGAAGGAAAATATGGGGTACATTTTCCATCACTTATTTGCAAAGGTAGCATCGACCAGGACCAATGTATCCTCTTTTGCACAAATTATCTCATGTGAGGATCTGACCCTTCCAAGAAAGCCATCCAAAGATAATAATCTTCAAAGACATATTCCAAGTCCAAACTGACTTGTACCAACACTTATCCACATTCTCTTGAAGAGAAAGATAAATGTAGTTGTAAACATCCAACGCCACAATCTGTCCCTCACGTGGAATGCCATTCTAGGCAAGTTATCAAGAAGCCATCACTTTTATCTAATTTGAAGAGCCCAAGTACAATAGGTTTGTTGAGTTTTCTCTAACGAAGTTATTCACAAATTAATTTGTTTAAATAAATGATATTTTGTGATAAGTCTTCTGAAAATGTATTTTTGTTTTTATAATGATGTATTATGAAATAAAGTTGTAAGGAATAATTTTCTAACTTTGTTTAATCAAATTATATTTATTTTAATTTGAATTATATCAATATAAAAAAAATAACAAATTTCTCTAAATATATATATTTTTAAATAAGTCAAATTTGAGAAAAGTTTACTAACTCTTTTTTGTTGAGTAAGTACAATTTGAGAAAAGTTCACAAATCAATTGATTTGATCCATCTTAATGCTTCTTTAAGTAAAAACTATGATATATTTATATTAATTTATAACCACTTTAAATTTAACTGACCATGATCTCAATTTATATTATTATTTATATTTTTTAAATATTTCACATTTATATATACAAAGATATCTTTAATTTTAATTTTATGTTTATTAATTAAATTTAAATATGAATTTTGAAAATATTATGATTATAAATATGTATTACTACCTTCTTCTTCTTTTTTTCTATTTTTTTTTTTTAACGTGATATGAATATTATGAATGTAACAAATTGAATGAGATCACTTACTATTATTATTAATTTTTTAATTAAATAGACATTATGTTTTATTATTAATATAATTTTATTTAACATTTAACACTACAACATTTCATATGAAGTTATAAACTAGCAATTGCACCGGGAGGTGCAAAGGAACGCTGAAAGGAAACCGCCCAATGATGTAAGGGGGGAAAAAAAGGTAGATGTTGAGTTAATTCTTCTCCAACTCCTCCTAGGGGAACAGAGGGAGAAGAATAAATGGCCTCCAGGGACTGAAATCAACCGAATTCACTATCATGCCGTCTCTAGTAACATAGCAATGGAATGTAGGCTTTCGGGAGGGCGTATACTTGCTATTGCTTGGGGTTATGGTCTAAGAAGTTCGAGCATCAAAATATAATGAGAGGATATTGCCTTTTAATAGAGTTTACAAGGGGAGGATTTCTATTAATATTCAAGCACTTTATAAAAGAGAGAGATAGCCTCTGTGCATTATTCAAAGGATATTCAATTGTTTTTTATTATTATCGAATAAATTAAATGTTAAAAATAATTAAATAATAATAAAAGTTTGAATTTATATATTTATTTTATTTTTAATAATTACATGCTAGGATAAGAAAAGATTTCAAAACCAATAAAAAAAAAAGAAAAAAAAAAGTAAAAATTAAATAAATAAATAGAAATAAAATAAAATAAAGATATAATTAAAATTTAAAATAAAATAGATAAAAATAAATAAATAAAATAAAATAAAATAAAAATTAAATTCTTAATTACAAAAACAAGAATATAATAAATAAATAAATAGAAATAAAATAAAATAAAGATTAATAAATAAACAAACAAATAAATAAAATGAAATAAAAATAAAATTACATAAATAACAAATGAATAATAGTAAAATTAAAAATAAATATTTTTATTAAAAGAAATATAAAATTTTAAAATTTTTCGACCTCTTCTTCGCTGCCCAGGTAGCTTTTGCGACTGAGGATTAATCTCACCATAATATCAAATATTAGCTCCACCACAATTTCTCTGAGAACACTGCTGCAACGCCCGATGTGCTGAAAAGGGCAGAGGAGGAGCTGGACTTCATAGTTGGAAGGGAACGCGTTTTGGAGTAATCGGATCTCCCAAAGTTGAAGTATTTGGAGGCGATTGTGAAAGAGGCGAACCCCCGCGCCGCGCCGCGAACTTGACAGAAGCACGGCCCAGTCTGTGGCTGCGTGGGAAATAGCGTGACGGCAAATGTCAAATTTTGAGTGGTGGTAAGAACGATGAGAACGCGCTCTGTTTGGCTCAGCGAACAATCGCATTCGGAAAGCCAACAAAGGGAACGCTTTCAGCGTAATTAGTATATGTAGTTAAACACAATGTGTATTTTGGGTAATGAATGATGGGGGAACACAGGCATGGAAAATACCCAAACACCATTCTATGCAAAAGGTGAAGAATTTGTCAGAGCTTACTGAAATTAGTATATGTAGTTAAACCCAATGTGTGTATTTTGGCTAAGGAATGATGGGGAACGAAATTTTGTTTGTAAAGGAGCCATATTCTTTTATTTCTATCTATTCTCGCTATATATATGAACATACTACTTTGAATGAACTCAAAGGATAGAGAAACATGTCTGACCAGAAGAATCAAGTTTGTTCAGTAAATCTTCGAAGGACTTTCCCATTTGACATTTTTGTAAGGCCTGCTTTTACAAAAGTTAGAAACTCTTATAGAAATAAAGTGCAGATGCTCTGAGAACAAGTTTACACCTAATAGAAATGAGTGCAAATGCTTTGAGACCAAGTTTACCCCAATCGAAATGAGTGTAGATGCTCTGACACGAAGTTTGCATTGCAATTAAATTCATTTTTTTAACTTTTAAATAAGCATACTTGATTTTGAAAGCATGCAAGATTATCCAGACTTGATAAATCAATACAGTAATGGTTAGGAGACGCCTTCCACAAATCGACACAAAAGAATGTTTTGGAAAAATATTATCAACACCTACACATCGTCTTCTTTGAGTCCTGTCGATCCAAGTCATTGCAACTCTGCTTTGATAGTTAACGAAAAGGCTGAAAGGTATGCATTTTCTTCATTTCCAGAAGTTGAAGCTTCATTTGTGGTTGGATGCAAGCTGACTCCAGCCTCAGCATTGAGCTCTCAATAGCGTTCACACAATCCCTGGCAAAATCATGGCCCAAAACGGTAAATATAAGTCTTGTCAGTGACATTTCAGTGGGCTTCAAGATGGGAGACATTGTGATGAAATTGAATTTCCAGATCTCCATGTGCCTTCGCCTGGTTGCACAAGACTTGGGCTCACATGGCAGCAGATTCTTCTTTGCTATGCTACACTGGCTCCTGCAAACCTCTAGGCCAGAAAACCTCAATATATACCGACTGCACAAAATTCTCCTCACCGATGACAACAAAGAAAAATCCCTTCAAGCTAAGAAAATGCGCTTTCAAACCAGGCTTGAAAGAAGGGATCTTTGGAGCAGACCAGCCGCTAGACACCAAGGGTTTTATTGTTCATTCAAGAGGAGGAATACAGAGGGTTTAGGATACATATACAGCTGCAGGAACTGAAAGACCTGTGTTTCCGACAAAATTATTATGATGGTGATATCCACCATGCAATACAGAGCCTTGCACCAAGAACCAGGGAGGATGACCATTGTACAAAAAGGATTCCTCTGTTTTGTTATTCAAATGTTCAGTGGGTGGCTAGTTGTATCCAACAATTTTACAACCGTTTCAGGCAAAGTCTGTGATTGTTTGAATCACAAAATGCAATCTCTTCTGGCTTCTAAAAACAATTTGTATGATCTTGAACATTTGGCTTCTTGGAATGTTTCTTTCAGATGTTGCTAGTGGGAAGGTGTCTCCTGCGACAGTCGAACCGGCGTTGTTGTTGCGGTGGATTTGCATAATTGCAGTTTGAGTGGCATCCTGCGCCCTGCTGCACTGTTTAAATTGACGACCCTGCAGCATTTAGATGTTAGCTTCAAAAACTTTACTAGTTTATCTATTCCTATAGAGATGGGTCTTTTGAAAAACATGAATTTGAATTTTTCCATGTGCTTATGCAGACATTGTATGTAATTGGATAATCATCTTATTCCACGATGAGTAGTATTGTGTGGGAGTCTTGTTATTGTTGTGTGCGAGAGCGACGACGAAATGCCCTCGGGCGCGAAGAGAGGCAATTTTCAAGAATTCGATAGCCTGTTATTGTTTGTGTCAGCCTTCTGTATAAGGGCTTCTATCTGATACTGGCTCGGTTTCAACCCCAGGGATCTTAACAGGGACCCTAATTCCAATTGTGTCAATCTCCCGTCATGGTTTTTTGTCGAACGTCATGAATATCTCTCACAGTTGTGCGATTTGGCCTTTGTCCAGCCTGGAGGACATGCCATGGCTCTCGTTCATTTTCTTCAATCGCACTACATATTCAGCTGCACGTCCGATTGGAGATTTTATAAACTCCTGCTATGGCAACGCTGCTGCAACGCCCCGATGTGCTGAAAAGGGCACAGGAGGAGTTGGACTTCATAGTTGGAAGGGAACGCGTTTTGGAGGAATCGGATGAGGACCCCAACGTCAATGACGTGGGCACGCAAGCGACAGCCGCGAAGGTCGTGGGCACGCAAACGACAGCCGCGAAGGTCAAACGATTTGACAGAAGCACGGCGTAGGGAGGTCGAACAGTGAGCGGGCACTTGTCAATTTTTTATTGGCGGTAAGAACGATGAGAACCCGCTCTCATTGGCTGAGCGAAAAATCGCAATTGCAAAGCCCATAAAGGGAACGCTTTCAGCGTAATAAATTTCAGAAAGATAGTCTAAGTGATATTTTCAAAGTAATTGATATGGAAGTAATTCTTTGTATCCAAATCTATGTTCTTCATTCTCTAATTTCCTATTCAGCGAGCTCATGGTGATGCTTCAAGGAAAAACAAATTTATATGTCCAGCAGCTAATCTGGGAATAGATTCTAGTTTAAATGTGTTTGCCTTTTCTTTATGGAGTTTGAGAGTTTTTTAATATTAAATTAAATAATATTAAAAATTAATTAATATTTTCAAAATTATGTCTATTTTATAAAATTTTCAATTTAGTAAGTAATTGTTTTTTACATTTTATTATAATGAGTATGTAAAATGAAATATTGAAATATAAAAATTATTTTAGTATAACTAAAACATAATTGATAATCACTAAAGCCAATATTAAAGAGAAGGAGGATGTTTTTTTTATCATTAATCTTTGTAGTAAAGTGGTTGCAATATGATTTTTTCTTACTAATTGTACTAGTAAGATAAGTCTATTTTGATCGATTATAACATTAAGATTACAACATTAAGAGGGATTTATCTCTTAATTGGTTTCATGTCATAATATTAATAGGCATTTATTCACACTCGTATTTAATAGAACACATTTACTTAATGAGTGTATATCTTTTTTAGTCACAACATTTTAAATGATTTACACTAAATTTTGTCCTCGTTTAGGATGTATTTATATCACCTATCACAAGTTGTGTGGTAGGAATCAAATTTCTTTTTATTAAACCATATCTTGAGTGAATAAATATAAGTTTTGTTTGGAATTTTACAATTAGGGAAATTTTGAACTTATCTATCCAAGGCATAGATGGTTGTATTATTTTATATGACCTACTGCTTTAGTGTTAGTATGCATTTTCTCATAAATGCATGATGATAATGAAAAGGTATGGATGTTGAATTATTATAATGTCAGTGCATAGCGGTGACATATATCATCCATGTATTTGTATTATACCTGTTCGTATAACAAATTTGGAAGAAAATCTACTTAGTTTCCATGGTTCACCTTAGGTTTTATTTTCCCAATACAACGACCTCAGCACCATGGCCAAATAAGGGCTATAGAGCCTGAAGCAGCGACGTGCTCTGTGTTAGTGGTTTAAATTTTTTGTACGCTTTGCAACTTCACATGATTCGTCGAATGCTTGTCCCGATGATCAATGCCATTAAATGAAACAATGCAATGACGGTCTCAGATTCATTGAACCTTAACATAATGGTCATTCCCATTGTAAATAGAGAATTAATTTAATTTCTCTTGCTTCAATGACTCTGCTTTCCAAAAATTCTTTTCTTGTGGCATGGATTCCCTCCTCAACCTCTTGCTCATACAAGGACCACAGATTCATGTTGAAGGATTGGTGTTGTCAATTTCAAATGCATTGCTAAATTTGGGTGATCACCATTCATTCCAAGATGGGTTAAAGCTCTAGAGAACAACCAACACTGTAGAGGATTTGGGTAAAATTGGTTTTTGCACCATTGGGTATTATTTTGCATTTCAGATTATACAGGGATATGCTACTTGGGTTCACGTTCTCAATGGTTATGTTCAGAACCATGTCGATACAAGCACTCAATACAATTCTACCCAATATGAGTTGTTCAAAGAAACGAGGCATAAATCAACGACAAGAGGTAAGGCTTCATTCTCTTATTCGAAGTGGGCAATGTTGATTCCAATCCTCATTATGGTTCTCTTGCCAGGATCCCAACAACTCCAATCTTCTGATGTCCAGACCCTACTAAGAATTTAGAAGCTCCTGGAGTACCCTAGTGCATTAAAAGGCTAGAAAAACAATACAAATTTTTGCAACCTTACTACTTCTTCATCTCTCACCATTATATGCTACAAGGGCACAATAACACAATTGAAAATTGTGGGTGAAAAGGGCTCTCCTCAAAATGGAAATAATACGTTTTCTGTTTCAAGCTAGACTTTGTCATCATCTTTTTCAACAGATTCATTTTTAACTACCCTCTACAAGGTTTCAAGTTTTAAAGTTCTCTCTCTAGTGTCTATTGGAATCTGGGGTCCTCTACCAGCAAACATAGGTCGTTGAGTCTTCCCTTGTTATACTAAATATCACTTCAATTTTTTTCAATGGAAACTTTCCACATGAGCTTTCTCTTCAGAGGAATCGCTAGACCTTAATACTAGGCAATAATATGTTAAATGACACAGTGCCTAACTGGATAAGCACCCTCCATAGTTTAACTTCTTTGAGCTTGAAGAACAACTTGTTAAGTGGTTCTTTGTCAATCTCTCTGAGTACATTGCAAAACCTCATAGTTTTACAACTTTAAGGAAATTAGTTGTCCAGGAATTCGCCACATCTCAACACCTTTCAATATTTATATGCCTTGGAGATAAGCACTCCTCATGTGGACCTACTTTTGTGGCTTAAACTAAATGGCTTGTAAACTTAGTCCTATTTCTATAATTGGCCTTCCTCACCTATCATATATATATGTAAAGATGAGAGAATTTTGGTATAAAATCTTAATCATGAGATAATTTGTATTTTTTTTTAATGTAAATCTTCTTTGTACTCGTGTGATGCAAGAGTAGAAAGGCACAAGCCTAGAACGGCTTAGGTGGCTTAGGTTATGGCTTGTTTGGAGAAGGCTTGGAGTCTTTAATGCTAGTGGAAATAGGATTGTGAATCTCCTTGAAAGTGGGAGAAGCAAGAGTGGAGTTTTTTTGTCTCGTGGAAGAATTGGAAAAAAGAACCAAGTCATTTTAACTCCAAAAATATTAAACATCCGAACTTTTATACTTAATATTTAAAATCTGGTGGGGTCGCCGAAGTTGAATTCAAATGTAGGGAAAGCGAGTATCATCACGGAATTCGTCCTGAGCAATCAAGTTGAGGTCAATAGACGTTAGTAATAAAATAATTTCATCGTGCTTTACTTGGAAACCCTTGTACCCTTAATACACTTTGTAACCATTGGGTTCTATGATATGGTAAATTACTTGGAAATCCCTGTACCCTTAAAACACTAATTTGTAACCATTGGGTTCTATGATATGGTAAATTTTGTAGCATACGACGATCCAGAGTCCAGGACAGCCTTAAACCCTAAACCCTGAAAACCATCGTGCCATGGTAACATCTCGATCCTGTAATATCAACCCCTGACAGACGGCCATGTTGCATAGGGTTGCGAAGCTTAACGGCAAGCTGCTCGCTGCATCTCGGACCAGAAAATGCTTTCCAACATCGACATCATCGGCTTATTGTTCTCATTTGAAGCGAAAAAATGGCGGTATTAAAGAGGCCGCCGGTATTCACCATAACTCAAGGTATGACATCTTTTCCTTCTGTCAATATCGAATAATACGATATATTTCCTCTGATGCATCCGCCATCAAAGATCTTATATCATCGACGAAACCCCCCGAAAACATTAGTTTGGGAACTCAACTGCAAAAATCTCGGCCATGGGGTCGAAGTGAAGGTCACGAAAGCGATTCCGAGCATTTAGTCTGCCCGGGATGCGGAGTTTACATGCAGAGCGAGCAGCCGAAGGCGCCCGGATTCTTCACTAAACCCTCAGAGAAAGTAAAAAAGAAAAGAGTGTGGGTTGATGTCAAAGGAGACAATCTAGGAGATGAAATCTGGTTGAATCCAGACGATGGAGGAGAAATAAGTAATCAGATTAAGGTCCAGGAATCTGAACCGGGGTCCAATATCTCTCAAGAGAGGGAAAATAATGTAAACTTAAAGAAATCTGAAACGCTGGTGGTTTGCGCCCGGTGCCATTCCTTGCGCAACTATGGGAAAGTGAAGGACGAGAGCGTAGAGAATTTGCTGCCGGATTTTGATTTTGAAGTTACAGTGGGAGCCAGATTGATGAAGACAACCGGCAGCAGATCGACTGTAGTGATGGTGGTCGATACTGTGGACTTTGATGGGTCTTTTCCTCGGCGTGTGGCGGTGTTGGTGTCGAAGGCGATGGAAGAAGGTCAAACGATTTGACAGCAGCACGGCGCAGGGAGGTCGAACAGTGAGCGGGCACTTGTCAAATTTTTATTGGCGGTAAGAACGATGAGAACCCGCTCTCATTGGCTGAGCGAAAAATCGCAATTGCAAACCCCATAAAGGGAACACTTTCAGCGTAAATATCATAGTTATAAATACAAATCATCATTTTATATATATATATATATATATATATATACATAATTTTCCTTGAAGATTTTTTTTGTAGTTTTATTAATAAAAACAAAATTACAATATAGTGAATTGAATTGAATCAACTCATTATTTTTATTGCTTTTTTTTTCACTTTGGATTATTTTTTTCACTGAGTTGATATTATGTTTTAGTACATCAATAAGCATGTCTCTTTCGAAATAGGGCTTCCAAAAGTTTTTTTTTATTAAAAAAATTACTTGGACAAGTGGGCTTTAATAAAGAGGGTATATTCTTCCTGGATCTGGGTGTACCCTCAACCATCATGCCATTCCAGAGATCATATAACAACCTTCACTCCAGCATTCAATCTTGAGCACGAGTGATGGCCATGCACCACAGGTCTCATTCAATTAGGCTGAGACATATTTACTTGATTGTTCAGAACATCCCCTCGGGGTCTGGCACAAGATCTCCCTTACATACTTAATCCTACTCCTACTCCAGCTGATTCAATTGCTCCCTCATTCCCTCCATCATTTTCTTCTACATGGGTCAAGTTCAGGATAGGCAGGCAACACATTCACACTCATAACTACCAAGATCCATTGCACTAGGCAAGTAAGGATGGTTCGCAAATGTGGCAGAGGAAAAGGGTGAGTGCCCCTCCCTCATTGGCATGGGAAAGAGGAGGAGCTTTTCAACCATGACATTCTGCCCCAAATTCATCATTTGGTTACAACAATGGAGGCATAGGAGTGTAAACGTCTCAACAACGTACATTGGGAAATGAGAAACACGTTAGCTCGCCAGCTCTTGAACATGAAAGAAGCGAGGAAAGGGCTGGGCACAAAATGGTGGAGGTCAGCATTACTATCAACAACACACATCTCTATTTCTGTGAAATCTCTCCATATCAATTGGTGTAGAGTTTCCTCCCATCCCTCCAAATCCAACATCCACCAGTTCCAAGGAAAATTTAACTTCCATGGATTCTTCTCACCAAACGACCATTCCTCCTAATCATGTCCCTCCAATGACTCAGGAAAAGAATAAGGGTCCGGAGGACTATGGTAGTTCCCCATCGAGTAAGAGACCTGAGCCAAAATTTGATAGTCAAACAAGAAATCCTATCACCTCTACCCAATCCACCAGAGGAGAATCCTCTCATCTCGGTGCAGATTCTTACGACGTTGTGACTAAATGGAAGTGTCCTCCCTAGATGCAAGAAGGATATGATGATCCATTTTCCTACCTCGGCATGTTGGAGCAAGAAAAAAATGCCAAAGGCAAGCACCCTCAGCCTCAAGAAGTTCCAGTGCCAAGCAACCAACATGATCAAGTCCCTCATAGTTATTTATGTTTTTCCAGTTAATTTAGAAAGCATCAAATTTATACTACCTCGATTCCAAACTGCCTCAAACTATCATATGAATTTTCTAAGGGATCATTTGGTTTCCCTGTCATGGGCAGGTGGTCATTCACGAGTTTTCTTCATATTAGAATAAACATTTTGTAGATAACTCCTTGTCTGAACACAAGCTTCTCTAGCTCACCTCAACTTGTACTCTATGTAAATAATTTTTGGTAATATTATGCTCTCTGCTTAATTACAAAAAAATAAAATAAAGAAGGTATATTCTTCACAGTCTTCACACATAAAGGGGCGAGATTAAACTCCAACCCTAATCTTGGTAGTTAATCAATTTATCCTCGTTGTTTATTCAATTATTTCAACAATAACACATATGCACTTCATAATAATCAATGTAAAAATAATAGGTTTGAAGAAAGTAAGATTAAAAGTCGAAATAAAGTAGGATAAAAAAGTATGATTACAATGAGAAGGAACCATTGTTGTAAAAAAAATATAATTAGAGAGTTCATTTGATCATAAGAGGATACAACTTAACTCTAGTGACATACTGTAGAGCAGTGTTAATCACCATTTAACTTGTTTGGTTGCACTAGTTATTATTATTATTTTTATATTAACATTTAATTACAATGTCTCATCCAAGAGTTCACCACAACATCTACCACATAATTTTTCTTAAAGCGCCTCTCAACACAATTAAACATAAATTATATAATTTTATTTAAGCAAAATTTGATTAAATTTTTAAAAAATTACATAGAGTACATGCATGGGTAAACATGAGTAAATTGTATCTGAGATGAGTACATTTTAGGTACCAAAACCATACTAGCTTGGACCATGCTTGGGAGAGACCATCTGCCCTTAAGTGGGAAACCAGATGGTCTTCCCGAGAAGCCTGATAACATTTTTTGACTTCATAATACCTTGACAAAAACAGACATAAGATAAATTGGGTAAATTGTGACATCAAAAAACCGTACGAAAACAATAAATAAGAATAAACTAAGAAATACTTTCCTGAAGCTTATAAGCGGGAATGGTCATGCTGAGAGAGGTACTGAAAAGGGTTGTCGTGGCCATCTGGTAGCCATGAAAGTCGTTCCCACTTGATGAATGTTCTGCCTGGGCTGGTGTTAGTTGCTGCGAATTTTCACCTTTTAGAGTGTCTGTAGCAACAGCCTTACTAGCTGAAGTTTACAATTTCTCCGCGAGAATGGAAGTGCCAGGGCTACCTAGTTTATTTTCCTTCATTTTTGGAGGCCCTTGGATCTCAAGGATATGATGCTTGGATCCTTTAACGAGTGAGTCTGAGTTGTCTGAGTTCTCTAGAAAATTGGATGAAGTTGGAGGTGGGGGAGGAGGAGGGAGTTGAATTCTTAGAGCTCCTGATAGGACCCTCAAAGATGAACGAGCCTGGACTAAATGTATTTCCATGTTCGTAATTTTTCCTTCCACAACACACAAGACCTCTTTATAGTCCCTCAAACGATGACCCAATAAGTTCCTAACAAGCTAGTGACCATTGCTAGTATTCCTGAGCTCCTAAGCTTCCATAGTGACAACCAGACATTTGATGTGCCAAGGCATGTCTTCGTCAAATTTCTCCACCCCTTAATGTAGAAATTTGCTGAATAATGATTAATTATCCACCGAGACTATCCTAATCACATAAAATTCGAATTTATATGCAACACATAATCTCTTCCACTCAGATCATCACACATGCGGAAATAAAACAAGCGATAGCACATCAAATCATCATACACATTAACACAATATGTATGGGGAAAACTTATAGCTGAAAACCCCGCAGCTATTGTGTATATTATATTGGAGAAATCATGTAACAAAATCAGTACAATACTCCTCACAAGTACTCAGTACTATCTCATGAAGTTACACACAAACTAGCTTGGTTTTGAACAAGTCACTGGTTCAAAACTCACCACCAATTGCCTTGCCTCTATTGCGCAATCATGGCCTGTCTAAATAGAGATCCAAGGTTCGAATCTCCCTGGCTTGATAGCGCAATCATCATGGGCAATTCCTCCAAGTGTGGTGCAAATCTCATGCACAATTGATGTCGCCACTGATAGCTAACTCCACCCTTTCATCTACCTCTTTCACTGGTCTCCACTGAACTGATCATGCACTGTAGTGAACCGATGTGTTCTTGAGTTGAATAATGAGTTACTAATTAATGAATTAAATAATATTTAATTCACTCCACTCATAACTAATTGATTAGCTAGTTAAACTAATCTCAACTAGTTCAACTAAAATAACCAGAACACAACTCCACTAGCTGTCTCATTAACTCCACCAAACTTCTGCCACTGAAGTCCTAACTGAAGTCAACCATGCATGATGCCATCAAACCCTTGGGAATAGCGTAATTCCTATGTCAGTTGCATGAGCCACTTCCAAGGCTCGAACTGAAGTGCTCCAAGAGAGTAAACTGCTGTTTAGAGTCCAAATATTATTAAGGGTAAATAATATTTGACTTCCCTATTTTTAGGATAGGAAGTCTAAATATAGACATCGACCTATAGGTCAAAAAATAGAGGTCCATCTATTTTTACCAACATGACCAATACTCCAAGAATAACATACTGCAACCCCTTGACCATGCTCCATATGTCTAAAAATAGACATAGTCTAAAAATAGACTTTGCACCAGAATTTGCCTGCGGGCCCACTTAGTGAAGGCGACTTCATTTCACTAAGCTCCATCATCTTGCTGCATTTTCAACACTTAACCATGCCAAGGTGTGGGAGGCTAACACCCTCATCCCCGCCCTCTTCTTCTGTCATGACCTCTTTCTTGAACCATGATTGTCAGGTAAACATATTTTTTGCTCACAATTCCAATTTACTTGACCTTCACTGCACAACAAGTGCAACAGAGGCCAGTCAGCGTAGTAGAGACCAGTAATAGAGACTAGCTAGTTAAATGGAGGCTTGTTGCATAAGCCAACAAATACAACAGAGGTGAGTGACTTACATAGCAAGAGAAGCGCGTGAATGAATGTCACCTTGTGATTAACTCCAAATTCCATATCCTAAGCGTGGTGTAAATGCCCAGACCTTGCCCTTCTGTCACCCTTCTCTTCACATTGAATGTAGGATGCATGAGATATAGAGTAAAATTGCCACCCAGCCTTGGCCATTAATGCTCTAGGATGCACTAGCATGGGTGACATCGACGTTTGCATTGAACGAGAAGGAACTTGGATCCAGGGTAATTTGGTAATATATTTAATGTCAAAAATCATTCTCATTATAATTCCACGTCACTAATTATGTATAAAATAATTAAATTTAATTATTTGATATAAATATATTGAATATTATTTATAGTAGATAATTAAATAGATTATTTAAATGGTGTAATTTAATTTATAGATGAAATGGTCTTTTTCATCGAAATCAGATGATACAATTTTGAGCAAGATTGTGGTTTTTTGTTGTTTAAAATACATTTTTGAATGCATAAATGGATTCAACACCATGAAAAACCTACGAGGCACTTGAATTCTATATATTAATCAACTTAAAATATTATTTATTAATAAATAATATTTATTTAGTCAAATCTAACTGTTATATTATAACATCAATAATAATAATAATAATAATAATTATTATTATTATTATTATTGTCTTCATCTATTTAACTTATCTTTTCCTGATGAAGGACCAAATTCTATATAATAATCAACTTAAAATATTTATTTAGTCAAATCTAACTGTTATATTATAACACCAATAATAATAATAATTATTATTATTATTATCTTCATCTATTTAACTTATCTTTTCCTATGAAGAACCACACTGAATGGTTCGAAAGGCGTTGATAAAACTGTGATTATGTGATTTTTACCAAAAGTTTTATTGTTTTTCATGATATGGATCACATAAGCCTAAATTCAATTAAACTCAATTTTTTTTAAATCTATGTTGAATTTTGGTTAAAATTAACCACGAAAATGCCTTGAAAAAGGCTATTACGTGGCTTGAGAAACGGTGACCCAGGGGAATCATACTTGCCTAGGCCACACTAACCCTTAACATGGTTGGATTTTTTCCCACAAAGTTTCGAACCGGTGACTTCATATCACAGAGTGACTTAAGAGTACACCCCATCACTCTCTATTCTATGCTTCATTGATCCTAGGTTGATCCAAATTCTTATTCTTATTATGTAACTAGGTTGATCCTAGGTTAAAGCCAATATGCTTATTGGTTGGAAGAAGACCGATCCACCCACAATAAAATGCTTATCACTAAAATTATACAAAGCTTAGTCAAATAAAACTAGTAATAAAAAAATAAACTCATTTATGTAATATTTTGTATTTGTTATAATATATACTTATTTAAAAAATTCACCATTATTAAAAAATATTTGTGTAGATATAAATATCTATTTTAAGATTTCATGCCTTTTAGCATAATATGAATAAACCCTTTCCATTATTAAAAATAAAATATAATAATAATAATAAATTTTTTATTTTTTTATTTTTTTTTTTATTTTTTTTTTTATTTTTATTTTTATTTTTTTATTTATTTATTTTTTTTTCCGAGGAATAAACTCACGGAGAACCCGGGCGCACTTCCCCAGAATATCTGGATGGTACGCGCGATAAACTGTCGGCGCTGATTACGGCGCCTGACCCCAAGGGACTCAAATTCAGAATCGAACCTGTGACCTCCCTGATTACGGAGAGGACCCACGTCTGGCTCAGACCAGTTGAGCTATCCCTTGGGGCTAAAAAAAATAAAATAAAATATATATATATATATATATATATATGTTTGATTATTTATCTTTAACCTTTTAAAACTTATAATATAAATTTAAGTATATTAAAATATTAATAATAATAATAATAATAAATTAAATTAATTGATATTATACTATATTATATCTAATTAATAAGAAATACATAATAAAAATAATTGTGTAGATATAAAAATATATTTTAAGGTTTCATGCCTCTCTACATCGTATGAATGAACCCTCCCCGTTATAAAAAATAATAAGTTCAAATTTCATATAACTTTTTTTATAATTTGTTTAAATAATTGTATATAACCATCAATGTTAAAATACAATCATTAAAGGCAAGTCAACGCTAATGTTATCATCAATTACTTTATCAACCCTTCAATAACCCCTTAAATAAAACCTTAAAAACCCTGGTAAGCTACTTCAACTTGTCTCTAACGGTTTTTTTTAATGATAACATATAAATTTGAGAATTTAAATAAAACAGTCACTTCTTTATAGCATTTATTTAACCAAAGAAATATGTGTTAGTTGTTCTTCTCCTAATCTTTATTGTCATATTGGATGACAAAATGCAAATTTGAGAATTTAAATAAACCCCTTGTAAGCTCTACATCTACTTGTCTCTAGTGGCATTTTTAATGATAACATATAAATTTGAGAATTTAAATAGAATCTCCACTTCTTTATAGCATTTAAATAACCAAAGAAATCCGTGTTAGTTGCTCTTCTCCTCATCTCTATTGTCATTTCTAATGGCAAGATGCAAATTTGATAATTTAAATAAATCCTTCATATTTATTAAGTGAGAACTTAAGTAATTTATTCGCATTTATTAAGTGAGAATTTAAATAATTTCATTGAGATTTTAGAATTTAAATATGTTTATATTATTTAGTTGAGGTGACATGAAATTTTATTAGCAAATAGATATAGAATTATTTATATCTTATAAATATATTTATAAGGATGAGCCATGAAAATTTATTTATCACATGTAAATTAACTGGTTTGTATGGGGTTTAGTTTCCACAAGAGTTTAGGTTCAGATTTCATGGGAAGGGGTTGGGGTTGGAAACCAATTACGGGGGTTACATATCCTAAGAGGTGTTCATGCTTGACTGAGTTTTGCATGATCTTCGTAACAAGATCCTACCATTGGGTAAATTTTTCTTTCATCCAACATGCAAGCTAGCCTTGACTAAGGAATAACTTAGTAATGAATTAAAAATATGAGAAATTTTTAAAACAAGTTTTCTATATCAATAACATCTTTAAGCAATTCTTAAGTGAACTTGATGGTTAAAAATATGCATTTCTTCGCTAGAAGTTATAGGCTCAAATGTAGAGGGGAGTAGGGCATGTGCACTTATATACACAAAAGGGCCTCATAAAAAAATTTAACAAATGACTAGGTTGTGACCTTAAATTAGATATTATTATTAATGTATGGATCTATTAAATGAAGTGGTGAGATCGTGTTAATGTTCTTTGAAAGTACCCTTGGATGAGGTGACAATGATGGGACACCCCAACCACAATGACACCGACCCATTGTCAATCACCTCATGCTTATTAGTGGATGAGACAGATGGGTATGTTGGCATGCCTTGACATCATGCACAAAGTAATGGACAAGATTAATTTAGTTAAAGCCTTAATGACCCCTCTTCAATTCCTCGAAATGACAATTTATTGTAACATGAGTTTGTTTGAGTTTGATTTGTGATCAAAACTTTGGCATCATTACTTGGAGAATGGAAAAGCTCCCATAGGGCACAACTTTGATTCACATTTTTTGCTATTTTCCCCTACAACCTTCATTTTTGGTTAAATTGTGGAGAGTGCCTTGGATTTCTTTCTCGAATGGCTTCCAGTTGGTGTTAATCTCGAACTCATGGCAATGAGCTTCCCATCTCTAGTGTGGGTACTATACCTTTCTTTTCTTTACTTGGCCACTATAACCTCCATGTTTCTTTACCTGTATATCTTGGCCTCCTCTCAGCTTGCATTTTCCTCTCTATCCCTTCCCTTGGTCTCCACCACCCTATGTTTCTACCTTTCATAATCCATGAAGAGGAGGGGCTCTAACTGTAGGGGGTAATGTCCTCCAATAGGGTTTAGCAACGCATCGAAGCTTCTACTCACACGTATTGGGCTTGGACACCTCCAAAGGCACAATACAAGATTAACATCTTTGAAGCATAGGTTGAGTAGAGTTGCATGACATACATGGAATTTATTATTGAGACCAGGCCATGGATTATGGACACAAGCAACACGAGGAGTCAATCTATAAAATATCTCCAAACAATTGACCTGTATTGGTAAATGAAAACCATCAAGAACGAGGTCTTGGTTGAAAGGAACAAAACCCATTAGTAGATTATTCTCCTTCTTGATGCATTGCAACTCCAAATCAGATAGGATAAGGTGACAACTTTGGAAAGGAAAATATTTGGTATGGAGTTTGGAAAGGCACACCACTATAGGAGTTGATAATTTTTCATCCACTTTACATAAACAAGTCCTTAGTTTTTTTTGTCTCTATTTATTGTTAGCTACACTAAAACTAAAACTAAATCTCAATCTCAAACTAGTTATTTTGCTACTTTTACAATCAAAATTGACAAATTTTAAAAACATTTGTAAATAAAAAATTTGCTTTATTATTATTGTTCTAATTTCCCTAACAACAAACCAACACTATATACATAATTTTAATCCAATTTAACATAATTTCAAAAAGCTAACTTATAAAAAAAAATGTTCTTTGAAAGCAAACATAAAGCTTTCAAATAAATATTAGAACAAATCTCTTAAAATAATATAATATACTCCAAGACGACCTCATAATTGAGAGGAATTAAACTAATGGAATTTCATAAGTGATCATTCTAAGTATTGGTAGGCATGTACACAAGCTTGGGTAGTTTAAATGTCGAAGAAATAACATATTTCATAGTTGCATTGGAACCGCTCCCGACATTTTCTAAACTCATTCCGTATGTTTCCAGGAGCTTAGGAAACGAGAATGAAACATTCTCAATTGGCTAGGAACTTTTATGGGAACATGGGAGTATTTTTTGGGAGCTGAATTTTTATGGGAACATGGGAGTTTTTTTTTTTTTTAAAGGGAGCTTCAACTTCAAGGAAATGTGAACTTGGAAATTCCAGTACCAAAAGCTTTAAATTAAAATTTCATTTTTGGGTATATTTTTTAATTAAAATGTAAATATATTTTTTTTTAAGTATTAAAAAAAAATATATTATTATAAATATTTTTATTACAATTATGCAAAATGTCACTATAATATAGATTAAATTCTATGTGAATCTTATTTTAAAAATTATTTAAATAAATAAACTCAATAGTACTCACATAGTTGTGGATATGAATAAGTTTTAATGCATGTATGTTGTTTTTGTATGGTGACTAAACATAGAAGTTGTTAAATCAACATTTCATTGTGTGTGTGTTTTTTTTAGTAAGTTAGGCTATTCTATTAATTTGAAAAAAGAGAAGTTACATATGCTATAAGTTGGGTTGGCAAGTTGCGCTTAGCCAATCTCAGCCTTAGTTACTCGGTTTCGGGGCTGCCTCAGAGGAGGAAACTAGCCCGAACAAAACTTAAGACAAAAATTTACATTATGTGCAGTAGCGGTGATGTATCTAAGTAGCACAAAATATGCAGAAGCAAAAAAGCACTGATCGCAAGCTTGACAAAAAACATGGAAGAGTTGTGCTGCTGCGCAGGCCTCAATCTTCGTCTTCATCATCGCTGTTGGGGACCTCCTCCTCAATGAGGCAAGCAGGTGCCTGCGCATCCGCTTCCTTCGAATCTTCCACTGAACACCTGGGTGTGTGGACCAGTGCACAGAGGATGGGGGACTCCAGATCTACGCTGTCAGGGACACACGTCCAGTTGCCATCAGAATCCATCGCCCAGACATCCGAATCATCGTCTTCCTTCTCCTGAACCGATAGCAGGTTAGTCTTGCGGGGCTGGGGGTGCATCTAGAGAGAAATGGACTTCCGCGGGCCTCGCCTACCTCTCTACGCAACTTGCACAGGGGATTCTTCCTCTTGCTCGGGGTCGGGGCTCTCACGTGCAAAAATGGCGGAGGAGGAGCCATCCATCGAATCTAATTGATTGTCCTCGCCACGGTGATAATAGCTAGGGATAGCTCCTCTCTGTCCACCTCGAATGGTTCTCTTGCGTAATCCGGGGGCCATTGCGTAATAAGGCAGGGGGGAGATGTCAAGGGAGGGATACACAGCAGGGGGCAAGCAGCGCTAGGGCTCGGGGGGTCAGAAGGGTTGGGGAAGAGGTGCACAGAATGGGATGTCATAGCCCATAGGGGACTACATGGCACAACGCTGAGAATAGGGCTTCGCGGCCTTCTGAAATCAGGGAAGTACCAGAGCAGAGATTAAAAAAAACGAAAGGCAGAGGGAAAATACTGTGGGTTGCTCGACGTTGAGAGCTAATCCTTTTAAAGGGGCTTGGACACATGCGAGGAGGATGGCAATGTGTATGCCTTGCACGCATTTGCGTGCCATGATCGATCGCCTGAGCAGGCTCGAGGGAAGGGGGATGGCTGCTATACGGGTTAATTATGATAATCATTTATGGTGATAGATGCAGAAGGGTGCCCTGGACAGGGTGACGCAGTTCCCAACGTCCCATCATCATACCTGATTCTATTAGTCTCATGCAGATAACCAACGGTTTGAGGATCCGAAGCAGGTGAGGCTCTGCGCAAAAGATCTCTGTCCTTTGGGGTGTGTGAGATATGATTGTCATTCGTGTCAGTTCTGTCACCAGCATCCGGGGTTCATTGTGTTGTTGTTATCAACCAACCACATTATTGATTTTTACTATATTTTCATATTAAGATGGCAGTACTATTTAGCTTTTTTTTTTTTTTTTCCCAATCCTAATCATAATAATAATTCAAATTTATAAATATGTTCACAATTCACATATCTAAAATTTAATTTTACAAAGATATTAATTTTTTTTTATATGTATTTAGCTTCTCACTCTCTAAATGAATGTTTATGAGATTAAGGTTTCACAATTTTGTTAAATATGTTTATATAATTATTAAAATAAATTAATAAGATTTTAAATTTGGAGATTTTATTAATTTTTATGAATATTGAAAATATCATTAATTATATAAACATAGTAAAGTCTAATATACTATAATATAAATACTATATAGTACATAGTTTAAACATATTTGTCTTGGATTGTCCTCTAATTTGCTTAAAACAAGTGCTACGTAGTAGCTAGTACCTACCACTTAATTTAAATATAGCTCACTGGAGTATGAACTGATGACATGATGTGGGATAATCAAATAAAGCCTTCATAAAAAAATAGAAATGAAAGTGAAAATGTTGTCGTGAGCGCCCTACCTCATTGGTTGTAATGAAGTTTTATAACTTTATTTCTTTGGCAATGTTTGGTTCAAATTGTTATGGATAAACTTAGTTTCAACTCAATGAGATGTCAATTCCAAGAAACTTGTTTTGCACAATCAATTGTCTCCTCCAAATTTCATGGGAATTGTAGAAAATCCATGTAGATTCAACTGATAACTGTAATATGCTAAAACAATATACTTGAATATACTCTACCAATTGCGGAAACCAATTATGATCACGAAATCACAAAACATGAAAGAAAAAGAATTTCAATCTGTTAGACCAGGAGGTAACTCCGCAAAACTCAATGTGTATTAGATGGAGCTTGTGTGTGTGCTTACACATGGAGGTGAGGCTATTGGGATTCACTTCCCAATGACTCTTGGCCTTCCTTATTTACTAAATTACAATAATATACAATCTCACCCAATCCCTTAGGATTAGGTGTCAACATTCCCCACTTTAATTTGAAGGGATGTTGGTGAGTCCAAGCATCGTTATGAAATTTTCAAACTTTTCTCTTCCAAGTTCTTTGGTGAAGATGTCTGTGGTCTGCTCATTTGTGGAACAATGATGTAGATGGATGGTTTTGGCCTAAACATGATGTCGAATCAGATGGTATTTTGTATTGATGTGCTTTTTTCGATCATGGAACTTTAGGTTCTGAAGTACTTTATTGCGTATGTTGTTGATCATGGCGGCGTGAATGCATTTGTTTCAGGTCGCAAATCTTCTATTCTTTGAGCCACACAATTTCCTTTGCTGCTTCAAATACATATGCACTAAGCTTGTGGAATTTCACTGAACTCAATGTTATGACTTCAAGAGTGAATCTCCAATCAAGACTTTATGACTGAACTGGTAGGCACCCAATTTCTTTGTCCTCTAAAGTTTGGAATCAGAAATTCATCAAGCCAAATCGCTCTACTCAGATATTTGAGTCCAAAGTCCTGAGTCCCCTTCAAGTACTTTAGAATTCTTTTTGCAGCAGACCAATGTCCTTCACAAGATTTTTTCATAAACCTGGAGAGGATTCCAACAGGTCTGGTGGTAGTCAGGTAGATAAGACTTCCTACAAGTTGTCTATACTTCGTTGCATCCTCAAATTCCTTCCCTTCAATGGATGTGAGATTCAAGCTTTTTTCCCATCGAGCTACAGGGATTTTATCATCCATAAACTTAAGTTCAAAGATCTCCAATGTGCCTTTTGGTAAAGAAATATGGGGGCCTTAACTTCAAACTGTAAGCAACGTGATAGTGTTTTGAACATAACTGAAACCGCCATTTCAAAAACTTTCTCTTCCTTCACTTTCTTGATGGCAGAACTTCACTGCTCCCCGCCATCAAAAGATGTTAGACTACCCATAATCACAAGATAGCACCATTTTTACAACTTAACAAAAAGTTGCTTCATCAAGACCAAAATAAATAAGTCAGATGTCACAATTAATTTCTCATAATGTGCCTATGATTACCGGTGCTTTCATGCTTTCGCTTTTCAGTATTGCTACAAGGATTTTATAAGCTTGCATACTTTGTGTTCTTGGCCCTTCACAACAAATCCTTCTGGCTGGGACATACAAACTTTCTCCTTTAGATCTCCATTCAAAAAGGCAGTTTTTACATCCATCTAATGGAATTTCCATCCCTTCTGAGCTGCTAGGGCAAAGAGTGTCCGGATGGTGGCCCATTTTGTTGTGGGAGCAAAAGTTTCTTCATAATCGACCCCTTATTTCTGTGCAAAACATTTTTCCACAAGACTGGCTTTTTGTTTGTCAAGTGAGCCATCTCCTTTGTACTTGTTCTTGTAGACCCACTTACAACCAATTGGTTTGTTTCCCAAAGGAGGATCAACCATCTTCCAAGTGCCATTCTTTATCAAGGCTTCTTTGAAGGAAGTTGGTTCATGATCTGTAGACAAACTCAATTCAAAGTTATAAGAAATATCCATATCAACAGGTGAATCAAAATTATCTACATCACCTTTGTTTTTTCTAGTGGAACTTCTTGTTCTTGTCTTTCCAACCTCATCGAGACGAACGTTTTCTAGTGTCTTTGTCCGCCATTTGGGGGGACCTTTCTAAGATGGCCCAGGTTGCTCATTTGACTGAGTTGGAATTGAATCAAGATTCAATCTCTCAATTGTGTCAATCACATCAATCAAGGTGTCATCCGTGGTTGGTTCTTCATGTGGGGGAGAGAGTGCGTCAGGAAATTATTCCACAAAGTTATTCAGTATAGGAATCCCCCCTTCAAGATGTGGAATCTGATTATCAAATTCTTGAAAATACTTTGCATGTGTGAATCTATCCAGGCGATCAAGTTACTGCTCAACAACATTTTCAGTCTTGGAAGATTCAAGGAATATTACATCTCTTGCTATTACAAACTTCTTATTGACTTCATAATAGAGACGATATCCTTTGGAGGTCTTGGAATACCCCAAGAAGATACATTTTCGACTTCTAGCACCAAGTTTGTTCCTTTGTACCTTGGGTATCAAAGCATAATAGGTGGAACCAAAGACTGGGGAATGTTTTACAAAGTGAATGCCATGCCATATTTTGGGAGCTGTTTAAGAATGTTTCATTGAATGCCCTTATTCTTACAGGATATAATATATATGACCCACTAAATAAAAATAATGTGATTTTAAAAAAGAATGCATGTGATAACTTATATTAAATGCTCTTGTGGCTGACATTTAAAAGTTTACACTGTTCTGTTGGGGATTATAGGGCACAGTGGTTTGATGTTTGATCCCATGTTGATGAAGATAATTTTCAAATTCGTTTGAAGTGTATTCTTTTCCATTATTAGTACGTAAAGAGCCAATATGAGTTTGTGCATCATTTTCAATCCATGCATGAAAATTCTTGAATGTTTGAAAAGCATCAAACTTGTTCTTCAATAAGTAAACCCAACACATTCTAGTGTAATCATCAATAAATGTCATCATATATTTATTTCCATTTGCAGAAGCAACAGGCATAGGGCCACATAAATATGAATGAATAAGCTCAAGTTTTCTATGTGCTCTAGAATGTGAATCATGAAATGGTTGTTTGCTATGCTTTCCTAGAATACAAGTATCACATTGCTTAAGTTTCTTAGGAATTTTAGGTAGTCCATTAACACCATTTTTCTTCAACAATCGAAGGCTGTCATAGTTTAAGTGTCCAAATCTAGCATGCCATAAAAGACTTGATGGGAATGTACCTTCATCATGATGTGAACTGAATGCAAAGTTTTGTGCATGAGCAGAGGAACCTTGCAACTTCAAGAGTCTCCTTCTTATATTCCCTCCATGACAAGTGAGAGATCTGATGCTTTTCTGACCTCAACCTTGCCATCAAACATGTGAATGGAGTGTCCTTGCTGGCGGATGTGTACCAAGGACAACAAGTTTTTCCTCAACTCAGGGAGGTATAGAACCTCATGTAGAAGATGATATGGAAGACCAGGAAACTTAAGCCTGATTGTGCAAAGCCCTGATGACTTGAGTTTGGATTTGCCTACGAAGTATACTGCTCCATCAACTTTGTCAGTAAATTCTTCAAAAAAATCTTTTCTAAATGTCATGTGACATGTTGCTCCTGAATCTAGCAACCAATCATTTCTCCAAGAAGTAAATGAAACACCAAACAAGTCTTCAGTTACTCCATTGTTACAATGTGCTACAACATAATGAGAGGATTTAGGTGCTTTACCTTTGTCTCTGTCACAAGTTTTACCTTTTTCTTGATTCCTTTGCTGTTCAATTTTATCCCAAGGAAGCTTACATGTAGATGCATCACGCCAGTCTTTATTGTAGCGTATGTAATGAAGATCAGATTTTTCAGTTTGAGTTTGTCTACCCCCCCTTCCTCTGAAATTTATTCTTCCTCTTCGGCCACCTCTTCCTCTGGAAGAATCTTGAGCATGACTCTTCTCTCTATGTGCAAAGAATATGGCCTCTTCAGAAGACATAGGGGCTGTCATCTTTCCAAAAGCTTTCTCTCTTTCTGCAAAATTTTTCTCAAGGGAATCAAAAGTGATTTTCACGAGGTTTCCACTTGCTTGCAATGACTCAATATAATGTGAGTAAGTGGGATACAAAGCCTTAACATATGCTATGAGAGATATGTCAACATCTGCACCAGTGCTCTTAATGTCATGCATGATAGATCTTACTTCTGAAGCTAAAGCAAGAGGATCATCAATTTTCAATTCCAGACTGAACAACTTAATCATTAATTGAACAATTTCAAGTTCTGAATGTGAGTCATAGAGTTCTTTTAGCTTGCTCAAGGCTTGATAGGCATTTGAAAATGGTGTAATATGACGACTCACCTCTTCATTTACGGAAGCTACAATAAAGGCATAGGCCTTGCAGTTCTTGTTTTCCCAAATGGAAATCTCCTTGTCTGAAGTGGGCTTTGCTGGTGGAAGGTCTTCTTCTCCTTCAAAAATTCCTCTTCACAGCTCATTAAAAATGAGAGTGTGCTTGATTTTCCGAGACCATTCAGGATAGTTCTCCTTGCCAGAGAGAACAACTCCTACAATAGAAATGAGAGAATGCATTCTTTTGAAGGAAAAAAAAATACTTTGCTGGGTAAAAGCTCAATTATGTAAAATAAAAAATAAAAATAAAAAAATAATAATAAAAAAATAAAAAAATAAAAAAATAATAAAAAATATTGTTGTAAAAAATTTGGGGAAAAAAATAGAGGTATTATCTGAGGGAGGTGATTTCTAGTGGAGGTGATTACTGGGGAAGGTACTTTACGGGGAAGGGAAAACTGTGTAAAAAAACCAGAATGATATTATGGCCGAAAAATAAAAAAAATCGCAGAGGGGAGGGGACGGTGGGTTGAGAGGGACTATGGGTTGGGAGGAGTGTGCTGCCGTGAGTAGGTGGGGAAGTCCGTGAGAGGGGAAGGGGGTTGGGGAGGGTCGTGAGAGGGGAGGGGGGATGGGTGAGGGCTGTCGTGAGAGGGGAGGGGGGATGGGTGAGGGCCGTGAGTGGGGAGGGCTGGGGAGAGCAGGTGAGGGACATGAGCGGGTGGGGAGAGATGGGTGAGGGTCGTGAGAGGGGAGGGCTGGGGATAGCGGGTGAGGGATGTGAGCGGGTGGGGAGAGATGGGTGAGGGCCGTGATAGGGGAGGGCTAGGGAGAGTGGGTGAGGGACGTGAGCGAGTGGGGAGAGAGGGTGAGGGGGTGGTGAAGAGAGGGTGAGGGAGGGAAGACGAGAGCAGGTGAGGGGGATGGGTGCTGTGGGCGAGGATGGACGAGAGCGGTTGTGAGGGGGATGGGGCTGTGAGCATGAGCTTGAGGGAGGGCCGAGGAGTGTGAGGGAGAGCGGAGGGATGAGTGAATGGGAATGAGTGTGAACAATAAAAAATTGTACAATAAATTTAACTGTGCTCAGAATTTGAGCAGAAATTACACACCAGCAAAAATTGCACAGTGGTGTGCAGAAACAAAAGTAGGCAGAATGTGCAGAAAAAAAATTGTAGAATTATTCCAGGAGTGCGAGAATGCCAGGAGCAGTAAAACAGAAAATTGAATGCACAATGACAGTCTGCAAAAATGCAGAACATGAGGGAGTTACACCAAAGGCGGGAATGCGAAAAATGGGGCTGGCTCTGATACCATATCAGACCAGGAGGTAACTCCGCAAAACTCAATGTGTATTAGATGGAGATTGTGTGTGTACTTATACATGGAGGTAAGGCTATTGGGATTCACTTCCTAATGACTCTTGGCCTTCCTTATTTACTAAATTACAATAATATACAATCTCACCCAATCCCTTAGGATTAGGTGTCAACACAATGACACATTACACAAAGATTTCATGGGGAAAGCCACAACTAAAAACCTCACTATTTGTATATTGCATAAGTCAGAAAATATGAGAAGATTACAATGATTTTCTCCAACCAAAGAAACCTATGCACTATCTCTATCTGTCTCATTGATTTCTAGACAATACTGGTTCAATACTTAACCAATTTTCTGCCCTCCAGGATCCCTATTTCCTTACGTTGTTTCCTTGGGTAATTAGGCCCTATTAATTAGGGAAATTCCCAATCCATACTGAAAAATCCATTAGGGGCATTCCTCTGATTGCATGCACCACCTATACAATTTGAATGATTATACAATTGATAGTACTTTGTCCTTGAACTCGAATATCAACTAGGTATTTCTCAGAACTGTCATGCATGAATTATTTATGAGTGAATCATCAGTTATCTGATTTATCACTATATTTGGTTCAAGTCCAAATTATGCTCTTTGACCTCTCACTAGTTCCTCCATCAGTTAGAACTAGTTAAACTGATTTTAACTCAGATAAATTGAGTTAATTAATTACAACTCAAAATAAAATCAACTAGGGCTCCTACAATGTAGGAGGCACTCGACATGACTCAAGATAGACCCTCAACTCGAATTAACTAAACCAACTAAGTCGTAATAACTTAGTTACTTTGTACAAGTTGTCTTGTGATATTGAAGTACAATTTTATTCTAATTTAATTAAAGGGAGAATTAAATTAGAGTCTTTTCTTGTTCCCATTTTGAATACTCTGTCTCAATAAGAAATGGATTACCTTATACCCCGATCCTGCTTCTATGAATCTCGAATTTTCCCTTTGACAGTGCCTTCATCAATATGTCTGCATCCTGCTTCTCAATAGGAATGTACTCTAGTATCATGATCCACCTCTGAACACAATCTCTAAGATATTGGTACCAGATGTCGATATGCTTGAATCTATCATGAAAAACTGGATCAACAAAGATTTTGATGCAACTCTGGTTGTCACAGTAAATCATCGTAGGATCCATCTTTTGACCAAACAAATAAAAAAGGATCTTCCTCATCCAGATAGCCTCACAAGCCACTTGACTAGCAGCCATGTACTTTTCTTCTGTTGAACTGAGTGCAACTGATCTTTGCTTCCTGTTGTACTAGGAAACTGCTGTTGACCCAATACCGAATATTCAGCCTAATGTGCTCTTCTTGTCGGATGGACTCCCTGCCCAATCTGCATTTGTGAAGCCTTGCAACTTCACTCCCTCTGTCTGCCAATACTGGAGACCAAACTGAGTGGTGCCTCTGAGGTATCTCAACACATGTTTGGATGCCTTCCAATAGAGCTTGGTTGGCTTAACCATTACTTGAATAAGTTGTTTAACCACATAACACATGTCTAGTAATGTGTTCACCAAGTACACAAGTGAACCCACAAGTTGCTTGTAAGTGGTAGCTTATACCACTTCACATGAAGTAACATCTTCCTTCCTCCAATTCCCTACTAGAGGAGTCTCCATGGGTTCGTTGCTCTCCATGTGAAACTTCTTTAGTAGCTCGTTGGCATAATTTCCCTAAGAGACAAAAAATTCCCCATCTCTTTGCCAAATTTCCAAACCAAGGAAATAATGCAAGAGCCCCATGTCCTTCATCTCAAATTCTCTTGCAAGATCCTCTTTGCAAGATTTGATCAGCTTCTCATCACTTGTTGAATTAAATCATCGACATATAATACTATAATAAATAATTTACCTTCAACCACAATATGGTAAAGGTTCACATCTGCTTGACTTTTGGTGAAGCCCAATGCGGTGAAATAGTTGTTGATCATGGTGTACCAAGCATGGGGTGATTGTTTCGGTCCATACAACGCTCGCTTGAGTCTGAAAATATGCGACTCTTCATCGAAGGTCTCAAATATTTCTGGCTGCTCTATGTACATCTCTTCCTTAATCACTCCGTTGAGGAAGGTTGTATTTACATCTATTTTGTGTATCTTCCATCCCATCTGTGCTGAAAGTGTTAGAATAGATCTTATTCAAGAGTACCTTGCTACTGGAGCAAAGGTCTCTTCATAATCAATTTCCTCCACTTGAGAGAACCCCTTAGCTACAAATATAGCCTTGTGTTTCTTGAAACTCCCATTTGTTGCTTGCCTCACTTTTTAGATCCACCTGGATCATACAACTGGCTTGTCCTCCAGTCTTGGGACAACTTACCATTCTCTGTTCTTGATAATGGAGTCATAATCCTCTACCATGTGATCAAGAGTTCATAAATTTTGCTGAAAATTCAAAGTTATAGGATTGGATTTAAAACAGGATGGTTGTGTAGATCTCGTCTTCCTGATTCCAGCACCGCGTACAGTTCGAAAAACCGATGCCATATGAGGAAGATATTGCGTTATGATCAAATATGGAAAAAACGAGAGTATCGAGACACGATTCTATTGAGGATAAACAAGTTGTGTGCAGGTGGAACGGACGGCCGTGATCCAGTAAACAACGAGGGATGAATAGATCACAAGTTAAGGTGTTTCAAGCTAAACGATATAAGTTGTGATGCAAAGTGGCTACGTGTCGAGGAGGGTCCGAGCACTATCGCACTTCGCAAGCGATATGGTTTAGTCTTTAATGGTGTAGAGTTAAACCTGTGGGAGGCTGATATGTGATATCCTAAAAGTCCCGATTGGCAATAAGTTGATTTCTGTGGTTTTCGAAATCGCCAAATCGCATACTTTACATTATAAGTATTGTGCAATCGGTGGTAAATTGTTATATTTGCGACATTCGATATTGTAAGCGCTGAGAGCTGCGATATTGGTTTGAGGTCTATTGAAATCAGTTTAAAAATTGCTGAAGCTGCAAAATAGTGATATGTCTTAGAAGTTGGAGTATATGTGGGCCATAACCCACAGGTCCACAGTGATTATGTGTAAACTGCAGATTCGAGCGGAGGTTCCACTGACGATCAAGCTACTTAATGGTTGGCGGTGCGCATGTGGTTACCGCTCTAACCATAACTTTTAATGTGTGGCTTAATAGGCAGAGCGGATAGGGGCACGCCAAATTTGGCGGTCAACCCTAATTTAACCCCAGTTAACTGGAGTTCTCCACATTTAGCGGAGTTTTCCTAGGAGATATTGAGCAAAAGTGTAGGAGGCTCAATTTTTGACCATTCAGAGTGAATGAAGAGTCATTCTTGACTAATTGGAGCATTCTAAAGCCGTTGGTGTAGATAAAAAAACCATTAGAGCACTTCAACTACATGTAATACAAAAATTTTGAGCATAATGAAAGATGGAAAAGCCATTGGGAGCTGGACCAGTAGATGTAGCCCAAGAGGGGTGAACTACTTCAACATGCCTACTGTGTAAAATTCATGTGGTGACTTATTTCTCTGTTTTACACTATTGTTCAGTGTTATTTAGACTTATTTTATGCTTATAATTCACTAAAGTTCATCTATAATTCATGGAAAAACTCCTTAATCCTTATGAAAACTAATGAAACAATTATGCACATGTTTTTAAAACTGAAAGACCGTTAGCAGAAAAAAACTAATACAGTAATTTCAGATCAAATGGTATCAGAGCTAGAGTTTTTATCTGACGTTGTTTAGTGCAAATAATTTTTTAGCTATTTGCAAGTTTTAGATGCTTACAAGGCTCAAGCTCAAAAGTGTAGAAATTATATACAAGATGCATGTATATATCCAGATTCTCCTGATCTAACAATATTTATCTTCTTTCTAAATACATAATCCTTCCACTGTTAATATTTTGTGGAAATTTAAAAACTCAATTGCAAACACATGAAGAAATAAAAATAATCGCACATAACATAGTTGTTTAACAGGAAATCCTGAAGCTGAAAACCCAAAATAACATATATTATGTATCATGGAGATCATGTAAAAATCTCATACAAAGCTTAGTACATCAAGCTCTCAGTACAATCAATCGTCACACACTAATCAGAAGAAATCTGCAAATCCATGCACTGATTTCTTGCCACTTGATAGCCTACCTCCACTGCGCAATCCCTGTTGAAGAAGACCCCTGAATGAATTCGAATCTACCTTGCTTGCACCGCACACTCATCATTGGCAACTCAATGTGTGTGTGGTTCAATCAATGCATCACTACAGTCACAACGGATAATCCATCTTGCCCTTTCACCTATCTCTCCGCTGGGTCTCCACTGAAATTGACATGCACTGTAGTTAACTGTTGTATTTGTTCAGTTGATTAATGAGTTATTATTTGTGAATTAATTAAATAATTAATTCACTCCACTCTCACTAGTGTATCATTCAGTTAGACTAGATACAACTAGCTCAACTGAGTTTAATTCCATTAACTGAGTTAAACTAAATAACAACTCCATGAACTACTCTTCCAACTCTGTCATAACTTTGCCACTTCAGTTCTAACTGAGTCCTCCATGCATGAACCACCAGTGAACCCTAGGAATTGTGTAATTCCTTCAGCCCACTGATTTGAAAAATCTGTATACTAAAATTAAGTGCTCCAAGAGAATAAGTTGTTGTTTATTGTCTGATTATTATTAAGAGCTAATAATAATCGACACTTCTATTTTTAGATCGATGATCTATAAATAGACTTCGCCCAATATCTAAAAATAGAATTTCATCTATTTTTCCAACTTGACCAACCATCCACAGATAACATCCTGCAACTTCTGAAATATGATCACCATGTCTAAAAATAGACTTACACCTAAAAATAGCCTACGGGCACACTTAGTGAAGGTGACCGATTTTCACTAAGCTCATCATCTTGTTGAATCTAAACACTCCCTCT
Source organism: Pinus albicaulis (assembly GCA_034641835.2). Taxonomy (NCBI): domain Eukaryota; kingdom Viridiplantae; phylum Streptophyta; class Pinopsida; order Pinales; family Pinaceae; genus Pinus; species Pinus albicaulis. The sequence continues at coordinate 1,413,248,938 of CM076577.1, read as the reverse complement.
AAACAAGATAGGGATTATCCTTCACCCCGATCCCGCCTCTATGGTATTCGAATTTTCTCTTGGTGAGCGCCTTCGTCAGAATGTCTGCATCCTGATCTTCCATAGGAATGTATTGAAGCAACATGATCTTCCGCTGCACACAATCTCTGATATGATGATATCGGATATCAATGTGTTTATATCTATCATGAAACACAAGATTAATCGAGAGTTTAATGCAACTCTGATTATCACAATGTATCACTGTAGGATCTAAATGTGAACCGAACAAACCAACTAGGATCTTCCTCATCCAGATAGCCTCACATGCAGCTTGACTTGCTGCCATGTATTCTGATTCCACTAAACTGAGTGCCACAGATCTTTGTTTCCTGTTATACCAAGAAACTATTGTAGATCCAATACTGAAAAACCCTCCTGATGTGCTCTTTCTGTCTGTTGGGCTGCCTGCCCAATCTGCATCCGTGAAGCCATGAAACTTCACTTCATCCGTCTGTCTGTGCCATAATCTATACTCAGATGTGCCCCTGAGATACCTCAGGACATGCTTGCCTACCTTCCAAAAGAGCTTGGTAGGCATAACCATCGCTTGTGAAAGCTGGTTCACCGCATAGCATATGTCCGGTCTTGTATTAACTTAATACATAAGCGAACCCACCAACTGTCGATAAATAGTGGCATCCACTACCTCTGCCGATGTAGCATCCTCTTTCCTCCAATATCCAGGAAGAGGAGTGTCGATAGGCTTGCAGCCTTGCATGTGAAACTTCTCCAGTATCTCCCGGGAATACTTGCCTTGAGACACAAATAGTTCACCTTCCCGCTGCCATATTTCCAATCCAAGGAAATAATGAGGGAGGCCCAAATCCTTCATCTCAAACTCCTTTGCAAGATCTGCCTTGCATGAGTGTATCAACTGCTCATCACCCGTTAGTATTAAATCATAAAAATCAAGAAAAATGATTAAAATCTTACCCTCCACCACAATTTGGTACAGGTTTGCATCCACCTCACTCTTGGTGAAGCCAAGTCCAGTGAAATAGTTGTCAATATGTGTGTGCCAAGCACGTGGTGCTTGCTTCAGCCCATATAACACTCTTTTGAGCCTGCACACATGCTACTCGCTACTGAAGATCTCAAATCCTTCAGGCTGATCAATGTACACCTCTTCCTCAATGATCCCATTAAGGAACACAGTCTTCACATCCATCTGATGGATATGCCAACCCATCTACGTTGAGAGAGCAAGGATGGTCCTTATGGAAGAATACCGTGCGACAGGTGCAAAGGTTTCTTCATAATCAATACCCTCGATCTGTGAGAAGCCCCGGGCAACAAATCTTGGCTTATACTTCTCAACGCTCCCATCAGTGGCTTGCTTTACCTTGTAGATTCATCTTGATCCTACAACTAATTTACCCACCGGTCTTGGAACAATCTCCCAAGCACTGTTTCTGACAATGGAGTCATACTCCTCCACCATGGCATCTACCCATGTGGGCACCTGCACTGCTTCTTCAAAAGATGAAGGCTCTGTCACGATACACTTGCTCATAATAGCCATGTATCAAGTAAATTGGTCAGGTGAATATCTCTGTATGCGTTGTGATGTAGGGACTCCTACATTCTGTGCGGCATCAAGCTTTGGTCTCTCAGCTTCTGTGGTACGCTTTCTGCCTTGTCTGATGTTTGGTTCTGCATGAGTGGACTCCTCCACTCCATGAATCTCCTCCTGTGGTTGATCCACATATAGAGGCTCATCTTTGGGAACAATAAGTTCCTCCTCTGCATGCAAGTGTAGCTCCCTCTCAAGCGACAACTTCATGGCTCTCACCTCATTGAATTTTATATCCCGTTGCACCACAGTCATCCGGCTGTCTGGAAAATACACATGATAATTATGGGGTGTTTCTGTGTACCCCAAAAATATCCCAACTTCTGCAGTCGGCTTCAGCTTCTTCCTGGTGTCCGTTGTCACATGAATGTAAAAAGATGAGCCAAAAATCTTCAAATGAGAAATATTAGGCTTCTTACCAGTAAAAGCTTCTTCAGGTGTACTCATGCCAAGTACTCTATGAGGACAATGGTTTTGCACATAAACCGCAGTGTTGCATGCTTCCGCCCACAAGTGCATCAGTAGGCCCTGGTCATGCAGCATAGCTCGTGCAACACCCACGATCGTTATGTTCTTCCTCTCCGCGACCCCATTATGCTGTGGGTTATGAGGCGCTATGAGTTCTCTTCGAATTCCTTCTTTGCTACAAAAGTCTTTGAATTCGCCCGAGATATATTCACCACTATTATTGCTCTTTAGAGCCTTCACTTGCTTCCCTGACTCCTTCTCCACCAATGCTTTAATCTCACATAACTTTGAGAATGTTTCGCTCTTCTTCTGCATGAAGAAGATCCAACATCTATGAGAATAATCATCAACAAATATAACATAATACCTGTGTTTTTCTATTGAAGCAACTGATAAAGGTCCACACACGTCTGTGTGAATTCTCTCAAGGATCACCGAAGCACGGTTCTCCTTCTCATGAAAGGCGTTCTTCACAAACTTCCCCATAGTACATCATTTGCACTGATCTGACTACAGAAGAGTACCCTTGGGAAGTCCAGTAGAAATCTGTTGCAAAATCTTCAAAGCGCCATGGTGAAGATGGCCCAATATCCTGTGCCATAATTCACCCTCATCTCGGCTCACCACTTCTTCTGCTTTTCCCATCATTGCAGCGCAGCCATCTACCTCCAGCTTGTAGAGATTCTTAACTCGAATCCCTATCCTCTTGGTTTGACCCGTTTTTTTATATCGCATGAAAGCTTTTCCATTGCTAAAAACAACGTCATAACCTTTGTCTTCCAACATTGCGACTGAGACCAAGTTTTTCTTCAGACCTGGAACATGCATAACATCTTTCAACAAAAATGGATTACCTGACTCCCTCTCAAAGGTAATGGTCCCAATTTCGGTTGCACTATATCGACCATCGTCACCCATCTCTATATGCATTTGAAGGTCCTTCTCCTCTAAGTCACTCAACAACTCCTTGTCTCCCGTCATATGGAAAGATGCACCACTATCAAGATACCACATTGATCCCATTAAGCTTGAACCCAAGCATGCAATCAAAGAGAAGTCAAGTTCAAATGGTGAGGCTAAGGCCTCTCCAGCTGTAGCTCCAACAACCTTCTTGTTCTTCTTCTTCTGTGGGCATTTAGTGGCGAAATGCCCATGTTCGTGACAGTGAAAACGCTTCACCTTGGACAAATCTTGCTTCTTGCCTTCAGCTTCGGATTTTGGATGGGATTTATTTCCCTTCCCTTTCCTTGCTTTGGCAGCGGTAAGCTGCCACTCTTCATCTTCATTCTTTGATGAAGAGCCATCCTTGATACTTTGCCTTATCTCCTCCTGCACAAGATCCAACCAAAGTTGCTCCCATCCCGGTAGTTTCTCCGGTCCATTGACAGAGTCTTCGTAGCTATGCCAAATCTTTGGAAGCCCAAGGAGAGCCAAGCTCACCAGGTCTTCATCATCAACAGTAATCCCCACACTTCCCATTTCATCCCTACAGTGGACAAACTTCGTGAGATATTTTGGAATATTGCTGCCCTTCTCCTTTTTTATTTTTCTGAGCTTATCTTTCAGCGCCAACTTCCTCTGGTCACTGCTGCTTTGGAACAAATCTGTTAAAGCCTTCCACATTGTAAATGGACTAGATTTCCCATGAAAGTTGGACACAATATGGTCCTTCACACCTTTTAACAGAATTCTTCTTGTCTTTGCTATCTTCTTTTGCCATGCGTTAAGTAATGGAGCATCGCTAGATCCCGGCTTAGGAACATCGCTATCGATGAACTCATTCAGTCCATTATCCTCCAGCACCACCTCCATCCTATCCTTCCAGGATATGTAATTCTAGCTGCCATCAAGGGCATACTCCAATCGCAACCCATTGAAAGACATTTCAATGTATACTCAACTGTCGCACCAAGAATTTTATGAAGCAAATTCGAATTGTCAACCAACACAAACTGAACAATTCTTCACAATTGTAATCTTCAAGAATTAACACTACTCTGATACCATGTAGAAATTATATACAAGATGCATGTATATATCTAGATTCTCCTGATCTAACAATATTTATCTTCTTGCTATATACAGAATCCTTCCACTGTTAATCTTTTGCGGAAATTAAAATCAATTGCAAACATATGAAGCAATAAAAACAATCGCACATAACACCGTTGTTTAATGGGAAAGCTTGAAGCTAAAAACCCCAAATATCATATATTATGTATCATGGATCATGTAACAATCTCATATAAAGCTTAGTACATCAATCTCTCAGTACAATCAATCGTCACACACTAATTAGAAGAAATCTGCAAATCCATGCACTGATTTCTTGCCACCCGATAGCTTGCCTCCACTGCGCAATCCCTACTGAAGAATATCTCTGAATGAATTCGAATTACCCTTGCCTTGACTGCGCAATCCTCATTGGCAACTCCAATGTGTGTGTGGTGCAATCAATGCATCACTATAGTCACAACAGATAGTCCATCTTGCCCTTACACCTATCTCTCCATCAGTCTCCACTGAAACGAAGATGATCGTAGTTGAATCGTTGCATTCCACGATTGATTAATGAGTTATTATTTGTGAATTAATTAACTAATTAATTCACCACTCTCACTAGTGTATCATTCAGCCTAGACTACACAACTAGCTCAACCGAGTTAAACTAAATAACAAATCCATGAACTACTCTTCCAACCCTGTCATAACTTTGCCACTTCAGTTCTAACTCAGTCCTCCATGCATGAACCACTAGTAAACCCTAGGAAATGCGTAATTCCTTCATCCCACTGATTTGAAAAATATGTATACTGAAATTAAGTGATCCAAGAGAATAATCTGATATTTTAGAGTCTGATTATTATTAAGAGCTAATAATAATCAACACTTCTATTTTTAGATCGATGATCTGTAAATAGAATTCGTCCAATATTCTAAAAATAGAATTTCATCTATTTTTACAACTTGATCAAACCTCCACAAATAGCATCCTGCAACTTTTGAAATATGATCACCATGTCTAAAAATAAACTTACACCTAAAAATAGCCTACAGGCCCACTTAGTGAAGGTGAATGATTTTCACTAAGCTCATCATATTGTTGAATCTCAACAAAAAGGTCTGAAGGAAAACTGGTGGAAGCATGAGGGTCTCAAAAGGAGCCAAAGAAAAGGAGAGAAATATTGCCACAATCTCCACCACCTAGTTCACCTCCTAAAGAAGCAGAAGCTCCATTAAGCATGTCTCATAAGGAAGGAGAAATTCATGAAGAAGTTGACCCTAAGGAAGAAGAAAGAGTGTTTAGGAAAGTATTTATTGACATGAATGAGATGGTTAGAATTCTTTATCAAGAAAGGAATTAGAGTCTGGAAGGATAAGGATCTAAACTCCAAAAGGAAGGACAAGGATCTTTGGGAGGTCAACATGATGAAGACAAGTCAAAGAAGGAAAATGGAGGAAATGGAGGCAATGGAGAGCCACCATATTCACCCTCATCATCATCATCATCATCTTCTACCTCTTCTTTAGCACATCCGCCACACAAGTTCAAGAGCACTGGTAAATCTCCTTTATTAAAACTTGATGTTAAGTTTGAATTTCCAATGTTTAATGGTGAAGTAAATGTAGACACGATAGATAATTGGATTCGACAATTGGAGGTCTATTTAAGAATACAAAACCTTCAAGATGATGATCCAAAAATTCCATTAGCTTCTTTGAGAATGGAAGATGCAACACTTGTTTGGTGGGAATCCAAGACACAGGAGGAAATCAAGAAACATGGTAAGATTATTCTATCATGGTCAAATTTTATTGCTACTATTAAACGAAAATTTTATCCATTAGCTCATATGCAAAAATCCATCATGAACTGGCAGAACTTTAGGCAGTTAAAGGGACAAAATGTGCAAGAATACACCCAGGAATTTAGGAGAAGAACTCTTTTATTAGGGGTGGGTTTGCAGAGCCAAGACACTTTGATAAAGTACATAGGAGGCTTACATAGCTACCTAAAACATACTATTCTCATGTTTAACCCCACTAGTCTAGATGAAGTTTGTGTTCAGGCCACACATCTAGAAGCTAGAGGGAAGAACATTCCTGAAGAGGGTAGAAAGAAACATTTTAAGGGTAAAGCCAAGGAGAAAACCCCAAAAGGTAAAAAAAAGAAAGAATGCATCTATTAAGAAAGAGGGAGAAAAAGTGACTTGTAAACATTGTTCAAAATAAGGCCATGGTGAAACTCATTTTTGGAAATTACAACCAAAATTGAGGCCAAAGAAACCCAATAACAAAGGGAAATAGAAAATTGCTGCTACAACTCAACATGACTTAGGGTATGATTTAGGTGATGAGACTAAAATTACAGCCATGGGATTGAAGAACATGAAGGGAAAATAAATTGAAACTAAATCCGATACCAGTACATCAAACTCTCACATAAACACTCCAAATGAAGAAGAAATAATAGAACTGTTTCATGTGAGGGTCATATCCAAGCATACCAATATTGACACACTGTTTGACAGTGGGTAGTGGGTCACAAGAAAACTTAATCTCTGAATATTTGGTCAAAAAAATTAACCTTGAGACTATACCACATCCAAAACCATATCCATTGGGTTGGATTTGTAAGTATGCAAATCTACAGGTTACAAGGAAATGTATATAGAGGTTTGCAATCACTGCAAGCTTTGTTGACACAGTTGAATTAGATGTGGTTCCGCTTGACATAACTGGTATTGTATTAGGGAGTCCTTACTCGTATGACACGAAAGTGATCTTCTATCGCCATGAGAACAAGTATTATTTATTCAAAGATGGCAAGGAGTTCATTGTTAGAGAACACCGCAAGAGAACACATATTGCTTTGGTAAATGTTGGACAGGTAAAGAGGCTGGTAAATTCAAGTAAGAATTTTGTTATTCTTATAATTAAGCCCAAAGCTGATATTAATCATGAATATTTTGAGGCATGTGATCCTAAGTTGAAATCAGAATTATATGATGTGGTTAATGGACATCATGAGATGTTTCAGGAGCCAACAGGATTGCCTCCAAAAAGGGAAATTCAATATGAGATTTAGTTGCAGCAGGATTGTCCTATGTGACTTGATACCAAAGAAAGATGGGACTTGGCGCATGTGCGTAGATTTTCGAGCTTTGAACAAAATTACAGTAAAAAATCATTACCCACTCCCAAGAATAGATGATTTGCTTGATCAACTGAAAGAAGATTTTTTTTTTTCACTAAGTTATATTTACGAAGTGGATATCATCAAGTAAGAATTGCAGAAAGTGATATATGGAAAACTGCATTCAAAACCAAACAAGGACTCTTTGAGTGGCTAGTTATGCCTTTTGGTTTATGTAATGCATTGAAAATTTTTATGCAGGTTATGGATAATGTTTTGTGACCATTCCCTAATGAATTTTTTATTGTGTACTTATATGACATTTTGATTTTCAGCAAAACAAGAGAAGATCATGTCTTGCATGTAAATAGAGTGCTTGATATTTTGAATAAAGAGAAATTGTTTCTTAAGATGTCAAAATGTGAGTTTGGAAAGACTTATTTGGTCTATTTGGGACATATTGTAGGAGGAGGAGAATTGAGGATTGATCCTTCTAAAGTGGAGGCCATTGTGAATTGGCCCACACCCAAAACAATTACCGAGGTAAGAAATTTCTTAGGTGCATCTCAATATTGGAGGAAATTCATTGCTAACTTTTCCTCCATCGCAACTCCTATGCATGCAGTGACAAGTGTGAAGGAAGGCTTCCAATGGGAAGGCAAACATCAACAAGCTTTCAAAGCTTTAAAATACATGATTAGTTCAGCTCCAGTCCTTGCCCTACCAAATTTGTGACGACCATTCGAGATACAAACCGATGCTAGTGACTATGCCATGGGCGCAGTCCTTTTTCAGCATGGTAAGCCTATCACCTTTCATTCAAAAAATTTTAATGGTGTTGTGACTAATTATCCTACATATGACAAAGAACTATATGCGTTGGTACAAAGTGTCAAGAAGTGGAAACACTACTTGATGGGTAAAGAGACTATTGTACACAACGATCATGAACCATTACAGTACTTGTAGTCGCAAACAAAATTGTAGCAATCAAGACATTTCAGGTGGATGGGATTTCTTCAAAAATTTCACTTGGTTATAAGGTAAAAAAAAGGTATATTCAATAAAGTTGCAGATATGCTTTCAATACCAATCATTAGTGCTTCTACTTTACTAAAAAATGATTCTATTGTACATGAGAGTTACATAGAACAATATGCACATGGCATTGATTTCAAAGATGTGTATGCTAGTTTGAGTGAAGGGAATCAAGTTGAAGAAGAGATTATCGCATGCATAACAATTTGTTGTTTCATTTAGGAAAGCTATGTATTCCACAAGGAGAGAGGCTAAGTGTCATGAGAGAATCTCATTCTTCTCTTATTGGTGGACACATTGGGGTAAGAAAAACAGTGGCGCATCTACAGAGGTATTGTTATTAGCCTCAAATGATAGATAGTGTGTCACATTTTATAAGAGGTTGTTCTATGTGTTCAACAAGTAAGCCTAGTAATAGGAAGCTTGGATCGTACACGCCACTATCGGTACCATCAAGGCCATGGGAGAGCATCTCCATGGACTTTTTTGGAGGTCTACCTATGTCAAGAAAGCAACATGATTATGTTTTTGTAGTTGTGGATATATTCCGTAAAATGTGTATATTATGCCATGTCAGAAGACCATTACTGCTAAACATATTGCTGAACTTTATTTTCAAATTGTTTGGGTTCATTTTGGATTGCCTACTTCTATTGTTAGTGACAGGGATTCCAAGTTCATTGGGAATTTTTGGTCAAATCTATGGAGAATGATGGACACAAAATTGAAAAAGAGTACCGCTTTTCATCCACAAACAGATGGACAAACCGAAGTGGTGAATAGAACAATTGTGTATCTATTGAGAGGATATTGCAACAAACATCCTAAGTTGTGGGATGAACAACTACATTACATTCAACACGCTTACAGCTGGGCAAAGCAATTTTTAACACAAACCTCACCTTTTGAAGCATGCTTTGAGTATTTTCCAAAATTCATATTTGGGAAGGATGTTGCAATTGATGGCCATAGTGATATTGATAAGGCTCGAAATTTCATTGATAAAATTCAGATGATACATCAACAAGTTTAAGAACAACTTGAGAAAAGTAAAAGAAAATACAAAGAGAGGCATGACAAACACCAGGTTGATCACAAGTTTCAAGAGGGAGATGAGGTATGGTTGCACATTAGCATAGAAAGGATGCAAGGGGAAGGTAAAAAAATCAAACCCATTCGCTATGGTCCTTTCAAGGTCATAAAAAAAGTTGGTAATAATGCATTCCAACTTGATTTTCCTTCTTACATGTAAATGTATTCAGTTGTTAATGTTGAATACTTACGCTTGTATGAGCCTCCTTTGATTTATGATCAAGTAAGTGATGTCCAACTACCTTCTATTGAATATTTCTCGCCAGAATTTATGGATAAGCTCAAAGACGATACAATTCTTGATAGGAGGATAAGAGCATCAAAGAGGGAAGTGTTGACTACCTTCGATTTGGGCTCAAAGGCACTAAAACAAGCAAGGAAAATGGATGGATATTGGAAAGGGGAGGGAGTTGTACCCTCATCTACTGAACAGGTAATCAAGTCTTTTGGTGTCCAAAATCTTCCTAATGGGGAGGAATGATCAGGAGTTCATAAATTTTTCTCAAAATTCAAAGTTACATGATTGGATTGAAACCCATATGGTTGCGTAGATCTCGTTTTCCTGATTCTAGCACCATGAACGGTTCGAAAAACCGATGTCGTATAAGGAAGATATTGCGTTCTGATCAAATATGGCAGAAACAAGAGTATCAAGACGCGATTCTATTGAGGATAAACAAGTTGTGTGGAGGTGGAACGAACATCCGTGATCTAGTCAACAACGAGGGATGAACGGATCATGTCGCATTGGCGATTTTTGTATTTACAAGTTAATATGTCGCAAGCTAAACGATATAAGTTGCGATGCGAAGTGGCTACATGTCAGGGAGGGTCCAAGCACTATCGCACTTCGCGGGTGATATGGTTTAGTCTTTAATGGTGTAGAATTAAAACTGTAGGAGGACAATATCCTAAAAGTCATTATTAGCGATAAGTTAATTTCTGCGGTTTGCGAAATTGCCCAATCGCATACTTTATGTTATAAGTATTGTGCAATCAACGATAAATTGTTATATTTACGACATGCGATATCGTAAGCGCTAAGAGCCGCGATATTGGTGTGGGGTCGATTGAAAACTGTTTAAAAACTATTGAAGCTGCAAAATAGTGATTCGTCTTACAAGTTGGAGTATATGTGGGCGATAACCCACAGGTCCACGGTGATTATGTGTAAACTACAGATTCGAGTGGAGGTTCCGCTGACAGTCAAGCTACTTAACGGTTGGGGGTGTGCATGTGGCCACCACCCTAACCATAAATTTTAATGAACAGCTTAACAGGAGGAGTGGATAGGGGCGTGCCAAATTTGGCGATCAACCCTAATTTAAATCCAGTTAACTGGAGCTCTCCACATTTAGCAGAGTTTTCTTGGGAGATGTTGAGAAAAAGTGTAGGAGGCTCAATTTTCGACCATTTTGAGTGAATGAAGAGTCATTATTGACTAATTGGAGCATTCTGAAGCCACTGGTGCAGAGAAAACAACCATTAGAGCACTTCAACTACATTTAATGGCAATATTTTGAGCATAATGAAAGATGGACAAGCCATTGGGAGCTAGACCAGCAGATGTAGCCCAGGAGGGGTGAACTGCTTCATCATGCCTGCTGTGTAAAATTCATGTGGTGACTTATTTATCTATTTTACATTGTTGTTCAGTGTTATTTAGACTTATTTTATGCTTCTAATTCACTAAATTTCATCTATAATTCATGGAAAAACTCCTTAATCCTTATGCAAACTAATGAACCAATAATGCACATGTTTTTAAAACTAAAAGACCCTTAGCACAACAAAACTAATACAGTCATTTCAGATCACCATGGCATCAACCCATATTGGTTGTTGCACTGCTTCTTAGAATGAGGATGGATCAGTCTCTACATGCTCACTCATAAGAGCCATGTGCTAGTGTACCGATCTAGGGACCTTCTCTGCCTGCGCTGTGATGTGGGGGTTCCCACATTCTCTCTAGCATCATGCATCAACTTGTCAACCTCTCTGGTGCACTTCCTTCCATCTCTGGATGTCTCTGCATGAGTGGGTGCTTCCACTCTCTACTCCTATGCTTATGTATACTCCACATCTTGAGGTTCTTCTTTTGGAGCTAAAATATCCTCATTTGCATGCATCTGCAACTCCCTCTCAAGGGAAATTCACAGGCCTTTCCTTCATTGAATTTCACATCTATATGAACCATTGTCATCCTATGAGATGACAGGTACACCCGATAGTTGTGAGGTGTATCAGTTTACCCCACAAATATTCCCAACTCAGCTATTCGTTCTAGATTTTTTTGTGCATCCATGGTAACATGATAGTAAAACGATGAACCAAAAATTATAAAGTGTGCCACATATTGTTGAAGGTTGCAACAAGAAACAATGAAATTGGTATCCAGAAACAACATCCTTTATCCTAGTGAAAATTAAGCACCTACACTAGGTGGGGCCCACACAGGCTATTTTTAGGTGGAGGTCTATTTATAGATGCATGAGAAAATTCTATTTACAGATGACGTCTATTTATAGATGCATGAGAATATTCTATTTATAGATGAATTCTATTTATAGATGTATGTGCGAGTTCTATTTATAGATTGCATGCCTATTTATAGATGCATGTCGACTATTATTATCCCTTAATAATATTTGGACAATAAACAATAATCTATTCTCAATGAGCACTTGGAAATTGTTAACTAAAGTGGAAAATCAGTTAGCTAATTGAATTTCGAGTTAAGAGGTTGGTTGGTGGGACATGCAAGTGGACTTAGTTTTAACTGAGTGATTCGAAGTTGTAACAGAGTTGGATGTGTAGTTATGTGAGTTATAAAGTAGTTTAACTGAGTTAAGTGAGTTAAACTTAGTAACTGAAGATACACTAGTGAGAGATCAGTGAATTAATTATTAATTAATTCAAAATCAGTGGTCTCACATGCAACTGAAGATTTACTACTGTTAACTACATGCATGTCAGATCTAGTGGAGACCCAGTTGATATGTAGGTGAAAGGGACATCTTGACTATCAGTTGTGACATTAGTGGGTGCACACATGAAACCACACAAACATTGGATGTGCCTATGAGTATTGCGCAGTCAAGGCAGACAAGATTGATTCATTCATAAGTTCTTGACCATCAGGGATTGCGCAGTGAAGGCAGGCTGTCTGGAGGCAGTAAATTGGCACATGAATTTGCCAATTTTTGTATGACAGTGTGAGACGATTGTATATTGTACTGAGAGCTATTGGATTAGAGTTTTGTATGAGATTGTTTCATGATCCTTGTAGAATATACAATATATGATAGAGGGGTTTTGAGCAGTAATATTTCCATGGGAATATCTGGTGTTGTGGTTTTGATATATTCTTCTTTGCTTCATGTGATTGGCAATTGTGTTGTTTTTAATTCTGAAAAATAGTTGTAGAAGCAATTCTGTATTTAAACGTAGCACATTGTTAGATCAGGAGAATCTAGGACATACATGTATTTTGTATACTTTCGACATGGTATCAGAGCACAAAATGTTGCAATTTTGAAGCAGGAGTTGAGTTTGTTGGTGGAAAGAATTCGAATCTGCAAAAAGGCTTTCTTGGCACTACAACTGATTCAAGATTGAAATGGCTTTCAATGGCATGAGGTTCGAGTATGTGCTCGAGGGAAAATCAAAATACATTTCTTGGAAGGATAGGATGGAGGCAGTACTCGAAGACAATGGCTTAAAGGAATTCATTGAAAAAAATGTTCCTAAGCCAGATGCTGCAAATATTGATGCATGGCGAAAGAAAGTGGTAAGGGCGAAGAGGATCCTGTTGGATGGAGTACAAGACCATATTGTCTCAAGCCTCCATGGGAAAGACACCATATGCTATGTGTAAGGCTTTGACGAATTTATTCCAAAGCAGCAGCGACCATAGGAAATTGGCACTCAAAGATAAACTTAGGAAGATCAAGATGGAAAAGAACAACACTATTCCAGTATACTTAACAAAGTTTTTCAAATGTAGGGATGAGCTTGGGAGTGTAGGAATAAGTGTTGCTGATGATGATTTGGTGAGCTTGGCTATCTTGGGACTTCCTAAGAGTTGGCACAGTTATGAAGACTTTGTCAACGGACGGGAAAAACTGTTGGATTGGGAACGACTGTGGTCGGATCTAGTGCAGGAGGAGTTCAGGCGGAACACCAGAGATGGCTCTTCATCAAAGCTTGGTGATGAAGAGGATTGTGCTTTGGATGCCACAGAAAAGAAGCAGAAGGGGAAGAAATTCCATTCTAAATTTGAGGCCTGTGAAGATGGCAAGGAGCACAACATGTCCAAAGTGAAGTGTTTTCACTGTCACGAGTATGGACATATTTCCACAAATTGTCCACAAAAGAAGAAGAAAAATATGGTTGCTGGAGCTGTAGCTGGTGAGGCCCTTTCCTCGCAATTTAGGATGACATTATGAACCACTGTCATCCTATTGTGCTTCCTTTCACATGAGGGGAGATAAGGAACTTTTCAGTGACTTGGAGGAGAAAGATCTCCAGATGGATATTGAGTTGGGCGACGATGGAAGATACAGTGCGATTGGAATTGGTACCATTACCTTTTAGAGGGCGTCATGTAAACTCTTTCATTTAAAATATGTAATGCATGTACCGGGTTTGCAGAAAAATTTAGTCTCAGTCGTAATGTTAGAGGATAGAGGCTATGATGTTGTCCTTAGTGAAGGAAAAGTTTTTCTGCCATACAAAGCAACAAGGCAAGCCAAGAAGGTTGGGATTAGAGTTAAGAATATCTATATACTTGATGTAGGTGGGATTTCTATAGAGCTTCCTACTGTTGGGAAGTGTGATAAATTCATGTAATTGACCCTTGAGAGGGAGCTGGATTTGCATGCAGGTAAGAGTGAACCTCAGGATGTGGAGCAGCCACAAGATGAGGATCATGGAGTGGGAGCAACCACTCATGCAGAGAAATTTCATGCCAGATGGGCAGAGGGAGTGCATGTAACTATACCACCAGGTGAGAGGTGGGGCGACATGCATGGATAATCCCAAGAAGAAATTTCTGGGCAGGATTCATTGAGATGGCGTGGATCTCATGAATCGAACCTGGCTACAAGGAGTCCATAGAGAAGCAGTAGCAGGATTATTTGGATTGATGCAGTCAGATGTCATGAGGACATGAAATCAAAGTGATAGTGTCAGATACTGGAGCACATATCAGAGTTGGCAGCAAGTGCAGAGTGCATGGATGCAGGTGTCAGCAACGCAGTGGATCCAAAATACATGTGCAGTTGGTACCAGCAGAAGTCAAAAGACTTTGATGATAGATGCATTATACTGATTCAGCTGTTTGGAGGCTATTCAGTTTCAAAAGTGTTCAAAGCAAGAGTTTCATTTCCGAGAAACACTAGAGAAGTGTTGCATGCAAAGGTTGCAGGGCGCATTCATGGAGTTGCATGGCGCATGAAAATACATTACTTCCTTATTGAGAGAGAGTGTTGAAGGTTGCAACAAGAAATAGTGAAATTGGCATCCGGAAACAACATCCTTAATCCTAGTGAAAATTAAGCACCTACACAAGGTGGGGCCCACACAGGCTATTTTTAGGTGGAGGTTTATTTATATGTGCATGAGTAAATTCTATTTATAGGTGATATCTATTTATAGATGCATGAGAAGATTCTATTTATAGATGAAGTCTATTTACAGATGTATGTGCGAGTTCTATTTATAGATTGCATGTCTATTTATAGATGCATGTCAACTATTATTATCCCTTAATAATAGTTGGACAATAAACAATAATCTATTCTCAATGAGCACTTGGAAATAGTTAACTAAAGTGGAAAATCAGTTAGTTAAGTGAATTTTGAGTTAAGAGGTTGGTTGGTGGGATATGCAAGTAGACTTAGTTGCAACTGAGTGATTCAAAGTTGTAACAGAGTTGGATGTGTAGTTATGTGAGTTGTAAAGTAGTTTAACTGAGTTAAGTGAGTTAAAATCAGTTGTACTAGTTGTAACTGAAGATACACTAGTGAGAGATTAGTGAATTAATTATTAATTAATTCAAAATCAGTGGTCTCACATGCAACTAAAGATTTACTACTATTAACTACATGCATATCAGATCCAGTGGAGACTGAGAGGAACAATTTGACTATCAGTTGTGACATTAGTGGGTGCACACATGCAACCACACACACATTGGATGTGCCTGTGAGTATTGCGTAGTCAAGGCATGCAAGATTGATTCATTCATAGGTTCTTGACCATCAGGGATTGCGCAGTGGAGGTAGGCTGTCTGGAGGCAGTAAATTGGCACATGAATTTTCCAATTTTTGTATGACAGTGTGAGATGATTGTATATTGTACTGAGAGATATTGGATTAGAGTTTTGTATGAGATTGTTTCATGATCCTTGTGGAATATACAATATATGATCGAGGGGTTTTGAGTAGTAATATTTCCCCGGGAATATTTGGTGTTGTGATTTTGATATATTCTTCTTTGCTTCATGTGATTGGCAATTGTGTTGTTTTTAATTCCGCAAAATATTTGTAGAAGCGATTATGTATTTAACAATAGCACATTGTTAGATCAGGAAAATCCAGGACATACATGTATTTTGTATAATTTCTACACATCTAGCTTCTTACTGGAAAAATGCTTCCTTTGGTGTACTCATCCCAACGATCCAATGAGGACTCATGTTCTTCACATACCCAAATGTGTTGCATACTTCTGCCCATAAATGCAATGATAGGCCCTGATCATGTAACATCGCTCGTGCAACTCCCACAATGCTTCTGTTATTTATTTCTGCAATCCCATTAGGTTGTGGGTTATGACGTGTTATTAACTCTCGTCGAATGCATTTTGATGCACATAAGTTCTTGAATTCATTAGAAACATATTCTCCATTTTTGTCGCTCCTGAGAGCCTTTACTTTCTTGCATGTATCTTTTTCAACAAGTGATTTAAACTCACAAAATTTTGAGAACGTTTGGTCTTTCTTTTGCATGAAGAATATCCAACACTTGCATGAAAAATCATCTACAAAAATCACATAATACTTGTGCTTGGCTGTGGAGGTTGTCAAGAACGGTCCACACACTTCTAAGTGAACTCTTTCAAGGATCACTTTTGCTTGACTGCCCTTATCATGAAAACTGGCCTTGGTGTTCTTTGCCAATGTACACCCTTTGCATGTATAATTAATCAGGTGCTCAAAATTATGCTAAAAAATGAAAGTTTTTGGAATGGTGTGGAGCCTAAACGACCATGTATATCTCGTCATTCTGAATCTAACGCAACTCTTTTCACAGAAAACCAACACCATATGCTCCCGAAAACACGTTATGTTAGTTTTCCCAAACAGGGAAATTTTGGCAAAAAATGTGCAAGTTTCCCAGTCAGCAGTCCGTACAGCTGACTGGGCATGGTTGACTGGTCAAAGGGTGACTGTGCATGGTGGGGCAATCCTAGCGTGCCACTTTTCCATTTTTATTGGTGTTGGGTGGCAAATTTTTATTGGTTGCGAAGGTGGCCAACCACATGTTACCACGTGGCCCAACCGGAGGCCGCCATGTGGCAGCACAGGAGGCCACCAAAATTTGTTTAATGCCAAATGTCAACTCCACCGGGGTCAAACACCAGACCTCACCGCAAATAGCGTACCACGTTACCAATGAGCCACGCCATTCCTTGTTTAAACATATGCTGAAACCTTTATTTCAATTTTAATGTTGGCGAAGGACGGGGTAAGGGGCCAGGGCTTAGCCCCGCCCCCGTATAACACCATATGACTTCAACCGAAGACCAAGGGCATGACGCAGAGTCCTAACCACCGCCCAAACTACTACGAAACCACGCCTATGTGACCACTTTTGACACTAACCGCCGACGGTTAGTATAACCGTTTGAACTCTTTTTATATTAATTTTTTTTTAATTAACCGACAACATTATGGTTAAAAATGCAGATTTAAGGCCGCATTAGGAAAATTAATGTTCCGACAATTTCGCCCAGAATTCTAAAAAATTGTCGCTCAATTAGCCGAAATAAGGGCGAAATTGTAGGACCAATCTAGATTTTGGGGAAATTGTGGTGCGATTAGCAGGAAAACTAGGGAGGTTCATAACTTCTTTAGTTTTTTACGAATTTCAGATCAAAAAAAGGCTAGACATGATTTTTTGGATATTCTGAAGCCAATGGAACAAGTTTTGAAGCCATTTGAGCAATGTAAATGTATGTAATCACCATTTTGGGCATAGTGAAAGAGGGCCAAGCCATTGAAAGCTAGACCAATGAGACATCGCCCAGGAGAGGTGAACTCCTTCATTATTTTTTGTGTTGTGGTTATCATTATGGTGAATTTTTCTGTTGTTTCTGTATATTTTAGAGTTTATTTACATGCTTTATGTGTTTAAAAATTAACATAAAGCTCTAAAAAACTCAATTTAATCACTTACAATTTACAAACCCTCAAGCACAATTTCATTAAGATCTCATACAAATCAATGATGTTGCTCAAGTTCACCCTTGGGAAGTCATGTATAAATCTGTTGCATGATATTCAAAGCTACATGGTGTAGATGGCCCAATCTTCTATGCCATAACTCACTGATGTATTAGTTCTCCACTTCTCTACTTTCGTGCTCAAGGCAACACAATATTCTACATCCAATTTGTAGAGGTTCTTTACCTAAACCTTGATCTTCTTCACCCATCTTATGGCTATGTGACGAAGGAACACATTTCCTTTGCTAATATCACATCATAACCATGATATTCCAACATAGCAATTGAAACTAAGTTCTTCTTCAGACCAGGAACATACATGACATCTTTTAATGTGAGAGGAGAACCAAAATCCCTCTGAAAGGTAAAAATATCAATGCCAATCATGCAATACCTCCCATCATCTCCCATCTCGATGTGCATCTGGAGGTCCTTCTCCTCCAAGTCATTGAAGAACTCTTTGTTGTTGGTCATATGGAATGAGGCTCCACTATCTAGGTACCACACAGAACCCATCACTGATGATACCATGCATGCGATGACTCGAATTATGAAGAAAGAGCTTCACCCGTAGCTCCCCCTAAGGTATTATTGTTGGCCTTCTTATGCGGACACTTCGTGGCATAGTGTCCCAGCTCGTCACAGTGAAAACATTTAGTCTTCGGCAATTCCTTCTTCTTTCTTGCCCGACCAGAATTTGATTTGGAATGGGATGAATTCCCTTTCCCTTTCTTTTCCTTTCCATACTAGGCATAATTCTCCTCATCTTCAATCTTTTATGAGGATCCATCTCTAGTGTTCCGCCGAATCTCTTCTTTCACCAAGTCAGAACACAATCGCTCCCACTCTAGTAGCTTCTCCCTTCCATTTACCGAATCCTGGTAACTGTGCCAGCTCTAGGAAGGCCTAGAAGTGCTAGGCTCACAAGATCATCTTCATCAACTGTAACACCAACACTTCCAAGCTCATATCGACATTGGGCGAACTTGGTCAAGTACTTTGGTATTGTGTCGCCCTTCTCCATCTTGATTTTTCTGAGCTTGTCCTTCAATTCCAACTTCCTGTGGCCGTTGTTGTTCTAAAACAAATATGTTAAGGCCTTCCACATATCATTAGGAGTTGCATTTCCGTGGAGGTTCGAGACAATATGATCTCGAACACCTTCCAACAAAATATTTCTTGCCTTTGTTACATTCTTCTTCCAGGCTACTAGAATTGAACATCTACTGCTGCAAGCTTAGGAATATCACTTTATATGAACTCCTTCAACCCCTTGTCTTCCAACATTGCTTCCATCTCGTCCTTCCAAGCTATGTAATTCGAACTGCCTTCAAGGGCATGTTCGAGTCTCAATCCATAGAAAGACATCTTAATCATGTTGTTAGTCCTGAAGAGTATATCTGAAAATTCGATTTAACTTCACATAAAAAACTCGTATTCTTCTCTTCTATAGTGATTCCTGCTCTGATACCATGTAGAAAATCCATGTATATTCAACTGATAATTGTAATATGATAAAACAATAAACTTGAACCTACTCTACCAATTGCGGAAACCAATTACGATCGCGAAATAACAAAACATGAAAGAGAAATAATTTCAATCACACAATACACAAAGATTTCCCAGGGAAAGCCACAACTAAAAACCTTGCTATCTGTATATTTCATAACTCAGAAAATATGATAAGATTACAATGATTTTCTCCAACCAGAGAAACCTCTGCACTACCTATATCTGTCTCATTGATTCTTGGACAAGTCTGATTCAATACTTAACCAATTTTCTGCCCTCCAGGATCCCTATTTCCTTGTGTTTTTTCCTTGGGTAATTAGGCCCTATTAATTAGGGAAATTCCCAATCCATACTACGCAATCCATTAGGGGCTTTCATCTGACAACATGCACCACCTGTACAATTTGGATGACTATACAACTGATAATACACTGCCCTTGAACTCCAATCTCAACTGGGTCTTTCTCAGAACTGACATGCACGAGTTATTTATGAGTGAATCATCATTTATATGATTGATCACTAGATGTGGTTCATGTCCAAGTTCCACTCTTTGACCTCTCACTAGTTCCTCCATCAATTAGAACTAGTTAAAATGATTTTAACTCAGATTAATTGAGTTAATTAATTACAACTAAAAATAAACTCAACTAGAGCTCCTATAATGTAGGAGACACTCTACATGACTCAAGTTGAACCCTCAACTCGAATTAACTAAACCAACTAAGTCATACTAATTTAGTTAACTTGTACAAGTTGTCTTGTGATGTGGAATTACAATTTTATTCTAATTTAATTCAAGGGAAAATTAAATTAGAATATTCTCTTGTTGCCATTTTCAACAGGAATCATACACAATTGATATAGAGTTGAATGCAATTGTGTTTGTGGTAGTGAAGGCATGAGAATATGCAACAAAAATTGTAATGTTATCTCTTAAACGTCGTCATGTTTTTAACATGATTTCTTTCTTTTGTAGAGCAAAATGGAGTTGGGATGATCTATAACTTGTGATTTAGTATTAAATTAAATCGTAAAGACAAGTTAATTAATATTTATGAATATTTCGTAATAACAATTGTTTTACTATTAACTTAACTACTAAATTATGACTTGCACACTTATATAAATTAAACCACTAGCAACTATAGTAACTATAGATGAATATCAAAACACTTAGTTCCTAAAACATTTAGTATAGTTAAAAAAAGCATTAAAAAAATTAATTATTGAAATAAATAAAATATATTATTAGCCCTTTTCAAATATTTTCTAAATGTTAAACTTTTGTCAATGATTTGTGTTTTAGTATTAAAATGGATGAATTTGACGCAACCACTTTGAATAGAAGGAATAAAGTTCCAAGGATGAATTTGACACAACCACTTTGAATAATAAAGTTGTAATAAATTAAACGGCTTCAATAAAATTCACACATTAGCTTTTTGCATGGTAACTAAGACCAATCTTAGGGGAAAGAAGATAAAACAACTTTAACAAACCAATTGAAACAAATGAGAAATTGAAGGCTAATCTCCCAAAAAAATGTGAGTAATCTCTAGCCACTTAACGCAGAATATGAAACTTCAAAGTGGGATCCTACCCGTTTCAAATCTTTTGACATGCTAGAGAAACAAACATTAATCACAAACATAGGAAAGGATAAAAAAAATAAAAATAAAAAATAAAATTTTCTTGAATTCAGGAAGATCAATTTTTTGAATTCTTAAATCCAATTTCTTGTTATAAAGTCAATTTCTTGAATTCTCATATATTTGGAGGCATAAATGATAAAAACTATGTGTAAATAAAACAAATTCAACAAAGTTAGGAATAAATGTTGATTCGATCCTAAAAATTAGTAACTATGCATCAATAAAACTTTCCTACTAGAATTAGGAAAGAAACACTCACAAGATTCTAAAAACTAATAACTAATTATCATAATAGTTATTAATTCTAAAAACTATGTGTAAACAATTATATATATATATATATATGATTAATGTATTTGGAATTGAAAATAGAGAAAAATATATATAAGTCAAATTAAAAAAATAATAAAACTTAAAGCAATATATATTGGGAAAAGTTTTTTTTTTTTTTTTTTTAACAAATACCCATAGAAAAAGATTTTAAAAAAAGTAATATAACTAAAAATGAATTATTGGAATATTTTTTTTTTTAATATATATATTTAAATTTGTCATCTTAAATTGAAAATGTAGAGAAAAACTATAATTAATGTAAATGAAAATAATAGAAAAAATAAATCAAAAGTTAAATAAAAATGAAATAAAACTAAAACAAAAAATCAGTGACTAATAAAAATGGAAGTAACTCAACAATCTATAATAAAAACTCAACCAATCATCTTACCAATAAATTAATTTAAATAATAATAAAAAATAACAAAAAAATTAACTGTCAAAATTAAACTATGGATAAAAAGCATAAATTTTTGATAAAAACAAACTAATATACAATAATAAAACAAAACTAAATATATGATGATAATGATAATTAACGTCCACTAAAACTATAATAATATTTAAAATATATCATTATTTAAATACATTATAATCTATTATTTTAAATATATAATATTGTAACTCCCGATTTAACCTTTCTTCTTGTAAATTTGAGTAAAATTTATACAAATTTTTAACCCTCGTATCTATGTTTCCAAATTTTACTCGGTCCAAAAGCTCATGCAAACTTGTATGGTTGTTATAAAGCATTTGTATCATGGGATTCACAAAACCATAATTGTTTTATCTAGTATTGAGTCTATATTTATTATATCTATATTTATTATATGCTCTTTGCTCTAGATAACAAGTGCGACCCTGTGGTCAAGCCTTCATGTTAATAAGGTTAATGGCTTAAATAAACTTTGATAATGCTTTGGTTAAGGTTAATTATGGATTTAAATTTATAAAGTGTTGAGATAATTAAATCTTTTAAGTTAAAATTATTTTTTTAAGTGAGAAATTTGAGAAAATATTTACATTTTGAAAGATTTAATCTCTTTCCATATTTAATTGATGGAGATTAAAATAAATTTATAATATTGTTTATATTGCATACAAGATTACACATATTTATATAAAGAAATATTCTTATTTTTATTTCAATTAAAATCTTAGTAATACAGATAAGTACATACATATAAATATAAAGTAATATTCTTATTTTTATTTCAATTAAAACCTTAGTAATACATATAAGTACATACATATAAATATGATATTTTTCTTAAACATGTTTCTTAATTTATTTTTTTAGTGTGATATGTATAGCATAGATTATATGTAGGGAGAAATAAAAAGAAAGTTTATTATGAGTATTAAGTTTTTATATATTTATTAATTAAAATAAAACTCTAAAATATTAGGGTTACAAATATGAATTATCAAATATGAATTTTTGTTATTTTAATTTATATGATAAAAAGAATCTATTTATATTTTATATACATTTCACATCTTTATATATAAATACATTTTTATTTCTAATTCCATTAAAACCATCATAATACATATAACTACATAACTAGCAATTGCACCGGAGGTGCAAGGGAACGCTGGAAGGAGGAGATGTGAATCGTTTTTGTGGTATATGAGAGGTAAAATGTGTAATAACTGAAGGAGATGAATATTTTGTTCATTTGTGACGATATGGAATATTGGATTTTATTTTTAATAAAAATAAAATTATTAATTTAATATTATTAAATTTTAATTTATTTGATTTTATTTTTATTTATTTTTATTTGTTTATTTGTTTATTTTTATTTTTTTTAATCTTTATTTTATTTTATTTCTATTTATGTATTTATTTTATTTTTATGTTTTAATTAAAAATTTTATTTATCTATTTTATTTGTATTTTTAATTTTATCTTTATTTTATTTTATTTCTATTTATTTATTTATTCATAATTTATTTTTATTTTTTTATTTTTATATGTCGATACATTAAAATGAAATCTCCTGGGCCCACATCAACTTATAACACATGCCTTGTTAAATTATTTATTATTGAGTAGTTTTTTTGTTAGATAAATATGTAAATATGTATAAAAAATATAATTGGTCAAGAATAATTAATGGAATTGTTTTTAGTGTTTTTTGGGTGTTTGAATTACACTTCGATTGTGTAAAGGTTATTCATGAAATTCTTGATTTTAGTAAATTTTTGCCATATGATAGAAAAATTAAATCCACAAGAAAACTTTCAAAAAATCAAACTAAAAACAACTAAATAATTAAATTTATTTTATATTATTATTGGATATAATGGAGACTGGCAATTTGGTGCTGAGATAGTGCAGTGAAGTGATTTACTGGGAAAGCGGAACTAAAGAGCAATTTTCTTCTTCAAAATCCAGTAACACCATTGGAGCAGTTTTACAAGGGATTGGAGTTTTTGGCCTCTTTGATAGACACGGGACCATCATTTGGTTGAGATATAGTGAAGATTATACAGACCCAAATGTGAATTTGAGACTCTTGAGGTTGGACGCTGATGGGAACCTTAGAATGTATTCATGGATTGAGAAACTTCAAGCCTGGAAAGTGGCATGGCAGGCTTTGGAGAATCAATGTGATGTTTTTGGTACCTGTGGTTTGTATGGTGTCTGTAGATTTAATGCCACAGGACCCTTTTGCAAATGCCCATTTGAGAGAGAAGGATCTAAGGCCAATGTTAGTTTAGAAATGGGGTCCGAAGGGGCCTGCAGGAAACTGATGAAGTTGGGCAGTTGCAACGAGGGGAACACCCTAATGGTCATGAATCATACTTTTCTATATGGAATCTTTCCTCCTCACGATGTGTATGACTATTTCAACATCAAGGCTTGAATGGAAAATTGGCTCGAGGACAGGTGCTCTGTTGCTGCAACAGCCTTGAATGATGGGTTCAGCATCTGCAGGATCAAGAGGACTAATTTCATCAGTGGATATCATTACATCTCGATTCCTGCAATCTCGTTTGTAAATGTATGCCTTACACCAGAAGCAGTAAACAATCAGATTATTTCCATGTATCCTCAAACATCAAATTCGGACTCATCTTCCTTCTCTTCATTACCTTCAGTTTCAAGCATACATGGTCGCATCTGCATTGTAAGAGCAGTGTTGCCAATTGTCCTTTTTTTTCTTGCCATACAAGTAGGAATAAGTTGGTATGTTTTTAAAAGAAGAAGAAGAATGCAGGGGATGCTTTTACCCAAGCATGGATTGATGGATCAAAATTTTAGAGTCCCCATCAGGTTGACTTACTTAAAAATACAAGAATTGACAGAGAGCTTTAGCCACAAGCTTAGTCCAACTGTTTTCAAGGGAACTCTGTCCAGCATGAAACCTGTGATAATCAAGCAGCTAGATGTTGAAACTACCAAGAAGGAGTTTCAGAAGGTATTGTCCATTATAGGAATTCATCGTTGTACGACGCACTGTTTTTCCTCAATTCATCGCCCAACTCTTACCAATAATGGAATTTTAATCGATCAAAGCGAATTTTGACATAATTTATGGATAGATAGCCCCCAGTGTTTGGGAACTACTCTCTAAATAAGAAATATGAATTATCTGTAATTGAATTTTCTTGTGCAATTTTTGAAGTTCCCTGGAAGAGTTCACAGCTCGATACATTATCCCAATGGAAAAAACCAAAGAGCACAACACAAGGGATGTACCTCTCATATACCACAACCATACTAACTCGCTGGGATTATTACTCATGAAAAGCAGGTTAGAAATGGGCAAAAAACAAATGGATAGCATAACCTAGTTTGGCAGTAAGTACCTGGTAAGACCACGTCTGGAAGCTCAAATCCATTGGAGCGTTTCTAAGTCCCGGCAATTTCACAAGACCATCTATTCCCGTCGGCCATGTATTTTATACTTTTGTGGACATTATTACATGACATAATATACTCAAAAAGGGTCTTACAAATTATATTGGATCTTCATGACAATTCTTATAAGTATGCAATGGATGCCTTGACTTATTTGACCAATGACACAAGCACGAAACCCGTGCTTTATAAATAAATAATTTTCTTATATTCTTTATATCATATTCTCATACATAATGAGAATTAGGACAATTATGAAGACTGAACTTAGTTACTTTTCCAACATAACACACTTGTTTTTTAATGCATGCTTTGGTGCTCCAAAGTGTGTTAATGCATTGCTTTAGTGCTCCACATGCCAAACAAGTGGGGACCTGCAACTTGTGTGTGTCCAATAGATGTTGGAATCATTGGTGGTTGAAAATCTTGCTATGGTCCTGAAAATGAATGTCGAAAAGTCCAAGACGGGATTAAAAAAACAATTTTGACATTTTTATTATCCTAGATATTCTATTTGGCTGTGATGTTTGGGCCTGTGGCATATCTAATGACACACAATAAAATTGGGTGAATCCATAAACATTTTACAACCTATAAATTTAAATGCAACACTCTGTCATGATTAAATATTTAAAATATAAACATAAATTGTTCAAGTTGCGAAGGACAAGCTCCCTATTATCTTTTAGTGTGAGTAGTTATAGCCACCATAAGGTAAAAAGAGGTTTGAGAGATTACAAGGATTGTCCTAATTATTGGAACATAAAAGAAGACCATCAAATCAATAATAATAAATCTTCCATCCATATGAAATTTAAACCATAAACGATATTAACTCTTACATCCCTATGAACTTTTAAGCTATAAAGATTTAAAGCTTATAACAAAAATATAAATTATTCAAGACCAATGCTTACAACCTCCATAGTTAAACTAGACAATGGACAGATCCAAAAACACTTTTGGATGAGCGAATTTATATCTGTAATACAAAGGAGAAAGAGGATGAACACCATTTCCTTTTAATATGACCTACCCTATAACAATACAAGACAAAACTCTACCCAGTTTCATAACTTACTCTTTTAGGACCAAATGGCTTACAGAAACCATAACAATCTTGGCTCTTTTCATTTCTACACATGTTCAGATATAGATATGACATTCTAAATAATATTTAGTATAATTCCCTTTATTTGTTGAACAGACCTTGTTGATCTTGGGGGGATGGTAAACATTAAGAACTTGAAATTTGACTCTGAGAAAACCTATAAAGAGTAGCATTGCCACATTAAATCATAACAATTCATTCCCTCTTTTTGTACAAAGGTTTTATAACATATAAGTAGTCAATAAATACTTGATTTTGTGACTTACAAGGCTGAAAACATATTAAGCATTGCAATGCTTTTATAGAATGTGATAAACAAAACAGTCTGATATTTTCCCATAGCTTCTCCATTGCCATATTCAATTTCTTTTTAAGATATGTTAATGCATGTAATCCACTAGCAAGGTGTTCCTCACCAGAAGATCATCCTATACCAGGCTTTAACACCTTTACAAGCTTTAACCAGATATATACTTGAATTGAAAAATTAGATTGGCAGTACAAAAATAATGTTCTGACAACCCATAGAGAATGAAATTAGCAATGAAGCATATACGCAATGAATGATTTCAAAGTTACTGCTTTCCTTCATAGTAACTAAATAGGCATTCTTTCAGAGGTCGTTAAACATTAACTCGAAGGTTGCATGTATACGTGGCAACAAGGATATGTTGACTAAGAGTGCAGAGTAACTAGCACGAATCCCCATAAACTGGGTATGCAAGTTTATGCAAGGGTATAGCTAAAACCTAATACCACATATAAGTAAATGACTAAAATAATACATGCATACATGGCACAAAGGCTAATTTATAAGTTTGTACACTCTGAGTAGGCTTAACAGTTAAGAACATGTTAAGAACATGGGATTAATTTTTGGAGGTCGCATGTTAAATTCTGGAGGGGTAGAGTATGTACATTAACAAGCTGCTGTTTGCAGATATTTGCATGGTGCTGGCAAGGTACCAGCATTCTCATTCTAAGTGAGAATAAGAAGAATTGTATTACTTGAGAAGATCCCAATGGCAATATTCTAGTGGGAAAGAAAAAAAAACATGAACGAAATTCAATTTGAAATAATACTTTCAAGTTTTAACTTCAAATTTTAAATTTAAGGAACAAAAGAGGAGTTATTGCTCAATTACAATTTACTATTTACTACAATTACTCATATTTCAGATTAGCATTTAACAATACTCATATTACATTTTAGTGTTTGACTTTGAATAATACTCACAATTTAAAACTTCAAAATAGTTACCTGCAACTGAAAAATCTCTTTCCACAAAAGAAAATATTTGCCAATGTGTACAAATATGTGTTCAAACTTTAAAATTCAAGAAACAAAAGAAAATTGATTTCTCAATTACAATATACTATTTACTACAATTACTCATATTTCAGATAAGCATTGAACAATACTCATATCACATTTTAGTATTTAACTTTGAACAACACTCACAATTTCTTCAAAATAGTTACCAGAAAGTGCAAAATCTCTTTCCGCAAAAGAAATTATTTACCAATGTGTAAACATGTGTTCAGATCAACTGAAAATTGCTGTCCACGCCATACTTGAAGAATTGCAGACTCTCTTTGCCCACAATTGAGATTGGACAAAAACGGTAATCTAATTTCTAGCTTTAAAGCTGAACTTAACGAGTTCCCCCTTGGATGTCCCCGATATTCCAGGGTACTCTTGATCCTATATGGGCATACCTATGACAGTGATGTCCCCATTTGGGGTACCCCAGGTGATGCATGCCTGTTCAACATTCAACAAATCATTCCAAAGGATATTAAAACATTTTAGACTCCAGATAAAGGACTAGCAAGAGTCCTACATTTCAAAGAATGGCAATTAAGGAACATAAATATATCTATATTGATTTGCAGAAAAGACAACAGATCAATGTGTCCAGAACATGATGATTGTTGCATCACTACTGAGATCCCAATCGAGTGCAAAATCTTGAAAAGTTCCTTCCATGCTGTACATACTCAACAACGGTGTAGCAAATATTTTTCAACACTAAATCAAACACCGAAATTTTCAGATTCGTTAAATTTCTTCCACTTCTAAATGCATACACATCCAAAAAAAAATATAAAACAGTGTGTTCTAAAGATTACAACCAAGAAAATCTCATGAACCATTTCAGTATAAGCCCAACTCCCAAGAAAACAACCACATATGATCAGTTGAGTTCTCACTTAAACATATATGCCCAAAACATTTAAGCATGGGCATGGCGCAAGTATCTTCTTTCATACAAACCAGTGACCTGGTCTGCCACTGCCCACGTGATAGCCTGTCCTGGAGGTATTCTCATCAGCCTTGGAATCAATCCCTTCCACAAGGCTAACAATCCTTCTTCTGCAAAAATTGTTCTCAGCGCGTGAAACATACCCTTATATTTGAGTTCACCTGTTTCAGCAGATCTACTTTGAGCCATTAACCTTGTTTTCACAACATCGAAAGGGCCTGTGCAAATAGGACCAGCAGTTCCTGCCAAAAATCCTGATATCATGGACTACCATGGCAGGAGAGTTCGACCGTCTCCCTCGTGCTTCTTCCACAGGAGCCCATCAAAAGCATTCTTGGCAGTGATATGGAATGAAACTCCTTTATAAAGATATATCTGGATAATAACCACAAACTAGAGAAAGGCAGAATACATGAAATTGATATTGCTGGGAGTTTTTGATTAGAAAGGATCCTATAGGCTATAACAACAATTCGTGAACCTGCACAAAAACCAACTTCCTAATTGGAAAAACATTTGGGTTAAGGCGTCATAATCTCCTCTTGTATCAAATGCAAAAGTTAATTACAGGTTCAGAATACCTTGTTGTATACCATAGATAATCACTTTTATCTAAAACTATGCTGAGCTGCTCTAACAAGTCGTTGGCAGAGAATTTGTTTTCTCCCCATATTCCAAAATCTTCTTTGTGCCATGACCAGTTTACAGATATTTTTCCTCTATCTCCACTTGATGTTCCAACAGGATGAAGGGACTCCATGCTGACCTGCTCCATTCCCATTAAGGAAGTCTGTATACTAATCTGTAACATTATAGAAACATCTGATTAGAGGTCCTATATAATCCCACAACTTTCATCATCACTTCAGCTATTCTGATGACAATCAATAGAAAATATCACTAACCCTTGCAGTGTTATAGACCACCTTTTTGCAGTCGGGCAAGATACTGACAGACCAAGCAGGTAGATTATAAGATACTCCATTGAATCGCACGGTTGCATCCTGCTTACTGTGGGCGTTGCTAAGGAAAGCAGCACATACACCAGAATTCTTGGCAGAATATACTGTTCCTGCATATTCAGGGCAAGTTTTATGCCTAAAAGTCTCATTAGTTTCCATCTCAACAGCTTTTGAAACGGCACTCTCTTGCAAGGGTTAAACGCTTATATAAAATGGAATGACCATAAATTATTCAATTGAATGACAAACCTGAAGGCCTTTGCTCAGTGAAATTATATTCATGTCTTCATAGATTAGAGCAGGTTCACATAGTTTTATCGCTTTGTGCAACTCTTTCAGATGCCCCCACTTCGGCTGCCTTATATTCCCTGTAAGGATCACAGCTGTGTTACCAGAAACGAGAAACGGGAAACGAAACGAGAAACGAGAACGGTACGAGAAACGGTGTTTAGAGGTTTCACATATAAGAAACGAGGAGAGAGAAAAAAACATAATTAATCATAAACATCAATGTTTCACCTTGTGAAATTGTAAACAAACATTCATATGTAGATCATTTTAAATCCACTTGCGCAGATACAGATTCATACAGATTCATAGAAATTTAAACAAATTCTTTACAAAGTTTACAACAAATTCTTTACAAAGTTTACCTCACAACCAATCAAATTTTTAGGAATCAGTAGTCTGATGGACTCACCTGAAAGATGAGATCGATGTTGAGGGCTGAAATTGCTGAAGGGCCAACGCTGAGATCGCTGAGATTGAAATGGCGCTGAAGCTAACTCGCTGCATGAAGCTGCGCAATTGGCGCTAATCTGCGCTTTCCTTGTATCCGGTGAATGGTATTAGACTCTGCTCTGCCTCTTAAATAATTGAAGAACATTGCTTCCCGCAATAACAACTGGAGTTTTTTCTCCATGCGCACAGTTTATAGATGATCAACTACAGTTTCAGAACTAGAGCGTTCGAGTTCTTATGAATTTAAAATTGATTAAAAAACCTCTAGAACAGACTACGCATAGTTTATACATAATCACTCAAGTTTCAGAGTTGGAGAGTTCGAGCTTTTATGAATTTACAATTTATAAAAAGACCCGTTTTAATGAATTTACAATTTATAAAAAAACCCTCTGTAGTTTTGGAACAGATTACTTGAGTTTTGAACAGCAGTTAAGGCAGAAACAACCAGTTTCACAGTTCGTTAAGGCCAGTCCAGAGGAAACTGTGGAGAAACGGTGGTAAGAAACAGTCAGTTTGGCAACTCGTTTCGCAAGAAACCGGTTTTTGGGCGCTGACAACGGAAACGACCGTACAGAAAGGCGTTTCCCCGGCCGTTACGTTTCTAGCACCGTTTTTTCCCAAAACGCCTGGTAACGTGCCGTTTCTGGTAACACAGGATCACAGAGGACCGCGATTACACAGAGATAGAGAATGAACTTTTATCGTTTTTGTTTTTTACTGAGCAGGGGATATTTACAGAGAAAACCAGTTAGGTCTATTCTCATGAAAATGTGAATGGAATTTAAGACTATTTACAAATCGAGTCGCCTCACTGCTTACAAATTTACCTGAATCCAATAAACATAAACATAGAATACATATTGTTTCAAATAAATGGAAAATTTCCAAATATATATTTACAACGGTTCCTAACGTTCTATGATTTATGAATCTGGAACGGTAATTGAACCAGACTTATTTTCCAATGCTATACAACCCAGGTGCACAGATTTGCAAAGATTTCTAAATGTAAAACCCTTCACAAAAACCTCCCCCGCACTCTTTCAGTGCCGAATAAATTTGGGCAAGGGAAACTCTGGCATACCATATGCGTCAATAGGCGCATCGTAGTCATAACTGGTGGTAATGAATGGACCTCCACCTGTCCGGCCGAAATTTGTGCCTCCATGGTACTGCAACATAGAAAAAACAAAATAATGGTTCAAATTGTCATAACAAAATTATAAATGTGTATCGTCTGGAGCTGAAGATGAAAGAAGATCAAAATCCACCATGTAATAGTTCTGAAATGTTCCTCCTCTCTGGAAAAATCGGGCCACTGCGAACACGACATCCTCAGCAAGCCTGTGAGGGGTTCTCCCTCCGAATGTCTTAAACCTGTACTATAAAAACAATGTGTAATCAGCATGAACAAGAAGCCACCGGACTCGGCAATAGTCTCGCTCCGTGTGACGGCCATGAGACTCTTGGGAATCTTCATCCCGATGTCGAGCTCACTCCTGTAAAGCACAAATTGTTCTCCTCTCATGAACCTGTAGTTGTGCGCCAGCATGAAACCTTCCCCTGCCGCTTGCCCACAGATCGCAGCAATGGTGGGCACCTTAACCCTCTGTTCAAAGAACACAAAATACGCAACCATAGCCCAGCAGTCTCTCTAGAATGCCCGGTATCTTTCTTGAACGCAAACCCTAAGACCGCAATCTTCTTGCCCGAAACAGTATTGAACATCGACGACACGACCCTGTTCACAAACCTGCTCTTCTGGTAATCATTGATATGAACAACCTGCTTCCAGTAATTGGCAACATCGGACAGCCCATTGCATTCACAGATGTACACCAAATTCAAGATACCTTTCTGAAAGCACGACCCGCCGAATCCAACACTGGAATTCAGAAACCGGGGTCCGATCCGAGAATCTTTCCCGACGGCATACGCGACTTCAACCACGTCGGCCCCTGTGGCCTCGCAGAGGGCAGACATGGCATTCACAGACGAAATCCTCTGCGCCAAGAAAGCATTCGCAGCCAGCTTCGAGAGCTCGGCGGACCAAAGATTCATGGTGATGATTTGGTCCTCTGGTATCCAGTGAGCATAAACCACCTTCAGTGATGCCAAGATTGCTGTGAATTCACGCGAGTTTGAAGTTTGTATTGAAGAAGAAGGTGAGGCTACAGTGAAGAAGTCGGATCACCGGTCGTGGGTTCGAGTCGCCAAGACTTTTCAGTTCTTAAAGGTAATGCAAACTTCGATTTTTAGCCCGTATCAGCGGTTATTCTTTTTGAGTATGCTTAATTGGGAGGAATCTGTGACTGACGTTGTCCTTCTGCTATTTTTGTTTGCTAGACGCCTGCTCGTCACAGAAATGAACCGGAAGTTTCACAAGAGCAGCCGAAAACACGAGAGATCCAACCGAAACAGGAAGTGAGAGATTCGATCCGCGACCGATTGAGCATACACGTGGCTGAATTTCATTGGTTTCATGCGCGATAGGAGAAGCGTTCTCATTCGCTGGGGTGAACAGTGTTTGCTCACCCCAAGCCCGCAATGGAAAACGCCTCCGGCGTAAATATGAAAATAATGGGTTATATATATATATATATATATATTTTGTAAATATAAAGTTTTGTATGGTTATTAATTAAATTTAAACACTAAGTTTTTAAATATCATGGTTACTAATATGAAATATTATTATTTAGATTTATGATGGGTTATATATATATATATATATTTTGTAAGTATAAAGTTTTGTATGGTTATTAATTAAATTTAAACACTAAGTTTTTAAATATCATGGTTACTAATATGAAATATTATTATTTAGATTTATTTTAATAAAATATATATATTATGATTTTTTTTTGTCATTTTATTGATAAAAACAAAATTGCAATATAAAAAATTGAATTGACCAAATATATTACTTTTATTAGTAATTTTATTTATTTATTTTTATATATTAAACATACATTATGCTTTATTGTTATTATCATTTTTTTAATCTAACACTTCACTATAACCTCTCATTTAATGCTTTAATACAACATGTTTCACTACAACATTTTCCGACCATATATATAATGTGAATAGAGTTGACCATTTTTATTTTTATTTTTATTTTTTTTTGCTACATCCACCCCACCCCATACTGAACTATAGAAAGTCTAATTTTGGGACATTCATGGTTAGTAATGCAAGAACATTAGTAGCTTAATACAAGTGTCTTTTTCTTTTGTTTTCTTTCACGATAGAGGTAATGGTGATTCCGTTCTCTCTTATGGATATTAGATATACAATAATACATTGGTAATCTTCTCCCATACATTATTGAAATAAGGCTATTTTGTTTCCTCTCAAACTATATTTGTCATGGAGATTTGGCACTCCGGAGTGAAAATATATCACTTATATCACTTATTTTGAAGCATGCCCTGCATTTGCTCAACCTGAAAAGGATTTGGTGTTGTTAAGAGGATGCTAGGAATGCAAGAGTATGGGAATCTCTGGCCTCTGTTTTTCCTGGTTAAAGGCCAAGTGAATAAGATAAAGTCCAGCAGTGAAAGACACTAAGATCTCTGGAGGCTAACAGAGTTACAAGGATAATGATAACACATTGCAAGTGTCTGTGGAAAATTTAGTCAACCTTCTAATTGACTCAAATGGAACTTCATGGCCTTTGTTAGATCTAAAGGAATCCAATGATTAGGCGATGGACACCCATGGCCTTATACATCAGAAGACATTCTTTAGAAATCAGTCCACAAATGGAATGATTGCATATCATGTTGGAGAGTATGCATTCCTATATGCAAACAATTATGGTCAAGTAAATCAGGCATTGAAATAGAAGCTTCATGAAATAGAACACAAGTGATTTCTAAACCCTTGAAAATTGAAAATACTAAGTTCTGGAGCGATCATCTTCTTCAATGAATTTGTTTAAAGGACCCTGAAAAGAAAGTAAGATTGGTAGAAGCAACTTCTAAAGATCTGGAAAATGTGGTAGATCATGATTATTTGCACGAAATACAATATGCAAAGGAAATTCCGAATGCGAATTAATTGTACAACAAAGATCATTTTTTCCATTATGGAAGAATGTTTCCGATGATAGGGATATGAAAAATCCGTGCTACAAATTGGGTATAGGAGTTTCTTAAAATCCAGTTCTGACATAGAGGGAGCAAGCTCTGAGGCATCAGAAAAAATACAAAAATAACCCTTGGTTTCCATATCATAACCGAGGAATGGAGGTTACGGTATCTTTGTTGATACAGAGCATGCCTTAGATTCATCACTTGCAAAAGATGCAAGTATAGAGACATGAATTTAATACCTGTGCAACCTAATTGTGATGAATAGGCTCTGAGCCTAATTAATATTTTTATTAGCAACAATTTTGTAGATGCTATTTTCACTGACAATGTAAGTAGCACCAGTTCCTAAAAAAGAACTAAAAGATAAAATGGGTGATGCTCATTTGCTCAGTACAAGCTATTACAGGTTCTACCTGGTGTATATGATGAGCAAATATTTTAGGCCTAGTATGTGAGATGGACTCACAATGCAGGAACATATCATTACAGTGAGATGCTTCTACACCTACCAGCTACAGGATTTCATCTTTTGATGAATTTTTTAGGATATAATTAAGATCCAGATTTATATTGGAGTATTATTCTTGTGGATAGAGAGATATGCCTCTAAGAGTCTTCTGCCCAAGTCTAGTTTAAGTTCAGTTTATTTCAAAGGATTTAATTCCCATTCTAAAGTAGCAGCTGAGCATATCTTGGGAAAATATCATCTCCATATAGGATCAAATACCCTTATTTTTTTCAGGTACATTTAAGCAATGGTGAAACATGTGGCAAAAAGGTTGGAAGATCTTTATGGATCAACTTCAACAACCTCGTATTTAACGAAGGAAAATCAAGAGTGAAAAATTACCTTCTAGGTTTCGAGGAATTGATCTAATATCTTCAGCAGATCATTGCCATCAGTTTCATATTTCATGGCTCGACGATTTCCAAGCACTAGGAATCAAAGGATAGTTGGTCGATGAAGATAGCAACTCCAGTTTTGAAGGGATTGGCATGAGACTGCATTCACTGTTTTAGGAAAAGGACAAATCCAACAACTCTAACAATCCAAGACATATTGTAGTCATATTCAGATTTAGTCTAATTTTATGATAAGTGTTGTTTCCCGTAAACAATTAGAGATGTATTTTTCTATATATATTTTTTAATTTGTAATGAGCAAGAGTTGGATTTTGAGCCCAGAAGGACCCTCATATTTTTATAAAGTTTCCTATTACAAAGTCCTTATTCAAAGTTTTATGGCTTCAATTTATTGACAGAATTTGTTTCATTTGTATGTATTTCCCTGTCATTGCATATCTCTTGCTTGCATACATTTGAGGTGGTATAAAACACTGGGTGAGGTTGGGTTGAGCGTCAACCTCCCTGAGATCCCACTGCAAAGTTATGTCTTTTACTGAGTAGATCAAGGTGACAGTGTGTCATTGTTGACCCCTTTGAAACAATAGATATTGTTTTTTTATCAGTTATTAAATGTATTTTGTTTACTTGTTGTATTATCAATTATTAAATGTATTTTGTTTACACTCAATGTGAATGTTAGGCTGCCTAATCAATTTTTCATTCTTCTATCTAAACCTTTCAAGCTATGTATTCTGCCATAGCTAAACATTGACACTTTGATAAGTCCTCTGCAAGAGAGGGATTTGTTTGTGAGCAGAGATTTGTGACTCATCAACAACCACTTATACAATAAATACTAGGTATGGTGATCCGGATTTATGTAGGAATGCAACAGAATAAACATATAACCATAAATACAGAGATGCAGCGGAAATAACACTTCATTTTATTAATATCAAAGAACTGAAATTTTCTTACAAACAGAATGGAACTAAAACTAGCTAGGGCGCTGGTAGCTATCTCTGAGAAGAGATGTGGCGGCTACAGGCCTCTGAACTGAGTTACAATGAGGCTCGAGGGCCTATTTATTATTGAGAAACAATGGAGAACCCTAAACATCCCAAAACCTAACCCTAGGAGATGAAGCGCCAAAACTATGGGCCCCGTTTGGGTAAATTGGTGTTTCAACTTCCCAGGGACGTAACTTTGGCATACTATCTCCGTTTGACGCATATGATACATCATTAGAAAGCTCTATCCGAG
Organism: Pinus albicaulis; assembly: GCA_034641835.2. NCBI lineage: Eukaryota > Viridiplantae > Streptophyta > Pinopsida > Pinales > Pinaceae > Pinus > Pinus albicaulis. The sequence goes on along the minus strand of CM076577.1, from coordinate 1,413,212,407 downwards.
GACTACAGCTGTCGGGAAGAATTTTATCAGAAAATTCGCTGCCGCTTTCGTACCCAAAAAACGTCGTTTAGGGCCTCAAAACGGCTCCGGAAGTTCAGGACCCGAAAAAACCGCTAAAAATAGTAAGTTATGCCAAAACGGAAAAACTGAAAGAGACAATGGTGGGGGCCCAAGTGGAATAGGCGGGTGGCCACCAATATCCACCTGGATCATTCCTCCCCCCTTAGGAAGCAATGGTCCCCATTGCGTTAAGTTCCTCCATGAGATGAGGAAATTTCTACTGAACTTGGTCCCTGGTGAACCACTTTCCTTGGTGCAGGAGTTGGCCAACTTTGACAACCCGATACAGTTGGATCTTCTGTTGGCGAGTGTTCTTGATTTGCATGTCCATGATACAATCTGTGGTGGCCTGTTCCATGTAGTCTGGGTTTAACCCTGTTGGTGTGAGTTGTTCTGCAATGTCCGAGGTGTCCAGTAGAGGTGGGAAGTAAGGACGAAGGCGATCCACATTGAAGACTGGGTGCAGACCAAGGAATGGTGGAACACTAAGCTCGAAGGCATTGTTTCCTACAGCCTTGGTGACGGTGTACGGCCCGTATCGGAGCGGGCGAAGCTTGCGGTGGGGTCCAGTGAGGCGCTCCTTCTGCAAATGTAGCCATACTTTGTCGCCCACCTGGAAGTTGTGTGGCACCTGGTGTTGATCACGGCGTTGCTTGTACTTCGCATTGGCTCTGTCCAATATATCATGAAATTGTTGGCGGATGTGTTGAATGCGCTCGATGAAGCTACTTGCTTTGTCAACTTCAGACTGGACATGAGCTGAATCGGCCTGAGCAGCTGCAAATGGCATGGCTACGTCAATGGGACATAGTGGTTGGAATCCCAAGCCCACCTGAAAGGGGCTATGGCCAATTGAACTATGGAGAGCCCGATTATAACTATGTTGTACATAGGGGAGGCTCTCGTCCCATGTGAGTGGATGCTTTGAATTGTACATGCGCAGAATGTGTACAATCATTCTGTTGACGATCTCTGTCTGGCCATCTGTTTGGGGATGGAAAGCTGTGGACTTGGTGAGCTTTGTGTCCAACATTGACCAGAGGCTGGACCAAAATGTGCTGAGGAACCTGCTATCTCGATCTGATATGATAGACTGTGGGATCCCAAAGTGCCCCCACACTCGTTCAAAGAAGAGTTTAGCAGTAGCTTCTGCTGTGATATTCTTCTTATAGGTCGCCATAATGGCCATCTTCGAGAATTTGTCAATGACCACGAAGACACAGTCATTTCCATTCTTAGCAGAAGGCAGGCTCGAAATGTAATCCATGGAGATGGATTCCCAAGGTCGACTAGGGGTAGGTAGTGGAGTATATAGGCCTTGCTTCTTGATGGTCGGTTTGGCAATGGCACAAGCAGTGCAGGATCTGATGTGCTTCTCGACATCCTTTCGAAGGTTCGGCCAATAGAAATACTTCTGCAGGATTGCTACTGTTTTTTCGACCCCGAAATGCCCAGCGACTCGACTGTAGTGTGCTTCCCATATCATCTTGGCACACTCGCTTGAAGGAACACAAAGGTGTCCCATGTGACATAAAAGTGCATCTTGGAGGTGAAAATTTGGAACTTGCGTACCCCCTAAGAGTGCCTTGTAAGTGTGGCCGAATTCTGGGTCACTCTCATAGAGAAGCGGCCAATCAGAAGTCTCGTGCCCACAAGAGTTGAGCACGGTGGTGAGCGCCACGATTGGTGGTCGACTGAGGCAGTCTGCAACATTATTGGTGCTACCCTTCTTGTACTTGATGTTCAAATGAAACTGTTGCAGATATGTGGACCACTTCTGATGGCGATCATTCTGCAACTTCCCTTGTGTCTGTATGAACTGCAGGGGCCGGTGGTCTGTGTGGATGATTGTTTCCTTCCCCAAAATGTAATGCTTCCATTGTCGACAGGCTTGCACAATGGAATACATTTCTTTGTCATAGGTGGGATACTTGCGAACTGCCTCAGACAATGTCTCACTGTGATATGCCACTGGATGTCCCTGTTGAGTAAGAACTGCCCCAATAGCATAGTCAGAGGCATCTGTCTCGATCTCAAATGGCTGCTGCAAGTCTGGTAAGGTGAGCACTGGGGCAGAACAGAGGCGATTTTTCAATTCTTTGAATGCCTTCTGTTGAGGTTCCGACCAAAATAATTTTGCTCTCGCTCCTCCTTTGGTGACTCGACTCAAGGGCCAAGTGATATGAGAGAATCCCAACACGAATCTACGATAGAAATTAGCAAGACCCAGAAAGCTGCGAAGCTCTGTTATAGTAGTCGGGGCTGGCCAATCCCGAATGACTTGGATCTTGGCTGGATCCACATGCACCCCCCTTTCATCAATAATGTATCCCAGATATTGAACCTGGGTCATGCCAACCGTGCACTTCTCCAAATTGGCACACAACTTGTGTTGCCGCAGTGTTTGGAGGACTTGTCGGATGTGGTGAAGGTGCTCTTCCCAAGTCTTGTTGAAGATCAGAATTTCATCCAAGTACACCACTACAAATGAGTTGGTGAATGGCCGCAAGATGTCGTCCATCATCCTCATGAAGGTTGCGGGAGCATTCGTCAACCCGAAAGGCATGACCAACCATTCAAAAAGGCCTTCCTTGGCTTTGAAGGCATTCTTCCACACATCAGAGGGTTCAATTGGTACCTGGTGATACCGAGACTTCAGGTCGATCTTGCTGAAATATTTTTCACCTTTGAGTTGGTCCAGCAGGTCATCAATCTGTGGGATTGGGTACCTATTCCGGACAGTGATCTTGTTCAGCGCTCGATAGTCAATACAGAGTCTCCACTTCCCATCCTTCTTCTGTACCAACACGACCGGGCTCCCACAGGGCGATGAACTTGGTCTAATGTGACCTTTCTGCAACAGCTCCTGAATCTACCTCTTGATTTCATCATTCTCCAGAACAGAGCGCCGATAGATCGGTCCATTGGGTAGCGGCGCACCTGGGGTTAGATCAATCGAGTGATTGACCTGACAGTGCAGAGGAACCCCTGTGGGTGAGGTGAAGATGTCCCCGTACTCCTCCACAAACTTATCCATTTGTTGTTGTTGTGCAGAGGAGCCCTGTCTGGAGGTCGTGGCCACAGTCTTCTTCTTGCCCTGGGGGCGGATCATCAGGAAAACGAATTTCCTGGTTTGGGAAATGAGCTTACTGCATTGTTTTGCAGTAACCAAAGAGATAGCCGCAGGAGGTGGTACCTCTGGTATCCTGTACAACTTATTTCCCAAAGTAACAATAACAGCACGAGGTCGAGACTCATACACAGCATGACGCTTCCACAAGTATGGTTGTCCTAATAATACATCAGAAAAATCAATAGGAGCAACATCACATAATACCTCATCCGTGAAGGGCTTGATGCTATAGGGAAGGTGGCACTGCTGGCTGACGCGGAGATCTCGTCCTTGGTGAAGCCACCCGATGGTGTATGGATGTGGGTGAGCTGTGGTCGGCAAGCCCAACCGCTTCACGGCGTCTGCTGAAATGAGGTTCTTTTGGCTCCCATTGTCGACAATGAACCGTACAGGGGAGCCCTTTACCCACATCTGGGAGTGGAAGAGACGTTCCTCCTCCTCTGGATCTTCCGGTTCCTCCTTCTGGACCTTTGTAGTGGCAACAGTGGCGTTGGGCTCCACATCAATAATCTGTTTCCCTTTTTCATTCCTCTTTTCAGGTTCTGATTCGGAGTCAGAGCATGCATCTGACTCAGAAGCCCTCATCTCGGCCACTAGCGACTGCTTGGCCCGACACTCACTTGTGTTGTGAGTGGAGCTCTTATGGAACTCACACCACTTTCTCGTGTCCTTCTTTGGATTTGCGGTGTTGTTCGATTCTTGTGGCTTTGATGGGTTGTCTTTAGCCGCCATGCCTTGGCTCTGTCCTTTGTTCTGCGGTTTGGAAGCACCTTTCCCTTGCTTTTGGTTAGCAGATCCAAAGTCTCGCTTCTTCTGTTTGAATTTCTGCTCAATCTTGGCAGCATACCGGTATGCCGTACCAAGCGAGGAGATGTCTAGGAACTCCATTTCCTCTTGATTGTATCTGTGTAGATAGTTGCGATACTTTAGCACCAAATGTTTCTTTGAATCTTTGATACCCAACTTTGTGCGTAGGGTATGGAATAGATTCGTCAGCTCATGCACATCTTGATCCCTTTGTTGTCGCAGCGTGGTCCATTGTATGTACTTGTCCTCATAGCTCCCCACGGGATAGTACTGTTCCTTGACGGCGTCTCGGAAATAATTCCAAGTTGGTACGGCCGAGAACAAAGAGGGTTCTGTCTGGTCCTTGTTCTCACAGTGGGTTTCCCACCAATCCTTAACATGGGGGGTAGCTTTGAGGAGTGCAAAAATAATCTTCTCCTGGTCTGAAAAGTCATGAACAGAGAAATATCCTTCTAATATATTCAACCATATATCTACGGCATCTGCGTCTATTTTACCCTAAAATATGGGAATGTCAAAATTTACTTGTACCTTAAAAGGAGTCGCACCTCCAGAGTGGCTGCTGGATGCAGATGCGCCGCCGGTGGGCAGCCGTTGAAGGATCTAAGCAAAGTTATCCATCATCGCGTTCCTTTGTTTTTCGAGGGCCTCCTCGAGCAATATTTTGATAGGATCTCCTGCTCCCTCATCTTTCTTTTCGTCCCCCATGGGCGTCCGTTGAGGTTTGCGAGGCTGATCTTGCAAAGGTTCCACTAGATCAAGCCCTAGCTCCTTATACCCCGACCTCGTTGGGGACATGCAAAGAAGGATCGAGAAAAAGCAGACCACTCTGATACCACTGATTTGGATTTATGCAGGAACACAACAGAATAAACATATAACCATAAATACAGAGATGCAACGGAAATAACACTTCATTTCATTAATATCAAAGAACTGAAATTTGCTTACAGACAGAATGGAAATAAAACTAGCTAGGGCGCTGGTAGCTATCTCTGAGAAGAGATGTGGCGGCTACAGGCCTCTGAACCGAGTTACAATGAGGCTCGAGGGCCTATTTATTATTGAGAAACAATGGAGAACCCTCAACATCCCAAAAACCTAACCCTAGGAGATGAAGCGCCAAAACTATGGGCCCCGTTTGGGTAAATTGGTGTTTCAACTTCCCATGGACGTAACTTTGGCATACTATCTCCGTTTGACGCACATGATACATCATTAGAAAGCTCTATCCGAGGACTACAACTTTTGTGACGATTTTGATGATCAAAATCGCAACAAATTTAGTACCCAAAAAACGTCGTTTAGGGCCTCAAAACGGCTCCGGAAGTTCAGGACCCGAAAAACTGCTAAAAATAGTAAGTTATGCCGAAACTGAAAAACTAAAAGAGACAATGGTGCGGGCCTAAGTGGAATAGGCGGGTGGCCACCAATATCCACCTAGATCATATGGCCATTGTGCTTCAGAGGCTACTGTCGAGTGACAGTGAACAATAAAAGGCCTTGTAACACTTGAGAGATCCCCCTTTGGTTCGAGGGCCAACTTGGACCTAAATATTAGTTGAGTTGGTTTCTCAGAGTTGTTTCAAAAGCAAGAAATTCCTTTGAGAAACATATACAAGATGGACCAAGGAACAACCTGGTGTCCACGCCTACTGTAAGATATTGTCAAACGTCAGTTATAGGGTAGTGTATGTGAATATAACTAAGTGTTGAAAATTGACAACTGAGGGAGAAATTCCCTCCTTGGAGAAGCCCAACAAACCTCATGGATACTCTACTTGCCTTTGGAAAAATTTAATTTGCACATCACAAAATATAATTTTTAATGATGGTCCATGCCACCATAAAAAGTACAAGTTGACCTAAACAAGAAATTCAACCTCGTCAACCACATATAAATACACCACACTTGGCATCACTTGGAGACATCACATCACACATCATTCCTTCTTCATTTGGTTCGATCTTTTTTGAAAATTGCAGGTCCGAGTAAACACGTGAAAATGAGAGAGATGAAATATGATTTGACTTCGTTGACTTTTTGTGTTGGCTATTTTTTACCAGCATTGACCTGGGGAGACTTTGTCTTGGTTTAAACTATTTTGGATTTGTTCTTGGAGGTCAAATTCAGGAAGAGGAAGGACATAAATTTTTGGGAACTTTGACCACCATTGACTGCAGGTCTAAGGCAAATATCATCGCAGATTGACTTTGACTTTGACTGAACTTTTGAAGGAAAATTTAAGGTTTTTTTTTACCAGGTTTGACTGAAGGAAGGAGGCCACATTCTTTGATTGGTTTATCGAACTATTTGGAGATTATTTGACCATTGATTAAGGAATGATTAGGAATGCCTTTACTGTTGTTGACTTTAACTGAAAATTACATAATTAAGTTTGACCATAATTGACCTTTATGCTCAAAATTGATTGGACATTGATTGGTTGATTTGGTTGGTCATGGCTTTGACCATTGACTAGTTGTTGGATGTACTTAGGCTATGTATCTCTTTGTTGAACATTTGATGAAAATATAATAGAAGAAGAATTTGGTTAGGGTTTTCCGCCTTGTAGGGTTTTTCCCTGGTCTTTGACCAACAAATATATGTATCTCTATTGATCTTAGCTATCTTCTATTGTGCATATGGTTTAATGTTCTATCTACAATTTCTTACTGTTATCGGGTGATTGAAAATAATTGGATAAAGTGTTTGCTATTGAAAGAAGAAATTGTCTAAGTGATTGTTACAACATAGAACATTGAAAAATTAATGTGGTATCAGAGCTGAGGTGAAGACAAGCCAAAGGAAACCTGAGAAATCACCCTTGAAAAAATATTATTTGTCGAGGAACATTTGAGTTGGTCAAGATGACTACGTTATACTTCAAGATTGAGGAGAAGCTGAATGGCTCATCTAAGTATGATGTTTGGAGAACCAAGGTTGATTTGAATTTGGAAGAGAATGATGTCATGGAATATGTTGAAGGTAAGGTACCTGTTGACCACTGGAGTAGCACTTGATGATTATGTGAAGACTCCATGCCCAAGGATGAACCAGAGGACACTTGTGCCATCAAATATCATTAGTTCAACAGAGTTTTTAAATTCTACTTCTTCTTATCATTTCCTTCTTCAGTCCTTAGATTCCGAAGCCCTATGGGGATATTGTATAAATGTCACTAGCATGATGAATAAATACATGTAACAGGCCTAGGATGTTGGGACTCGATCAGCAAGCGAGTACACCTTGGAGTGTTTTTTTTACTTGGTTAATTATTCCTTCTTTTTAGCGGCGAATAATTTTCTAAGTTTTTTCACTCATTGCATTACCCCAAAGTCGGGGTGACGGCTTGAAGGTTGAGCCCCTAACACATCTTAGTGTCTAGAGTCAATGTATATTACCATGCTAGGTCATCTCTGAAATTTCGCGGAATTTGACTAGGTCTAAGTAGGATTTTTTAATAATTAAAAATTTCCCGCAAAATGGGAATTTTTAATTAATTTCTATGTAATGATGTAAATAAGTGGTCTTTGAAAATGTCTGGGGCGTGTGACTACTCGAAAATCATCCTCAGAGGCCCAGCATTATCTTAGGACCCACTTTGAGGGTCAAAAAACGATTCATGGTCCCTCAAAAACTGATTTTTCTAATGTCAATGGCAAAAATGAGAAAAAATTCAAAAAAATGAATAATTGGAAAAATTTAGAAAATTTTCCTAAGTCAAATTTTAACATGGAAATTATGTGGGGAAGGTCAAAGATGATGTGGAAGTCATGTGGGGCCAACCACATAAGGTACAACTCAAGTCAAAGTCAAATGCCAAGTAACCAAGTCAAATTGGTCCCACGTTGAGCTCATAATAAAAAATCACGTAATGCCTAAAGTTCAATAGTTTGACATGTTGAAAATATGTGGTGCACATTAAAAGTTAATGGGGGAAAAAAGGTGTGACATGGCAGCCACCTTGGATGGTCAACTTATCCAAGTCAACAATCAATTAAAAGTCAGTTTTTTTTTTGACCCACTGTTTGGTCAATTTAGTGTGTCATAAATTGCTAACATAAATTATCAACCAGGGATTCGTAAGCTGACGAAGTGTGGCGCACTATATGTGCAAGATAACCTATCTCTTACTTTTTGTCGTTTTTGGATTTTTATGAAATTCTAAAAGACAAGTATGGTTATGGATATTCAAGGCAATGATGTCCTTTATAATGATTTACCAACTTGAAACTGAAAAAGAAATTTGAAACATACAATGACAAAACTTGAAAGGAAATGAAAATGTGCTACTGAAATGAAAAAGGTGCTGCTAATCTAATAAATCAAAACAGTGAACTAGTGAGCATGAAACCAAACTATTCTTGCTGCTGTCTAAACACAAAAGAAACTATGCCGAAAGAAATCCAAAAGTTGCAATAAAGTAAATCTAAATCAAATTACATCAACTTGTCTTCTGATCCCTCATCATTAGTCCAGCTATGATTTTCGGAAGAAACCATAAACAACTTGAGTAACTGATATCTAACTTGCAGAAAGTAAACTAATATCAAACCACACATTCATAATTCAATCCCTCACCATCAGTCCAGCTGTGGCTTTCGGAGGTAACCGAAGATGTCATGCACAATTTAATATTTCTAATTTGCAGAAAGGAAACTAATATCAAACTACACATCCATAATTCAATCCCTCACCATCAGTCCAGCTGTGGCTTTCGGAGGCAACTGAAGATGTTATGAGCAATTTAATATATCTAACTTGCATAAAGGAAACTAATATCAAACTACACATTTCATAATACAATCCCTCACCATCAGTCCAGCTGTGGCTTTCGGAGGCAACTGAAGATGTTATGAGCAGTTTAATATATCTAAATTTAACTACTGAAGAAAATGAGCAAAACTGAATTAAAAAAAGAAGTACTGAATTTAAACAGAAACTAAGAAAAGCAAATTAGCAGCAGAACAATGTTAATTTCATGTCATTAGTCAAAAAGTTATGCAAATGCCCGGGCTGCCTATCTATAACCTGAAACAAGAACACTGATCAGTAATCAATAACATAAAACATGAAAGACATAAGTGAAATGGAAAGCATGAAAGTTTATAAACAGAAATGAAGCATATATACCATGAAAGATGCAATGTATAAACATGTGAATGGATTATGGCACAATGAGCTTTAAAGAAATAAAATAAGAACTATACAATAATGCACAGAACCTTGGCGAGTGCAAGGGCCCTCTACACCAGCCTTGGCAACAATCTTCAAGTACGAATTACGTTTGGAAACAGAGTCTTCTTATATTAAAATACAGTCATAACAGTAAGGTGGTATTACGGCACAAAGGCAGCGTAATTACATTACAGAGCAGACTGATAAAAACTAACACAGACTAATAGAGACTAATCTATATGCGTATACAAACGCGTTATTTATAACAGAGAAAATATAACTGATTCCTAATGTTTATGCTGGTGGAGAACACGTAGACCATTACGTCCACAGATCTAGGATCATGGCCGTATTGAAAAGTAAATCTATGAGGAGTGGATGTTTGAATTCGGCTATGGAGCCGTGTACAGATGTTGATTTGTCTCCCGCAATTTAGAAACGGCCATATGAACCTTCACGTGACACGAAACAGAGTCCTGTCACCGTGGGACTCTACGGTTGACTTCCATTTGGACATCTTTGACCGTAGCCTCCTTTGATGAATTTTCTCGAGCCAATAGGACACGATCCATGTCCACATCATTCCTGACTTTCCCATGTGGCTCATTTTTCCTGTAGACACTTGTAACATAGAGTTTCACAAAATGGCTGCGGAAAGTTGCAGCAGCTGCGGAAAGTGGCAAGATTCCGAAGCTAGATGAACAAATCTAAATCAAACAGCAGACACAAAAATATAGTTAAAAACCATGTTAGATGCTCTTTTGCAATTAATATACAATGATATTGACAACTTGGGAGGTTCGGGTGGATGAAAAAGGTATAGAAAAGTGTATGGAAAAGATGCAGATTTGAGACTCAACATACCCCCACTGTGAAGGTGTTGCATGTCCTCATGCAACCAAAATTTTGATAATCCTTCCTCAGTTCATATGTCTTGACACTTCAGCCAGTACATCCAAACCTCTCCTCTTCTTCCTTGGTGCTGCCAACATCCTAGGCTTCTTCATTAGGCATCTAAATTTGATATTAACCAATGCTCTGCTTAACTTCTGGCATTTCCTTTTCAATTTCTTGTTCTTCTTCTGCCATATTCCTAGATGTAGCATGGTATTATCATGAATGATTTTGTCTAATTTTCCTTGTTCCTTCAATGTCTCATTTTCATTTTTGATGTGTCTATTTAAAAGCTCTAGCTCAAAGACTTCCTGTTTTAGTGATTGGACTAGATCATCTTGTACTGTGTGAGGCTGGATGGACGAAGTACTGGGACCTGTAGCTGCCTTTTCCAAAGATTCTATATAATCATATACTTCTTGCTGCTTGGGGTCTATATCAGGTGTCATTTTTATTGGGTTGTCCCCAAAATGTCGTGAAGGAGAGTTATCTTCAAAATCTGGCTGAGAAGGGCTCACATCAACGTCTTGCTGAGAATGGGATGGACTATGTTCAATGTCTGACTGAGAATGAAATGAACCAGGTTCACTAACTGACTGAGATGGACTATGGTCAGCTGGGGACTGTTCAGATGTTTCCTCTCCTAAATCAATGAAATGAGGACTCTTCATTTGCGTTTTCCTCAATTTCCCCTTAAGTCTGCTGCTTCTTCTCACACGCTGTGGTACACTATCTTTTTGTTTTTGTTTTCCTTTCTCTGTCTTCTTGGCCATAGATGACTGTTTTTGAAGATAAACTAATCTTTCAGATAACACTTGATGATCTTCTTCTTCAGAAGAAGGGTTTGATGTATAGCCTCAATAGTTTTTCTCTCTTTTGGTGTTATTGGCTTCTTACCCTTGATTTCTTTCTTCTTCCTCTTTGACAGTCTCTCTTCCCTATCAGTTCTTTCAATTGTAGTAGTAGGAGTATTTTTAATTTCATCAATTGTTCTTTTTCTCCTACTTCTTCTTGCTGTGCTACCTTCAGGAATTTCTTGAGTAGGAGTAATTTGAGTTTCATCATTTATTCTTTTTCTTCTACTCTTTCTTGTTGTACTACCTTCAGGAATTTCCTGAGGTTCCTCAAAGAAATTTCTAACCAAAAATTGTTCCCATGTGTCTTTCTTCTCCTTTAACTCTTTTTCAATCAAAATTTTCACAAGACCGTGGTGATATAGATGTGGTTCTACATCTCCTAAATGCTTCTGAACAGTCACAAAATTTTTCTTCAAACTATTGAATAGAAAATATGGGAGATTGAGAGTTTGATTATCTAGAAAATTCATCAGCAATCTGGTGTGGTACATATATATGGACCCAAAACGGCCTTCACAGGTAATGAATTTTTGAACAACTAGTAGCAAAGTAGCCCATTCCTCTTTCAATGCATGAACATGAATTCCTCTTTTAAAAACAGTTATGTCCATACCTTGGTTTCGTAAGATTGTTCTCCAGGCTTCATCACTAATGATTTTATTCTTAAACCAACGCTCACCCTCTTGAAGAAGTTCCGTGGCTGATGCTATAGATGCTTCATTGACCGCAAACTTAAGGTCTCCAATCTCTACTTCCAAGTCATTGAATGACCTTGCAAATGCCTTTGTCACTTCTTTATGATAACCTCTGAATTTCTGGATAAACCGCAACCACTTTGATTTCTTCAATATATCCCTTACTTGCGGATATCCCTCCATGAACTTAGGTCCTTCCGGTTCTGCTCTTAGCAATTTACCCATTCTTCTTTCTGCTCTTCACAAATTTGCCTACGTGAGGGTTCAATGGAAATAGAACGACTGAATGCATGGAGATGAGCACAATGACTGTGGGTAGATATCAGAGAGTGGGTATACATACTATAGCGTAATAGAGAACGAAATGGAGTGAGACAGAACAGAGAGGGGTTTTCGTGAACACGACAGAGATACGGCTGTGAGATTAACAGAGTATAACACATCCGGCAGTGTTTTGAAATTTGGTGGCTGCGAAATAAATGTGAGCACATTTAAACAACGGCTATGGATTTATGCAGCTGTAAGAGTCCTTGGTCAAATCAATTACGTCTCATTGTCACCGGTGGAATATCGGAATTTGAGTGAAGATCGGGGGTTTAATTATGGAACCGTTTGAGAATGAATGTGGGAGGATCATATGGAGATCGTGAAAGGGTTACGGAAGTTGTCAATATAATCATTGCACATAATGGATGGAGCTTATGGTTTAGAACTATATAAAAATGTGTTTTTCAATGCTATTTGAAATGAATTTTACTCATACCTTGGAATCTTTTGCCTTTTCCTTGGTCTTCAACTAGTTGCTCTTCATTGGTGTCTTGAATGCTCCATGTCTTCATAATTGATCCTCTCACCTGCATTTAATTTCATGATTATGGAAATAACATCTGACTGTACATTCTTTTGAAAACAGAGTAGTAGCTGCGGAATCTGCTTCTGGCTACGGAAACTGGAGTCAGCTGCGGAAACAGATGTCAGCTGTGGAAACTGACACAACTATTATTTGGATGAATGGAGATGAACAGATGACAAATGACCAGATGGAAACGGTCATGAAAAAGAATTTTATTGATGAAATGGAATGAAATAGATAAAATGAAGTGGAATGGAGTGAAATAAAGTGAAATGAAATGGAATGAAGTGGAATGGAATGGAGTGGGTGGTCACAAAACTTGTGAAATGAAAGAGAAAAAAAAAAAAAAATTGGAAAATATAGAGTGTCAGGTGTTCCTGATTTTCACCCTATATTTTCTGTATAAGACTGCCAATCAGTGATTGGTTTTCAGGCTTATACAAATAAAAAATTATATTTTTTTTATATATATATATATATTTTTTTTTTTTTTTTTTAACTGAAAAGAACAAAAGCTAGGCTGGTGGAGAAGAAGAATTCTTCTGTACCAGCCTGATTGCAGAACTTTCTTGAAACACTTTGACAAAATCCTCTTTTGAGAGTGGCTTATGATAAACTTTCAATCTATGGCCATTCACAATAAGAGGAGTTTGAAACTCATCAATGGTCTTGATTCTTACTGCTCCATTGCTAAAGATCTTGTCAATCTCATATGGCCCAAGCCAATGAGTCTGAAATTTTCCTTGGAAATCTTTAAACTTGGAATCAAATAACAATGCCCAATCTCCTTCTTTAAACTTCTTCTCTTTGATGTAATTGTCATGCCATTTAGCTCTTTGATGTTGAACTATATCAGTTCTTAAAATTGCTTCTTGTCTGATCTCATCTAGCTCATTCAACTGCTCCATTCTATGCTTTTGGGCTTCTGATAAGTCCATCCCCAACTGAACTGCTATCTTGAAGGTCTTGACTTGGAACTCAATGGGGAGCAAGACTTCTTTCCCATAAACAAGTTCATAGGGAGAATGCCCTATTGTATTCCTCCATGTAGTTCTGTAGGCCCACAAGGCTTCTGGAAGCCTTTCTGCCCAATCTCTTCTATGTAGATGAACGGTTTTGGTGATGATACTTTCAAGAACTTTGTTTGTGGACTCCACTTGACCATTTGCTTGTGGATGGTAAGGAGTAGATCTTCTGTGCTTGATTTTGTATTCTTCCATCAACTTCTCCACCAAATTGGATGTGAATTGGCTCCCATGATCTGTCACAATTTCTCTTGGAACACCAAAGCGAGTAAAAATATCCTCATAAAGAAAATGAACAACTGAATTTTCAGTAGCAGATACTAATGCTTTGGCTTCTACCCATTTAGTAACATAATCGGTACAAACCAATATATACTTCTTTTGCTTAGATGGTGGATTAATAGGTCCAATGAAATCTAAAGCCCATTTTTCAAAGGGTTCAATGAGTACCTGTGTTTGCAATGGCATTTCATTTGAAAGGGTAGGTTTCCTTACTCTTTGGCAGCTATCACACCTTTTGACATATTGTTTTGCATCTTTGAAGAGGGAAGGCCAATAATATCCCAAGGAAAGGATTTTATAGGCCGTCCTTTTTTCCGCAAAGTGTCCACCGCATGGTTCATCATGACATGCCTTAAGAATATCAGGCATTTCATCTTCCCTGACACATCTTCTGATCACAAGATCTGGCCCTATTTTAAACAATTCGTTAGAAATCCATGAATATTTTGAACTCTCCTGAATAATTTTTCGTTTTTCACTTGGAAATAAATGTGAAGGTAGTTTCCCTATAACCAAATAGTTAACAATATCTGCATACCAAGGAGTCTTAATAGTTACTGCAAACAAGTATTCATCAGGAAACTTATCCTCTACAGGAGAATCTTCTTTAGTATTCTGAATCCTAGACAAGAAATCAGCTACTGTATTTTGTTTTCCTGGTCTATCCAACACAGTAATATTGAGTTCTTGCAAAAGTAAGAGCCATCTTGTCACTCTGCCATTAGTAACAGGTTTGTTCATTAAATATCTAATTGCAGAATGGTCAGTATGAATAAAAGTTTCATAGCCTGTTATGTAATGTCTAAACTTGTTAATTGCATGAACAACAGCTAAAAAATCTTTTTCAGTCACAGTATAATTCAACTCTGTGGGAGTCAAATTTTTACTGGTATAATAAATGGCATAAGGAACTAAATCTTTTTGACCCAACACAGCTCCTAGAGCTGTATCTGAAGCATCCGTAGAAATATGAAAAGGGAGTTTCCAATTTGGTCCTCTCAAGATAGGTGCTTCGGATATTCTTGTTTTCAAAGTTTCAAAAGCTGATTGACAATCAGGATCCCATTTAAATTCACAGTCTTTTGTAAGCAATTTGAAGAGTGGAGATGCAATTTTAGTGAAGTTTTCTATAAATCTTCTATAGTAACCGGTAAATCCTAGAAAACTTCTCACATCTCTTTGACAAATTGGAATGGGCAACTTGGAGATGACTTCAACTTTTGATCTATCAACCTTAATCCCATCTCCTGAAATATGATGTCCTAAAACAATCCCTTCAGTAAACATCATAAAGCATTTTTCATGGCTTAATGAAAGGTTTGTTTCTTTGCATCTTATAAGAACTTTTCCAAATTTTCTAATGCCTCTTCAAATGAATTACCATAAACTGTAAAATCATCCATATAAACCTCTACACAATCATGGATTAGATCAGAAAAAATTCCTAGTACTGCTCTTTGGAATGTTGCAGGTGCATTACATAACCCAAAAGGAAGTACTCGGTAGGCAAAAGTTCTCCATGGACAAGTAAATGTGGTCTTATCTTGATCTTCAGGTGCTACCTGAATTTGATTATAGCCACTAAAACCATCCAAAAATGAAAAGTACTTTTTACCTGCTAATGTATCTAATACCTGATCAATAAAAGGCGAAGGAAAGTGATCCTTCAAAGTTGCTTTGTTCAACTCCCTGTAATCAATGCATACTCTCCATTTACCATTCTTTTTAGGTACTATAACCAAAGGAGAAACCCATCGGCTATCTGAAAGTGGATAAATGAAGTTTACATTGAGAAGTTTTTGGAGCTCTTCTTTCACTATCTCCCTAAGATTTGGATTCATCCTTCTTTGAGGTTGTCTGATTGGTCTACTGTTTTCCTCAATATAGATATGATGGATGCAAGTCTTGGGATCAATACCTTTCATGTCAGTATACTCCCATGCAAATGCAGTAGAATGTTTTTGCAAGATTTTGGTTAGTTCTTCTTGTTGTGACTTTTCCAAATGTTTGTTGATATTCAATGTTTTTCCTGGAAAAATCTCAATGGTAGAACTACCAAACTCTTCCATAGAGTAAAAAGACATTTGTCTTGATGATAAATATTCTATGTCAGATTCCAACTGAAATTGTGTGGGGTCATATTCTGAAGATGTCTCAAAATTTTCTAATGTGTTCAGAATTTGACTATCCTCACTGATTTCAGAAATGGTAAAGACGGGTTGTATAATGTCCTCATCATCGACCCATTCATTGTCTCCTACTTCTGTGATTGCTTTTGCTGGAGGATACAAATTGAGTTTCTTTGTCGAATTACCATTAGAAATGTACATATCCCCAGATCTACAACTAATAAAAGCATCAGCTGTGGCTAGCCAAGGTCTTCCTAAGATAAGTGGGTGCCCTCCTAGATTACTCTTGGGAGTCAAAATCATAAAATCTATTGGATATTCCCAAGAATCTAAGGAGACTGAAATATCTTCTAATACACCATCTGGTTTAATAATTGATTGATTTGCAAGTTGCAGTAAAGTAGGTGTAAAAAGAAGGTTAGGAAGTTTTAGCTGGTCCATAGTCTGTCTACTCATAATGTTGATAGCAGCCCCTAAGTCAATCAATGTGTTTGGAATTTCTATCCCATTTATATGTGTCTTGACAATTGGACTTCCTGGATCTACATACTTCTGCATGGTAATTTTTCCCATCATGATATCTGCAATTTTTCCTACGAGGTGGATTCTTCTTGTGTCTTTTAGTTTCCTTCCTGGTCTTTTGAAACTCAACTCCTTTATTGTTTTTGCTAGAATAGGAATCTCTCGAATGGCTTGTAGAAAGGGAATCTTGATACAAACATTCTTCAATTCATCTAGAAAGTCATAGTTAGGCAACAAGATTTGTTTTTCCACCCCCTTGTCAATTTGTAGTCTTTCAGGAAAAGGAGGTGTAGATAAAGATGCAGGTTGCTCAACTATAGGAGTTGTGGGTGTTAGCCTTTCTTTTTCTTTTTGAATGTTTGAATTTTGAAGATATTATTCCTCAGAACCCTTATTGACTTCAAGAGAGTCCTCCTCAGAGGTATCTTGCTCTTGAATATCTATAGAAGGTTTTTCTAAAACTCTACCAGATCTGAGTTGTACATCGTTGAGAGGAACAATCATATAGGTAGGAAATTGTTGTCCTTCTACCATGTAAGTATTATGAAGATTTTTATTATTAGGATTTGGCAATGGCTGAGCTGGAAGTTGATTTGTCTTTTGTTGGTATGGAAGCATGAGTTGAGGATTTGGATTTTGTTGAGAAGGTTGTTGTTGTGAAAATGGCAATGAAAGTTGTGGATTTGAATTTGGAAGTTGTGGAGCTTGTTGATTTTGAAAAGATGGAGGATATTGATAAAATTGAACAAATCTCCCATAAGGATTTTTCATCCCTTGTACCCATGATTGATATGGATTTTGATGTTGGGGCCAAGGTTGTTGCCAAGGATTCCAATTTGGTGGGTTTTGAAAATTCATAGGGTTGTTAAACCCTTGAGTTTGTTGTCCCTGCCAAGGTCTTCTTGCAACAAAACAGAGAGATTCTACTGAATTTGGGTCTTCTTGAAAAACAACTTTGAGTCCAGGAATTGAAGGACAATACTTGATCTCATGATTCTCTGAGCAAATTATACATGTTTCTACAACTTTTGCATCCAAGGGACATTCCCTTAAAGCATGTTTCTTCCTACATTTTGGACAAAAGATGGCTAGAGCATCTGTTTCTGCTTTCTGCTTGTTTTGGATTTTAAGGGTGTTTAGTTGTTCACTAAGGCTCCCTAAGATATCAGTTTTGAATTCATCAAGCATATTACCAATCTCTGCCCTACTTACTGATCCAGTTGCAGATTTGTTAGCCCTAATAAGAGAAGGATCCCTAGGCCCTTTTTCTGTTTTAGATTTTCCTCTTGAGAGATGGACACATAGTTCTGTTATGTCACGAAGTGGAAGTTTAGAAATGTCTCCTTTCCCCATCATGTTTAAAATATCTATCCATTCATCTCTAATGGCTTTTAATATGAGGGCTTTCAAGGTTTCATCATCTAAGTTGCTCATCTTTGCTCTTTTCAAGTTGTATTGAAATCTTTCAAGTAAATCTTCCAAGTTTTCATCTTCTTTTGCATCATTTTGAATACCTCATCCTTGTGATTGGTGGGCATACAATAGTCCAAGTATCTATCCAAAAATGTTTGTTTCATATCATTCCAAGTCCTAATAGATTGAGTAGCTAATCCGATGAACCATTTCAAAGCAGCTCCCTTCAATGTTGAAGGAAACAGTTTGAGTTTTTGAGAGTCTTCCATATAGTCATAGGTTCGGCACACGACTTCAAACTCAAACAGAAATGTTTCAGGATCCTCACTTCGCAATCCATAAAAGTTAGGGAGAATAGATGGTGAGATATTTTTCATCGTTGTATGAGTTTCCTCATCAACTATAGGGAATCCAAACAAGTTGTCTCCTTCCCTATTTCTTTCATTATTTCCTTCACCATTGTTGTCTCCATTGTTTCCTCCTCTTCTACCTCTACCTCCAAATCCATCTATTATTTCCTCTGCCATGATATTTTCTTTAGAGTCCTTAAAGTCCTCTGGTTCTTCTATCAAGGGAGGATGAGAGAGAGTCTCTTTGTTTTCTAAATGGGATTTAGTAGGTGGTATAGGAGAATCCTCTAATTCAGCTGCTCCTTGAATTCCAAAAATCTTAAGGCTAGGGGTAGATGGTGGTGAATCTGGTCTATGCCTTGAAGAAGATGGAGTTGTGAAAATCAAACTCTTGGCTTTAGCTATAAACCTTCCCCTAGAATCTCTTGCTCTATGCATGTCATTTTTTTATAATTTTTTTTTATTTTTATTTTTTAAAAGAAGTTGGGCTAATAATTCTCTTTCTGATCTTCCAGGTCACACTAGGTGCAAGAAGAGAGCATATTTAAGAAATTACTAAACCAATAACTCTTTTTTCTGATCCTCCAGATCACACTAGGTGCAAGAGGAGAGCATACTTCAAGAAGTTATCAAGTTTTCCCTTCTTTTATGATTTTGGTTTTTTTTTTTTTTTTAAGAAATTGGCTACCTAGTTACACTTCCCCGGCAACGGCGCCAAAATGTTTGGTCAATTTAGTGTGTCCTAAATTGCTGCATTTAATTTGTCAATCCGGGATTCGTAAGCTGATGAAGTGCGGCGCACTATATGTACAAGATAAACTTTTTCTTAACTTTTTGTCGTTTTTGGTTTTCTAAGGTGAGATGGAAATTCTAAAATGGAAACAAGTATGGTTATGTTTGTTCAAGGAAATAATATCCTCTATAATGATTTACCAACTTGAAACTGAAAAAAAAGAATTTGAAACATACAATGACAAAACTTGAAAAGAAAGCTGAAAATGTCTTCTTTGAGAAATGAAAAGTCTTTACATAGTCTAATAAATCAAAACGATCAGACAAGTGAGCATGAAAACCAAACTATCCTTGCTGCTGTCTAAACACAAAAGAAATTATGCTGAAATAAATCCAAAAGTTGCAACAAAGTAAATCTAAATCAAATTACATCAACCTATCTTCTGATCCCTCATCATTAGTCCAGCTATGATTTTCGGAGGTAACCATAAACAACTTGAGTAACCTGATATCTAACTTGCAGAAAGTAAACTAATATCAAACCACACATTCATAATTCAATCCTTCACCATCGATTCGGTGGCTTTAGGGTAACTGAAGATGTCATGCACAATTTAATATTTCTAACTTGCAGAAAGGAAACTAATATCAAACTACACACTCATACTTCAATCCCTCACCATCAGTCCAGCTGTGGCTTTCGGAGGTAACTGAAAATGACATGAGCAATTTAATATATCTAACCTGCAGAAAGTAAACTAATATCAAACTACACACTCATACTTCAATCCCTCACCATCAGTCCAGCTGTGGCTTTCGGAGGTAACTGAAAATGACATGAGAAATTTAATATGTCTAAATCTAACTACTGAAACAAACACAAAAAATGAGCAAAAGCTGAATTAAACAAACGGTGTTGAAATTAAACGAGAAACTAAGAAAAACAAAATAGCAGCGAGAACAATGTTATAATCATGTCATTAGTCAAAACTTTATGCAAATGCCCGGGCGGCCTATCTATAACCTGAAACAAGAACACTGATCAGTGATTAATAACATAAAACATGAAAGACAGAAGTAGAATGGAAAGCATGAAAGTTTATAAACGGAAATGAAGCATATATACCATGAAAGATGCAATGTATAAACATGTGAATGGATTATGGCACAATGAGCTTTAAAGAAATAAAATAAGAACTATACAATAATGCACAGAACCTTGGCGAGTGCAAGGGCCCTCTACACCAGCCTTGGCAACAATCTTCAAGTACGAATTACGTTTGGAAACAGAGTCTTCTTATATTAAAATGCAGTCATAACAGAAAGGTGATATTACGGCACAAGTGCAACGTAATTACATTACAGAGCAGACTAATAAAAACTAACAGAGACTAATCTAATATGCATATACAAACGCGTTATTTATAACAAAGGAAATACAACTGATTCCCTAAAGTTTATGCTGATGGAGAACACGTAGACCATTACGTCCACAGATCTAGGATCATGGCTGTATTGAAGAGTAAATCTATGAGGAGTGGATGTTTGAATTCGGCTATGGAGCCGTGTACAGATGTTGATTTGTCCCCCGCAACTCAGAAACGGCCATATGAATCTTCACGTGACACGAAACAGAGTCCTGTCACCGTGGGACTCTACGGTTGACTTCCATTTGGACACCTTTGACCGCAGCCTCCTTAGATGAATTTGCTCGAGCCAATAGGACACGATCCATGTCCACATCATTTCTGACTTGCCCATGTGGCTCGTTTTTCCTGAAGACACCTGTAACATAGAGTTTCACAAAATGGCTGCGGAAAGTTGCAGCAGCTGCGGAAAGTGGCAAGATTCCGCAGCTAAATGAGCAAAATCTAAATCAAACATCAGACACAAAAATATAGTTAAAAACCATTTTAGATGCTCTTTTGCAATTAATATACAATGATATTGACAACTTGGGAGGTTCAGGTGAATGAAAAAGGTATAGAAAGGTGTATGGAAAAGATGCAGATTTGAGACTCAACATACCCCCACTATGAAGGTGTTGCATGTCCTCATGCAACCAAAATTTTGATAATCCTTCCTCAGTTCATATGCCTTGACACTTCAGCCAGTACATCCAAACCTCTCCTCTTCTTCCTTGGTGTTGCCAACATCCTAGGCTTCTTCATTAGGCATCTAAATTTGATATTAACCAGTGCTCTGCTTAACTTCTGGCATTTCCTTTTCAATTTCTTGTTCTTCTTCTGCCATATTCCTAGATGTAGCATGGTATTATCATGAATGATTTTGTCTAATTTGCCTTGTTCCTTCAATGCCTCATTTTCATTTTTAATGTGTCTATTCAAAAGCTCTAGCTCAAAGATTTCCTGTTTTAGTGATTGGACTAGATCATCTTGTACTGTGTGAGGCTGGATGGACGAAGTACTGGGACCTGTAGCTGCCTTTTCCAAAGATTCTATATAATCATATACTTCCTGCTGCTTGGGGTCTATATTAGGTGTCATTTTTATTGGGCTGTCCCCAAAATGCCGTGAAGGAGAGTTATCTTCAAAATCTGGCTGAGAAGGGCTCACATCAACATCTTGCTGAGAATGGGATGGACTATGTTCAATGTATGACTGAGAATGAAATGAACCAGGTTCACTAACTGATTGAGAGTGAGATGGACTATGGTCAGCTGGGGACTGTTCAGATGTTTCCTCTCCCAAATCAATGAAATGAGGACCCTTCATTTGCGTTTTCCTCAATTTCCCCTTAAGTCTGCTGCTTCTTCTCACACGCTGTGGTGCACTATCCTTTTTTTTTTGTTTTCCTTTCTCTGTCTTCTTGGCCATAGAGGACTGTTTTTGAAGATAAACTAGTCTTTCAGATAACACTTGATTATCTTCTTCTTCAGAAGAAGGGGTTTTATGTATAGCCTCAATAGTTTTTCTCTCTTTTGGTATTATTGGCTTCTTACCCTTGATTTCTTTCTTCTTCCTCTTTGATAGTCTCTCTTCCCTATCAGTTCTTTCAATTGTAGTAGTAGGAGTATTTTGAATTTCATCAATTGTTCTTTTTCTCCTACTTCTTCTTGCTGTGCTACCTTCAGGAATTTCTTGAGTAGGAGTAATTTGAGTTTCATCATTTATTCTTTTTCTTCTACTCCTTCTTGTTGTACTACCTTCAGGAATTTCTTGAGGTTCCTCAAAGAAATTTCTAACCAAAAATTGTTCCCATGTGTCTTTCTTCTCCTTTAACTCTTTTTCAATTAAAATTTTTACAAGACTGTGGTGATATAGATGTGGTTCTACATCTCCTAAATGCTTCTGAACAGTCACAAACATTTTCTTCAAGCTATTTAATAGAAAATATGGGAGATTGAGAGCTTGATTATCTAGAAAATTCATCAGCAACCTGGTATGGTACATATACATGGACCCAAAACGGCCTTCACAGGTAATGAATTTTTGAACAACTAGCAACAAAGTAGCCCATTCCTCTTTCAATGCATGAACAGGAATTCCTCTTTTAAAAATAGTTATGTCCATACCTTGGTTTCGTAATATTGTTCTCCAGGCTTCATCACTAATGCTTTTATTTTTAAACCAACACTCACCCTCTTGAGGAAGTTCCGTGGCAGTTGCTATAGATGCCTCGTTCACTGCAAACTTAAGGTCTCCAATCTCTACTTCCAGGCCATTGAATGACCTTGCAAATGCTTTTGTCACTTCTTTATGATAACCTCTAAACTTTTGGATAAACTGCAGCCACTTTGCTTTCTTCAATATATCCCTTACTTGCGGATATCCTTCCATGAATTTAAGTCCTTCTGGTTTTTCTCTTAGCAATTTACCCATCCTTCTTTCTGCTCTTCAAAAATTTGCCTACGTGAGGGTTCAATGGAAATAGAACGGCTGAATGCACGGAGATGAGCACAATGACTGTAGGTAGATATCAAAGAGTGGATATACAGGCTGTAGCGTAACAGAGAACGAAATGGAGTGAGACAGAACAGAGAGGGGTTTCGTGAGCACGGCAGAGATACGACTGTGAGATTAACAGAACAATAGGAGGAGTATAACACATCCGGCAGTGTTTTGAAATTTGGTGGCTGCAAAATAAATGTGAGCACGTTTAAACAACGGCTATGGATTTATGCGGCTGTAAGAGGCCGTAGTCAAATCAACTACGTCTCATTGTCATAGGTGGAGTATCGAAGTTTGAGTGAAGATCGGAGGTTTAATTATGGAACCGTTTGAAAATGAATGTGGGAAGATCATATGGAGATCGTGAAAGGGTTACGGAGTTTGTCAATATAATCATTGCACATAATGGATGGAGCTTATGGTTTAGAACTATATAAAAATGTGTTTTCAATGCTATTTGAAATGAATTTTACTCATACCTTGGAATCTTTTCCTTTTTCCTTGATCTTCAATTAGTTGCTCTTCATTGGTATCTTGAATGCTCCATGTCTTCATTTTTGGTCCTCTCACCTGCATTTAATTTCATGATTATGGAAATAACATCTGGCTGTACATTCTTTTGAAAACAGAGTTGTAGCTGCGGAATCTGCTTCTGGCTGCAGAAAGTTGCAGCAGCTGCGGAAACAGATGTCAGCTGCGGAAACTGACACAGCTATTATTTGGATGAATGAACATGAACGGATGACAAATGACTAGATGGAAATGGTCATGAAAAATAATTTTATTGATGAAATGGAATGAAATAGATAAAATGAAGTGGAATGGAGTGAAATGAAGTGAAATGAAATGGAATGAAGTGGAATGGAATGGAGTGGGTGGTCACAAAATTTGTGAAATGAAAGAGAGATTTTTTTTTTTTGGAAAATATAGAGTGTCAGGTGTTCCTGATTTTCACCCTATATTTTCTGTATAAGACTGCCAATCAATGATTGGTTTTCAGGCTTATACACTTTTATTTATTTATTTATTTTTATTTTTATTTATTTATTTTTATTTTTTAACTGAAAAAGAACAAAAGCTAGGCTGGTGGAGAAGAAGAATTCTTCTGTACCAGCCTGATTGCAGAATTCTCTTGAAACACTTTGACAAAATCCTCTTTTGAGAGTGGCTTATGATAAACTTTCAATCTGTGGCCATTCACAATAAGAGGAGTTTGAAACTCATAAATGGTCTTGATTCTTACCGCTCCATTGCTAAAGATCTTGTCAATCTCATATGGCCCAAGCCAATGAGTCTGAAATTTTCCTTGAAAATATTTAAACTTGGAATCAAATAACAATGCCCAATCTCCTTCTTGAAACTTCTTCTCTTTGATGTGCTTGTCATGCCATTTAGCTCTTTGATATTGAACTAGATCAGTTCTTAAAATTGCCTCTTGTCTGATCTCATCTAGCTCATTCAACTGCTCCATTCTATGCTTTTGGGCTTCTGATAAGTCCATCCCCAACTGAATTGCTATCTTGAAGGTCTTGACTTGGAACTCAATGGGGAGCAAGACTTCTTTCCCATAAACAAGTTCATAGGGAGAATGTCCTGTTGTATTTCTCCATGTAGTTCTGTAGGCCCACAAGGCTTCAGGAAGCCTTTCTGCTCAATCTCTTCTATGTAGATGAACAGTTTTGGTGATGATACTTTCAAGAACTTTGTTGGTAGACTCCACTTGACCATTTTCTTGCGGATGGTAAGGAGTAGATCTTCTGTGCTTGATTTTGTATTCTTCCATCAATTTCTCCACCAAGTTGGATGTGAATTGGCTTCCCTGATCTGTCACAATTTCTCTTGGAACACCAAAGCGAGTAAAAATATCCTCATAAATAAAATGAACAACTGAATTTTCAGTAGCAGATACTAATGCTTTGGCTTCTACCCATTTAGTAACATAATCAGTACAAACCAATAGATACTTCTTTTGCTTAGATGGTGGATTAATAGGTCCAATGAAATCTAAAGCCCATTTTTAAAAAGGTTCAATGAGTACCTGTGTTTGCAATGGCATTTCATTTGAAAGGGTAGGTTTCCCTACTCTTTGGCAGCTGTCACACCTTTTGACATATTGTTTTGCATCTTTGAAGAGGGAAGGCCAATAATATCCTAAAGAGAGGATTTTATAGGCCGTCCTTTTGTCTGCAAAGTGTCCACCGCATGGTTCATCATGACATGCCTTAAGAATATCAGGCATTTCATCTTCCCTGACACATCTTATGATCACAAGATCTGGCCTTGTTTTATACAATTCGTTAGAAATCCATGAATATTTTGAACTCTCCTGAATAATTTTTTGTTTTTCACTTGGAAAGAAATGTGAAGGTAGTTTCCCTGTAACCAAATAGTTAGCAATATCTGCATACCAAGGTGTCTTAATAGTTACTGCAAATAAGTATTCATCAGGAAACTTATCCTCTACAGGAGAATCTTCTTTAGTATTCTGAATCCTAGACAAGAAATCAGCTACTGTATTTTGTTTTCTTGGTCTATCCAGCACAGTAATATTGAATTCTTGCAAAAGTAAGAGCCATCTTGTCACTCTGCCATTAGTAAAAGGTTTGTTCATTAAATATCTAATTGCAGAATGGTCAGTATGAATAAAAGTTTCATAGCATGTTATGTAATGTCTAAACTTATTAATTGCATGAACAACAGCTAAAAACTCTTTTTCAGTCACAGTATAGTTCAACTCTGTGGGAGTCAAATTTTTACTGGTATAATAAATAGCATAAGGAACTAAATCTTTTTGACCCAACACAGCTCCTAGAGCTGTATCTGAAGCATCCGTAGAAATATGGAAAGGGAGTTTCCAATTTGGTCCTCTCAAGATAGGTGCTTCAGATATTCTTGTTTTCAAAGTTTCAAAAGCCGATTGACAATCAGGATCCCATTTAAATTCACAGTCTTTTGTAAGCAATTTGAAGAGTGGAGATGCAATTTTAGTGAAGTTTTCTATAAATCTTCTATAGTAACCAGTAAATCCTAGAAAACTTCTAACATCTCTTTGACAATTTGGAATAGGCAACTTGGAGATGACTTCAACTTTTGATCTATCAACCTTAATCCCATATCCTGAAATATGATGTCCTAAAACAATCCCTTCAGTAAACATCATAAAGCATTTTTCATGGCTTAATGAAAGGTTTGTTTCTTTACATCTTATAAGAACTTTTTTCAAATTTTCTAATGCCTCTTCAAATGAATTACCATAAACTGTAAAATCATCCATATAAACCTCTACACAATCATGGATTAGATCAGAAAAAATTCCTAGTACTGCTCTTTGGAATGTTGCTGGTGCATTACATAACCAAAAAGGAAGCACTCGGTAGGCAAAAGTTCCCCATGGACAAGTAAATGTGGTCTTGTCTTGATCTTCAGGTGCTACCTGAATTTGATTATAGCCACTAAAACCATCCAAAAATGAAAAGTACTTTTTACCTGCTAATGTATCTAATACCTGATCAATAAAAGGCAAAGGAAAGTGATCCTTCGAAGTTGCTTTGTTCAATTCCCTGTAATCAATGCATACCCTCCATTTACCATTCTTTTTAGGTACTATAACCAAAGGAGAAACCCATCGGCTATCTGAAATTGGATAAATGAAGTTTACATTGAGTAGTTTTTGGAGCTCTTCTTTCACTATATCCCTAAGATTTGGATTCATCCTTCTTTGAGGTTGTCTGATTGGTCTACTGTTTTCCTCAATATAGATATGATGGATGCAAGTCTTAGGATCAATACCTTTCATGTCAGTTTACTCCCATGCAAATGCAGTAGAATGTTTTTGCAAGATTTTGGTTAGTTCTTCTTGTTGTGACTTTTCCAAATATTTGTTGATATTCAATGTTTTTCCTGGAAAAATCTCAATAGTAGAACTACCAAACTCTTCCATAGAGTAAAGAGACATTTGTCTTGATGATAAATATTCTATGTTAGATTCCAACTGAAATTGTGTGGGGTCATATTCTGAAGATATCTCAAAATTTTCTAATGTGTTCAGAATTTGACTATCCTCACTAATTTCAGAAATGGTAAAGACAGGTTGTATAGTGTTCTCATCATCGACCCATTCATTGTCTCCTATTTCTGTAATTGCTCTTGCGGGAGGATACAAATTTAATTTCTTTGTCGAATTACCATTAGAAATGTACATGTCTCCAGATCTACAACTAATAAAAGCATCAGCTGTGGCCAGCCAAGGTCTTCCTAAGATAATTGGATGTCCTCCTAGATTGCTTTTGGGAGTCAAAATCATAAAGTCTACTGGATATTCCCAAGAATCTAAGGAGACTGAAATGTCTTCTAATACACCATCTGGTTTAATAACCGATCGATCTGCAAGTTGCAATAAAGTAGGTGTAAAAAGAAGGTTAGGAAGTTTTAACTGTTCCATAGTTTGTCTACTCATAATGTTGATAGCAGCCCCTAAGTCAATCAATGTGTTTGGAATTTCTATCCCGTTTATATGTGTCTTGACAATTGGACTTCCTAGATCTACATACTTCTGCATGGTAATTTTTCCCATCATAATATCTGCAATATTTCCTACCAGGTGGATTCTTCTTGTATATTTTAGTTTCCTTCCTGGTCTTTTGAAACTCAACTCCTTTATTGTTTTTGCTAGAATAGGAATCTCTCGAATGGCTTGTAGCAAGGGAATCTTGATACAAACATTCTTCAATTCATCTAGAAAATCATAGTTAGGCAACAAGATTTGTTTTTCCACCCCTTGTCAATTTGTAGTCTTTCAGGAAAAGGAGGTGTAGATGAAGATGCAAGTTGCTCAACTATAGGAGTTGTGGGTGTTAACTTTTCTTTTTCTTTTTGAATGTTTGAATTTTGAAGAGATGCTTCCTCAGAACCCTCATTGACTTTAAGAGAGTCCTCCTCAGAGGTATCTTGCTCTTGAATATCTATAGAAGGTTTTCTAAAACTCTACCAAATCTGAGTTGTACATCATTGAGAGGAACAATCATATAGGTAGGAAATTGTTGTCCTTCTACCATGTAAGTATTCTGAGGATTTTTATTATTAGGATTTGGCAATGGCTGAGCTGGAAGTTGATTTGTCTTTTGTTGGTATGGGAGCATGAGTTGAGGATTTGGATTTTGTTGAGAAGGTTGTTGTTGTGGAAATGGCAATGAAAGTTGTGGATTTGTGTTTGGAAGTTGTGGAGCTTGTTGATTTTGGAAAGATGGAGGATATTGATAAAATTGAGCAAATCTCCCATAAGGATTTTGCATCCCTTGTACCCATGGCTGATATGGATTTTGATGTTGGGGCCAAGGTTTTTTCCAAGGATTCCAATTTGGTGGGGTTTGAAAATTCATAGGGTTGTTAAACCCTTGAGTTTGTTGTCCCTGCCAAGGTCTCCTTGCAACAAAACAGAGAGATTCTACTGAATTTGGGTCTTCTTGAAAAACAGCTTTGAGTCCAGGAATTGAAGGACAATCCTTGATCTCATGATTCTATGAGCAAATCATACATGTTTCTACAAATTTTGCATCCAAGGGACATTCCCTTAAAGCATGTTTCTTCCTACATTTCGGACAAAAGATGGCTAAAGCATCTGTTTCTGCTTTCTGCTTGTTTTGGATTTTAAGGGTGTATAGTTGTTCACTAAGGCTCCCTAAGATATCAGTTTTGAACTCATCAAGCATATTACCAATCTCTGCCCTACTTACTGATCCAGTTGCATATTTGTTAGCCCTAATAAGAGAAGGATCCCTAGGCCCTTTTCCTGTTTTAGATTTTCCTCTTGAGAGATGGACACATAGTTCTGTTATATCACGAAGTGCGAGTTGAGAAATGTCTCCTTTCCCCATCATGTTTAAAATATCTATCCATTCATCTCTAATGGCTTTTAATATGAGGGCTTTCAAGGTTTCATCATCTAAGTTGCTCATTTTTGCTCTTTTCAAGTTGTATTGAAATCTTTCAAGTAAGTCTTCCAAATTTTCATCTTCTTTTTGCATCATTTTGAATACCTCATCCTTGTGATTGGTGGGCATACAATAGTCCAAGTATCTGTCCAAAAATGTTTGTTTCATATCATTCCAAGTCCTAATAGATTGAGTAGCTAATCCCATGAACCATTTCAAAGCAGCTCCCTTCAATGTTGAAGGAAACAGTTTGAGTTTTTGAGAATCTTCCATATAGTCATAAGTTCGGCACACGACTTCAAACTCAAACAGAAATGTTTCAGGATCCTTACTTCGCAATCCATAAAAGTTAGGGAGAATAGATGGTGAGATATTTTTCATCGTTGTATGAGTTTCCTCATCAACTATAGGGAATCCAAACAAGTTGTCTCCTTCCCTATTTCTACCATTATTTCCTTCACCATTGTTGTCTCCATTATTTCCTCCTCTTCTACCTCTACCTCTACCTCCATCTATTACTTCCTCTGCCATGATAGTTTCTTTAGAGTCCTTAAAGTCCTCTAGTTCTTCTACCAAGAGAGGATGAGAGAGAGTCTCTTTGTTTTCTAAATGGGATTGAGTAGATGGTATAGGAGAATCCTCTAATTCAGCTACTCCTTGAGTTCCAAAAATCTTAAGGCTAGGGGTAGATGGTGGTGAATCTGGTCTATGCCTTGAAGAAGATGGAGTTGTGAAAATCGAACTCTTGGCTTTAGCTATAAACCTTCCCATAGAATCTCTTGCTCTATGCATGTCATTTTTTTATTTTTTAAAAAGTTGGGCTAATAATTCTCTTTCTGATCTTCCAGATCACACTAGGTGCAAGAAGAGAGCATACTTAAGAAATTACTAAACCAATAAATCTCTTTTCTGATCCTCCAGATCACACTAGGTGCAAGAGGAGAGCATACTTCAAGAAGTTATCAAGTTTTCCCTTCTTTTATGATTTTATGTTTTTTTTTTTTCAGAAATTGGCTACCTAGTTACACTTCCCCGGCAACGGCGCCAAAATGTTTGGTCAATTTAGTGTGTCCTAAATTGCTGCATTTAATTTGTCAATCCGGGAATCGTAAGCTGATGAAGTGCGGCGCACTATATGTGCAAGATAACCTATTTCTTAACTTTTTGTCGTTTTTAGTTTTCTAAGGTGAAATGGAAATTCTAAAATGAAAACAAGTATGGTTATGTTTGTTCAAGGAAATGATATCCTCTATAATGATTTACCAACTTGAAACTGAAAAAGAAATTTGAAACATACAATGACAAAACTTGAAAGAAAATGGAAAATGTGCTGCTGAAATGAAAAGGTGCTGCTAGTCTAATAAATCAAAACAGTGAACTAGTGAGCATGAAACCAAACTATTCTTGCTGCTGTCTAAACACAAAAGAAACTATGCTGAAATAAATCCAAAAGTTGCAATAAAGTAAATCTAAATCAAATTACATCAACTTGTCTTCTGATCCCTCATCATTAGTCCAGCTATGATTTTCGGAAGTAACCATAAACAACTTGAGTAACTGATATCTAACTTGCAGAAAGTAAACTAATATAAAACCACACATTCATAATTCAATCCCTCACCATCAGTCCAGCTGTGGCTTTCGGAGGTAACTGAAGATGTCATGCACAATTTAATATTTCTAACTTGCAGAAAGGAAACTAATATCAAACTATACATCCATAATTCAATCCCTCACCATCAGTCCAGCTGTGGCTTTCGGAGGCAACTGAAGATGTTATGAGCAATTTAATATATCTAACTTGCAGAAAGGAAACTAATATCAAACTACACATCCATAATTCAATCCCTCACCATCAGTCCAGCTGTGGCTTTCGGAGGCAACTGAAGATGTTATGAGAAATTTAATATATCTAAATCTAACTACTGAAACAAATGAGCAAAACTGAATTAAACAAAGCAGTATTGAAATTAAACAGAAACTAAGAAAAGCAAATTAGCAGCAGAACAATGTTAATTTCATGTCATTAGTCAAAAAGTTATGCAAATGCCCGGGTTGCCTATCTATAACCTGAAACAAGAACACTGATCAATAATTAATAACATAAAACATGAAAGACAGAAGTGAAATGGAAAGCATGAAAGTTTATAAACAGAAATGAAGCATATATACCATGAAAGATGCAATGTATAAACATGTGAATGGATTATGGCACAATGAGCTTTAAAGAAATAAAATAATAACTATACAATAATGCACAGAACCTTGGCGAGTGCAGGGGCCCTCTACACCAGCCTTGGCAACAATCTTCAAGTACGAATTACGTTTGGAAACAGAGTCTTCTTATATTAAAATGCAGTCATAACAGTAAGGTGGTATTACGGCACAAAGGCAACGTAATTACATTACAGAGCAGACTAATAAAAACTAACAGAGACTAATCTAATATGCATATACAAACGCGTTATTTATAACAAAAGAAATATAACTGATTCCTAAAGTTTATGTTGATGGAGAACACGTAGACCGTTACGTCCACAGATCTAGGATCATGGCCGTATTGAAGAGTAAATCTATGAGGAGTAAATGTTTGAATTCGGCTATGGAGCCGTGTACAGATGTTGATTTGTCCTCCGCAACTCAGAAACGGCCATATAAACCTTCACGTGACACGAAACAGAGTCCTGTCACTGTGGGACTCTACGGTAGACTTCCATTTGGACATCTTTGACCGTAGCCTCCTTTGATGAATTTGCTCAAGCCAATAGGACACGATCCATGTCCACATCATTCCTGACCTGCCCATGTGGCTCGTTTTCCTTATAGACACCTATAACATAGAGTTTCACAAAATAGCTGCGGAAAGTTGCAGCAGCTGCGGAAAGTGGCAAGATTCCGCAGCTGAATGAACAAAATCTAAATCAAATAGCAAACACAAAAATATAATTAAAAACCATGTTAGATGCTCTTTTGCACATGATGTTGACAACTTGGGAGGTTCAGGTGAGTGAAAAAGGTATAGAAAAGTGTATGGAAAAGATGCAGATTTGAGACTCAACATACCCCCACTGTGAAGGTGTTGCATGTCCTCATGCAACCAAAATTTTGATAATCCTTCTTCAGTTCATATGCCTTGACACTTCAGCCAGTACATCCAAACCTCTCCTCTTTTTCCTTGGTGCTGCCATCATCCTGGGCTTCTTCATTAGGCATCTAAATTTGATATTAACCAGTGCTCTGCTTAACTTCTGGCATTTCCTTTTCAATTTCTTGTTCTTCTTCTGCCATATTCCCAGATGTAGCATGGTATTATCATGAATGATTTTGTCCAGTTTGCCTTGTTCCTTCAATGCCTCATTTTCATTTTTAATGTGTTTATTTAAAAGCTCTAGCTCAAAGACTTCCTGTTTTAGTGATTGGACTAGATCATCTTGTACTGTGTGAGGCTGGATGGACGAAGTACTGGGACCTGTAGCTGCCTTTTCCAAAGATTCTATATAATCATATACTTCCTGCTGCTTGGGGTCTATATCAGGTGTCATTTTTATTGGGCTGTCCCCAAAATGCCGTGAAGGATAGTTATCTTCAAAATCTGGCTGAGAAGGGCTCACATCAACATCTTGCTGAGAATGGGATGGACTATGTTCAATGTCTGACTGAGAATGAAATGAACCAGGTTCACTAACTGACTGAGATGGACTATGGTCAGCTGGGGACTGTTCAGATGTTTCCTCTCCTAAATCAATGAAATGAGGACCCTTCATTTGCGTTTTCCTCAATTTCCCATTAAGTCTGCTGCTTCTTCTCACACGCTGTGGTACACTATCTTTTTGTTTTTGTTTTCCTTTCTCTGTCTTCTTGGCCATAGATGACTGTTTTTGAAGATAAACTAATCTTTCAGATAACACTTGATGATCTTCTTCTTCAGAAGAAGGGGTTTGATGTATAGCCTCAATAGTTTTTCTCTCTTTTGGTGTTATTGGCTTCTTACCCTTGATTTATTTCTTCTTCCTCTTTGACAGTCTCTCTTCCCTATCAGTTCTTTCAATTGTATTAGTAGGAGTATTTTGAATTTAATCAACTGTTATTTTTCTCCTACTTCTTCTTGCCGTGCTACCTTTAGGAATTTCTTGAGTAGGAGTAA
The DNA here is from genome assembly GCA_034641835.2 of Pinus albicaulis. NCBI lineage: Eukaryota > Viridiplantae > Streptophyta > Pinopsida > Pinales > Pinaceae > Pinus > Pinus albicaulis. Next base: position 1,413,179,488 of record CM076577.1, on the reverse strand, counting down.
TTTTAGTTTCATCATTTATTCTTTTTCTTCTACTCCTTCTTGTTGTACTACCTTCAGGAATTTCCCGAGGTTCCTCAAAGAAATTTCTAACCAAAAATTGTTCCCATGTGTCTTTCTTCTCCTTTAACTCTTTTTCAATCAAAATTTTTACAAGACCGTGGTGATATAGATGTGGTTCTACATCTCCTAAATGCTTCTGAACAGTCACAGAAATTTTCTTCAAACTATTTAATAGAAAATATGGGAGATTGAGAGTTTGATTATCTAGAAAATTCATCAGAAATCTGGTATGGTACATATACATGGACCCAAAACGGCCTTCACAGGTAATGAATTTTTGAACAAATAGCAGCAAAGTAGCCCATTCCTCTTTCAATGCATGAACAGGAATTCCTCTTTTAAACATAGTTATGTCCATATCTTGGTTTCGTAAGATTGTTCTCTAGGCTTCATCACTAATGCTTTTATTCTTAAACCAACACTCACCCTCTTGAAGAAGTTCCATGGCAGATGCTATAGATGCCTCATTCACCGCAAACTTAAGGTCTCCAATCTCTACTTCCAAGCCATTGAACGACCTTGCAAATGCTTTTGTCACTTCTTTATGGTAACCTCTGAATTTTTGGATAAACAACAGCCACTTTGCTTTCTTCAATATATCCCTTACTTGCGGATATCCCTCCATGAACTTAGGTCTTTCCGGTTCTGCTCTTAGCAATTTACCCATTCTTCTTTCTGCTCTTCACAAATTTTCCTGCGTGAGGGTTTAATGGAAATAGAACGGCTGAATGCACAGAGATGAGCACAATGACTGTAGGTAGATATCAAAGAGTGGATATACAGGCTGTAGCGTAATAGAGAACAAAATGGAGTGAGACAGAACAGAGAGGGGTTTTGTGAGCACGGCAGAGACACGACTGTGAAATTAACAGAACAATAGGAGGAGTATAACACATCCGGCAGTGTTTTGAAATTTGGTGGCTGCACAATAAATGTGAGCACGTTTAAAAAACAGCTATGGATTTATGCGGCTGTAAGAGTCCGTGGTCAAATCAACTACGTCTCATTATCATCAGTGGAATATTGGAGTATGAGTGAAGATCGGGGTTTAATTATGGAACCGTTTGAAAATGAATGCGGGAGGATCATATGGAGATCGTGAAAGGGTTACGGGAGTTGTCAATATAATCATTGCACATCATGGATGGAGCTTATGGTTTAGAACTATATAAAAATGTGTTTTCAATGCTATTTGAAATGAATTTTACTCATACCTTGGAATCTTTTGCCTTTTTCCTTGGTCTTCAACTAGTTGCTCTTCATTAGTGTCTTGAATGCTCCATGTCTTCATAATTGATCCTCTCACCTGAATTTAATTTCATGATTATGGAAATAACATCTGACTGTACATTCTTTTGAAAACAGAGTAGTAGGCTGAGAATACGCCATTTATGAAGCGGAAATCGGTACGGAAACGGTGTCGATTGCGGAAAGCTGACTTTAACTATTGTTTGGATGAATGGAGATGAACATATGACAAATGACCAGGATGAAATGGTCATGAAAGAGAATTTTATTGGTGAAATGGAATGAAATAGATAAAATGAAGTAAAATGGAATGAAGTGGAGTGAAATGAAGTGGAATGGAATGGAGTGGGTGGTCACAAAACTTGTGAAATGAAAGAGATATTTTTTTTTTTGGAAAATATAGGGTGTCAGGTGTTCCTGATTTTCACCCTATATTTTCTGTATAACACTGCCAATCAGTGATTTGTTTTCAGGCTTATACAATTTTTTTTTTTTTTTTTTTTTTATTTTTATTTATTTATTTTTTTATTTTTAAGCGAAAAAGAACAACAGCTGAGGTTTGGTGGAGAAGAATTCTTATTGTGCCGGCTGATTTTAAATTATCTTGAAACACTTTGACAAAATCCTCTTTTGAGAGTGGCTTATGATAAACTTTCAATGCGTGGCCATTCACAATAAGAGGAGTTTTAAACTCATCAATGGTCTTGATTCTTACCGCTCCATTGCTAAAGATCTTGTCGATCTCATATGGCCCAAGCCAATGAGTCTGAAATTTTCCTTGAAAATCTTTAAACTTGGAATCAAATAACAATGCCCAATCTCCTTCTTGAAACTTCTTCTCTTTGATGTACTTGTCGTGCCATTTAGCTCTTTGATATTGAACTAGATCAGTTCTTAAAATTGCTTCTTGTCTGATCTCATCTAGCTCATTCAATTGCTCCATTCTATGCTTTTGGGCTTCTGATAAGTTCATCCCCAATTGAACTGCTATCTTGAAGGTCTTGACTTGGAACTCAATGGGGGAGCAAGACTTCTTTCCCATAAACAAGTTCATAGGGAGAATGTCCTGTTGTATTCCTCCATGTAGTTCTGTAGGCCCACAAGGCTTCTGGAAGCCTTTCTGCCCAATCTCTTCTATGTAGATGAACATTTTTGGTGATGATACTTTCAAGAACTTTGTTTGTGGACTCCACTTGACCATTTGCTTGTGGATGGTAAGGAGTAGATTTTCTGTGCTTGATTTTGTATTCTTCCATCAACTTCTCCACCAAATTTGATGTGAATTGGCTCCCCTGATCTGTTACAATTTCTCTTGGAACACCACAGCGAGTAAAAATATCCTCATAAAGAAAATGAACAACTGAATTTTCAGTAGCAGATACTAATGCTTTGGCTTCTACCCATTTAGTAACATAATCAGTACAAACCAATATATACTTCTTTTGCTTAGATGGTGGATTAATAGGTCCAATGAAATCTAAAGCCCATTTTTCAAAGGGTTCAATGAGTACTTGTGGTTGCAATGGCATTTCATTTGAAAGGGTAGGTTTCCCTACTCTTTGGAAGCTGTCACACCTTTTGACATATTGTTTTGCATCTTTGAAGAGGGAAGGCCAATAATATCCTAAAGAGAGGATTTTATAGGCCGTCCTTTTGTCTGCAAAGTGTTCGCCGCATGGTTCATCATGACATGCCTTAAGAATATCAGGCATTTCATCCTCCCTTACACATCTTCTGATCACAAGAACTGGCCCTGTTTTAAGAAATTCGTTAGAAATCCATGAATATTTTGAACTCTCCTGAATAATTTTTCGTTTTTCACTTGGAAATAAATGTGAAGGCAATTTCCCTATAACCAAATAGTTAGCAATATCTGCATACCAAGGAGTCTTAATAGTTACTGCAAACAAGTATTCATCAGGAAACTTATCCTCTATAGGAGAATCTTCTTTAGTATTCTGAATTCTAGACAAGAAATCAACTACTGTATTCTGTTTTCCTGGTATATCCAACACAGTAATATTGAATTCTTGCAAAAGTAAAAGCCATCTTGTCACTCTGCCATTAGTAACAGGTTTGTTCATCAAATATCTAATTGCAGAATGGTCAGTATGAATAAAAGTTTCATAGCTTGTTATGTAATGTCTAAACTTATTAATTGCATGAACAACAGCTAAGAACTCTTTTTCAGTCACAGTATAGTTCAACTCTGTGGGAGTCAAATTTTTACTGGTGTAATAAATGGCATAAGGAATTAAATCTTTTTGACCCAACACAGCTCCAAGAGTTGTATCTGAAGCATCTGTAGAAATATGGAAAGGAGGTTTCCAATTTGGTCCTCTCAAGATAGGTGCTTCAGATATTCTTGTTTTCAAAGTTTCAAAAGCTGATTGACAATCAGGATCCCATTTAAATTCACAGTCTTTTGTAAGCAATTTGAAAAGTGGAGATGCAATTTTAGTGAAGTTTTCTATAAATCTTCTATAGTAACCAGTAAATCCTAGAAAACTTCTAACATCTCTTTGACAATTTGGAATAGGCAACTTGGAGATGACTTCAACTTTTGATCTGTCAACCTTAATCCCATCTCCCGAAATATGATGTCCTAAAACAATCCCTTCAGTAAACATCATAAAGCATTTTTCATGGCTTAATGAAAGGTTTGTTTCTTTACATCTTATAAGAACTTTTTCCAAATTTTCTAATGCCTCTTCAAATGAATTACCATAAACTGTAAAATCATCCATATAAACCTCTACACAATCATGGATTAGATCGGAAAAAATTCCTAGTACTGCTCTTTGGAATGTTGCTGGTGCATTACATAACCCAAAAGGAAGCACTCGGTAGGAAAAAGTTCCCCATGGACAAGTAAATGTGGTCTTATCTTGATCTTGAGGTGCTACCTGAATTTGATTATAGCCACTAAAACCATCCAAAAATGAAAAGTACTTTTTACCTGCTAATGTATCTAATACCTGATCAATAAAAGGCAAAGGAAAGTGATCCTTCAAAGTTGCTTTGTTCAATTCTCTGTAATCAATGCATACTCTCCATTTACCATTCTTTTTAGGTACTATAACCAAAGGAGAAACCCATCGGCTATCTGAAATTGGATAAATGAAGTTTACATTGAGAAGTTTTTTGGAGCTCTTCTTTCACTATCTCCCTAAGATTTGGATTCATCCTTCTTTGAGGTTGTCTGATTGGTCTACTGTTTTCCTCAATATAGATATGATGGATGCAAGTCTTAGGATCAATACCCTTCATGTTAGTATACTCCCATGCAAATGCAGTAGAATGTTTTGCAAGATTCTGGTTAGTTCTTCTTGTTGTGACTTCTCCAGATGTTTGCTGATATTCAATGTTTTTTCTGGAAAAATCTCAATAGCAGAATTACCAAACTCTTCCATAGAGTAGAGAGACATTTGTCTTGATGATAAATATTCTATGTCAGATTCCAACTGAAATTGTGTGGGGTCATATTCTGAAGTTATCTCAAAATTTTCTAATGTGTTCAAAATTTGACTATCCTCACTAATTTCAGAAATGGTAAAGACAGGTTGTATAGTGTTCTCATCATCGACCCATTCATTGTCTCCTATTTCTGTGATTGCTCTTGCTGGAGGATACAAATTTAATTTCTTTGTCGAATTACCATTTGAAATATACATGTCTCCATATCTACAACTAATAAAAGCATCAGCTGTGGCCAGCCAAGGTCTTCCTAAGATAATTGGATGTCCTCCTAGATTACTTTTGGGAGTCAAAATCATAAAGTCTACTGGATATTCCCAAGAATCTAAGGAGACTGAAATATATTCTAATACACCATCTGGTTTAATAACCGATCGATCTGCAAGTTGCAATAAAGTAGGTGTAAAAAGAAGGTTAGGAAGTTTTAACTGTTCCATAGTCTGTCTACTCATAATGTTGATAGCGGCCCCTAAGTCAATCAATGTGTTTGGAATTTCTATCCCATTTATATGTGTCTTGACAATTGGACTTCCTGGATCTACATACTTCTGCATGGTAATTTTTCCCATCATAATATCTACAATCTTTCCTACCAGGTGGATTCTTCTTGTGTCTTTTAGTTTCCTTCCTGGTCTTTTGAAACTCAACTCCTTTATTGTTTTTTCTAGAATAGGAATCTCTCGAATAGCTTGTAGCAAGGGAATCTTGATACAAACATTCTTCAATTCATCTAGAAAATCATAGTTAGGCAACAAGATTTGTTTTTCCACCCCCTTGTCAATTTGTAGTCTTTCAGGAAAAGGAGGTGTATATGAAGATGCAGGTTGCTCAACTATAGGAGTTGTAGGTGTTAACTTTTCTTTTTCTTTTTGAATGTTTGAATTTTGAAGAGATTCTTCCTCAGAACCCTTATTGACCTTAAGAGAGTCCTCCTCAGAGGTATCTTGCTCTTGAATATCTATAGAAGGTTTTTCTAAAACTCTACCAGATCTTAGTTGTACATCGTTGAGAGGAACAATCATATAGGTAGGAAATTGTTGTCCTTCTACCATGTAAGTATTCTGAGGATTCTTATTGTTAGGATTTGGCAATGGCTGAGCTGGAAGTTGATTTGTCTTTTGTTGGTATGGGAGCATGAGTTGAGGATTTGGATTTTGTTGAGAAGGTTATTGTTGTGGAAATGGCAATGAAAGTTGTGGATTTGGGTTTGGAAGTTGTGGAGCTTGTTGATTTTGAAAAGATGGAGGATATTGATAAAATTGAGCAAATCTCCCATAAGGATTTTGCATTCCTTGTACCCATGGTTGATATGGATTTTGATGTTGGGGCCAAGGTTGTTGCCAAGGATTCCAATTTGGTGGGGTTTGAAGATTCATAGGGTTGTTAAACCCTTGAGTTTGTTGTCCTTGCCAAGGTCTTCTTGCAACAAAACAGAGAGATTCTACTGAATTTGGGTCTTCTTGAAAGACAGCTTTGAGTCCAGGAATTGAAGGACAATCCTTGGTCTCATGAATTTCTGAGCAAATCATACATGTTTCTACAACTTTTGCATCCAAGGGACATTCCCTTAAAGCATGTTTCTTCCTACATTTCGGACAAAAGATGGCTAAAGCATCTGTTTCTGCTTTTTGCTTGTTTTGGATTTTAAGGGTGTCTAGTTGTTCACTAAGGCTCCCTAAGATATCAGTTTTGAACTCATCAAGAATATTACCAATCTCTGCCCTACTTACTGATCCAGTTGCAGATTTGTTAGCCCTAATAAGAGAAGGATCCCTAGGCCCTTTTCCTGTTTTAGATTTTCCTCTTGAGAGATGGACACATAGTTCTGTTATATCACAAAGTGGAAGTTGAGAAATGTCTCCTTTCCCCATCATGTTTAAAATATCTATCCATTCATCTCTAATGGCTTTTAATATGAGGGCTTTCAAGGTTTCATCATCTAAGTTCCTCATCTTTGCTCTTTTTAAGTTGTATTGAAATCTTTCAAGTAAATCTTCCAAGTTTTCATCTTCTTTTTGCATCATTTTGAATACCTCATCCTTGTGATTGGTGGGCATACAATAGTCCAAGTATCTATCCAAAAATGTTTGTTTCATATCATTCCAAGTCCTAATAGATTGAGTGGCTAATCCCACGAACCATTTCAAAGCAGATCCCTTCAATGTTGAAGGAAACAGTTTGAGTTTTTGAGAGTCTTCCATATAGTCATAGGTTCGGCACACAACTTCAAACTCAAACAGAAATGTTTCAGGATCCTCACTTCGCAATCCATAAAATTTGGGGAGGACAGATGGTGAGATATTTTTCATTGTTGTATGAGTTTCCTCATCAACTATAGGGAATCCAAACAAGTTGTCTCCTTCCCTATTTCTACCATTATTTTCTTCACCATTGTTGTCTCCATTGTTTCCTCCTCTTCTACCTCTACCTCTACCTCCATCTATTACTTCCTCTGCCATGATAGTTTCTTTAGAGTCCTTAAAGTCCTCTATTTCTTCTACCAAGGGAGGATGAGAGAGAGTCTCTTTGTTTTCTAAATGGGTTTTAGTAGGTGGTATAGGAGAATCCTCTAATTCAGCTGTTCCTTGAATTCCAAAAATCTTAAGGCTAGGGGTAGATGGTGGTGATTCTTGTCTATGCCTTGAAGAAGATGGAGTTGTAAAAATCAAACTCTTGGCTTTAGCTATAAACCTTCCCCTAGAATCTCTTGCTCTATGCATGTCATTTTATTATTTTATTTTATTTTTTAAAGTTGGGCTAATAATTCTCTTTCTGATCTTCCAAGTCACACTAGGTGCAAGAAGAGAGCATACTTAAGAAATTACTAAACCAATAACTCTCTTTTCTGATCCTCCAGATCACACTAGGTGCAAGAGGAGAGCATACTTCAAAAAGTTATCAAGTTTTCCCTTCTTTTATGATTTTATGTTTTTTTTTTTTTAAGAAATTGGCTACCTAGTTACACTTCCCCGGCAACGGCGCCAAAATGTTTGGTCAATTTAGTGTGTCCTAAATTGCTGCATTTAATTTGTCAATCCGGGATTCGTAAGCTGATGAAGTGCGGCGCACTATATGTACAAGATAACCTTTTTCTTAACTTTTTGTCGTTTTTGATTTTCTAAGATGAGATGGAAATTCTAAAATGGAAACAAGTATGGTTATGTTTGTTCAAGGAAATAATATCCTCTCTAATGATTTACCAACTTGAAACTAAAAAAAAAGAATTTGAAACATACAATGACAAAATTTGAAAGAAAATGAAAATGTGCTGCTGAAATGAAAAGGTGCTGCTAGTCTAATAAATCAAAACAGTGAACTAGTGAGCATGAAACCAAACTATTCTTGCTGCTATCTAAACACAAAAGAAACTATGCTGAAAGAATTCCAAAAGTTGCAATAAAGTAAATCTAAATCAAATTACATCAACTTGTCTTCTGATCCCTCATCATTAGTCCAGCTATGATTTTCGGAAGTAACCATAAACAACTTGAGTAACTGATATCTAACTTGCAGAAAGTAAGCTAATATCAAACCACACATTCATAATTCAATCCCTCACCATCGGTCCAGCACAGCAATGACACAAAATATTTGAAGATGTCATGCACATTGCTTGTTTTATTGCCGAAGAAAACTAATATCAAACTACACATCCATAATTCAATCCCTCACCATCGGTCCGGTACATGACTTTCGAAACAATGTTGAAGATGTTGTAAGACATTTAATATGTCAACACGAGAAATGATACACTAATATCAAATTACACATCCATAATTCAATCCCTCACCATCAGTCCAGTTGTGGCTTTCGGAGGCAACTGAAGATGTTATGAGAAATTTAATATATCTAAATCTAACTACTGAAGCAAATGAGAAAAATTGAAATGAACAAAGTAGTACTGAAATTAAACAGAAACTAAAAAAAACAAATTAGCAGTAGAACAATGTTAATTCCGTGTCATTAGTCAAAAAGTTATGCAAATGCCCGGGCTGCCTATTTATAACCTGAAACAAGAACACTCGATGATGTGTATAAAACATGAAAGAAGTGAAATGGAAAGACAGAAAGTTTATAAACGAGAAATGACATATATACCATAGAAAGATACAATGTATAAACATGTGAATGGATTATGGCACAATGAGCTTTAAAGAAATAAAACAAGAACTATACAATACACCGAGCTTAATTTTCAGGTGGGGCCTCTACTGACCAAGGCAACAATCTTCAGAGTACGAATCGTTTGGAAACGAATATTCTTATATTTAAAATACGGTCCTGTGATGGGTGGTATTACGGCACAAAGCGATAATTACATTACGAGCGATTAATAAAAAATAACAGAGACTAATCTAATATGCGTATACAAACGCGTTATTTATAACAAGAGAAATATAACTGATTCCTAAAGTTTATGCTGATGGAGAACACGTAGACCGTTACGTCCACAGATCTAGGATCATGGCCGTATTGAAGAGTAAATCTATGAGGAGTGGATGTTTGAATTCGGCTATGGAGTCGTGTACAGATGTTGATTTGTCCTACGCAACTCAGAAACGGCCATATGAACCTTCACGTGACACGAAACAGAGTCCTGTCACCGTGGGACTCTACGGTTGACTTCCATTTGGACATCTTTGATCGTAGCCTCCTTTGATGAATTTATAGAGCTGACCAGGACACGATCATGTCCACATCATTCTGACTTGCCCATGTGGCTCGTTTTCCTGTAGACACTGTGGCATGAGTTCCACAAAATAGTGCCCGGAAAGTTACGGCCAGTGCACGGAAAGTGGCAAGATTCCCGCGACTAGATGAACAAATTAAATCAAATAGCAGGACACAAAATATAGTTAAAAACCATGTTAGATGTCTTTTGCAATTAATATATAATGATATTGACAACTTGGGAGGTTCGGGTGGATGAAAAAGGTATAGAAAAGTGTATGGAAAAGATGTAGATTTGAGACTCAACATACCCCCACTGTGAAGGTGTTGCATGTCCTCATGCAACCAAAATTTTGATAGTCCTTCCTTAGTTCATATGCCTTGACACTTCAGCCAGTACATCCAAACCTCTCCTCTTCTTCCTTGGTGCTGCCATCATCCTGGGCTTCTTCATTAGGCATCTAAATTTGATATTAACCAGTGCTCTGCTTAACTTATGGCATTTCCTTTTCAATTTCTTGTTCTTCTTCTTCCATATTCCCAGATGTAGCATGGTATTATCATGAATGATTTTTTCCAATTTACCTTGTTCCTTCAATGTCTCATTTTCATTTTTGATGTGTCTATTTAAAATCTCTAGCTCAAAGACTTCCTGTTTTAGTGATTGGACTAAATCATCATGTACTGTATGAGGCTGAATGGACGAAGTACTGGGACCTGTAGATGCCTTTTCCAAAGATTCTATATAGTCATATACTTCCTGTTGCTTGGGGTCTATATCAGGTGTCATTTTTATTGGGTTGTCCCCAAAATGCCGTGAAGGAGAGTTATCTTCAAAATCTGGCTGAGAAGGGCTCACATAAACATCTTGCTGAGAATGAGATGGACTATGTTCAATGTCTGACTGAGAATGAAATGAACCAGGTTCACTAACTGACTGAGATGGACTATGGTCAGCTGGGGACTGTTCAAATATTTCCTCTCCTAAATCAATGAAATGAGGACCCTTCATTTGCGTTTTCCTCAATTTCCCCTTAAGTCTGCTGCTTCTTCTCACACGCTGTGGTACACTATCCTTTTGTTTTTGTTTTCCTTTCTCTGTCTTCTTGGCCATAGATGACTTTTTTTGAAGATAAACTAATCTTTCAGATAACACTTGATGATCTTCTTCTTCGGAAGAAGGGGTTTGATGTATAGCCTCAATAGTTTTTCTCTCTTTTGGTTTTATTGGCTTCTTACCCTTGATTTCTTTCTTCTTCCTCTTTGACAGTCTCTCTTCCCTATCAGTTCTTTCAATTGTAGTAGTAGGAGTATTTTGAATTTCATCAATTGTTCTTTTTCTCCTACTTCTTCTTGTTGTGCTACCTTCAGGAATTTCTTGAGTAGGAGTAATTTGGGTTTCATCATTTATTCTTTTTCTTCTACTCCTTCTTGTTGTACTACCTTCAGGAATTTCCTGAGGTTGCTCAAAGAAATTTATAATCAGAAATTGTTCCCATGTGTCTTTCTTCTCCTTTAACTCTTTTTCAATCAAAATTTTTACAAGACCGTGGTAATATAGATGTGGTTCTACATCTCCTAAATGCTTCTGAACAGTCACAGACATTTTCTTCAAGCTATTTAATAGAAAATATGGGAGATTGAGAGCTTGATTATCTAGAAAATTCATCAGCAACCTGGTGTGGTACATATACATGGACCCAAAACGGCCTTCACGGGTAATGAATTTCTGAACAACTAGCAGCAAAGTAGCCCATTCCTCTTTCAATGCATGAACAAGAATTCCTCTTTTAAAAATAGTTATGTCCATACCTTGGTTTCGTAAGATTGTTCTCCAAGCTTCATCACTAATGCTTTTATTTTTAAACCAACGCTCACCCTCTTGAGGAAGTTCCGTGGCAGTTGCTATAGATGCCTCGTTCACTACAAACTTAAGGTCTCCAATCTCTACTTCCAGGCCATTGAACGACCTTGCAAATGATTTTGTCACTTCTTTATGATAACCTCTGAACTTTTGGATAAACCGCAGCCACTTTGCTTTCTTCAATATATCCCTTACTTGCGGATATCCCTCCATGAACTTAGGTCCTTCCGGTTCTGCTCTTAGCAATTTACCCATTCTTCTTTCTGCTCTTCACAAATTTTCCTGTGTGAGGGTTTAATGGAAATAGAACGGCTGAATGCACGGAGATGAGCACAATGACTGTAGGTAGATATCAAAGAGTGGATATATAGGCTGTAGCGTAACAGAGAACGAAATGAAATGAGGCAGAACAGAGAAGGGTTTCGTGAGCTCGGCAGAGACACGACTGTGAGATTAACAGAACTATAGGAGGAGTATAACACATCCGACAATGTTTTGAAATTTGGTGGCTGCACAATAAATGTGAGCACGTTTAAACAACGGCTATGGATTTATGCGGCTGTAAGAGTCCGTGGTCAAATCAACTACGTCTCATTATCATCGGTGGAATATTGGAGTATGAGTGAAGATCGGGGTTTAATTATGGAACCGTTTGAGAATGAATGCGGGAAGATCATATGGAGATCGTGAAAGGGTTACGGGAGTTGTCAATATAATCATTGCACATCATGGATGGAGCTTATGGTTTAGAACTATATAAAAATGTGTTTTCAATGCTATTTGAAATGAATTTTACTCATACCTTGGAATCTTTGCCTTTTTCCTTGGTCTTCAATTTGTTGCTCTTCATTGATATCTTGAATTCTCCATGTTTTTATTTTTGTTCCTCTCACCTGAATTTAATTTCATGATTATGGAAATAACATCTGACTATACATTCTTTTGAAAACAGAGTTGTAGCTGTGGAATCTGCTTCTGGCTCCGGAAACTGGAGTCAGCTGCGGAAACAGATGTCAGCTGCGGAAACTGACACAGCTATTATTTGGATGACTGGAGATGAACAGATGACAAATGACCAGATGGAAATGGTCATGAAAAAGAATTTTATTGATGAAATGGAATAAAATGAAGTGAAATGGAATGAATTGGAGTGAAAATGAAGTGGGATGAAGTGGAATGGAATGGAGTGGATGGTCACAAAACTTGTAAAATGAAAGAGAGATTTTTTTGGAAAATATAGAGTGTCAGGTGTTCCTGATTTTCACCCTATATTTTCTGTATAAGACTGCCAATCAGTGATTGGTTTTCAGGCTTATACAATTTATTTATTTATTTTTATTTTTTATTTTTTTTTTAATTGAAAAGAACAAAAGCTAGGCTGGTGGAGAAGAAAAATTCTTCTGTACCAGCCTGATTGCAGAATTCTCTTGAAACACTTTGACAAAATTCTCTTTTGAGAGTGGCTTATGATAAACTTTCAATCTATGGCCATTCACAATAAGAGGAGTTTGAAACTCATCAATGGTCTTGATTCTTACCGCTCCATTGTTAAAGATCTTGTCAATCTCATATGGCCCAAGCCAATGAGTCTAAAATTTTCCTTGAAAATCTTTAAACTTGGAATCAAATAACAATGCCCAATCTCCTTCTTGAAACTTCTTCTCTTTGATGTACTTGTCATGCCATTTAGCTCTTTGATATTTAACTAGATCAGTTCTTAAAATTGCTTCTTGTCTGATCTCATCTAGCTCATTCAACTGCTCCATTCTATGCTTTTGGGCTTCTGATAAGTCCATCCCCAACTGAATTGCTATCTTGAAGGTCTTTACTTGGAACTCAATGGGGAGCAAGACTTCTTTCCCATAAACAAATTCATAGGGAGAATGTCCTGTTGTATTTCTCCATGTAGTTCTGTAGGCCCACAAGGCTTCAGGAAGCCTTTCTGCCCAATCTCTTCTATGTAGATGAACAGTTTTGGTGATGATACTTTCAAGAACTTTATTTGTGAACTCCACTTGACCATTTGCTTGCGGATGGTAAGGAGTAGATCTTCTGTGCTTGATTTTGTATTCTTCCATCAACTTCTCCACCAAATTAGATGTGAATTGGCTCCCCTGATCTGTCACAATTTCTCTTGGAACACCAAAGCGAGTAAAAATATCCTCATAAGGAAAATGAACAACTGAATTTTCAGTAGCAGATACTAATGCTTTGGCTTCTACCCATTTAGTAACATAATCAGTACAAACCAATATATACTTCTTTTGCTTAGATGGTGGATTAATAGGTCCAATGATATCTAAAGCCCATTTTTCAAAGGGTTCAATGAGTACCTGTGTTTGCAATGGCATTTCATTTGAAAGGGTAGGTTTCCCTACTCTTTGGCAGCTATCACACCTTTTGACATATTGTTTTGCATCTTTGAAGGGAGAAGGCCAATAATATCCCAAGGAAAGGATTTTATAGGCCGTCCTTTTGTCCGCAAAGTGTCCGCCGCATGGTTCATCATGACATGCCTTAAGAATATCAGGCATTTCATCTTCCCTGACACATCTTCTGATCACAAGATCTGGCCCTATTTTAAACAATTCGTTAGAAATCCATGAATATTTTGAACTCTCCTGAATAATTTTTCGTTTTTCACTTGGAAATAAATGTGAAGGTAGTTTCCCTGTAACCAAATAGTTAGCAATATCTGCATACCAAGGAGTCTTAATAGTTACTGCAAACAAGTATTCATCAGGAAACTTATCCTCTACGGGAGAATCTTCTTTAGTATTCTGAATCCTAGACAAGAAATCAGCTACTGTATTTTGTTTTCCTGGTCTATCCAACACAGTAATATTGAATTCTTGTAAAAGTAAGAGCCATCTTGTCACTCTTCCATTAGTAACAGGTTTGTTCATTAAATATCTAATTGCAGAATGGTCAGTATGAATAAAAGTTTCATAGCCTGTTATGTAATGTCTAAACTTATTAATTGCATGAACAACAACTAAAAACTCTTTTTCAGTCACAGTATAGTTCAACTCTGTGGGAGTCAAATTTTTACTGGTGTAATAAATGGCATAAAGAACTAAATCTTTTTGACCCAACACAGCTCCTAGAGCTGTATCTGAAGCATCCGTAGAAATATGAAAAGGGAGTTTCCAATTTGGTCCTCTCAAGATAGGTGCTTCAGATATTCTTGTTTTCAAAGTTTCAAAAGCTGATTGACAATCAAGATCCCATTTAAATTCACAGTCTTTTGTAAGCAATTTGAAGAGTGGAGATGCTATTTTAGTGAAGTTTTCTATAAATCTTCTATAGTAACCAGTAAATCCTAGAAAACTTCTAACATCTCTTTGACAATTTGGAATAGGCAACTTGGAGATGACTTCAACATTTGATCTATCAACCTTAATTCCATCTCCTGAAATATGATGTCCTAAAACAATCCCTTCAGTAAACATCATAAAGCATTTTTCATGGCTTAATGAAAGGTTTGTTTCTTTACATCTTATAAGAACTTTTTCCAATTTTTCTAATGCCTCTTCAAATGAATTACCATAAACTGTAAAATCATCCATATAAACCTCTACACAATCATGGATTAGATCAAAAAAAATTCCTAGTACTGCTCTTTGGAATGTTGCAGGTGCATTACATAACCCAAAAGGAAGTACTCGGTAGGCAAAAGTTCCCCATGGACAAGTAAATGTGGTCTTATCTTGATCTTCAGGTGCTACCTGGATTTGATTATAGCCACTAAAACCATCCAAAAATGAAAAGTACTTTTTACCTGCTAATGTATCTAATACCTGATCGATAAAAGGCAAAGGAAAGTGATCCTTCAAGGTTGCTTTGTTCAATTCCCTGTAATCAATGCATACCCTCCATTTACCATTCTTTTTAGGTACTATAACCAAAGGAGAAACCCATCGGCTATCTGAAATTGGATAAATGAAGTTTACATTGAGTAGTTTTTGGAGCTCTTCTTTCACTATCTTTCTAAGATTTGGATTCATCCTTCTTTGAGGTTGTCTGATTGGTCTACTGTTTTCCTCAATATAGATATGATGGATGCAAGTCTTAGGATCAATACCTTTCATGTCAGTATACTCCCATGCAAATGCAGTAGAATATTTTTGCAAGATTTTGGTTAGTTCTTCTTGTTGTGACTTTTCCAAATGTTTGTTGATATTCAATGTTTTTCCTGGAAAAATCTCAATAGTAGAACTACCAAACTATTCCATAGAGTAAAGAGACATTTGTCTTGATGATAAATATTCTATGTCAGATTCTAACTGAAATTGTGTGGGGTCATATTCTGAAGATGTCTCAAAATTTTCTAATGTGTTCAGAATTTGACTATCCTCATTGATTTCAGAAATGGCAAAGACAGGTTGTATAATGTTCTCATCATCGACCCATTCATTGTCTCCTACTTCTGTGATTGCTTTTGCTGGAGGATATAAATTTAATTTCTTTGTCGAATTACTATTAGAAATGTACATGTCCCCAGATCTACAACTAATAAAAGCATCAACTGTGGCTAGCCAAGGTCTTCCTAAGATAAGTGGGTGCCCTCCTAGATTACTCTTGGGAGTCAAAATCATAAAATCTACTGGATATTCCCAAGAATCTAAGGAGACTGAAATATCTTCTAATACACCATCTGGTTTAATAATTGATTGATCTGCAAGTTGCAGTAAAGTAGGTGTAAAAAGAAGGTTAGGAAGTTTTAGTTGTTCCATAGTCTGTCTACTCATAATGTTGATAGCAGCCCCTAAGTCAATCAATGTGTTTGGAATTTCTATCCCATTTATATGTGTCTTGACAATTGGACTTCCTGGATCTACATACTTCTGCATGGTAATTTTTCCCATCATGATATCTGCAATTTTTCCTATCAGGTGGATTCTTCTTGTGTCTTTTAGTTTCCTTCCTGGTCTTTTGAAACTCAACTCCTTTATTGTTTTTGCTAGAATAGGAATCTCTCGAATGGCTTGTAGCAAAGGAATCTTGATACAAACATTCTTCAATTCATCTAGAAAATCATAGTTAGGCAACAAGATTTGTTTTTCCACCCCCTTGTCAATTTGTAGTCTTTCAGGACAAGGAGGTGTAGATGAAGATGCAGGTTGCTCAACTATAGGAGTTGTGGGTGTTAACTTTTCTTTTTCTTTTTGAATGTTTGAATTTTGAAGAGATGCTTCCTCAGAACCCTCATTGACTTTAAGAGAGTCCTCCTCAAAGGTATCTTGCTCTTGAATATCTATAGAAGGTTTTTCTAAAACTCTACCAGATCTGAGTTGTACATCATTGAGAGGAACAATCATATAGGTAGGAAATTGTTGTCCTTCTATCATGTAAGTATTATGAGGATTTTTATTATTAGGATTTGGCAATGGATGAGCTGGAAGTTGATTTGTCTTTTGTTGGTATGGAAGCATGAGTTAAGGATTTGGATTCTGCTGAGAAGGTTGTTGTTGTGAAAATGGAAATGGAAGTTGTGGATTTGGGTTTGGAAGTTGTGGAGCTTGTTGATTTTGAAAAGATGGAGGATATTGATAAAATTGAGCAAATCTCCCATAAGGATTTTGCATACCTTGTACCCATGGTTGATATGGATTTTGATGTTGGGGCCAAGGTTTTTGCCAAGGATTCCAATTTGGTGGGGTTTGAAGATTCATAGGGTTGTTAAACCCTTGAGTTTGTTGTCCCTGCCAAGGTCTTCTTGCAACAAAACAGAGAGATTCTACTGAATTTGGGTCTTCTTGAAAAACAGCTTTGAGTCCAGAAATTGAAGGACAATCCTTGATCTCATGATTCTCTGAGAAAATCATACATGTTTCTACAACTTTTGCATCCAAGGGACATTCCCTTAAAGCATGTTTCTTCCTACATTTCGGACAAAAGATGGCTAAGGCATTTGTTTCTGCTTTCTGCTTGTTTTGGATTTTAAGGGTGTCTAGTTGTTCACTAAGGCTCCCTAAGATATCAGTTTTGAACTCATCAAGCATATTACTAATCTCTGCCCTACTTACTGATCCAGTTGCAGATTTGTTAGCCCTAATAAGAGAAGGATCCCTAGGCCCTTTTCCTGTTTTAGATTTTCCTCTTGAGAGATGGACACATAGTTCTGTTATGTCACGAAGTAGAAGTTGAGAAATGTCTCCTTTCCCCATCATGTTTAAAATATCTATCCATTCATCTCTAATGGCTTTTAATATGAGGGCTTTCAAGGTTTCATCATCTAAGTTGCTCATCTTTGCTCTTTTCAAGTTGTATTAAAATCTTTCAAGTAAGTCTTCCAAATTTTCATCTTCTTTTTGCCTCATTTTGAATACCTCATCCTTGTGATTGGTGGGCATACAATAGTCCAAGTATCTATCCAAAAATGTTTGTTTCATATCATTCCAAGTCCTAATAGATTGAGTAGCTAATCCCATGAACCATTTCAAAGCAACTCCCTTCAATGTTGAAGGAAACAGTTTGAGTTTTTGAGAGTCTTCCATATAGTCATAAGTTCGGCACACAACTTCAAACTCAAACAGAAATGTTTCAGGATCCTCACTTCGCAATCCATAAAAGTTAGGGAGAACAGATGGTGAGATATTTTTCATTGTTGCATGAGTTTCCTCATCAATTATAGGGAATCCAAGCAAATTATTTCCTTCCCTATTTCTACCATTATTTCCTTCACCATTGTTATCTCCATTGTTTCCTCCTCTTCTACCTCCACCTCTATTTATTACTTCCTCTGCCATGATAGTTTCTTTAGAGTCATTATAGTCCTCTAGTTCTTCTACCAAGGAAGGATGAGAGAAAGTCTCTTTGTTTTCTAAGTGGGTTTTAGTAGGTGGTATAGGAGAATCCTCTAATTCAGCTGTTCCTTGACTTCCAAAAATCTTAAAGCTAGGGGTAGATGGTGGTGAATCTGGTCTATGCCTTGAAGAAGATGGAGTTGTGAAAATTGAACTCTTGGCTTTAGCTATAAACCTTCCCCTAGAATCTCTTGCTCTATGCATGTCATTTTTTTATAATTTTTTTTTTTTTTTTTTTAAAGTTGGGCTAATAATTCTCTTTCTGGTCTTCCAGGTCACACTAGGTGCAAGAAGAGAGAATACTTAAGAAATTACTGAACCAATAACTCTTTTTTCTGATCCTCTAGATCACACTAGGTGCAAGAGGAGAGCATACTTCAAGAAGTTATCAAGTTTTCCCTTCTTTTATGATTTTGTTTTTCTTTTTTTAAGAAATTGGCTACCTAGTTACACTTCCCCGGCAATGGCGCCAAAATGTTTCGTCAATTTAGTGTGTCCTAAATTGCTACATTTAATTTGTCAATCCGGGATTCGTAAGCTGATGAAGTGCGACGCACTATATGTGCAAGATAACCTTTTTCTTAAATTTTTGTCGTTTTTGGTTTTCTAAGGTGAGATGGAAATTCTAAAATGGAAACAAGTATGGTTATGTTTGTTCAAGGAAATAATATCCTCTATAATGATTTACCAACTTGAAACTGAAAAAAAAAAGAATTTGAAACATACAATGACAAAACTTGAAAGAAAATGAAAATGTGCTGCTGAAATGAAAAGGTGCTGCTAGTCTAATAAATCAAAACAGTGAACTAGTGAGCATGAAACCAAAATATTCTTGCTGCTGTCTAAACACAAAAGAAACTATGCTGAAAGAAATCCAAAAATTGCAATAAAGTAAATCTAAATCAAATTACATCAACTTGTTTTCTGATCCCTCATCATTAGTCCGGCTATGATTTTCGGAAGTAACCATAAACAACTTGAGTAACTGATATCTAACTTGCAGAAAGTAAACTAATATCAAACCACACATTCATAATTCAATCCCTCACCATCAGTCCAGCTGTGGCTTTCGGAGGTAACTAAAGATGTCATGCACAATTTAATATATCTAACTTGCAGAAAGGAAACTAATATCAAACTACACATCCATAATTCAATCCCTCACCATCAGTCCAGCTGTGGCTTTCGGAGGCAACTGAAGATGTTATGAGAAATTTAATATGTCTAACTTGCAGAAAGGAAACTAATATCAAACTACACATCCATAATTTAATCCCTCACCATCAGTCCAGCTATGGCTTTCGGAGGCAACTGAAGATGTTATGAGCAATTTAATATATATAAATTTAATTACTGAAGCAAATGAGAAAAACTGAATTGAACAAAGCAGTACTGAAATTAAACAGAAACTAAGAGAAACAAATTAGCAGCAGAACAATGTTAATTCCATGTCATTAGTCAAAAAGTTATGCAAATGCCCGAGCTGCCTATCTATAACCTGAAACAAGAACATTGATCAGTAATCAATAACATAAAACATGAAAGACGAAAGTTAAATGGAAAGCATGAAAGTTTATAAACAGAAATGAAGCATATATACCATGAGAGATGCAATGTATAAACATGTGAATGGATTATGGCATAGTGAGCTTTAAAGAAATAAAATAAGAACTATACAATAATGCACAGAACCTTGGCGAGTGCAGGGGCCCTCTACAGCAGCCTTGGCAACAATCTTCAAGTATGAATTACATTTGGAAACAGAGTCTTCTTATATTAAAATGCAGTCATAACAGTAAGGTGGTATTACGGCACAAAGGCAGCGTAATTACATTACAGAGAAGACTAATAAAAAATAACAGAGACTAATCTAATATGCGTATACAAACGCGTTATTTATAACAAGAGAAATATAACTGATTCCTAAAGTTTATGCTAATGGAGAACACGTAGACCGTTACGTCCACAGATCTAGGATCATGGCCGTATTGAAGAGTAAATCTATGAGGAGTGGATGTTTAGTTGACTGTGAGCGGGTATGCGATGTTGATTTGTCCTCGCAACTGGAAACGGCCATATGAACCTTCACGTGACACGAAACGAGTCTTGTCCTTGGTAGGACTCTACGATTGTTCCATTTGGACATATTTGTTGTTAACCTCCTTTGATGAATTTGCTAAAACCAATAGGACACGAACCATGTCCACATCATTTCTGACTTGCCCATGTGGCTCGTTTTTCCTGTAGTCACCTGTAACATAGAGTTTCACAAAATGGCTGCGGAAAGTTGCAGCAGCTGCGGAAAGTGGCAAGATTCCGCAGCTAGATGAACAAAATCTAAATCAAACAGCAGACACAAAAATATAGTTAAAAACCATGTTAGATGCTCTTTTGCAATTAATATACAATGATATTGACAACTTGGGAGGTTCG
Source organism: Pinus albicaulis (assembly GCA_034641835.2). Classification (NCBI taxonomy): domain Eukaryota; kingdom Viridiplantae; phylum Streptophyta; class Pinopsida; order Pinales; family Pinaceae; genus Pinus; species Pinus albicaulis. The sequence goes on along the minus strand of CM076577.1, from coordinate 1,413,158,926 downwards.
GGTGGATGAAAAAGGTATAGAAAAGTGTATGGAAAAGATGCAGATTTGAGACTCAACACCCACGAATTACCAAAAGAGCAGATTGAAGTTATTATGAAAGTGGCATAGATTCGAGAGTTTAGTGGGGGGACAAAAATGCCACATGGGACAGACCTTGTTCCCCAACTTGTCCCCATATTATGCTGCTAGCCAATCATACTCCACTGACGGCCAGTCAAAGGGATCATATGCAGACCTATTTTGAAATGAGATACGCACCAACTTTAAACAAATATTTGATGACTGTTAGCTACTAGATTTTGTGGACATTTTCTCCCTCACCATCATCCACTTGTACGCAGTTGTCATCTTCATGTCTATATGCATCCCTGTTCAACGTTGTTCAACAAAGGATAACAAACAAGACTTATGGAACAGCGTGATACTTGATTGGCAAGGTGTCAAATCGTAGTTTGTGATTGAAGAGTTGTGTGGGAGTTTACCCACTCCAAATTACACATGGAAATTCAAAGCAAAGCACATACGAAGAAAAGGATGGTACGCTGATATTCAAAGGAAAAAACAACCAATAGTTACAAGTGTACGCTGCACATTTTGGAAGCCACCTACAACAATCAAGCAACCACTTGAAAATTTGTTTAAGCATTGAGATCTTCACCATTGCTACACTTGTCATTTGATCTTTCATTGAGATTTTCTCCCATAGTTCTATTTAGATGAGCCTTTGGCTCTCATTGTCATCATGGTTTTTGAAGCTTGTGCTTATTGTTACTATGCAGAAATTGTTATTGAGCTAAATAAAGGAAAGTATTTGGGGTTACTAACTTCTCTTGTGGTGCATTATTTGGTTGATGAGGTATAATTGTTTCATTTGATGTTGTTATTCATTTGATTTTATATTGCAATATAATTGGTTATTTTTGTGCATTTTCCCGAGGGCACTATTGTCTAGGGAGGGGATATTTGTAGCTATCTCAGATCTCCTTTGGACTTGGTATATTTTGTGCTCTTTTTGTAGCTTGTTATTTTCGGTTGAATGACAAGCTCAATGCGGCCTCTATATGCCAAGTTTCTTTTGCACTAACAATTGGTTTACAGAAATTTGTGTGTTCAAAGGACAGGTTGCCAAGTCTATTGCAGTGTGAAAACTTATTCGGTTGGAATAAGTCACCTCCAAGGATATCAAAGATCCCACAAGTTGTTCAAGCCAAGAATCTCATAAGACATCAAGGGATTTATTTAAAAGGGGGTTCATGAGCCCTTTGCTTCTATTCCATCTCTAAAAAATCATATATTTTCTTCTCTCATTTGTGCACATATTGATTTTATCTAGCATTTGAGGCTAAGTTGTTGGATTCAAATCCTAACTCTCACTCACTAAATCAACTCTTTCAAACTTGATATTAGTGAGGGAATTTGTAATATGAAGTGTATTTTATACTTGCATTGAGTTTCTAACTTTTTCCTTCTCATGCATGTGATTTCCTCTCACATATTTCAACACTATCTCTTTTGCATGCTAACTCTTTTCGTGGTTGTCTATGGTGTTCTTGGAAGCAAATCCAAGTTTTAAGAAAGGGAGCTAAAGCATAAGCTAAGGAACACTTTTCCATTTGGAACCTCAAGTCCAAGTTCCACCTTATCACTTCATCTCTTCTTCTAAAGCCTCATTCTTTTGAGGAATTGTAACCACCATTCACCTCAAGCGTTTAAGCCTTTACTTTGTAACATCTCACAAGTAAATATTTAAAATCTTACACTTGTAACTTTGGGAAAGAGAAATTTTAAAGCACATATTGTAAGCTCTTCCCAAGCCCCTCATTTCTATAAGAGGGCCTCACTTTCAGTGATAAAGAGATAACTTTTCTTGAGAGAGCTTGGGAAGTTTTTCCCATGGTATCTCACCTACTCATTTAGAGGGAGGAAACCTTCTTGAGTGGTTAACTTTCTTTTGTCTAGTTTTTAATTTTCTCAAACTAATTTACTTGCATTCATAATTTCGTTTGCTAATATAATAGAGTTGCATGTGAATAAATCATATTTTCATTTCATTAATTTCTTAGATCGCATAATTCTTTAATTTCCTAATTTGCATTCTCATTTTCCATCACTTACTTGTGTTTTGCGATCTATTTCTCATTTGGTTAAGTTTCACAATTTACTACAAGTAAAGAAGCATAGCACTTTCAATTTACGGCAACTTGAGTTATTGTTCTAACTATGAAGCATATTTAATTGAAACATCTCCATAAAGAAACATAACACTTGCAAACTCACTTTCATATCATATTAGGCATTCTAATTTAGTTGCATATTTAAAATTGACCTCCAATCATAAGCTTGGTTGATAGAAATCATAGGAAAAATGCTTTCTTGGAAAATTCTTCAATTTGGTACGAAGTAAGGTAAAGGTGTGTGACCCTGCAGTTATGAAGGTGGCTTGTCCCCTTGTAGGAACGAAGGCACACGCTGGCTCGTAAGACTCAGGGGATGGGTATCTTTAATGACACCCCCGTGCCCTCGCCCCCTCTTTCTTATAGTCACCCCAATTTTTACCCCTTGGTAAGAGCACAAGAGGAGGACTTCTCACCTAGATTAGGAATTTTAGATTACTGGTAACCAAGATTAATTGCATCCAAATCTAGTTTAATTGCATCTCATGCTTTGATTCAGAAATCTATTTATCTTGAAAGAATTGTACTTCATTTAAGTAAATACATTTTCATTTCAAAGAGAAATACTCTGGAGGCACTGGTTTCTCATATGTTTCATGCTTATCTTATGTATTGATGGTTATTTCTCACATCGCATTTTTTTGCTTATAAATCTGAAGAAGTAATCCATTTAACTCTAACAACTCTCCTAGAAAACTCACATCTTTGACTTAGTTTTTCTTTAGGGACCACCCCCCATGGCTAACCTAGGAGATAGCTTAAACGAAGAGAGTCGGGAATAGGTGACAACCCCTTCTCTGAGTTCCTTGCCACCAACCACACCTGGTGGGGTTGAAGGCTTTTCCTACTAACTAGTAGGTAGGTGTAGGCGGCAAGCGATTAACATTTTTGGCACCGTTTCTAGGGACGCGTCTTCTTGTGCTTGGGAAAACGACTAACTTTTAGTTTTAGCATATTTGAATTTTAGATTTAGATTTTTGTTCAAGTGGCGATTCCACTCAATCCTAATTTTGCAAGAGTCTCTACTAGGAGAAATTCAAGTGGTCTAGTTAGCCCTTCTCTTGATCCTAAAAGGGTTTTTAGACAGAGGTTAAATAGACTTTCTCATAGTAGAGCTCTTGCTAATCTTGGGAAAGAGGCTATTCTTGACATTCATTTTCCATTTTAAGAACAAGTTGAGCCTAACATCATGAATGATCTTTTTGCTCCTTGTAACTTTAATAATATTAATGGCTATCCTCACAATATCCTTGACAAGGCTATTGAAATATTGCCTTCTTTTCAAGGTAACAATGACATTAGCGCTACATCACACATGAAGAACTTTAATGTTTGCATATTTAAGTGGCGTAATGTTTCTAACTGTGAGGATGTAAAGATGAGGCTTTTTTTTCTCTCTTTAGAAGAGGATGCTCTTGATTGGTTCACTGAGCAACCTGCTAACTCGTATGATTCTTTACAAACAATTGTTAATGCTTTCACAGGAAAGTATGGAGAGATAAGAGAGAATAGTCATCTGATCAGTGCCATTAGCACCATAAAGAAGAATGAGAATGAAAATATGGAGGAGTTTAACAAAAGATTCAATGAATTGGTTAAAAGAATACCTGCAATTGTTAAACCTCCGGATGAATTTCTCTTATGCTCATATTTAGATGCTTTTGGTGTGGATACCACTTATGAATTGAGGAGGAAGGAACCTACAACTTTGGTTATAGCTCAAACGGAAGCCTTGAAAACGGAGAGGGCTAGAAAGAAATCAGGAAAATCTAAGATTCCTGGTTACACTAGAGGGCCATCAAAATCGAATGATTCCAAAGGCAAGACCAAGGAAGAGGCTACCCATGATCCTATTAAGGAGTTAACCCAACTTATGAATACTATGGAAGCGAATCACATGAATCAAATGAATGCTATCCAAAATTGGTTGGTGGCGATGGAAAGGATCAAGTGGGGAGATTCCCAAATCGAGGAAATGATATATGGTAGAAGAGGGGTCCCCCTAATGAACATATGCCACCAAATCCACTTGAGTCTACTAACTTAGTTGATGATTCAATGCCTTATTGTAGACCATGTGATGACCTACATGAAGAACTCACTTGTCCTTATGCAAAAAGGATCTTAGATGGATAAATTTCTGGAACAAGTGAACAAATCAATGTAGTTGGAAAAGAGCATCATTTTTCCTTGGAAAATTGGATGGGAGTTATGGAGAATAGCCAAAAGATAAGTTAGAAGTATCCATCCTCCTATAATGTGAATAATTTTGAAGAATTGGATAGGATCACTGAGTTGTATGGAGAGAAGCCTTCATCAAATTAGATTTTAGAGATAGCCAAAGATAAAAAAAGGGCAGGAATCAAGGGAAGAAATCAAAATGCCCATAGGACTTTCACTCCACCTACATCTAAGTTAAATATTGATTTGGGAAGATGGATAAATAATGCAAATATTTTGGTACCTGTGACTGAAATCATGAAGATTCCCTCCCAAAGTGTAGAAATTATATACAACTGATATGTTATACATCCGAGATTCTCCTAATCACACACTATTTGACTTCATGCACAATACAAAATCTCTTCTACCATTGATCGTTAATTGCGGAAATAAAATCAATTGCATGCACACATTAAAACCATAAAAATTCACACATATGAACATAGTAATTTTTACGAGAAATCTTGAAGCTAAAAACCCCCAACTATCTGTATATTATATGTCATAGAGATCATGTAAAAATCCTCATACAAAGCTCCTCACAAGCTCTCAATACAATCTCCAATTTCTACACACTAATCAGGCCCGATCTTGCAAATCCATGCACCGATCTTTGCCAGCCTTTAGCCTGCCTCTACTGCGCAATCACTGCTGAAGAATGGCTCTGGATGAGTTTGAATTTACCCAGCCTTGCTCACGCAATTTTCATAGGCATCTCCAACCACTATGTGTTGCAAATCATGCAACACTATAGTCACAACTGATAGTCACACTGCTCTTTCACCTACCTCTCCACTGGTCTCCACTGAAATTGTCCATGCACTATAGTTAACTGATGTATTATTTAGTTGATTAATGAGTTAATATTTAGTGAATTAATTAATAATTAATTCAGACCACTCTCACTAGTGTATCAATCAGTTAGACTAGATACAACTAGCTCAACTGTGTCTAACTGGCAGGGACAACAAACTCAAGGGTTTTAACTGCCAGTCCTTCCTTTCACATGAGTTCTAATTGAATTCCTCCATGCAATAGCTCCAATAAACCCTCAGGAATAGCGTAATTCCTTCTGTCAGCTGCTGTGCCACATCTGTGCACTTAACTAAAGTGCTCCAAGAGAATAAGATAATGTTTATAGTCCAAATATTATTAAGAGCTAATAATATTCGACATATCTATTTTTAGACTGGCAGTCTAAAAATAGACTCCGCCCAATATGTCTAAAAATAGAGGTCCATCTATTTTTACCAACTCGACCAATCATCCAAGAATAGCATACTGCAACTCCTAGACCATGCTCCATATGTCTAAAAATAGACATAGTCTAAAAATAGACTTTTGCGCGTAAATCACTCATAGGGGCCCCACCTAGTTTAGGTGATCATTTTCCAACTAGGATCAGGAATGATGTTTCCAGATGCCTCCTTCACTATTTATTGTTGCAATATTCAACACTCCCTCTCAACAAGAAAGGAATATATTTTCATGCAACATGCAACTCCATGCATTCGCCTTGTAATCTTCGCAAGCGCCATCCAACTCCATGCATCTGCTCTGCAACTCTTCTGAAATTGAATAGGCTCCAAACAAATCAATCAATCTGATGCATCTATCATCAAAGGCTTCAACTTTTTCTTAGCTACTGCACATGTCTTCAGGAACCACCGCACCGCAAGAACTCGCACCCATGCACTCGCACTTTCGTCAATCCCCGAATCGTTTCTCCAAAAGATCCGACACCGTCACTTTGATCTGCTCGCATCAATCCAATTGATCATGCTATCAAGGCTCTGTGGGAACCTCGTAGCCAGGTTCAATTCATGAGATCCACACCATATCCATGAATCCTGCCCAGAAATCTCCTCTTGGGATTACTCATGCATGTCGCCCCACCTCTCACTTGGTGGTATAGCTGCATGCACTCTCGTTGCCCATCTGGCACGAAATTTCTTTGCATGAGTGGTTTCTCCCACTCCATGATCCTCATCTTGTGGCTTCTCCACATCTCGAGGTTCACTCTTACCTTCATGCAAATCCAACTCCCTCTCAAGCTTCAATTGCATGGATTTCTCACACTTCCCAACAGTAGGAAGCTCCGTAGAAATCCCATCTAGTTCAAGTCTGTAGAGATTCTTAGCTCGAATCCCAACCTTCTTGACTTGTCCTGTTGCTTTGTACAGAAGGAAAAATTTTCCTTCACTAAAGACAACATCATACCCTTTATCCTCTAACATTGCGACTGATATTAAATTCTTCTTTAAACCTAGAACATGCACTACATCTTGTAAAATACTGAGTTTACTTGACTCCCTCTGAAAGGTAATGGTACCAATGCTAGTCGCATTGTATCGTCCATTGTTGCCCAACTCAACATGCAACTGGAGATCTTTCTCCACCAAGTCACTGAAAAGATTCACATCTCCCGTCATGTGAAAGGAAGCGCCACTATCAAAATACCACCCCGATCCCAATGCACTAGACACCTCATGCATGCGATCAATGAGAAGTCCAGCTCAAATTGCGAGGCAAGAGCCTACCCGCATGTAGCTCCAAAATCCCGCTTTTTCTTCTTCTTCAGGACAATGCGTGGCGAGCCCATGCTCGGTGATGCTGAAAACAATTCACTTTGGAGATGTCACGCTCTTTGCCATCCGCACCGGATTGAGAAGGATTTTTCTTCCCCTTCCCTTTCCTTGCTTTTGGTAGCCAAAGTGCAATCCTCTTTATCATCATTATTTAATGAAGATCCATCCCTGGTATCCCGCCTTATATCCTCCTGCACAAGATCCGACCAAAGTCGCTCCCATCCTGGCAGTTTCTCCTGACCATTGACAGAGTCTTGATAGGAATGCAAACTCTTCGGAAGCCCAAGGAGAGCCAAGATCACAAAGTCCTCATTATCCACACTAACTCCTACACTCCCAATCTCATCCCTGCAGTGGACAAACTTTGTCAAGTATACTGAAATAGTATCATTCTTCTCCATTTTTATTTTCCTGAGTTTATCCTTGAGCACAAACTTCCTCTGGTCGCTCTTGCTTTGGAACAAGTCTGTCAATTCTTTCCACATCAAGAATGGAGAAGCTTTACTAGGAAGGTTGGACACTATGTGATCCTTCACACCTTCCAACATAATTCTTCAACACCTTGCTACCTTCTTTTGCCATGCGTCAAGTGTGGCTGCATCGCTAGAACCTGGTTTAGGAATATCAACATCTATGAACTCCTTCAACCCATTAACCTCCAGCACTGCCTCCATCCTGTACTTCCATGCAATATAATTCGATCTACCCTCAAGGGCATATTCCAATCGCAATCCGCTGAAAGACATTTCAATGAATGCTCAACTTCGACACCATGAAAACACTACAACAATTTCGAATTCCACCAGCACAAAACTCAACCGCTTCAATGCTTTGCAATTGCTCCAATGATCAATATCCATTTGATACCATGTAGAAATTATATAACTGATATGTTATACATCCGAGATTCTCCTGATCACACACTATTTGACTTCATGCACAATACAAAATCTCTTCTACCATTGATCATTACTTGCGGAAATAAAATCAATTGCATGCACACATTAAAACTATAAAAATTCACACATATGAACACAGTAATTTATGGGAAAGCTTAAAGCTGAAAACCCCCAACTATCTGTATATTATATGTCATAGAGATCATGTAACAATCATCAGAGAAAGCTCCTCACAAGCTTCCCGCACAATCTCCATTTCGCAACACACTAATCGTGCTCGATATTGCAAATCCATTGCACCGATCTTTGCTACTTTTAGCCCGCTCTACCGCACACAATCGTCAAGAATGGCTCTCGAATGAGTTATAATTTCAAATTCCTGCTCATGCAATATTCATAGGCATCTCCAACCACTGTGTGTTGCAAATCATTCAACACTATAGTCACAATTGATAGTCACACTGCTCTTTCACCTACCTCTCCACTGGTCTCCACTAAAACTGTCCATGAACTGTAGTTAATTGATGTATTATTTAGTTGATTAATGAGTTAATAATTAGTGAATTAATTAATAATTAATTCACACCACTCTCACTAGTGTATCAATCAGTTAGACTAGATACAACTAGCTCAACTGTGTCTAACTGAGTTAAAATGAACACAACTCCACCAACTACCTCAATAACTCCACCAAACTCTGTCACATGAGTTCTAATTGAAGTCTCCATGCAATAGCTCCACTTAACCCTCGTATCAAGCAATTCCTTTGTCACTGTCGTGCCACATCTGTGCACTTAACTGAAGTGCTCCAAGAGAATAAGATAATGTTTATAGTCCAAATATTATTAAGAGCTCATAATATTCGACATATCTATTTTTAGACTGGCAATCTAAAAATAGACTCCGCCCAATATTTCTAAAAATAGAAGTCTGTTGAAAATGCAACAAGATGATGGAGCTTAGTGAAAAGAAGTTGCCTTCACTAAGTGGGCCCGAAGGCTATTTTTGGCACAAAGTCTATTTTTAGACTATTTCTATTTTTAGACATATGGATCATGGTCTATGAGTTGCAAGATGCTATTTATGGATGATTGGTCGAGTTGGTAAAAATATATGGACCTCTATTTTTAGACATTGGGCGGTTTCTATTTTTAGACTGCCGAGCTAAAAATAGAACAGTCAAATATTATTAACCCTTAATAATATTTAGACTATAAACATTATCTTATCCTCTTGGAGCACTTCAGTTTGATGCTTAGATGTGGCACATGCAGCTGACAGAAGGAATTACGCTATTCCTAGGGGTTAGTTGAGCTATTGCATGGTTGACTTCAGTTAGAACTCATGTGGCAGAGTTTGGTGGAGTTGATGAGACAGTTGGTGGAGTTGTGTTCCGTTTAACTTAGTTGAACTAGTTGTATTTAGTCTAACTGAAAAATACACTAGTGATGAGTGGTGTGAATTAATTATTAATTAATTCACTAAATATTAACTCATATATCAACTAAAGAACACATCAGTTAACTGCAATGCATGGACAGTTCAGTGGAGACCAGTGTTAGAGGTGGGTGAAAGGGTGAGTCTACTATCAGTTGTGACTATTGGATGTGCATGAGATTTGCACACACATTGATGGAGATTTCCAATGAGGATTGCGCAGTTGGAGCTAGTGGGATTCGAACTTGGATATCATTCATTACTCACTTGGATTGCGCAGTAGAGGCAGGCAGAATTGTGGAGGAGATTTGAACCTGTGACTTGTTCATCTTCATAACTAGTTTTGTGTGTAGCATCGAGATAGTGCTGAGAGCTGTGAGAGCTTTGTGCTATGTATTGTTACATGTTCTCTATCATTATAATATACAAATAGTTGGGGGTTTTCAGCTATTGATTTCCCCATTACATCCTGTGTTGATATGTGTGCTTGATTATGTTTTAATGAGCGCATGCGACTGCTTTCTATTTCCGCATATTGATGATCAATTGTAGAAGAGGTTATGTGTTATGCATGAATTCGAATTAGTGTGTAATCAGGATAATATTGGAGAATAATTCAACAAATTATTCAAATTTCTACATGGTATCAGAGCGAAGAATTGATCATCGGGATCTATTACAGTGATTACAATTATTTCGGTAGACAGAGTCTGTAACGAGCCAGGTAGCCTTTGGATCCATCCTTTCTCTGAAAGGTCATATATCCAGTAAATGCCCCTACAGTCGATCTCTGTGCTAGAAATAATTTGTTCTCACAGATCCAGAAGCAGTTGAGTTTTGAGCTTGGAATTCAAATTTTGGTGCCAGCTTGTTTTCTTATGCTGCAGTTGAAATTGGTGCTGGAGTTGAAATGTCTTTCAATGGTTTGCAACTGGAATATGCCCTTGAGGGAAGTTTGAATTATGTTGCATGGAAGGATAGAATGGAGGTGATATTAGATGATAATGGGTTGAAGCAGTTCATAGATGCTGAGATCCCAAAGCCTACTGATGCTGCTCAAGTTGAGGCCTGGCAAAAGAAGATGGCGAAATGTCGAAGGATTCTGTTGGAGGGCGTGAAGGATCACATTGTATCCAACTTGCATGGAAAGGCTTCTCCATACTTGATGTGGAAAGCATTAACAGATCTATTCCAGAGCAAGAGCGACCAGAGGAAGTTGGTGCTCAAGGATAAACTTAGAAACATTAAGATGGAGAAAGGCGACAGTATCGCCAAGTACCTCACGAAGTTCACTCAATGCAGAGATGAGCTGGGAAGTGTGGGGGTGACTCGCGATGATGAGGACTTGGTGGACCCGGCTCTCCTTTGTCTTCCGAAGAGTTGGCATTCCTATCAGGACTCTGTCAATGGTCGGGAGAAGTTGCCGGGATGGGAGCGACTTTGGTCGGATCTCATGCAAGAGGAGATAAGGCGGACTACCAGGGACAGATCTTCATCAAAGGTGTTAGAAAATTATATATTATAGAGCAATGCAATACATAAAATATGTGGAAAATACAAGCACACAAAACACATAAAACCATAGAGACACAGATATACGTGGTTCACCTAGTTTGGGCTACGTCCACCCCGAACATCTAGTCCTTCCTTTATATTATCCAGCAAAATGAAGAGACACAACCTACAGCAGATACGCTGTAATATCCTTTGTTCTCTCACAGTCTCCCTCTCTGTTTCTTGCTCCGAGAATGCACATACATTTTCACAGCCGCAATACAATACCCTCATAAAAATGAGGGGTTGCCTTCTAGGGCGGCCCGAGATTGACTAGATATTACTATACTTTTACAAGGCAATTTTACATCTGTTTTTAGCTTCGGGGGCGCTGCTCCCGAAAGCCCCCGCCAGGGGGGGGCTCCGAAAAGCGTTGCCGCCCCCCCTAGACCCCCCACG